>OY293829.1:13501226-14756643 GCA_958507055.1 Crioceris asparagi | reverse complement strand
ACTCAACCAGCCCCGATGTACTCTCAAACCTTGAAACGTTAAGGGTACTTCCCCAAACAGTAGCAAGCAAAAGAAATATATATATATATATCTTCGAGGCAAAGGTTTTATTTATTACAATAAAATATAAGAATAGCAATAACCAAAATAAATAAAAGAAAAAAAAATATTGAACAAGCGAACAACCAAAATTAAGTTGAGATTTAAGGTGTCCTATACTCTTGGTTAAAGACGTTCCGTGGGTTTGTCAGATCAGGCGTCAACTGACAACTTCACCAGTCAATGCTTCTCTGATTTGACGCGAATGACAGCAATAATAATAATAAACACAAAACTACGGTTGTGAATTACGTTCAATTTTTATTAAATAGTGTATTCATCCCATCAGGTAAGCAAAGATTCTACTACTAAAATCTACTCAATAACTAAAACTAACAATATTTTGTAGCACTAAGAGTCAAGAAAGGGTGACCGCTGTGCTCCACGGAAGAAATAAAACTTCCAAAAGGCCGATTAATGATTCTAAACGAGGCGTTCGTTAAGCAGATCTGCGTAACAACGATTATCTCATTTATCTTATGAAATCATCGAATAACAGGGTCTGCCTTTGTACAGAGGTAAGTTAGTATACAAAAATATACGTGAGCTCGAAATATCAATGCCAGATAGATATCGATGTAAGTATAACTTGTACTAACTGATCACTAATATCTCAACGAGATAATTAGCAGCTGTAACAATATTAAACAATACTGACTAAATAGATAATAGTTTTGAATTATGCTGACTGGACAAATAGTTCAAATTACTATGATTGAATAAATTATTGAAATTCTTATTCTCTAATGTCTCAGTTGTGCAATTATAAAATAAAATAAATTGGACTTATCGGTGGTAGGTTAATCTCTGGACATTCGTGGAATTTGAGAGCCGACCGCTGGACTGGCTGGACTCTAGAGCTCGGGACTTCTCTGGAAAGATTGGTGACTACGCTGGACTGCTCGCAGTATGTAGTTGTTGGAGGCCGTTCCAACTCACCCCAGCCACAATGAATTTTGGGTAAAGCTTGAAGCCTCGGATATTCTTGGACTTCTGAGGTGCAACCAGTTTAGAAGATGGTTCACAAGATCCGACTTCCGTCGAGCACGTGTTGTGTGCAGAATCCTTAGGGCTCGGATCCGTAAAACGAAAAGGAGTGAAAGTAAATCTCTCAAAACTGGTGAGTACAAATACAAATTCGACGATTCAACTCCTTAAAATTGCCACAAAAGATTCAGAACTTCTTCTTACTAGGTTGCGAACTGATTACCACGAGGGATCTAGACAATCTCTCTCGAAAAGAAGCCTTCCGCCAGCCACACTTTCCTCCCTCCCGGAAATTCCATTCTCCCGCCATTTTGGATTTCCTTCGTGACAGATTCCACCACTCTGCAGCGCGGGTTTCAAATTTCGCGGGAAATAACTACATCATTGGAAGCACCAGCATGAGTACTCCACCCCCGAAAACAGTTGAAGAATATAATGGTAAGTACTAGACACTTAAAATTTTGTGAACGTAACATTCCCCTCACACCCAATAGGAAATTTCTGGAGAAATTTCACACCAAAACTATAGTCAAGCTCGAGATTCTTTAGGATGAAAAGTAAAAGAGAGTACTCGAAAGAAACTCACAAATCTGGGGGTCTATCATGATAAGGCTTCAAATCCTGAATATGCCACTTCCGACGACCACGATTCTCATCTCCCTCGAGAATGTACGTCCCGTAACCAATTTTCTTAGCTACTTTAAACGGACCGAGATAGCGAGGTGCTAATGACGCGGAGAATTTTCGACTAGCGTCCGAAAGTGAATAGTTTTTTCGCCAAACTAGGTCTCCGGGAGCGAATTCTACGTGTCGTCGACGCATGTTGTAACGCCGGGCACTATCCTCATAGGCCTTCTCTAACCGTTCCCGGACAAGTTGGTAACAAGCATCTAGAGCTTGATTGCCCACTTGCCTTACACCGAATTCGACGTTGTCAGTCGATTTTAGTTGGCCATACTCCCGACCAGACCGAACAAATTCACGACTGAAATTTAACATGAACGGGGAATATCCTGTGACTTGATGTTTTGACGTGCGTAAGGCACAAGCAAATTTCTTCAAATGCAAGTCCCATTCGCGTTGGTCGGTCTTGACGAACGCAGCCAACATTGACTTCAAGGTTTTATTCACCCTTTCGGTCGGGTTTGACTGTGGATGGTAAACTGGGTTGAAACGTAAACAAATACCGTATCTGGCAGTTAGAGCCGACAGTTCCTTGCCGGTATATTGCACGCCATTATCCACGAGCAATAACTGTGGAGCACCGAATAGCAAAATAATCTCGTCCTCTAGGATGCGAGCTATATTCTTGGCAGTCGCCTTCCTTAGAGGAAATAGCCGAGAAAACTTTGAGAAGCAATCGTGTACGACGAGAATGTAGACGTTCCCTTGTTTCGACCGCGGAAATGGACCGACGATATCGCTCGAAATTACCTTCCAAGGTACATCCGCGACAGGATTGCGCGCCAAGAGCCCTTTTGGTGCCAGCTGCTCAGGTTTTGTCGCCTGAAAAATAGCACAACCACGAACATATCGAGCCACATCACTACGCATCTGTGGCCAATAATACGACAATTTAAGACGATTATACGTTTTGAAAACACCCAAATGCCCACTCGTAGGATGGTCATGACAATTTTGAAGGACCTTTCGGCGCAATTCTTTCGGAATCACGCGCCTCCAATCGTTCACGTCGGCATCCGAATCACTTTTAGACGGGTATTTATAAAGTTGGAATTCATGTACACGCCATTTGTCGAACTTGAGTGGATTATCGCGAACGCTATTTAACATGCGGTTGTACCACTGGTCTTTAGTGGGTTGTTGCACCATAATAAAGGATTCCTCTCCCGTTTGATTTTCAACGTGGACTTGATCGAGTGCAACGCTTCCCGTCAACACTGGAACACTGCGACTTAATGCATCTGGGACGACGTTGTGCCTTCCCTTCCGATGGGAAATTTCAAAGTCAAATGCTTGCAACCGCAACGGCCATCGACAGAGCTTACCGGTGGGATTTTTAAGTTGCTGCAGCCAAATCAAAGAGTGATGATCGGTAATAACTTTAAAATGATATCCCTCCAGGTATCCACGGAATTTTTCGATTGCCCAAATCACCGCGAGACATTCTCGTTGAGTAGTGCTGTAGTTCCTTTCCGGTGGCGTTAAAGACCTGCTAATATAACTAACGACATGTTCACCATCCGGATATTGTTGTGTCAACACAGCTCCGATGCCAAAAGCACTAGCGTCCGTTTGTACGGTGAATTCTCGTTCGAAATCGGGGCAACGAAGTACAGGAGCTGATATTAGCAGTTCTTTGACCTTTCGGAATGAAGCCTCACAAGACATACTCCACGAAAACTGTTTATTTTTGCGAAGAAGTGATGTTAGGGGCACGACTAAATCGGCAAAATTTGGTATGAAGCGCCTATACCACGAGGCCATTCCTAAGAATTGTCGGACTTCCTTCTGGGACTTGGGTACGGGAATATTTACGATTGCCGAAACCTTCTCAGGGTCGACATGCAAGCCCCTTTTATCAACTACGTAACCGAGGTATCTGAGGCGAGGTAAACAAAACTTGCACTTGTCGCGATTCAAGGTTAACTGAGCACGAGTCAATCTATCGAATATTTTCTGCAAGATGTTCAAGTGTTGTTCGAAATCTGGAGTTGCGATCACCAGGTCATCGAGATAAACAAAAACGAAGGGTTCAAGGTCATGTCCAATGACAGTGTCTATCACCCTTTGAAACACGGCTGGAGAATTGGTAAGGCCAAATGGCAAACGGCAAAACTGGTATAGTCCTCTTCCGCTGACCGAGAATGATGTAAATGGTCGACTTTCAGGCGCGACTGGTATTTGCCAGTAAGCAGACCTAATGTCCAGAGCCGATAAAAATTTTGCGTTACGAAGCTTATCTAAAATACTCGAAATCCTAGGTAATGGGTAAGCGTCCTTAACAGTCACCCTATTCAGACGGCGATAATCAACACAAAAACGATAGGACATATCTTTCTTTCGAACCATCAAGACCGGACTAGACCATGCGCTATCTGACGGTTCTACAACACCGAGCGCTAACATTCTGTCGAGTTCTTTATTTATTTCGTCCTGGATTTTCGGAGACACAGGATAATTTCGTTGTTTTATCGGTGTAGGATCATCTACCACGATTTTATGCTCGATTCCCTGAATACAACCAAGTTCAGACTTAAGCTGTCTAAAATAGTTATCCACGAGCTGCTGTAGTTCTAACGCTTGATCGGAGCTTACTTCGAATCGATTATCATCCTCGATACAACTGAGCAAGCATGAAGAAAAGTGCCAAGAGTTACTTCGTAAATCAGGGACTACACCCATTGCTACCCAGAAATCTACCCCCAAGATAAGAGTATGCGGTACGTCTGGAACAAGAACTACATCTACCATTTTGATTTTACCTTCCAATTTTAACGGTAGCGAACACGTTCCGATGATTTCATGGGAGGATCCGTCTGCGACGATACAACTCTGGTCGATTGTGTTAACATTTAATTTAAATTGTTCTACTAAACTTATGCCGGGTTTCCCGAGAATAGTACGACTAGCACCCGAATCCAATAATCCTAAGATAGTTATACCATAGCAAGAAACTTTCACATGAGGCCTATTATCTCCCGAGGTACTATGAAGGATATAATCTAGAATGACTTTATTTGAAGCATAACGTTGTTCATCGGCCGAGTTATTCTCTGAAGAGAGCCAATTCCGGCCGATCACTGACTCCTTCGAGCGTTTCCCGAAGCTGAGTTGCGATTGATAGAACATGTCGGACAATTTCTAAGAGTAACATTCTGCATTTGTAGCACATAATTTGGCTGGTATTTCGACAGTCTACCGCGCGGTGACCACTCTGATCACATTTCCAACAACGTAATTCCTTTCTAGTACACGGCGACGACTCGTTCGGAATGCCAGTAGACGCAGATGCAGTAACATGCTGACTTGCTTTTGTCTTATGATAGCCGAGACTCGGTTCGAGCAGGTGTTTGTTTGGAGGAGGTCGATATTGATCAGCTCTAGCTCGAGCTTCTTCGACCAACCGAGCACTTCTTAGTAGTTGTTCAATCGACGTCAACGGTTGCAGTGCTATCGCGGTTTGCAGCTCTGGTAGCAGGTTCCTGCGGATTAGACCTAACTGTATCGATTCTGACGGTCGTACCGGTAATCTATTAAATAAATTTAACATTGCCGACACGAATACTACGACTTTCTCGTCTGGACCTTGAGTTCTTCTCCGAATTTCGTCCCAAAGTGCACTTTCATAATCATAGGGAAGGAAAGAGTCCCTTAACCCTCTTACAATGTCATCCCAAGTAGTAAGGGTGGATTTCCGAGACCGGAACCACATCAACGCATCACCCGAAAGTAATTCAACTGCGGATTTCGCTAACTGTTCGACTGTTACCCCTCTCGATATTCTACGTTCTTCAACTCGTTCCAAAAAATCTAACACACCACCAGTGCCATCAAACATGATTCCCCACTTGGACAAGTTAGGGTCCCGAGAACAAGAAATTGGGTTAACCGAGATACTGCGTTGGGGTTCTCTACTTGAAAATATGGAAAGATTTGCCATTCTATTTGACAATTCGTCCGGATTTATTAGCGTGGATCGACGAACTGGACGATCTCCAAAAATATCCTCTTCTGCAGGCGCCGAAATTAATGGTGGAGTCGAGTCACAATTTGGTTCATCGAGAACATTGATGAGTCCCGTTTCCCTATGACTTTTCATGAGATCATCTAGCGTTTGGGATACGTGATCGCACAGTTCGATTAAATTCTTACATTCGGTATTCTCTTCGTCAGTTTTTGGGGTAATCAGAGACACACGACCACGCAAGTGACGTAATTTCGACTTTATTCGTTTAGACTCGTTATCTGCATTGGGATAATTAAATTCCTGCAGGTCACCTACCAAACCATCTAATTTGGAAGCACAAATTAATAATTCAGCCCTAGAATCGAAACTTGAAGGATCAAAGACGATAGGACAGGTTTTTTCTGTGTTCAATAGCTCACGTAGTCGAGCTCTTTTGGATTGAACGTTCGCACCACCAGGAGGATAACCCCTAATAGTCAACTCGTAAGTTAACTCGTCTGTCGATAACCTATTCACGTCCATATCGAATCTTGGAAACTTTATTACAAGCAAAATAAAATGAAATGAAAGTGAAATCAAATTAAATTAGCAAAGTACACAAAGCAATGCAGGCCAGGCCTGTTTGGCCCCACGTTGGGCGCCAAATTTGTAACGCCTTTTTTTTTTATTCTTATAAAACCTACCAATGCTGGATGTGGAATTCCTGATTCCAGTGAGCTGGTTGGGCCGCCAAACGGTTTCGCTCTAAGTGGAGACGGCGTGGGTTGCAAGATGGAAGAGGTAAACTACCTAAATCGGGCGCCACAAGGTTTAGACTCAACCAGCCCCGATGTACTCTCAAACCTTGAAACGTTAAGGGTACTTCCCCAAACAGTAGCAAGCAAAAGAAATATATATATATATATATCTTCGAGGCAAAGGTTTTATTTATTACAATAAAATATAAGAATAGCAATAACCAAAATAAATAAAAGAAAAAAAAATATTGAACAAGCGAACAACCAATGGGAAGAACAGTGATGCTGCACAAAATTAAGTTGAGATTTAAGGTGTCCTATACTCTTGGTTAAAGACGTTCCGTGGGTTTGTCAGATCAGGCGTCAACTGACAACTTCACCAGTCAATGCTTCTCTGATTTGACGCGAATGACAGCAATAATAATAAACACAAAACTACGGTTGTGAATTATGTTCAATTTTTATTAAATAGTGTATTCATCCCATCAGGTAAGCAAAGATTCTACTACTAAAATCTACTCAATAACTAAAACTAACAATATTTTGTAGCACTAAGAGTCAAGAAAGGGTGACCGCTGTGCTCCACGGAAGAAATAAAACTTCCAAAAGGCCGATTAATGATTCTAAACGAGGCGTTCGTTAAGCAGATCTGCGTAACAACGATTATCTCATTTATCTTATGAAATCATCGAATAACAGGGTCTGCCTTTGTACAGAGGTAAGTTAGTATACAAAAATATACGTGAGCTCGAAATATCAATGCCAGATAGATATCGATGTAAGTATAACTTGTACTAACTGATCACTAATATCTCAACGAGATAATTAGCAGCTGTAACAATATTAAACAATACTGACTAAATAGATAATAGTTTTGAATTATGCTGACTGGACAAATAGTTCAAATTACTATGATTGAATAAATTATTGAAATTCTTATTCTCTAATGTCCCAGTTGTGCAATTATAAAATAAAATAAATTGGACTTATCGGTGGTAGGTTAATCTCTGGACATTCGTGGAATTTGAGAGCCGACCGCTGGACTGGCTGGACTCTAGAGCTCGGGACTTCTCTGGAAAGATTGGTGACTACGCTGGACTGCTCGCAGTATGTAGTTGTTGGAGGCCGTTCCAACTCACCCCAGCCACAATGAATTTTGGGTAAAGCTTGAAGCCTCGGATATTCTTGGACTTCTGAGGTGCAACCAGTTTAGAAGATGGTTCACAAGATCCGACTTCCGTCGAGCACGTGTTGTGTGCAGAATCCTTAGGGCTCGGATCCGTAAAACGAAAAGGAGTGAAAGTAAATCTCTCAAAACTGGTGAGTACAAATACAAATTCGACGATTCAACTCCTTAAAATTGCCACAAAAGATTCAGAACTTCTTCTTACTAGGTTGCGAACTGATTACCACGAGGGATCTAGACAATCTCTCTCGAAAAGAAGCCTTCCGCCAGCCACACTTTCCTCCCTCCTGGAAATTCCATTCTCCCGCCATTTTGGATTTCCTTCGTGACAGATTCCACCACTCTGCAGCGCGGATTTCAAATTTCGCGGGAAATAACTACATCATTGGAAGCACCAGCATGAGTACTCCACCCCCGAAAACAGTTGAAGAATATAATGGTAAGTACTAGACACTTAAAATTTTGTGAACGTAACAATAATATTTTATTGTTCCAGATATAATCTCCTGAATATGCCAAAAAAATATACGTACAACAACATTTGTTTGCATTAAACTAGGATAATTGTAATATCTAGAAAGAAAACCATTTTACTGCCTAACTCTAGGAACTCTTGCGTTCAGTAATATGCTTTGTTTAGAAAAAATTTCTTTAATTTTGCTTTTAATTGTTCCAATGGCAGTTTTAATTGCAAGAAAGTTTATTTCAAAATTTTCTTGATGGAAAAATCAGCATTTTCTTATGTAGTTAAATTATATTATTATTATATTAAATCTTGTTTTTAACCATGTATACCTGTGCTATTTTCAAACAAATCGGGGTTTTTCTTAACAAAAATAATAGATTCTAGGATATAGAGACCATAAATTATTGTTGGTACTTTATGTTTTGTGAACAGTCACATTAGTCAGAAAATGCTTACAGTTCAATGCTGGCATAATTGTAAATTCTTTGACATTTGATGGACCACCTACAGATTTGAATTTGGTAAAGACATTGGCAGCAGATTTTACAAATCTAGTGGAATTAAGAACAAATTTTAAGTATTCGATCACGAACGATGGTGTATATATTATATATACCTATATAATATAGGTATAACTCGTTTGATCAAGTGGAACTTAACAAAGTAAGTGAAAACAAAATATAGAAGTAGGTACTACACGCTGCAAATAAAATTCGAATAGGCAATTTTAGTAGAAGCTATAAAAATTCAAGGTTCGTTTAGTAACCTAAATACTTACCAAAAATGTTAGCGATACTATAAGCTTCCTTTGGGAAAAATTCGATAATACCGTTTCTAGAATTGGACCAGTATTTTAATACTTTATATACTTTTCCTACAAATGTATTCAATATCTTGCAAAAATAATTGTTTATTTTAAATTCTTGAGTTTACCATATACAACAATGTAAAATTAACTTACCCAAGAGATTTTATATATGATAACTCACTGACGGTTGAGTCGGAACTAAAAAAATAAATACTTTCATTAAAATATACAACAGGTAAGGAGTGTTTTTTACCTGAAAGACAAGGGCTTGTTCATATGTCTGTGGTTTGAACTGTATATTTTTGAAGGCAAAAATGGTTGGCCAATTATTTTTTGAAAAACCAAAATTAATTTCGAAATCCTCATTTATTTTGGAGCAAGTTGGGTCCATATAAAAAATGTATTCATCAGTTCAGACTGCTTTTAATATTTTGTTGGAATTTGGTAGCGTGGAAAATTCACAATGGTTGTATAGTTGTCTCTATTATACCTACTTATTATTCTATGGTCCCTATTCACATAATGTCTCTGGTCCATACAACAACGTAAGCTGAGCCCATACCATAATATGTTCATGACCCATGACCCATACCTAGTTCGTCATGTCTCTCTAATTGAGTCCGGAACCCCATTTTATTATCTATGCCCGAAACCACCTAAACTCGTACCTTCAAAATGAGTATAGGCTCCTTAACCTTAATTAACTCCATGTCCGTATTATCGTAGGGGATTTATCTATGGTATTATACAAAGAATAAAAGGTGTTTTATTCTTTGATATTATCTCTGATATTATCATGATACCATAGAGTTGCATGATATCATGAAGTCATGAAATACTCGTAACTTGGAATACATAACTGTTTATGTGGCAACATGGCTCATGGCTTTATGTGTAATATGTTCTATGATTGTCTCTGGTTCTCTCTGATTACTGATCACTTATCATTCCGTCCTCACCCTCAGGCATATTTCTGTTTCTGTCAAAATTGTCAATTTTTGAGTAATTGGTGATCTGTCGACCGGCAATTATTTGAAAAGAAAATTTAAAAAAACAATCGAAAATCATGGCCCCCTTCAAAATTGTTATGGTCCGTCACGGAGAGTCTGAGTGGAATGAAAAAAATCTTTTCTGCGGATGGTTCGACGCCAATTTGAGCGAAAAAGGTTCGTTTCCTTCTAAATCTTTGACTCACCTTGAATGTCCTTGCTAAAAACTCTTCTATTCTTGAGGGTGACTTCATTATTCATTAATGAAATGCTTTAGAAATGTATTTGCCTACTCAGATTTACCTGTATCGAAGTTGAGAATGTTGCTTAAAGAAAATGATGATTGAATTTAGGAAAACAGGAAGCTGTGAATGCTGGTAAAGCTCTCATAGATGCTGGTTATAAATTCGATATTGCTTACACCTCAGTTTTGACACGAGCTCAGAACACCTTGCAAGCGATTTTAAAAGAAATTGGACAAGAGAATTTGGAAACTGTAAAGACGTGGCGTTTGAACGAGCGACATTATGGTGGACTAACTGGCCTGAATAAAGCTGAAACTGCTGCTAAATATGGTGATGAACAGGTAAGAGTGTTATTCATTATTTTGAGAAATGTATCGTATCCTAGAACGTAGGTTTCTAGGTTCGGAACGTATCCGAAGATATATTTTCGTCACTTGGTCATATGAAAAAATACACCCATTTTTGCAAACATTTAATTTTTTTACTTCTTCAACAAAAGCCGCTCAACTAGATTTTTATCATGATAAGACTTAAACAGAAGGATATTTTTTTATGTTTTTGAGGTGATTATTTACTCAAAGCAATTTTGCGTAAAAAACCTTTGTCAGTTATACGAAACGGACTACTCCCTACTTGTTGAGCATAATTTAGATGAATTATAAATCTTATTAATATATAAATTAGGCTTACTGATAATAATTACAAATTCCATAAAAAAAAATTTCAAGGTGGCTATTTGGCGTCGCAGTTTCGACGTTCCACCTCCACCAATGGAGCCCGACCATGCCTACTATAATACTATTGTAAAGGATGCACGTTACGCTGATGGTCCCGCTCCAGATCAGTTCCCTATGTTTGAGTCTCTCAAATTGACCATCGAGCGTACTTTGCCATTCTGGAATGAGACCATTGTGCCGCAAATCAAAGCTGGCAAGCAGATTCTCATTGCCGCTCACGGAAACAGTTTGAGGGGCATTGTTAAGCATTTGGACCGTGAGTAAACATTTGAATTACATAACAAATACATAATAATAATAATAATAATATAGCGTTTATTGCCCACCAGTTTCCCCTTTACAGAGCAAAAAAATCTAATAGCAGATCAATTCTACAGAAATAATGATAATAAAAAAAATATATTCTATACATAAATCCTTAAACTTAATCACATGTTTTGTTAAATTTTACAAATGACGCCATGAAAAGAAGATATAATAATAGGAAGATCGTGAAGTTATTGATACTAGATCTTTGTATTAACAGAATTTGTTCGAGATTCTGGCAATTGAGCTTATTAGTAGTTGGCATTAATATAATGAAAAGTTGAGTTATACGGTGGCCTAATATTAGTATTAATACTCAGAGTACAAACCGTTACAGTTTCTGCCCTTTCACGAAACCAAAAAGCGTATTTGCTTAAGTGTAATTCTGCAACAGGGTGTCATCTATCATTATTTATCGCTTCTCCAGCTTGTCGCCAAGAGGACGAGGAAAAATCAGTTCAACAACAAATTAAAAGCAGATATTTAGTTGTTATTTTAGGCAGATTCTGGTGTTCACCTTCTATTGACTCATCCACTGCGTTATGAATTATTTATAATCAGTGCATCATTGAAATCTTTTGCCATTTGTCATGTTCAAGGGTAGGTTTGATTACCTGTTGTTACCTATAAACATACAGACAAGGACCGCGCATTCTCTTTCTTGCTAATAAGTGGAAAATGGCGAAAAAGTTTGAGAGATATATTGGCCGCATTAGTCTCTTTCAAAGAAAAGTCAATTTTGAAACTATATTGTGCGTTACATTATCTATGTCTCTATATTGTGACCATTGCCAAAACCCAATTCCTTGAATTATAGACACAGGCATGAACGTTGCATAGTGGAATGAATAAATCAATAGATGCACACCACAATCTGTCTAAACTCACTTCCTTTAGGTGAGATGAAAGCAAGGTAGGAACAGCTCGATTGCATATCCAGTTGTAGAAATTGGCATTTTGGACAGGTAGATGGAACAACTTGGCAAAGTTGACTCTTCGTAAATGATTATATGAAGTATTTTTTTTGTGAAAGTCCTGCTAAAAAACGCGGACAACCTTTGTATTCACTCAATATCAAAACATATTACAACTATAATATTAATTATTATCATTTGACTCTACATCAGCTACATCACATCTTATGGCTATGAATTCCGTTTCAGAAATGAGTGACGAAGCCATCATGAAATTGAATCTTCCTACTGGCATTCCATTCGTCTACACTTTGGACGAAAATTTGAAGCCTATCAAGAGCTTGGAGTTTTTGGGCGATCCTGAAACAGTAAAAAAGGCAATGGAAGCTGTTGCCGCTCAAGGAAAAGCCAAATGAATCAACGAGATATTTGTTACAGATTGGGTGTATATTTATTATGTTTATGTGCTGCAATAATTGTTTGTAACCCATGAAAAAGAAAATCTCTTTTATGGGATCTTGTTTTTTTTAGGTCGAATTGTTGAAAAAATGTTGTGATGTATAAATTGGTCTATCATTTATTACCTGTAAATAAAATAAACAGAAATCATATAGTCAGAAAATTCTTATTACCTATGGAAATCATTTTTTTAATGCAATTTTTTTGCGCACTGTATGGAATTTCAGTAACAAAAATATTCTTGCTATTTCTTTGTTTAATATGTTGTTTATTACTGTGTGTATAATGTTCGCGTTCTTTAAGACTATGATACATATTATACTAGTTTTAAACCCGGCCACGCCTTGCTGGGTCTGGCTGAATGAACTGTTGCACCGCAGTCTAAAGAAAAAATAAAATCAAAGAAATCTACATTCGCTCAAATTCAAAAGTATCAGCACCAATTAAGTCGGTCCCATTTTTGGTAGAAAATATTTATTCTTTTCATGACACTTCTGGTCATTCACTTGGTTGATCTTCAATATGGGGAGTATTATTGATTTAGAAAAAAAAACAATGTGTAGAAGTGAAAACAGAAGACAACTTACCTACCTACACATAAATATCACATCGTCTTGGAAATGAGAAAACTTATTTATTTGAAGCCGATAAACTGCTATGGTAGGTACCTACTTTAGAATTAAAACTAACTAAAAAATTACGTTCTGAAGAAGAGGTAATTTTGAATAAATTATCCATACACATAGAATACTATTTTATCATAGATATACATCTTTGATGAGATTCCATGTTTTATAGCAACTGGATAATAAGTAGGCACCAAATACATTTGTAAAACATGTAAGGACATTTCCGTAATCCGAATCATCATTTCCGAATAAGGAACGTCCAATCAACCCTTTATTATTTCCACATTTTGGAGGAGAAAAAGTGAAATTTTTAAAAAAAATTAAAAATAGTTTTTATTGGGCATTTAAGATTTAAACCGTACCGATGACTACCTATTGTTGCTATCCTTTTCTCGATTTTAACTATACTTATGTATGTGTTTGCCAGCAACAGCAATTCCATAACAAATTACTGTTTGTCTACCACAACACAAAATTAAACTTTAAATTAACAATAACGTCTGACGTCTGACAATTGCGACATAACCATAGACGATCTTCCAGAAAGTACCTATATACCAGAGAACGACACGTATATATACGCTCCATGCTCGTGCGTAATTCCAGAGACGGATCCCATTGTCGTTCCATGTCGACAAAATAATGATCTTGGTTGAATAAGATTGAATGAGATAATTATAATTACCAATATTGGATCACACTTGGAGCTTAACAGGCGGCGAGATGTCTGCGATCTAAGTACGAATTCGAAATTTCAAGTCTCTAGACCGTATGGGGCCTGAGAATCCGCTGCGGAATCCATTGATACAAGAACCGAAAGTAATAAAAACTATTTAAAAATGCCTGAAATACTAACGTCCAAAGTTCGCAGATCAAAGTTTCATTTAGATGCCTCTTTCCTGCTGTATCATGAATAAATTTCGGAATCTGATAAATTTACATAACACACTGAATGAACTGGAGTAGGTACTACAGTTGGCACACAATCTAGGACGTTCATGTGTTTTTTCGAATACAAAACATATTTGAATTTGTCCTATTTTTTTTCTTTATTTTGCCAGTAACTTACAAATATTTATGTGATAATAATAAATATATGGAGACCGAGCTTTGCTCGGTAGGGATTTAAGATGGGTCTATAAGAGTTACTAAGGATATTTAAACTTATTTCAAAATGTGCATATTTCTGGTTAAAATGTATTGCGATCGGTAAATACTGCTTTTATTGTTCACATATTCTAAATGAATGATAAATATACCAAAACTCTTGAAATAGCTAGTGTGGACCTCGAGGGTAACACCGATTAAGTATGAAAATATCGTCAATCGTTTTCTCAACTCCGAAAACCCCATTTTGCTATTTTTTACCAAAATCTGCTAACCCTTCCTTGAAATAGCTAATGTGTTAAGGGTCGCAATATATTAGATATGTACAAATTTTCATTAAAATCTCCGATTTAATTATTAGAAACTCATATTTTTATTTTTATATTTTATTTTAAAAAATGGGTTTTGTTAAAGAAAATTCTTTAAAGTGATCAAAATTTGAGCCGAGGAACTCTAGATTAATACCCCGTCGTTTAACCATAGGACTATTTTTTTCCTATGATATTATCGGATTCATATTGCTATGTCAAATATAATCTGTAAAACTCCTAAAATGGGAATATTAATTGCTGAAAACCATTTTTCTTTTAATATAATTAGATTATATTGGTAGGTACTTAGAACATCAGTGTGTACATGCATTATTTTTTCACCAACTTCCAAACGGAGGAGGTGTACAATTCGACTGTTTGATTGCTTTTTAGGGTTCCGTACCAAATTGGTGAATACTGAATCACTAAGACTCCGCTGTCCGTTCGTCCGTCAGTAGGCTCTATCTCATGAACCGTAATAGGTAGATAGTTAAAATTTTCGGGGAATGTGTATTGCTGTTTTTCATGAACTATAATGGATAGGGTGTTAAATTTTCAGGTAAAGTACCGGCAAAGTGTTGAAACTTTTATAATGGTATTTGTACTTAGTGTGCGAGTTCGACTCGCACTTGGCGCTTTGCCTATTGTAAACGTGCTCCTATTTTGAAGATTCTTTTTTTCATTTGTTGAGAGTTTATTGCATTAATAAATGAATTATAAGTCTTCCCCCAAAAAACTTTTCCCAAAGGAGGGTGAAGACGGAAACTTTTTCGAAAATCAAAAATTTCAGACAGCAAAATGGAAGAACAGATCATATCCAGCAACTTTTAAATTGCATATTTTTCAAAAGGTTCAACAGATTAGTAGTTCTATTGAATTACTACCCGTTCGTGTTTCGCACGGTTAGCACTAAAATGGCTATTATGAGTCAACCTTATAAGATAGACATATACCATCGTTGACTTCTTTGAAGATATACAATTCAGTAGTACATTATCTGGATCTATACCGTAAGGTTTAGCCAGCCTTTGCAATTTACGCGCTCACAAATATGTTTTTCACGACATAAAATTATAAATCTTATATATTTATAAATTCTCGGCTTTTCTCTACTATAAAATGCATATATTATACATATAAAAAAACGTTGCGTTGCGTAGTTTAAAAGATCTAAGTGTAGGTACAGACGGCGGGAAGCGACATTGTTTTTATATTATGTACCTAGAGGTTTAGAGATGAATATACAAGGTTTCTGCAGCTTATTAAATTTTATGTGAAATAATTTTTTTTTACATGAAATAGGCCAGATCGGAGTGAAGTGCCAACCCGGCGCGTCTTCAGGTGGCGGATTGGAAGGGGCCCTTAACGTTGATTTCAGATGAGGAGGAGGTCTGCAGGGAAATAGGGGGCCCGTTGTGCCTAAAAACTCAACTAGCAGCCCTCAATACAATATCGTGCTGCGGACCAACTTCACCAGTCCCAGCAGTAGTGTCGTGGCTAAGCGATTGTACTCAGGTAAACGATGCCAGGTGCGTTCTCGAGCTAACCTCGAGACCACCTCGTTATACCAACGCTACCTGGTTGTCTGTGGTTAGGTCTCGCGGGCCAGTGGAGCGGGAGCGGGTCTTGGTTTGACCACCTGGACCAAGAGGAAACAACCTCATCAAAAATTATAAATCTAAAGTGAGAAACCAGGCTGAGGGATCCATGGCTAGTCAGAGGACTTATTCTTTACTAGTTTCAACCTTGGAGCACCGAGGGGAACTCTATTGTAATAAGCCCCATACTTCTGCATGCGGGGCTCTGCAGAAACTCACCGTTGCGACCCTAGCTACTCGTGGGTCCAAATATGGACAATACAATAAAAATAAGACCCACTGGAGGAGAAAGCCTCTACCTCTCCACCCGGGCACATTGAAAAAAGGAGAAAAGGCCAAACGGAAGAAAAATCGTCCGCCGTTTGATTTGCCAAATTGGGATAACCGGGCGGCAGAGACGATTCATTGAGAAAGAATTTCAGTGGAGCAGGTTTGCGGAAGTACCTACGACTTCTCCCTCAGGGACCTTAACCTGCGGAGGCCAGGAAACAGGCTCAGCTCACAAGCAAACCCCGAGGGTAACACGGTAACACTGACGGGAAAGGGGAAAGGAAAAAAGAGGCCTGGAGCAAATTACACCTCCGGAACGGCCTCACATAAAGAGACTGAAGACAGCTGCGGCAGAAACCGGGCAAGCCACTGGATATGCAGCAGCGGTCAAGGCAGAGAGAGCTATCAGAGTGGGAATATTACCCAAGGAATACCCGAGGGTAACTCTGGAAGCCGAGTGACTCTCTTCCCTAGGAGATACTTTTCTGGAGGCGCTATGCCGCAGTGAGGAGAAGGGGCATGACGTCATTTGGGGAAGCACGAACAACAACTTCAGAGTTGAGTGCTTACTTGATTCTCTCAAGCAATAACGGTGAGACCCTTAACGTGGGGACAACTCCCACTTTTGTCACGAGAGCAAGAGAGAAGGTACTGGACGTAATATGGCCAGCGTTGCTACCAGAAAAAAATTAACAGCCTGGAAAGTGATGGACGAACCGTCACTTTCTGACCATAAGGATAACGGGGTAGGTCACCTCGTCGTCTTCAAGTTGGAATCCTAAATTGGTATGTCTATATAAGATCTGTCTGAAGCAAAATTTGGAACAGATCGAAAAAAATGGGCCAAAACACCCGCAATAATGATCTGGAACAAAAAGTTGGTGTGGCAATAACAGAGGCCTTTCACGCAAGTTGTCCACTCTCGAAAGTTTGAACAAGCAAGGAAGCACCTTGGTGGAACGGGAACCTGTCAAACCTTAGATTGGAAGTCCGTCGGCTCTTCAATAGGGCCAAAAGAGATGATAATTGTCAGGGGGTACATTGAAAAGCTTCTAGCTTTTAGCCTTTTGCCGCCCCTGAATTGGGGTGGAGAATGCAATTTTTCTGGAAAATCAAAAATCTGAGACGACCAAATTAAAGAAGATATTATATGTACCTACATTTACATGTACATTTTTTCAAAAGAGTTACAGTTTTAGAGTTACAGCAGTAAAGTTTGAAATAAGCATATCTGCGCCGCGATGTTATGAGATCTCTGAATAATGATAAGTAGGTTAAACAAGCTAAGTCTATATATACAAAGGTAATAAGATAAGTAGGTACTATCTTCTTTAGTATTAGTGAACGTTCAACAAGTTTCACGACTTCTGTTACACTTAAAGGTGTGAAATAAATACTTGATTAGTTGGTGCACTGAAAAATACAAAATATCAATTCTATTGGTGCTGGCACTTTTGGAGTTGGTGCCTACAACAACAAACTACAATGACACGAGTTCAAAAGTACCAGCACCAATAGAATTTTATTATTTTGTGTCTTTCAGTGCACTAATTAATAAATTAAAAAATATTTAAAGTTCCGTTTTAAAAACTTTTCAGAACCCCTGTTATAGACTATAAAACTTCTGCTGATCATTAAATTGCAAAAAATTATGTTTTTTTTTGGTACTTAGGTACCTACCTAACTACGTACTAAAATAATTGTTATCGTTTGAAACGTTGAAGTAAAATAATTTTTCCTCGACAAAATGAGTCTATTTATTTCCTGCAAGTGCAACATTAAATATGATGAAAAACGACTTTGTGTGGAGGACTCCTAAAATCACTTCACAATTTGAGAAAAGATCTTTAGACAAGATAGTCTTTGATTCTCTGAAAAGTGGACATCCCGGAGATGTGGTGTTGGTGAGTATTTATTGTATTAGAAAAATTAAATTTTCAACATTTGATATGAACTCTTAATATTCAATAAAAAATGTATTGGAAAAAAGTTTTTTTCGCAACACTTGCCTGCAAAATTCAACTTTTGAAAACTGATTATCGTGGTAAAAGTACTCTATATGCGCACCTTGAAGTTAACTTGCAATTTTATGACACAAGTGCGTGGAGTATTTTTTTCAGCCAGCATCATGAATTACTTTACGCCCTAGAGCGAAAGCTAATGACTTTTCACACGCGAACAGCGTAAATTTTTTCTAGTGTCAGAAGTTTCAAGGCAGTGATCAAAGAAATAACGATTTTATGAAATTTAACTTTCAAGGCAGGTGTTACGAAAATGATGTATCTTTCAAGTGAGCAAAGGGACGAACCCTGACAATCGTGAAACAACTTTCGCTTCTAGTTATATGTTATATTCGCTCTCGGACTCGTACGATGGTTCTCAGGACTTTCCTTCGCTCGTGATATATATACCAAACTCGTCTTTCAGCGGATATGACTCATGTTCATGTTGCATCATGATTGTCAGATATTGGCCCATTTACGCACTTGTAGTATAAACTACTATTATAGGATTATTTCACCGACATGGAAATAGGATTTTTTTTCATCAATATTTATTGCGGTAATTTCAATTTCAATTGCAGATAGACATTTATGCTAAAAAAGAAATTACTCGGGGAGAATATTTGGCAAGTACAGTTAAACTGGCAGAATACTTGAAATTAATTGGTATTTCTAGAGGAGATGTAATAGGCATCATAGCTCCAAATAGTTGGAAATTTATGATTCCAGTTTTGTCTGCTTTCTATTTAGGAGTAACTACAACATGTTCCAATCCAAATTATCTTAAAGGTAATAAAAAATAAAAATAAGGAGATGGGATAATTCATCCCGTGATTAACTTGAATTTATCATAGATGACCTTAAGCATTTTTTGGAGACAGCAGAACCAAAAATTATTTTTCTCAGCAGAGCTGTCCAAAAGAAAATTGAATCTCTATTGAACGAGGATCTTATCGTCCAAAAAATAGTTTTGTTGGATGATACAGCAGAAAAAGATAATGAAATAACTTTAGAATCTATATTAAATAATGGAAATATAATCTCAGACTGTTTCCTACCAGGAGAGAGCTTGGATGAGGATGTGGCGCTAATTTTATTTTCATCTGGAACCACAGGTTTGCCAAAAGGCGTTTTGTTAACTCAAAGCGCCATAAAGTATACACTGCATGTGTTGAGGTACAATAAAATCATGAAATTATATATGTAGATATGTTTTGCTTATGTTTAATAGTTTATACAATTAGTGACCCCCAAGGGATTGGAATGCGTCCTGGCAGCGTCTTCATCAATGTCATGCCCATGTTCCACATCTTTGGCTTTATGATTACGCTCATTTGTTTCATCATGCCGGAAAAGTTGATACTTATGGAACGTTTCGCACCCAATGTTTTCCTCCAAGCCATACAGGACTACAAAGTGACTTTTCTTCCATTGGTACCAGCAGTGCTGCAATTTTTTGCTAAGAGTCCTTTGGTAGAGAAATATGATATGTCCTCAGTCAACGACATAATTTGTGGAAGTGCTCCAGCTGGGCCAGATATTGAGCAGCTGGTATCCAAGAGGTAATAAGATCATGAAGTCGGAAGAATTTATTCTAAAGTGTGCCTGAAATGGGCAATTGATATCTGTAGATCTCAGAAACTATAGATTGAAAAACGGTTAGAGGGTAACAGGTCTAGTTAATTTTATTGTAAACTCAATGCTGTTAACATTCCAATACCAACTACATACTTAGATTTATCGAATATTCAAGAAATCGGATTTTGCATATATTTGCTTTTAGACTTTTGGTAAAGCTTTTAGATTTAAAAAAAACTATGATTACATATTTGCCATTATTAGCCATTTCAAAAGATATGTCGCATGATGATTTTTAATGATTTTTTCTCAAAATGTATTCCATCAAATTTTTACTTTTCTCGTACGGTAGAATCGAAGAAAAATGACTTTTCGCATGCGTGTAGCATTCAATTTTTCTGTCAAAAAATTCAACGCAGTGATCAAAGAAACTACTCTATGAAATTAAACTTCGAAGGCAGGTGTTGCAAAAAATAATGTATCCTTCACGAGGGTGGAAGGGGCGAGAATGACAATCGTGAAACAACATTCGCTTCTAGGTATATACCTATATTTGCTCTAGGACTCGCGTGGTTGTCATATACCACACTCGTTCTTCAGCGAATATGACACATAGGTACCTAGCAAAGAACACTACCTCCAAACCTCCAGTATCTAGGCCATGATCATTTACTAAATGATCATGATCTAGGCTCATGTTACAAAATCACGATTGTCAGACATTGGCCCCTTTAAGCTGGACGCGCACTGAATCGACTCAGATCGGTCGACTCGTACCGGGCGACTCGGAATATCAACATCAGCCGCACACTGATTACGCATTGCCGGCTTGCCGGCAGTCGTTCGTGCCGTGTATAGAGTAGAGGAATTACATCGATATTTAAATATAGGGTGGCCAGTCTTATTTTGACACATTTGCACCTAGTACGTACATACCTACCAAAATATGTAAAAATACAGACAGTAAATGATTTATAAGATGCATTCTTTTATTTTCCAAATTGTCCCGTCTTTTTCGAAATATCTGTCCAAGCATTTTCCTTCCTTACATTATCGTGGTAATATTTGCTCTGGGGATCATAAAATATAACGTATTCTCTTACACATTCAACTAAAAGTTCGTGTGACATCACGATATGAACAAAAATCAATTCTATTCACCGTCACAATTCCAAAAGCTACACTAAATTCCACTGATTCGACACAAAAATCGTCGATGGCCGTCAGAGCAATCGGCAGTTTTTGCCTTTCCGAGCAATCTCTGTTGTTGCCGTGTCGAGTCGTCGAGTCCGAAGCAATGCGCGGGGCCTCATTTAATTTCATGTATATCAAAAACTGCCGAATGCTCTTTGCCGAGTCGACCAGTCCGAGTCACCACTACTAATTGCACGGCCAACCGTGACATGCTATAGGTATAGTGTTTTTCACAATAAATGGTTGAAAATGTTTTTTTTACCTGGGACGTTTTGCCAGAGGTCGGCAATAAACATGCAATAAACTGTCGGTCAAGGTCGGATCATAATATAGCCACAGGATATATAACCAACATATATTCTGTGATATAGCAGTATAATAATATCTAAATATCTTTATTTCTGCGAAATAATTAACATGTTATAGCTATTGAAAATTCATTTGTTACTTTAGAAACAATTAAATACATTGTAATTAATTTGTATGATGATAGCGATAGCGAAACAGAACTAAGTATAGAATAACATTGTATAGCATACATATTATATATTATATATGTACATATAAATTAAACTACTAGATTTTGCAGGAGAAGGTATTATTTTTATTTAGGATATTTCATGTCATTAAATATATCCTGTAAACATGCAATGTTTGTAAGATTAGGTACTTGTTTCCTAGATACTATAATTTTAATTAAATTACCTACTTCCCTACATATACTTATTATATACCGACTTAAATATATAAAGTCCGATCCTGTAGTGTATTTGCTTGTGGATTATGTTCATAATGGGAAATATCTGGGCGACCGAGCTTTGCTCGGATAACACAGAATTTAGAGTGGGTCTATAGGTAAGAGTTACTCTAAAAGTTCAATAATGTGCATATTTATAGATAAAATGTATTTGATCTCTTGAATAACTTCTGAAACATTTTTGAAATGCAATTTTTGGAAAATTTATAGAAGCGCCATCCAAGGAAGATTTCCATAAAAAAATTCGTAACAGAAAAAAATTACGGAGAATAATTCAAGCTCACTGGAGATTCGGTACGAAAATTTTATCCAAAAATTATTTTTGAAAGTAAATACAATTTTTGAGAGTTTATAAATAAAATTTAAAAAAAATAATTTATTCTGGCATCTGCACGTGACAGCTTTCAAGCCAGGGAAATTATCACCTAACCTAACCTGTGAAAATCAAGGCTTCTGATTGGCTTAAAACAACAGGTATAAAATCTTCATTATTATTTTCATAGACTAGATGAATACGTTACTTATTTTTTACCTACTTTCTCTTTTTTTCGGATAATGTATAGGTAATAGGTATATCTAACTCTTTTTTATAGCAACTGAAATTTAAAATGCATTGAGAAGGGGCATTAAGCTACCTAACTTATTCAAAACTTTATCAATCTAACTGATTGTATCGCATATAGTTTCTAATTTATTTATTTGCCATCAATTTATAATATTTTATATTTTCTTCAGACTAAATAACGTTTATCCACGACAACTCTATGGAGCTACTGAAGCCGGCGGTCCAGCCACGTGCAACCCACCCGATCAGATAAAACCAACAACCGTTGGTATACCAGTAGCAGGTATGCAGATTAAAATAGTTGACAGCGAATCTAAAGAGGCGCTGGGGCCATATGAGTGCGGTGAGGTGTTGTTAAAAAGTGATGGTGTCATGAAAGGGTATCTGAAGAATGGAGATCAAACCCAGATGGACCTCGATGACGAGGGTTACTTGCATTCTGGTGACTTAGGCTATTTCGATGAATATGGATATCTTTCCCTTGTTGGGAGGATCAAAGAAGTGATCAAATATAAGGGATTTCAAGTATGTAGATAAACATTATATGCAACAAAATTGATCTACATTTCCAAATGTATTGCAAAGGTTGCTCCTGCGCAATTAGAGGCTATACTTCTGCAGCATCCTGGAGTGAAAGATGTTGGAGTTGTGGGCAAACCTGATGAAAGATCCGGCGAGCTAACGACTGCTCTGGTTGTACAAGAGCCAAATGAAAGTGTGTCTGAAAAGGAGTTGGTTGATTTCGTCAAAGGTTATTAGAAGAAAAAAGTAAACTTGTGAGTGAATTTAAATTTTCTGTTTTTTAGAACGTGTTAATTCGGAGAAACAACTCCATGGTGGGGTGATATTTGTTGAAGAGATTCCAAGGAATACAGTTCAAAAAATTGACCGGAATAAATTAAGAAAACTTTTAGAATAATTATTTTTAATGTAAACATAAACCAAGCTTTTGTTCATAAACCTTAGGTTTCTTGAAAGCAGTTATAGAAAAGAACATCAACACTTAGATTATTGATGTTTCTATGTAGATAGATAAGGATCTATATATAATAATGATAATAATAAGTTTATTTACCCAAATAAATGTTATTACATAATTAACATAAAAATTGTTGTTGAGTTGCAAATAAACATGAAATTCCCACTAAAACTGAAGTTGCGCGTGGGTTTTACACAGTTGTGTTGTTACAATATTTCTTATGCATGTGAAATTCAAAATATAAAATTGATTAATTGAATCTGTCTCACTTTGTTGATATTAATATTGTTTCTTAATATTTTGACATTCTACTTATTTTATATATAGTTACGTGTTACGTGAAAATTAACAATAAACACAAATAGTAACCAAATAATTTGTGGAGCATTAAAATTAACAAACGATTCTGATCCGTATAACACTATGATAACATGAAGATTCCATAAGTCTATTAGATATTGAACCAAATTTCGATTCCCTTTAAGAATTAAGTTTCTGATTATTTTTTCCAACATTTGATGAGAATTTAATTCATTATATTCATTTTTTGTTCAGTGGGCAGAAAATTTAAGGAGTATAAGGAATGAGATAAGATATATTTCGTTGTCCGATTTTTGTACTACTTAGAGATGTTTTAACTTGATATTTCTCTCTTTTTGACCGACGAACGGTCCCATATTCATAAAACGCAAATCCGAAATCTCATTCCCTCCGAAAACCGCCCCGAAGGGGGTGGATATGGCAAATTTTCTCGAAAATCGAAAATCTGAGCTGGTATAATTAAAGATAGGACAATATCGGGAAACGTTTAAATTGAATATTTTTTTAAAAGAGTTACTGGTTTTCGAGATAGAGGCATGTTAAATTCTCATGTATATGCATTTTTGCTATGTGGAGAGGGCGATTTCTTTAGAAAATTGAAAATCTATTGGTACTTTATGATTATTTGTAGAAACATTTATAAAGAACATTTTTTCCTTAGAGTTACGGTTTTCGAGTTAAATCAGTGTTAAAATGGTAACATATAACAACTACAAGCAAAGAATATACATAGGTAATAGGATAAGTACTATCTTCATTGGTATTAGTGACCGTTCAACGAATTTTGTGAATAATGTTACACTCAAAAGTGTGAGATAAATATTTTTTTACAAAAAATTGGACCGACATTATTAGTTGATGCACTGAAAAGTATAAAATAATATTAATTCTATTGGTGCTGGTACTTGTGAAATTGGTGCCAAAAGTTATCAATCTAAATGCAACTTCACAATTTCAAAAGTAACAGCAGCAATAGAATTAATATTATTTTATACTTTTCAGTGCAGCAATCAATTCTTGCTTGTGAAAATAGTAAATTGCTAAAGAAAGTTGGTTCTTTTCTACATAATTTTCAGAATTCGTTTCTGTACTGTTTCCAACTTTTTCAAATGTGCAGCACCAACCCCACCCCTGCTCAATATGGCATATTGGATACGAGATTCCACTAAAGCGAAGTAAATGATCTTTAAGTGGTGAGTATCTAGTAAATTTACTCCAATACCTATTTGAATTTGAACAGCATAGTTCTTAAGGTTTTTGTAAAATTCTCAGTGTGTATGTCCCATCTCATATGACTATCCATTGTTACACCTAAATTTAAATGTATCTGTTTTGAAAATACCAATAAACGAATTTTTGTCAAGTATATCGAGGGTTTTGAAATCTGGTAAATGATATCTGTAAGCTGTAAAAGTCATAAATTTATTTTTTTCATAGTTTATTGTTAATTGTTGATGATAATACCAGTCAATTATCTATGTCATATCAGACTCCACCTTTTCTTTCAGATCATGTCAATCTTTATCCTCATACATTATTACAGTATTATCTGCGAAGCTAATTATAGTTCCGGTGGTATTCCAGGTGAGTAAATTATTGAGGTATATTGTATATAGTGGTCCAAGGACAGTGCCTTGTGGCACACCAAACTGAACTAACTCTTCTGAACTAATTTCATTTTCAATTTGTACAAATTGTTTCCTGATAGCTTTCTAGGAGACTATATGTTGTTCCTCGAATTCCAATATCTTCCAAGGTTTAGAATAGCTGTGTATGGCTGACAGTATCGAAAGCCTTATGTAGAGGTCTAGGAATATACACAGAGTAGGTTTACCGTTATCAATCGCCTTATAAATTTGGGATGTTAAGCTTATTATAGCATCTTGGGTAGATTTGCCTTCTCTGAATCCAAACTGTCTTTTCTTATAGCAAGTTTTTTTATATTCATTCATTCATTCAGTCTGTTCCTGAGAGCTTTTTCAAAAAATTTTACAATATTTGATATTAGATATCAGTGAAATGGGTCTATACTTTTCAATCACATATTTTGTTTCTTTTTTGTGAAGTGTAGTGGGACATACACCAGATTTCTTTATTTTGTTAATAAGATATGCCATGGGTTTGGCGATTTCTCTTTGGATTTGTTTGAGACCGACGAACCCCGAACGGAGGAGGTATACAATTCGACTGTCTGCTTTTTTTTTTTTTTGGTTCGTGCGCGCCTTTTATATAGTAAACGAGCTCCGATTTTGATGATTTTGGATTCATTTGAAAGAAGGGGATTGAGAAATGGTCCCATATTCATAAAAACGCAAATCCGAAATCTCCTTCCTTCCGAAAACCGCCCCCGAAGGGGTGGTTGGGGCGAATTTTCTCAAAAATGGATAATCTGAGTTGGTATAATTAAAGATAGGACAATATCCGGAAACGTTTAAATTGAACATTTTTTCAAAAGTGTTACGGTTTTCGAGATAGACGCATGTTAAATGTATTTTTGCTATGTGGAGAGGACATTTTTTTTCGAAAATTGAAAATTTTTCGATACTACATGAAAGATATAATTATTTGTAGCAACATTTATAATGAACATTTTTTCCTTAGAAGTGTGAAATAAATATTTTTTACAAAAAATTGGACCGACGTTATTAGTTGATGCACTGAAAAGTATAAAATAATATTACCTCTATTGGTGATGGTACTTGTGAAGTTGGTGCCAAAAGTTATCAATCTAACTGCAACTGCACAACTTCAAAAGTACTATCACCAATAGAAGTAATATTATTTTATACTTTTCAGTGCATCAACTAATAACGTCGGTCCAATTTTTTGTAAAAAATATTTATTCTTCTTCATCTACAGGTGAAATAAACACTGAATATGGCAGAGATTTTCTAGGTCAGTAATCGGTTTTTGAATTGATGAAGCTATTTTTTCTCACTTCCGCTGTTCATTGAAAGCACTCTCAATTTTCACGTTATCGGTCAATACATCATTTTTATCCTATTACCCATGTATATTCTTTGCTTGTACTTGTTATTATTCAGAGATCTCAAAACATCACGACGAAAATACACACATTTCAGACTTTGCCGCTGTTGTAACTCGAAAACCTCAACTTTTTTTGAAAAATGTGTAATTTAAATGTCACTGCATATAATCTGTTCTTTAATTTGACCGTCTTATATTTTCAATTTTCGAAAAAAAAATCCCCCTCCATATAGCAGATATACCTACTCATATTTCAGTCTTTACCATTGCTGTATCTGGAAAATTGTTACTTTTTTGAAAACTGCTCAATTTAAACGTTTCTGGATATGGTCTCATAATTAATTTCGCCATCTCAGATGTTCGATTTTTTGTATAGGTACCTCGTCCTTTTCTTGAAGTCGGTCAAAAAATTAAAACAATTATTATATATAATGGAAAATAATACCTAATAACAAATAAAATTATGAAATAGAAGATAGCTTTCCCTCTTCTTCATCGAACAGTATTAGGTTTTCCTATACCTGTCTCTTAACACAGAAAAGTGAACAATTCTAGAAAAAAACAACCAAAATGAAATATTCAATTAGAATAACAATCAATCAAGGATAGGGCTGTTATAGTTTTTAAATGTAATACAAATTAGACAAACTTCTGTCATTATTGATCAAGACATAGCCTCTCCAAACTGAGTCAATCTGAGGCAGTAATTGACTAAGAAAACAATGAATTTTCGCTATTAGGTTCTATTGTTGAGAATCCTAGTACAAGTTAAAGGAAAATTTGCCAAGAAACCAACGTAGGGTAGCGTGCAGAGGATTATCAGAAAACATAAATACCGTCCATATCGGGTCCAAATTCATCAGTATTTGTACGAGCGAGATTTTCAGCAACGACTGGACTTTTACATATTGGGCTCTGGATCATGTAGACGAAAATACTGACTTTTTGAATACGTTCTTTTCACTGACAAATGTACCTTTCATAATAATGGAATCGTGAATAGACATAATTTCCATATTATCCCACGTATTTAAAAATCTGGTTTGTCTACTCACACTACTTTCCTACCGCTCTCAAACGAATCCCAGCGAATATAAAAATCATCTAATCAGGTCTTGTCTAGACATACGATAATGATCCTATTCAATTTTGCCGTCGGAGGAACCGTTTACCCAGAATAATATTAAAAAATAAAAAAAAATTGACAGCTCATTTTAGCATAAACTTGCTTTTTTGAAAGATATGCGTTATTGTAAATGATAAAGAGCTTTAACAGAATGTTTTGCAGCGATTGCCTAGCAGTATGAGCAGAATGACCAATCTGACTCAATGACGAACCTCATCGATACCCAAAAAGAACACAACAATATCGGTCCATCCGTTCCTGAGATAATCTTAATCTTGGCACAGACAGATAACCAATGGCATTATATAATACAATAATTGTTATCTTTCTCATCTTATAGAAACGAGATAATCCATAGCAATAACCATCAAAATCGATTCAGAACTACTTTTGTCAACTGTTCTTATCATCATAAAATGAGAGATAAATTACGAATGTCCATTCCCAAAACAAATAACGACTGAACAAATATTTATCTCGATCAAATATATCCACACAAGGCACAATACCTATCCAATGTTTGACGGTCATTGTATTAGTAGAACTTGTAAGGTAATGTTCATTTTGAATTGAATTATTACTTTAGGAGACGTATGGTGTAACGGTTATACAAAAATATTCAAATGCTGCTGGTCCCATCCTTGAAGCCGGGCTGGACGCTGGACTCTGGACTGACATCGAACTATTTCACAATAGACGAAGTGGAGGTGGTGAGATTCCAGAAACTTTGAACATGACGTCATCCAGTTAATGGCTCGAAGAAATATCGAATTTTCGGTTTACTCGAGAGACGTTATTATATTTTTGCCCGTCGTTTAGACTATCGGCTTCTCATTGGGAGTATTCCCATTAATCTGATCAATTAAAGCAAAAAAATATAAATCTTAACTGATATCGAGAAACTCGCACAATCAAATACGTCAGTCAGATAATGAGAAATGAAAGAAGAACATTCTTTTACAGAGAATATGGCCAAGAAAGATTATAGGGAAACTCGGCGCAGGCAGATGGGTGTTCTTCAGTAACATTTACAGGTCTGTTCCGTGCCGCAAAGAACAAAGTTACGGCATTAGTATCTCTAGCAGTAGGAGAATAAAATATATAACTTAGATAGAATTAGAACCAACTTCATTAGATGTTACAATAAATACTTAGAAATAACAACAGCTATATATAGAACAGAAGCCTCTTGCATTTTTATGATTCCTAAAGTATGTGTCATACGTTTTAGGTCTTAAAGTAACATCTAATGGAGTCGGTCCTACTTTTTTTTAAGTTATTTATATCACATGTTTTTACTGATCGTGGTTAATAACTCACAAGCAAGTATTTTTTAAGCCTTCATCATTCTCTCAATAATTCTGCGAAAGATAATATTGTATAAGATAATGTTGTTATTAGATACTATAGAACATGAAAAAGGGATTTCGAGGAAAAAAAATTAGGTCCCCTTGACGGGGATTTAATCCACGGATCCTGCTTCCTATACTAACTTACAAGTCATCTCGACCGGCCACGGCAACTTTAAAATTTCGCGCAACAATTTTGGAGTTATACGGAAAGTTTACAAATTTACAAATTCGAATTCGAATTATAGCCACGTTTCGCAGAAATAGGTATGACAAAAAAAAATGTTATTTACAATTTGAAGATACAAAATTTACAATAAAAATAAATTTTAGCATTCGAATAGCTTTCTGGAAGGGATAATATGACATAAATAAAAAAAACATACAGTGGAATTGTATGTCGGGAAGGAAATAACCATTTCCAAAATTATGAATATAAATAGTTCGCCTTCATCTCTATGTGGATAAGTGTAGGGCAAATAAAACTAACAGCCGTATTCATGACCAAAACTGTCCCGTATGATATTAATGTTACCATATTAACAAATAAACAGTCTTAACTAGTATCGAACATAGAGTTGTCTATGAAATGAATACCGCTGTAAATGTTTTTTAGTAATGCTCGTCAATATCTACTTAAAAAACAAACAAGAAAATTGGTTGGCAAACAGAGGAGAGAAGGGTACTGAACTGTTTCTTATGTCTTTAGCGATTTATGCAGGGTGAGTCGGTAGGAATAGGCCTAACTCTAAGGGTGCAATCTATGTATTAAAATATTAAGAAAAAACTCAAATGTTGTAATTCAATATTCATTTGTTTTCAAGTTACAATAATAATTAATACATATTGTTAAACAAAAATATTCAACACTGACATTGTTTTAAATAAATCATTACTTCGTTTACGAAAGGCGTGCGTGGCCCTTCTAATTGATTCGTGCCTTCCTTTAATATTGAATGCAGCATTTCTAATGCATCTCAGTATCCCTAGTATCTACTTTTACTTCATATACCTCATTTTTTAACCAACCCCATAAATTATAGTCCGACGGCGTTAGGTCTGGCGATCTAGGAGACCAACTAATAGGACCACCGCGACCAATCCAAAACCCTGGAAACTTTTGGTCCAAATATTGCTTGACCCGACGAACGAAATGTGCAGGCGCTCCGTCGTGTTGATAATATATTTGAATTCTGATGTTTAAAGGAATCTCCTCCAGTAGTCCTTGCAATTCATTTTCTAAAAACACTTAAATAGTGATCCCCTGTTAGGCGATTTCCCAAAAGAAATGGGTCAATCAAATTATTATCGATCATGCGCACCACATGTTTACTGAAAACCTGTGTTGAAAATTACTTTTGACTATTGCGCGTAAGGAGTTTCGATTATTATTGATGCCGTTACGGGTGAATGTAGCTTCGTCAGTAAAAAGTATGTGCGACACAAGATGACGATTATTAATTATCCACTGACAAAATTGCTAGATTTTGTACACGCTGTACGTGGTACGAGTATAAGCCTTGCTCGTGAAGCGTATTGATCTCTCTCTTTTTTGGGGAATCGCCAACTGCGTTCCAGTTCTTGGTGAGCTGGTCGTTGCATCTTCTTCTACTAAAGAACATTTTGTATTTCTTCAGATTTTATATTAGCACTTGGAAGCGTTCCGGTCTCGCGCAGTTTGTTGAAATCTCTGACAAAGGCCATTCTGTTCGGTTCTTTGATTTGGAAATCTTCAGCAGCCGCTGTAGCATTCTCATTACACAAACCATAAATAAAAACCCTATTGGCGTATTGGAGATGTGAATAAATGTGTGGCATTTTATAAAATTTAAATGATACAAATCCGAATGTTAACGGTGAATCAATGTAACATTTTATACTGACACTAACATAATAGTGACAGCACAAAAATCAAAATCAACAGCAAACGAATGATTTGTTTAAAATAATGTTATGTTGGATATTTTTGTTTAACAATATTATTATTTTATTTAACGCTGTAACTTGAAAACAGATGAATATTGGATAACAACATTTGAGTTTTCTCTTATTATTTTGATGCATAGATTACACCCTTAGAGTTAGGCCCATTCCTCCCGACTCAACCAGTATAACTACATATAGATGTTGCCCTAAATTCTTAATTTCTCCATGTATGTCACGCATAACATCCTGCATAACAAAATCAAAAAATTATTTAGTTAAATTGACAATTTCTCTTGTCGCTCTGGTATAAAAGATTCCAATTAATAATTATAATTCAAAGTTCATTATCCATTTAACGAGATTAAATGCAGAATGTTTACCTAAATACAAGAGATAATTCTTATAACCTATTCATTAGAGGATATTTCCGTTTGTATGATAAATAAACAAACTGTAAGCATCTATAAATCTATAGAATTCATAATTTGAGATTCAGTAAATAGACTTAATGACTGTCTTTGATAAAACTGAAATTTCAGTTTCTTCTATAAAAGAAAACTATATTCATAAATAATTCAATTTACTAGACATTTCTTCGAGCATAGAGTTATATTTTAATATAATAAGAGTTATAGATATATATTATTACAAATTATTTCATAGTGAAAAATTAGCAGATATTTGCAAGACTCTGTCAAAATGGATGGGAAACAAACTAGCCCTCCAGGTTGTTCTATTTATGATGAGAAAACTTTGGGCGAAACTTTCTACGGTTTTTTGAAAACTGGTAATCCTGAAGATGTTATAGTGGTAAGTTGAGATTTTATGGAATGCTATAGATTCTCCGTAAATCGACTATGTAATTATGTTTTAATTTATTGAAATTCAGAAAAAGGTAGGTAAAAATATTTAGAAGATACTGTATATTATAAATGATTGTATTGAAAAAAGTTAGATATTTTGAAATTTCAGGTAGACATTGCTACTGGCAAAGAGATTACAAAAAGACAATATTTAACTGCCTCTGTTAGATTAACAAACTACTTAAAAATAGATGGTGTTTCTAGAGGTGACATAATTGGTATAATAAGCCCGAATACATGGAAATTTCTAGTACCAATCTTGTCAGCCTTCTATTTAGGTGCCACCCTTACATTTTCCAATCACAAATATCTGGAAGGTATGTCATTGATATTAAAGAATCTATTATAACCAATTATTTAAAAGGCTATTCTTGCGGCTGGGAGTAACTAATATCTATTTATTTATATTCAGAGAGGAGCAGATGCATGGAATCAATTCCATAAAAATAATAGTTTGCATTTTTTTAAATTAAAATTTAAAATCTGCATAACATTCTAAGTTTATTTGATATAAAATATTCCAATCCCGTCAGATATGTATAATGTTTGTCCCAAATAAATGCTGAATGTATTGATATTTTGGTAACTATGTGAGAGTATAATATATGCCCACAATTACTAAAAAAATCACATAAGAAAATAGTAGTTTCTTTAAAAAAATTATCGCATTTTTCATACATTTACTCCCCACTGTACAAAAATTACCTTGCTTATATTTGGATTCCCGACAGCTTTTTGAAATAAATCCTATTATTAGCGTGAATAATTCAAACATTATCGGATGCACCATTACTGCAGAATAATTCAACGATATAATTTTTAAATTCCAAATCCTGTATATTTCTTTTGTTTTCTTATGGATTAAATTAAAAAATAACTATCAAGACCTGATAATAGTGCAAAATTTATTATTTGGAAAGTTATTTTAATTTCTTCTTCTTTGAGTGCCGTATTCGAGCGTTGAGAGCTTCTCTGCCTTGAAAGTGTTCCCAATTCCTACAGACAAGGGAACCTACAGTTTAACGTGGATTCCGAACCACCAATATGTCTCGGGATAAATCTCAAGCACACCATTGCAGAGAGCTGCACTACGAAAATATATTCTTGCTGGTTTTCCGTTGCCTTGCGAGAGGAGGAGTATGCAATGCGACAGTCAGAGATTCGAAAGCGCGCCCGCATCAAATATCACTCGTCCAAACCGTTCCCAACGTATTGTGCTGCTTAACTTCGATGATCGAAGTCAGTCAGTGTTAGCCTGCAGCTACGCGCTCTATTTTATTTTAATAATTTGTTGTATTTGGCAATATCTAAGACTATTACATATAGCTGAAGTGGCATTAAGCCATTCGTTATTTTTTTGGTTGTCTACAGTAGGTATACTATTACTTAGGTCATTCAAATTATCAAGTTTTCTTTGCTAAAAGTTGTTTATGTGATGTCGTCACAAAATTAATCTAATGGTGATAAATCGGGAGATCTTGCTGACCACTCGATTGTGCATCTTCTTCCTATATATTGAAAAACTTCATGTCAATAATTTCGTAATTTATTATTCAGTTTTAGTCATGACATTTTAAAACAACTAATGACCCAAAAATGCCTATTGTTTTTCTTTTGGCATAAACTACAATCAAACATTCAAACGGCCGCATTATTCGAATGAAGAAAGTTAATATTATGCGATTTTAACAATTATATTTTCAATTTAATAAACTATGAGATACTCAAACTGAAGAATCAACAAGGTGTGCATTAAAAAAATATATTTGAATTATTCTGGAATGATGTAGCACCCGGTATATTTTTTAATTATTTATTCATTCATGCTGATTAACTTGAGTGATTTCATAAATTTTATTTAAAACTTTTTCTTGTAAACGTATGAGGAATCAAAATATAAGCAATTTACTTTAGTTTTGGCTCATGCTGTATATAATGTCATATTTTTTGTAGATGATCTTAGGCATTTCTTGGAAACTGCCCAACCAAAAGTTCTCTTCATCTCCAAGTGCGTTCAAAAAACATTGCTACCTTTATTGAAGGATTTTCCTTGTATCAAAAGAATAATTCTGTTTCATGACAATAATGATTATGGAAAAGTAACTTTGGATACGATTATAAATGAAAATAAATATGACCACTGTAACATCGATTTGATTAGTGGTCATCTGGACGAAGATGTGGCATTCCTTCTGTTCTCTTCTGGAACTACTGGCCTGCCTAAAGGAGTGTTAATTACTCACAAGGCTATTAAACATGCTCTCAGTTTAACAACGTAAGTATAAATAAAGCAAATAAATTTAAAAAATCAAATGAACGCTTAAAGTTCAAAATAATTGACATCGGAATTAATTTTTAGGAGTTTAATTTATTTTTATTATTAGTTTATTTATTCTTACAGCAATTTCCAGATAAACGTGGTCAGGGCTAAACATTATATATTTTTATTCCTGTCATATATAGTTTCAAATTTTAAAAAATTCTTCGCCATTTTAACTCCCTTCCTTTGAAGGAAGATGTCTGATAAAATTGAATTTTGGATTTTCAGAAGTTCAATATAGGTTCTATTCCCACCACTTCTCTTACAAATGTGAAAAGAATCAGCCAATTCCTCGGCCAATTCGATGCATGTTTACTATTCACTAATTGCATCTTCATGAAATCGGTTGAGCATTATTCAAAATTTATATGACGAAAACAAATGTGTTTTTATCTCATTTAATTCCATCTCAACTTTCAGAGATCCACAATCGGTTGGAATTGAGGAAGATAGCATTCTCATACAGGTCTTACCACTATTCCACATGTATGGTCTCTTGATGGCGCTATTGTGTTTTAAAATGAAAGCAAAACTAATCCTTCTCGACAAATTCAAACCTCAAGTTTTCTTAAAATCCATCGAAGATTACAAAGTGACATGTCTTATTTTAGTACCAGCTCTACTTCAATTCATAGGCAAAACACCGTTGCTGGAACAATACAATTTATCTTCGATTAAGGATATCTTATGCAGTAGTGCACCTATTGGAAAAGAAGTCGAAGAATTGGTTAGTGAAAGGTAATAGAAAATATTATGTTTTTAGTGAACCCATTTTCTAGTTGAATTAAGAGGTACCAAACTAAGCACCTCATACAATAACTTTCAGAGTACACGTTTGTCCAAGACAAGCCTATGGAGCTACCGAAGCTGGAGGATTTATCTCTTGTCTTCCGCGTAATCGAGAAAAAATTGGATCTGTGGGTTTCCTTGTGGCTGGCGTTGAGGCAAAAATAGTGGAGCCAAGGACTGGGGAAGTCCTAGAGGGGGCTCACAAGACCGGTGAGGTTTGTGTGAGATCTATCAGCATCATGAAAGGTTACATCAAGAACGAAGAACAAACTCAAAAAGATATCGATGAACAAGGCTACCTGCATACAGGAGATTTGGGCTATTTCGATCACGAAGGTTATTTGTACATTATTGGCAGAATTAAAGAAGTTATCAAGTACAAAGGCTTCCAGGTAAATAAGAAAAATACATAAAAAAAATAATCCTCCATCTAAGTATGATTTAAACCATTCTATTGCAGGTTGCGCCCGCTCAGTTGGAAAATATCCTCATTCAACATCCGGCAGTTAGAGATGTCGCTGTGATCGGCAAACCGGATCCGAAAGCCGGTGAACTTGCAACAGCATTTGTTGTTAAACATCAAAATAAGATTGTTTCGGAACAGGAGTTGATAGATTTAGTTAAAGGTGAAAAAATCATATTAAACCTTTGTATTGAGGAATCATTGACAATACAACATTTATTATTGCAGAACGAGTCCATGTGGACAAACAACTTCATGGAGGGGTCATTTTCACGTATGAAATTCCAAGGAATGCTCTTCAGAAGATAGATAGGAAGAGATTATGTCAGACATTCTTCTAAAATATAAATAACCAAAAAAAATACGAGAGAAATATTCATCAACTTTAGAGTTCAATAACTTCTGTACTAATTTTGATCTGAATAAAATTAATACCTACTGATATGCTTTCGTTATAAACTCATTTCTGACCGACGAACCCCGAACGGAGGAGGTATACAATTCGACTGTCTGCTTTTTTTTGGTTTGTTGATGATTTTTGATTCATTTGAAAAAGCAGGCTTCAAATTTGGTCCCATATTCATAAAAACTTAAACCGAAATCTCCTTCCCTCCGAAAACCCCTCCCGAAGGAGTGGATAGGGCAAATTTTCTCGAAAATCAAAATCTGAGGTGGTATAATTAAAAATAATAATATCGAATAACGGGGACTGTGACCTATCTGAGATAGGCCGACGTGTACAAGCCGCACTGCGATGTGCCAACTCACAAAGGTATGGAAAGACCGAAATATCTCAAACCAAATAAAAAAGGCATTAGTAAAAGCTCTGGTGTTCTCTGTCTCCTGGTATGCGTCGGAGACATGGGTCATAAAAGCTGCTGACCGACGCCGAATCGATGCGTTTGAGATGTGGTGTTAGTGTAGGATGCTCAGAATTCCATGGACAGATCGACGCACAAATATATCTATTCGTAATGAAATCAGACCTGAAAACCGTCTGTCAAGTCTAACCTCAGCCCGCGCTTTGAAGTTTTTTGGCCACATAATCCGACATGACAACGTCAAACGGCTCACTGTGCAAGGAATGCCAGTTGGAAAAAGACGCTGTGGACGTTCACCAACCAGATGGACTGACGCCATCCGCAGCTTAACAGGGCTAAAACTTGAAACAGCTACTAGAGAGGCAAATAATCGGCACAGATGGCGACAAACTATAATTCATGTTCTGGCCACTCTACACAAATAATTAGCTCACAACGATCACCACACCTTGTTTACGACGTTGGACTGAGAAAAGAAGAGATAATTAAAGATAGGACAATATCCGGAAACGTTTATATAAAACATTTTTTCAAAAGAGTTACGGTTTTCAAAATAGAGGCATCTAAATTCTCAAATATCTATATGTATTTTTGCAATGTGGAGAGGACGATTTTTATAGAAAATTGAAAATCTGTGGATAATACATGAAAGACATAATTAGTTATTTGTAGCAACATTTATAATGAACATATTTTCCTTAGAGTTACGGTTTTCGAGTTCAATCGGTGTGGAATGGTAACATCTAAAATACTTGAGCGTATTTCCGCAGCGATGTTTTAAGATTTCAATAATAACAACTACAAGCAAAGAATATACGTGGGTAATAGGATAAGTACTATTTTCTTTGGTATTACTGAACGCTCAACAATTTTCGTGACTAATGTTACACTCAAAAGTGTAAAATAAATGTTTTTTGAAATTATCATTACCAATAGAATTAATATTATTTTTATATTTTGCAGTGCACCAAGAAATAAAGTCGGTCCAATTTTTGATAAAAATATTTATGATGAGTAATGATTTACTCATAAATATGCACACCAGTAGAATGAACATTACATATTTTGTATTTCTTAGTGCACCAATAAATAAAGTCGGTCTCAATTTTTGTAAAACAAATTTATCCTATATCTGCACAACTTCAAAATTATCAGCATCAATGGAATTATTACAAGGCATTATATCTTAATGTCAATTCTAGTTTTTGTGTGAAAAAATATATTTTTTCTCTTTCAAAATAAACTTTACTCAGTTTGTAACGCAATGATAAAGTATAGAAATCAATGTACCACTAATAAAAGTACCTAAATCTCATGCCAGTACAAGCTCAATGAAAATTATAAATTTAGTCTTAAACACTTTTATTCAATTTTGGTTCTAATAAATATTTGTCATTATATTCCATTACTTTTGATAAACTCGCAAAATTTACAGAACTTCAGTATTTCTGTATCTCAAAAAGATATTAGTGCTCTACACCTTTCTTATTTGCACAGGAAATCAGTTAACTTTTTTAAATTCTAGAATGCCTTCCCACAAACACTTCATAGCACATTCGATCAATAGGTACATATTCTATTCCTTTTCTTAAGAAAACTATCTTTTGTAATCAAGAGATTTATATTTATATCAACAAGTTGGCTCATTGCATAAAACGATAAAAAAATAGAAAGCAAAATAATTTCACTTTAATAGTTATTCCACAAGTTTTCGTAATTTATTCCGGTCAATTTTTTGAACTGTGTTCCTTGGAATCTCTTCAACAAATATCACCCCTCCATGGAGTTGTTTCTCCGAGTTAACACGATCTAAAAAAACAGAAAATTTAAATTCACTCATAAGTTTCATTTTTTTCTATTAAATAACCTTTAACAAAATCAACCAACTCCTTTTCAGACACATTTTCATTTGGTTGTTGTACAACCAGAGCAGTCGGTAGTTCGCCAGATCTTTCATCAGGTTTGCCCACAACTCCAACATCTTTCACTGCAGGATGCTGCAGAAGTATAGCTTCTAACTGCGCTGGAGCAACCTTTACAATACATTTGGAAATGTGAATCAATTTCGTTGCATATAATGTTTGTCTACATACTTGAAACCCTTTATATTTGATAACTTCTTTGATCCTCCCAACAATGAACAGATATCCATCCTCATCGAAGTAGCCCAAGTCTCCAGAATGCAAGTAACCCTCATCATCAAGGTCCATCTTCGTATGGTCTTCATTCTTCAGATACCCTTTCATGACACCATCACTTTTTAACAACACCTCACCGCTCTCATAAGGCCCCAGCACCTCTTTAGATTCGCTGTCAAATATTTTAATCTGCATACCTGCTATTGGTATACCAACGGTTGATGGTTTTATCTGATCGGGTGGGTTGCACGTGGCTGGGCCACAGACTTCGGTAGCTCCATAGAGTTGTCGTGGATAAACGTTATTTAGTCTGTAGAAAATATAAAATATTATTAATTGATGGCAAATGTATGGATAAATTAGAAACTATAAGAGAAACAAAGTCAGTTAGATGGCTTAAGTCTTAAATAATTCAAATGGTAGCTTAATGCCCGTTCTCAAAACAATTTCATTTCGGTTTCTTAAATATTCTGGAAATAAAATCGTGCATTTCAAATTTCACCACTTTTTCCTTAGAGTTACTATTTTCGAGTTACCACGGTGGTTAAATGGTAAAATCTAAAATACTTATGCGTATTTCTGCCGTGATGTTTTGAGATCTCTGAATAATAACAAGAACAAAGAACAAGCAAAGAATATATGTGGGTAATAGGATAAGTATTATCTTCTTTGGTATTATTGAACGTTCAACGATTTTCGAAACTAATGTTACACTCCAAAGTGTGAAATAAATATTTCTTACAAAAAAATGGACCGACGTTATTAGTTTGTGCACTGAAAAATACAAAATAATCTTAATTCGATTGGTGGTACTTGTGAAGCTGGTACCAAAAGTTATCAATCTAACTGCAACTGCATAACTTCAAAAGTAACAGCACTAATAAAATCAATATTATTTTGTATTTTTCAGTCCACCAACTAATAATGTCGGTCCAATTTTTTGTAAAAAATATTTATGTAAGAAATGTACGCTATTATTTGTTTATATATTATCTTACATAATATTTTTAAAAATTAAACCCTTATAAGATCACTCTGAACTATGATGTATGTCTGTCTGTCAAAGCCTGTTTTCTGCGATTCTACCGTACGAGAAAAGTAAACATTTCCTGGAATAAATTTTGAGAGAAAATCATTCAAAATCATCAACAATATTTCTTTACAAATCAAACTACTGCAAATAGATTTTTTTAAATCTACAAGCTTTACTAAAATCTACAGGCTAATATTGAATATTCAATAAATCTAAGTAGTATGCATTGAGTTAACAATAAAATTACCTAGAACTTTTACCCTGTAACCGTTTTTCACTCTATAGTTTCTGAGATCTACATATATCAATTGTCAATTTCAGGCACACTTTAGAATATATTTTTCCGACTTCATGATCTTATTACCTCTTGGATACTATTTGTTCAATTTCTGGCCCAGCTGGAGCACTTCCACAAAGTATGTCATTGACTGAGGACAGATCATATTTCTCTACCAAAGGACTCTTAGCAAAAAATTGCAGCACTGCTGGTACCAATGGAAGAAAAGTCACTTGGTAGTCCTGTATGGCTTGGAGGAAAACATTGGGTTCGAAACGTTCTATAAGTATCAACTTTTCCGGCATGGTAAAACAAATGAGCGTAATCATAAAGCCAAAGATGTGGAACATGGGCATGACATTGATGAAGACGCTGCCCGGACGCAATCCAATCCCTTTGGGGTCACTAGTTTTATGAAGTATTAAATATAAACAAAACATCATATACATAGCTTCATGATTTTATCGTACCTCAATACATTCAGTGTATACTTCATGGCCCTTTGAGTTAGCAAAACGCCTTTTGACAAACCTGTGGTTCCAGATGAAAATAAAACTAGTGCCACATCATCATCCAAATCCTCTCCAGGTTGCGAAAAATCTGAGATTCTATTGGTATTGCTAAGTATTGCTTCTAAAGTTATTTCATAATCTTTTTCTGCTGCATCGTCAAATAAAATTATTTTTTGCACACATTGATGTTCTTTGATAAGTGGCTGAATTTTTTCATTGACAGCTTTATTGAGAAAGAGGATTTTTGGTTTAGATGTCTCCAAAAAATGCTGTAAGTCATCTAGGACAAATTCAAGTAAGTAAATCACAGAACGTTTTAAAAATATTCTTATCTCATTAATCTTATAAATTCAGAATTCAGAAATTAGTTCAGATTCAAACTACCTTTCAGATAATTGGGGTTGGAGCATGTTGTAGTTACTCCTAAATAGAACGCAGACAAAACTGGAATCATATATTTCCAACTATTTGGAGCTATGATACCTATTACATCTCCTCTAGAAATACCAATTGATTTCAAGTATTCGGCCAACTTAATTGTACTTGCCAGATATTCTCCTTTTGTAATTTCTTTTTGAGAGTAGATGTCTACCTGTATATTGAAATTAAAATTATCTTTTCATAAATTAACCAGTAAAATGAGTGTGCCCCTCAAGGTACGTACTGCAAACTTCCAGTAGATCGATTAGAGTGGATTTTCTGCCCTATGGGTACCCGTTCTACAACACTCTATAGTACCTATATAAGTTGTGTGTTATCTATATAATTGACCTACTGAAATCATAAATTTGAATTTTTATTCTTTTTTATAATTTTTTTCTCAAAAGAATTCTTCCACAGAATATAGTTTTATTGAAAGCGTATGACTCGATCTAATATATTTTCAATAGTATATAAATCTTGGTCAATTATTTGGATTTTTTTTCTGAATTTCGAAGGGCACCATTTCAAAACTACAAAGTAATATTTTTAAGTTTGGTTACAATAGTACAAAATATGTTTTTTTTATTCAGCCCTTTTTCGTATTACTAAAAATCTTTCGAATGAGTAGGCCATTTTTTCACGGTACAGAGACAAACTTTAATGGTGATATATATTTTTGACCGACGAACTCCGAACGGAGGACTTATACAATTCGACTGTCTGATTTGTTTGATTCGTTCGCGCATTTTATATAGTAATCGTACTCTCTTATTTTGATGATTTTTGATTCATTTGAAAGAGGAGGCTTGAGAAATGATCCCCTCCGAAAATTTTCTCGAAAATCGAAAATCTGAGGTAGTATAATTGAAGATAGGACAATATTCGGAAACGTTTGAATTGAACATTTTTTCAAAAGACATACAGTTTTCGAGTTACAAGCATATTAAATTCTCAAATATGTGTATTTTTGCTATGTGGAGAAGGCGATTTCTTTAGAAAATTGAAAATCTATGGGTACTACATGAAAGACTTAATTATTTGTAGCAACATTTATAATGAACATTTTTTCCTTAGAGTTATGGTTTTCTAGTTCAATCGGTGGTAAAATGGTTACATCTAAAATACTTTCTTATGCATATTTCTGCAGCGATGTTTTGAGATCTGAATAATAACAACTACAAGCAAAGAGTATACGTGGGTAATAGGATAAATACTATTTTCATTGGTATCAGTGAACTTTCAACTATTTTCGTGACAAATGTTACACTGAAAAGTGTGAATTAAGTATTTTTTACAAAAAATTGGACCGGCGTTATTAGGTGGTGCACTGAAAACTACAAAATGATATTAATTCTATTGGTGCTGGTACTATTGAAGTTGATGCCAAAAGTTATCAAACTGCAACTGCACAACTTCAAAAGTAACAGCACCAATAGAATTAATATTATTTTGTATTTTTCAGTGCACCAACTAATAACGTCGGTCAATTTTTTGTAAAAAATATTTATTTCACCAGATGAACTGTTCAGCCAAAATATCAGTAAACACGTATCTTTACATGAAAATGAAGTCGCTTCCGCTGTCCGTTCGCTTAGATTTTAGAACTTTGAAGCTACTCTTCTTCTTTGAGTGCCGTACTCGTATTTGAGCGTTGGCGGCTTCTCTGTCTTGAAAGTGTTACCACAGACAAGGGGACCTACAGTTTAACGTGGATGTGTACTAGGGAATACTCTCACTGGTTTCCCGTTGCCTTGCGAGAGGAGGAGAATGCAATGCGACAGAGACTCGAACGCGCGCCCGCACCAACGGTCACTCGTCCAAGCCGTTTCCATCGTGTTGCGCTGCTTAACTTCTATGATCGAAGTCGGTCAGTGTTAACCCGCAGCTACGCGCTACTCAACGGATTTTTATGTAGTTTTCGGCAATAGATAGAGTGATTCAAGAGGAAAGTTTTATACATATACATATCATGAGAAGTCAGGAATTTTAAATATTTGTTATTTGATGACGTAAAAACATATTTGTGTGCGCTTACATTGAAAACGCTGGGTAAAGCTTACGAGATAGATCAAAATAATGTACTACTGAATTGAGAGATCTACAAAAAAAGTCCGCGATGGTATATGCACAGCTTACCAAACAAAAAGCTGTGGTATATGTCTATCTTTCAAGATAGACTCAGAATAACCATTTTAGTGCTAACCGTGCGAAGCAGGAGCGGATCTCTAGTAAAATATAAAAATTAATCTAATTATACTTTTTCTGATTTTTCTCAGACATGCGCTATATAGTAGATGATTACTTCTAGGATAATAATTCAGGAAGATTTCATCAAAATCGTTAAAGCAATTTTCGCGAAACACATTTTTCAGATCAATGGCTAAAAAATACGGAAACAAATATCTGTTGAAAACACGGAACATTTTTGACGATTATAACACTTCTTCACATACTTAGAATACCTAAAAACTAATCAGCTTATTGATATCTAAGTAGATAATGTAGAAGAAAAATCACCATGTACACCGCACATAGGTAAACAAGAACACACAAAAACGGACACACAGACATTTTCCTAAAAACCATTTTACATGACTCTGGGACACTCTGGGTACCTTAAGACACGTGGAGATTTGTCAAAATTTTCGGAATTCGAAACCACCACAATATCACCCTACTGGGAAGTTAACAATATTAAATACAAAACAATTATTCTTTGATTTTGTTCAATCTTATAAAAAAGTCGATAAATGTTTCAATGAATGTCTGTCTTGTTTTGAAAATTAAATTTTCCGAAAAAAACTCACCAACACAACATCGTTGGGACATCCGCTGTTCAAAAAATCACTAACTATCCTACCCAACGATTTTTCCCCAAATTGTGAAGTAATTTTAGGTGTTCCCCACACAAAATCAGTGGTCATCATATTCTGATGATATGTTACGTACTTGCAGGAAACACATAGAATTAATTTGTCGTGGTAATTTTTTTCCGTAATCGTTTTAAATGATAACATTAATCTGGTATCTGTTATGACCCTAAAGAAATTTTAAAAACAAATTTATAACAAGTCAGAGATAAGCAGAAATTGTATAGTCTAAGAAAAAAAATCAAGTGACAGAAGACATTCCAAATTCAGATCTGAGTCAAGTTAGTTAAAAGACATGATAAAACAAATAGAACAAATTACGGTGATGCAAACCAAAAAAAAAATGAACTCAAAAGTCGCAGTCGAAAATATATCTAGTTCATATACATTTTTTGAAATAAATGAGTAAAATTATAGTACATAAATTAAGTTGTTTTCTTTCTGACTATATCCAGCGATTTTTACTTCACAATCAGTATTGTATACCTAGACCTACCAATTTTTAAGTCCACCAGTTAAATGGTGTAGAAATACCGATGTATACCAATTTTTATGTCGATCGTATAGAGCAGAGGCAGAGGTTCCCATTTTTTTTTTTTTCATGGACCACTTTCAAATTTCACTGGTTTCGTTGACCTCCTGCTGCTAAATTTCTACCATATTTCCAAAACTCGACAAAAATGTGAAGATTAGATCTAACAATGGAAATTTGCGTCGCGGGTGGGCTCCAACCCAATAAAAGAAAAATAGTATATTTTCTTGTGTTCTATTTTTTAAAATAATACGATATCAGATTGTAATTTCAGCAATGCAAATCAACAATAAAAAAATAGTCATAATTTTAATGGGAGGGATGTATTTAATGAATTGACAGCAAATTATCAATATTTGCCTTCAATTTTGTAAAGAATAACCGCAAATCTCCCCGTTCTGTGATCTGCTTTTGTTACTAGGTTTGTAACGACACTAAAACATTTTTCCACAAGTTATGACGAGGGAAAAGCTATCAAAAGTTTTCTCACAATTTCCCACAGCCCAGGATATTTTTCGGGTATTTCTGCCTTCAGTCAAAAAGTTTGACAGCCTTTGCTAAGTTTGGAAACTGAGAGAATTCACACCGACTAATATTTTGCTTCATAAAATTCAATTTTTCAAAAAAAGCCAAAATAACACCTTTTGTTTTTATTAAATTTAGGTTCTCCCATGTACGGTATATAGGCTGTCCCCTTGTAACCGCAAGTTAATGTCATTGATTTTTTTAACAAATCTGTCAAATACGCGATGTCTACTTTCCATTTGATCGGGTTTTCTTTTGAATCTGGATCTTTAATTTCCTGAAACTCTAAAACAATGACCGCGAATCTGCATCCCAGACTCGTCACAATAGTATTTTTTTCTGGTCCTGGTAGCAATAACTGATAAAAACCGAATTTTTAAACATATCAATGGTATCAAAATAAAGACATAAGTATACGTAATATATATTTGTAATATATGTGAGAAAGTAGGTAGCACCAATAGATTCTCTGAATTGGGCTAATGAACATTTCCGAGGTATGCCTAGATTATTTCCGATATTTATAGTCTAATGTTACCCAGACCCACACCTCTGGCTCACTGCATAGATATCACGCGAAATATCTTCCAAAAGTATCGAGCGTAGTCGGTATACCTCGGAACCTTTCGAGAAGCATTTCGATGTCTATTCGATAGAGATTTGAATACGCCAACCAGAGCGCGGCAAGTCAGTCAGTTTTGAACGTATACCAACCAAGTGAAATGAATACTGTGATATAAATTGGAAAAGTTTCGTTAGTTAGCAGTGAATATAAATTGTAGTACATCCGGCAAATCTCTCGTTAATCCTTGGCAATATGGGAAACTGTCCTTTTTAGTATATCTGCTTTGACGGTCTCCTTAACTTTAACAGTGCTTGAAGCAATAATTGGAATGTCTATCTATAGTCAAATTGGAAGCCAGCAGTCTCAAAAGAATAAAAAGCATCTTGGGGCAATTCATAGACTTATGTTGTTATTAATTATTATAAATATCAACCTCATATATGCATCAATGTGTCGTTTATTACTTGAATAAATTATTTGCAAAGATTTAGTTGTTTACTAAAAAAAGGTAATAGTTTAGCATCTTTTGATATAAAAGCCCTATAAAATCAAATGTTTGCAAAAATAACTTTTAATAAAATTGACGCGGGAGACGAAATTTTGTTTTTCTTAGGACTTACAACTTCCTTTTTTAATAACAAATCATTAGAAATAGCGCCTTCCGCCTCAATTTTATTAAAATTTATGCTAACATACATCTGATTTTTAGGGCTTTTTCAGCAAAACCGCTTTTTACAAAACGAACTTTTGTTTAAAATATTTATTTTGAGTACACATAGTTGAATACTTGATTATTCAACGAATATTTCATTATTTGATTTATTTTACCATTATCTGATGCTTTTTGAATTAATTAGGTACCTATTTATTACATCATTATACTTCAGTTATATACAGGGTGATTCACGGTGACCGTCCATTAGAACTTTATGAAGAACTGAGTAAGATAAAAATTTGAAATTTGATGCATAGGCATAACAGCTTGGGATCTATCTACCTAAAATATTGAGAAACTTGAGAAAAATCAAGACGGTTTTGATTCAAACTAAGCACAATATGATGGTTGTGTTGCCATGGATGTGTCAATTTTTTTTTAAATTTCTATCCGACACTTATAACTTGAACCCAAAATGCATAACAAAAATACAGTAAATGTGTACAACAATCATGTGCTTTTTAATTTATTTCCTATACATGGAAAATGCGACAAAATTATCTGTAGAACATGTAAAATGTTTAATGAAACCTATCCACAGTTACAACAGGTCACAAAAATTAAGTTTAGAGGACTATTTACAACTTTTCACAAATGGTCGAATTGATGGACCGACCATCCTCGCGCAAGCATCGCTCAATTCCTTTAGCGATCCCCTCCGTTGTTTCGCAGGATCCAGTCCTGCAAATGATGCTCTCACGCGCGCTTCCAATTCTTCCCTGATTTCCACTTCCGTGGCATAAACCTGGTCTTTTTGCCCGACGAACCCCGAACGGATACAATTCGACTGTCTGCTTTTGTTTGTTTGACCGCGCGTTTTACTTAGTAGATGAGCTCCGATTTTGATGATTTTTGATTCATTTGAAAGAGGAGGATTGAGAAATGGTCTCATATTCATAAAAAAGCAAATCCAAAATCCCCTTCCCTCTGAAAATTGCCCCCGAAGAGGTGGATGGGGCAAATTTTTTCGAAAAACGAAAATCTGAGGTGGTATAATTAAAGACAATATCCGGAGACGTTCAAATTGAACATTTTTTCAAAAGAGTTACGGTTTTCGAGATAGACATGCCTCTATCTCGAAAACCGTAACTCTTTTGAAAAAATGTTCAATTTGAACGTCTCCGGATATTGTCTTTAATTATACCACCTCAGATTTTCGTTTTTCGAAAAAATTTGCCCCATCCACCTCTTCGGGGGCAATAGTTTCTCATTTTTGCTATGTAGAGGGGGCGATTTCTTTCGAAAATTGAAAATCTTTCGATATTACATGAAAGACATAATTATTTGTAGCAACATTTATAATGATCATTACAAGCAAAGAATATACGTGGGTAATAGGATAAGTACATTGCTATTAGTGAACGTTCAACGATTTTCGTGACTAATGTTACACTCGAAAGTGTGAAATAATTATTTCTTACAAAAAATTGGACCGACGTTATTAGTTGGTGTACTGAAAAGTATAAAATAATATTAATTCTATTGGTGCTGGTACTTGTGAAATTGGTGCCAAAAGTTATGAATCTAACTGCAACTGCACAACTTCAAAAGTAACAGCACCAATAGAAGTAATATTATTTTATACTTTTCAGTGCACCAACTAATAACGTCGGTCCAATTTTTTGTAAAAAATATTTTAAGTAACCCCAGAGATAAAAGTCCATCGGCGTCAGATCAGGGGATCTTGCAGGATAGGACCACGGTCCTTCTTAGCTTCTGAGTAGAAGCATTTCACGTAAGTTTAATCTCTCTATGGGATCTTGAAGGTGCAGATCTTGAACAAGTGTGAACTTGAAATCGTGAAAATTTGTTGATATAGTCTTCTAAACTTAGGCATTGTCATCGGTGGTAACTGTGAATAGGTTTCGCGGGAAATAGTTACATTCAGAGAATACTATTGAAAAAATTACTTATTAAATACGTAATAACCAACAAAAGTAAAAAAATAAAAACTTTTTTTGTGAAAATGGTCATTTATTTAACAGACACAAAACATATTTCGATTTCAGTAGAGTAATCTAATCAAATTTAAATATTAGCATCATATGATTAAAAACAGAATTAACATTGAAGGTAAGTCGCTACTATTAAAGATTATCTACTCTTATGTAGTATATAATTGTTGCTTTATAATATTGTAACGGGAATTTATATTAAAACTGGGTTCGATTTATTTTCACTGATTTATTTATACCAATAACTACACGACTATATACACATTTATTTTCACACTTATTTCTCGGACTATATACGACTTTTCTACTGTCTATGATCTATGACCGACTGACTATCTCATCTATCAGTAACTAACTGTATCCGTGGTCCGTGTCTTTTTATATTCACTTAACCTCCTATCTCGAAGCTTCTCTTCCGTTCTAATATATTGTTCTGGATGTATTTCCCAATATATTCCTTCGAGAGTAATCGAGGTGCTTCCGGGGCTCCAGTTCTTCCAGCTATTTGTGTGTGTGTGGGTGTCTTTCTTTAAAAGGTCCATTTCTTCTTAAATTGTTTATTTCTACAGATTATGTTTGATATTTGTAATCTATTAAGAATGCAAATTGTCTGCAAACTTTGCGTTTTTGAGTGTCTTAAGCTTTAGCAAACTTTATAAATTATTGAGATTTGTTGATCGTTTTCAAGTGCTAATGTCAAAAACTTTGTTGCTTAGCTGCTTTAACACCACAGCATCTTTCAGAGGCACTGAAAATAAATAAAATCCTTTTTTTTATTTATATTTCCGCTGGAACAAATTTATATCATGTTCAAAAAGTAACCAAAGTAGACAAGAAATCAAGTTAATTTTAAATTCAAGCTGGATTTTTGTTGCAGATGAAATGAAACCTACGAACATTTTAAATAAATTTTAAATTCAGGTTTGTTGGAGCTATATGACAATCAGCGGTATACATTTTGTTACTTACCTTTACAGATATGTTCTCATTTATGAACACACGAAGTTTTTCTGGGTCAGATAGACAGACAGACATAGTAGATATTGAATATGAACTATATACATTAAGGAACATAATATAAATGAGTTAATTACTTTAATAAAACTATTTCCTAAGCTAACCTTCTATCCACTTTCACGACCACTCCAAAATTGTTCTTAGTATAGACAAATCCTCAGCCTCAGTTGGCACTTTTACCTGCAGATGGCGAACGCTTGGCTGGATTCGCCTATCACTTGAACAGCAGCGGTAGTATTTGCATTGATAGCGCTGACAGCGACTCCCTACATCCCTACTCCCTGAACCACGGTCGTTCAATCACAGAATCACAGGTCTGGATTGGAAGCTGAAAAGAAAGGACGCTAACCGAGTTCTTAGGCTCGTTTCAAGACCTTTCTGTATGACCGTGCCCTGAACACAGCCTATTTAGGCTGTCATGGTCCTAAGAAAGTGCTGCAATATTTTTGACAGATTTTGGTGTGAAACGCTTGCGCTATTTAAGCTGCAGCATCAGAAATACCCTAACAGTTATTTTTAAAAGCTTCTTTATAAACCAGCTTATGAGCGCAAGACGTCTAATAGCAAATCCTGTCAAAAATGTTGCAGCGCTTTCTTAGCTAGATGTGTGTTGGACACAGGAATTGACTAGGAAAGAGAGAATTTTAAGTGTCCATTTATAATGGACGTTATACGTAGGGCTACATAACACATAAGATAAACGTAACATTTTTCTATTAATAATGAACGTCAAAACTTAGTTGCGTGAAATAATTTGACGCCTATAATTCATCTGGGGTTTTCTCTGGTGTAGGTATACTAACTTTAACGCCATGGAGTTGGAAATTTAGTTATTGGTTTTGTTATTAGCAATGCGTAGAGTACAAGGAAGATATTGTGTAAAAAAATCTAGGCGATGGAATGTACGTCCAGTCAACAGGGATCAAGAAAAGAAAGGTGAATACCATAGACATCTGAACACCTAGACCACGCATAGCCTGTTTTAGAGCGATCCAACATCTCAAGACCATTATTCTTCTGGTCCATAATGGTTCGTGTACGACTGATACGACTAACATATTTGCCAGGCTTCTTATTTTTCATGGCAACTTCTGATTTATAGAGTAATAATCAAAGACATTCAGACGTAATTGAAAGGTGGTCGTTGAAATAGTTATTACTGATTACTGCAGATTGAATTATGTATCAAATTTATATTTTACAACACAAAATAATAATTCTCATTTGTAAAATAAGGGTATCATCAGTCGATATCGATCGATTGAGTTAAGTGCGGCAACACAGGAAAATATAATTTAGGCGTCCGTATGAATTCGCAAGCTTTCGTCGCTAGTCGGAATATTGTTGTTCGTTGTTCCATTCATAATTTGAGTGTTGCTACTACGTTTTACGAATTTATACGCTTCTACTCAGGTACACTGTTGCCAAAATTTCCTATAGGAAAATTTTGTCTCTCTCTTACACATGGAAAATACCAAAACAATTCTCTAACAATAACAGGTCGCCTTTGGATAAATGTTATGAATGAAATGGTTCGTCTAGGTGTTCAGATGTCTATGGTGAATACCGACTTTAATACTAGAACTAAAACTTCATGACGAAGAATAATTCTTTGAATATACACGAATGCGAACCGATACTTGCCAACCGACGAATAATTCAACCCAAGAAATCCAAATTCCCTAAAAATGTTCCTATATTTCCCATAAGCCGCACGTAAAGTTGAACATGGTCCAACTTTTATGTCCGCCTAACGTTCGGCCGTAAGATCTTACGGTCTACCGTAACACATAAGTGTAACGTTCGCTTATTTTGAACGATCCCACTTAATTTCCAGTGTTCAAATTTATCCATTACGCATATCTTACGCCTTACGTCCATTATAAATTATAAATGAGCACTAACTTGGAGGTATGTTTTCTCTGGCACTAACAGAGTAACAGAGAACATAATCTTGATTGGAACCGTAGAGATAATAATACAATAGAGAGGAAATATACTACTTACTGTAAGTGGGAAATGCGTCTTGATCTTGTCTTGATAGATAAATATGAGGAGTCCTTGTTCAACAACAATCTCGATCAATCTTCTTTTCTTTAATTTTTCTCATGGCATTTCTATTCAGCGCTTTGAACTGTCAAGAATTTATGTTGTATCTTTATCATTGACATCATACATCATTATGTCAATCATTAATGTCTATGTTTGTATTGATGTCGAAGTCTATATATATTTTATCTATGTGATGTCTATTTGTCGATAATAATAGTCATTGTTTACGATTTGGTTATTTATTATTAGAGTTATTATTTATTAATGATTTAAATTTACAGTTAAGTTGTGCTCACATTATTAAGAGATATGAGTCGTGAAGACGTCCGTGAGCAAGTTCTTAACTTGATGAATCAAAAAGATCAACTTGAAGGAGAAATAAAAGAACTTACAACAATTCTAACAAAAAACGGTGTCGGTATGAACGATCCTTTAGTAGATCAAGAAGGATACCCTCTCAGTAACGTCGATGTTTACCAAGTTAGGAATGCTAGACACCGTATCATTTGTCTACAAAATGATCACAAAAACTTGATGAAACAAATTGAAAATGGCCTACAAGGTTATTACTCATCTGGTCTAACCAATATTGCCTCTCAACAACCAACACCAATGGATCATGATAGGACCGAAATGATTGTACAACATAAAACGCCTTTCTCTAGAGTAACAGTCGTTTCACCTGGTTCCCCAGCTGAATATGCAGGAATTATCGAGAATGATGACATAGTCGAGTTTGGGTCAGTGAATGCAAGCAATTTCAAAAACATCACAGATATTGCTACTGTCGTGCAGCATTCGGAAGGGGCAAGAGTTAACATCAAGCTAAAACGGGGTGAACGGTATCTCACTGTAACTCTTATTCCCAAGAAATGGCAAGGCAAAGGCCTCTTAGGTTGTAACATTGTGATGTTGTGAATATTTTGAAGTTAAAATTGGCTCTATCTTCTAATAATTTGTATATATAAGTACTTGAAAATTATTCTTGTTGTTAATCCCTGCGTTATTTCAAGAAGAAAAATTCAAATCAATGTTGAATTTGGGTATGTGTTTTGTTGAAGTAGATAACAATATAATCAACTTTGAAATAAAATTTTGTTCATGAAAATGTTTCTAGGCGTTTAGTTACCCTTTACCTTCCAGAGGTTGCCGTATCCACATAATATTTTTCAATCGAAAAGAGTTCCTTTGGCGAAGGAAATCAGTAGCTATTTATAATTAATAAGCTAATCTAAAAGTAAGAGTAGCCTAACAATATTTTTTCAGAGAACTCACTAAAGTTTGCTCAGGTTTTAGAAATTTGTTGGTAATCAACTTTTTCTATTGTTTGTGTTCTAGAACAATATTGTTTTTCAACCTGCCACGTATTTATCGTATTTTTCGAAGTATTTACTCTGAATATGTAGCACAAATAGTTCATCATCAATCCAAAGCCTTGTTCGAACTTGTACTACTAGTGACAGCGACGGCAGGAATAAAACAAGAGATGACTATATAACTGTCCTCGAATATCAATATTCCTCTGTGCGTTCTATGAAATCTTTTTTATAGCTCATCATGACTTAGATAAGAAATTGTTAAGACTATGCTACTTTCTCGTTACAACAGAGTTCTAATGTTTCTTCAATAAAACTCATACTTTTCATACATGGTTGTTTTATTAGTTTTTCTCCTCAAATAAAAATTTGCCACAGGAAATAATTAGCATTCGTAGTTAATCTAGAAAAATCCTTCATCATCCTCTGTATTTTGTTCATTTGAATCGATTACAGCAGCAAGCATATGCTTTGGTATCTCACTACCTCTAATCTGTATATTATAACAAACTAGCTCCATTTTTGTCAAGCTCTGCCTCAAAACGTAAGCCTTTCGAAATATCTCTTTGTTACTTGGCGAGATGAGACCTTAAACCATAATTACAAAAGAATTATTCAAAATCAACAAGTTGAACTCACTAACCTAGGAATCCTGTATTTATATCTCTGACATATCTACACAATTTGAAGCATTCATCAGTATTCCCAATTCCCAGAGTATTAATGCATCGTCTCATCAGTTCACCAGTAAAATCTGCTAGACCTAAGACGAATTCATATTGCGGGAACAGTAAAGAGAACTCTGATCCAGTGTCATCTTTATATTTGAACATTTCATTTAAATTGTACCATAGTTTGATGCCATCATTTTTTATGAATTCACAAAAAGCTACAGCCTCAATAAATTCTTGGAGACCACTAGTGTATGCCCTCAAATACTGGTAACTATCTTCATTTCTTAGTTCTTGTGCGATAGTTCTGAAGCTCGTATCCACCAGCACATCAAGTCTTTTCTCTGCTTCTTCTATTACCTGGTTCTTCTTGGATTCTCTGAATAATTGTAAAATGAAATATAACTCATAATTTCTAAATTAATATCGAAAAATTACATATCAGCATTAGTGTTGTGGAGAAGAAAAATAACACGTTTTGATTCCGTTGTTATATCTCTGCTTATTTTAACAATCCTCTCATATTTATCATGCTTTGTGTCCAACTGAATTGAGAATTCTTTGAACATGGCATACACTGGATTGTTTTCACTGAAGTTTTCCAATAATTGCTTAGATTTATCCCCTACCGTTGGCTTGTTACGTTTCGTTCGATTTCCTTGAAAAAATCTGGTTATCAAATCACTAATGTATAATAAAAATATTTTATACCTCTTTGTTTAGACATACTAATGCGATCGTTTTATTTATAATCAGAAAAATACAAAATACACTTTATCGTTGATTATTATTATTGATGAATATGTTCAAAATATGTTTATGACTGTTTATGTAACGTTATATGTCACTTATTTGTGTGACGGAGAGGAGGTAGTGTTCTCTGGTGACGAGTGACCCTCACAGGCTCTTTGGGACTGTTCCATTATTGATTTGTTGAAGTAGTTCATATACACAAACCTCATAGAGAATCAGGCATATGATGATTATGATCAGAGACAACCATGGTTGTCTCTTTTGATGTTTTTCTAAAGAGAGTATGTGGTCCATGTCTTCCCAAATGCGAAATATCTGTTTTGCGAAAAGAAAATAGGTTAGATAGATTCTATCATTCTATGGGTTATATTTATTGTCAGTTGTCAGAATTCTGTATAATCATTTATTTCATTACAAGCATTTTTCCACTTTGAATTAGAACTAGAATTGAAAATGTCTCTTGTTATGAACGGCTATACTGCAATGGGGGATAACACTGATTGGATGAATGCCCCTCATAGCACTGGTGTAAGTATTTTTTCTTATTGCAGTATTCTCTAAGATTTCTAAACGATGTATCTTGTAGACTTCAATTATGGCTGCAGAATTTGACGGTGGTGTTGTAATTGGGGCAGATTCAAGAACTACTACAGGGTTGGTATTGTCGTCTACAATTGTCTCTAGAGAATCTGTTACATTATTTTTTTCAGAGCTTATATTGCGAACCGAGTAACTGACAAACTAACAAAAGTAACCGATCGTATTTACTGTTGCCGCTCTGGATCTGCAGCTGATACACAGGCTATTGCCGACATTGTGTCATATCACCTCAATTTTCACGGGTAAGATCTTGATTTGTATAGTTTAACTTGATGTTAACAAATTTTGATATTATAAAAAGCATGGAACTAGGAGAAGAGCCTCCGGTTGAAGTAGCCGCTGCTGTTTTCCAAGAACTGTGCTACAATTATAGAGACTCCCTCATGGCTGGTATTCTGGTGGCAGGTTGGGACAAGAAAAAGGGTGGTCAGATCTATTCAGTCCCGATTGGGGGTATGTGCGTTAGGCAGCCAGTATCTATTGGGGGATCAGGTTCGAGTTACGTCTACGGGTATGTGGACGCCAACTATAAACCGAAAATGTCCCAAGAAGACTGCGTCAAATTTGTTACGAATAGTAAGTATAAATACTGGCAACTCTACACAAATTTGAAAATATCTGTTTGCATTTATTTGGAAGTTTGATATATTTTTCTGTATTTGTAGCTTTGGCTCTTGCAATGTCGAGAGATGGTTCATCAGGTGGCGTCGTACGCATTGGTATTTTGACTGAAACGGGAGTTGAGCGCAGAGTCATCTTGGGTACAGATCTACCTAAATTCTACGAAGGCTAAAATATGCCGCCATAATAACATTTTGGTTTAATAAATAATGTATACTATTTCAAAAATATTTCTTTTCATTTCGGTATATGAACCTCAATGCAAATATTGCATTTCTAAGTTTTTATGAAGGAAAAACGTTCTCCTTAAAAATCAAATTTATTTTTATTCTTGATATAAAATTATCAATTAGGGAAATAAATAGTTCTTAAATAAAACTGCTTAAGTAGAAAGTTTCAACTTAAAATTAGATAACATTAACTTAAAAATAGACGTATTCTGCGTATATTATTAAAAAAAAATGAAATAGTCACACAATCATTCTTGATCATGGAAAATATGTTTCAAATCATGTTCATAAAATGCGATCAGAGCCATAATGCCAAAACCCAAAAGTAGACCACCCAAGTGCAATACGCACTGCAGTAAATTACCCTCGTCTTCATGTGCAGAACTCAGTTCTGGGATCATGTCCACAAGTGCAATGTATATGAACATTCCGGCAGCAGCTGCGAAAACCCAAGAGCTTGCAGACTCTGTATTACCTGCAAATGAAATACAACACTAATCAACTGAAATCGAATAATGATAATAGTACGTCACGTAAAAAGACAATTCTAAAATGTTTGTATATCAAACTTTCGACAATTGATATGGACGCAAATTCTGTTTGAAGATCATTGGCAATTCACATTTTGCTTTTTTTACTTGACTGTCAAAAGACATAACAGAAAGAAATATTGATCTACAGAATCTGATAGTACAGCTAATGGCTTAGCAAATTATTTGATTCTCAACAATAATACCTGCGTGTTAAGCTAATCTATGACAGTACATAATTATTTAACTTGTTAACTACTCTTATGAGTCTTTGGCGTTTTATACATTTTTATGATAAGTAAAAAATAAAAATATCAATTAGTACCCACGTTCATTTTACCGTTTGTGAAATTCCTTCCGACAATAAAAGACATGGCTTTAATCTTATTTAGCCGCATATGAAAGTGATTCAAACAAGTAAAAAAACACATAGTAAATAGTTCTAACTGCACATATTAATATTTTAAGCTAGTTAATGCTCTCGACTTCGCCCATGGAAAAACGCTGAGAACCTTAACTAAACTTCATATTTTAGTTGTTACAACCATTACTTATAATAATTTAAGGTATAGTACCATTGGAGAAGATTAAAAAAAATTATAACTGAAGCATTACCAGCAGTCTATCCCTGTGAACTTGAGAACAAGCCTTTATTTTAAAATCATAGAAAAACACTCTATTGATATTTATATGTATAGAATTATCTTTTCCTTTTAAAATTGTTCTTTAGAGGGGGCGTTGGAATCGGCACACTGTTGCCATGTTAGGTTCAAGTACGGTCACTATAGTTTATACAAATAACTAAAATAGTTGGTAATATTGAATCCGTTCAACGTTTAACACTGCCAAGTGACGAAATTAGAATAAAATGGATAAAATAATATTTATTTATATATATATATATATATATATATATATATATATATATATATATATAAAACAAAGTCGAGTTAGTTACACCATTTATAACGTAACAAGAACGGCTGGACAGATTTTGATGATCTTTGATTTGTTGGATTCGCCTCCGCCCCGAATAGCAGAAAAACTATTAAAATATTGGAAAGATTGAGTTTGGAAAAAATTTGAAAGATATCCAAATACATATAAAATACTCGAAATGCCATCAAATATATAGAGAGCAAATGACAACTGTCAAATCGAATATTTCATTGCCGCTGTGTCTCACATAGGCTTGAGAATATTATGTCTATGGTCTCTCAGTCTATAAGCTGTAATTTGCAAAATGAACGAACGATCCATCTGCACAAGATTTCTCCAAGCAATAGCTGATTATCGTTAATGGCCGTGTTCCGATCGACGAATCAAGCGGATTGATTTAATTTCATCCGAATTTATGCAATTTTGTCTCATCGAAAGACGAGCTTACCAACAAAGTATTTCCGAACATCATTACTTGCCACAATAAAATAACGAATGGTTAAGGGTGCGGTCGAGAACACACTTCATTCACTGACAGCAAAAGATTGGTGGTCTAAAATTCACTGACACAAGACACAAGCTTTGTTTGCTATTAGATGCGATACTGCGTATGCGTTAAATTTACTGCAAATGCTAAATTTGCTTTTCTCGTGGAGGTGGTGTAAACAAGTGCAATGAGAGTAGAAGCAGAGAACACTACCTCCAAAGTAGAAGACGCCATATTGTTGTTTTTGTTAACCTATTTACTCTGTGGTTTATGGATAGATGATCCAATAAAAATATTTGTTCATTCAAAATAATAGGTATAATGGAATTAATCTTGCTAAAATTATACCTATTGTTTTTTTACGGTTGGTTATGGCATTGAAAATTCAATGCCATAGGTAGTACTTTAATATAAATCCCAGTAACTAACTGTTTCAATTGTTATTTATATCTTAAATAATTTCAGCCGTCGTTCCTTCAATCACGGATTGCGATTGACAGCTTGTCGGTCGGAAACAAATTTGCATCAAATGCTGCCAACGACTAAATTTAATAAAAAACCGCTTGCTGTGTTTACTTCACTTTTATTGCTGCAATTGTTTACAGCGTGTTCTCGACCGCACCCTAAGTGAGCGAACAATTTACGTGGCTAAAAATAAAGATGTGGATGACCTGAGGTTTTTAATCCAGAATCAAATCGTTGATACTCTGCATTTATTCAAATCTACTGACAATGTAACAAACGAAGACGACGCCACCAGATATCCAAATGATTTTTCAAACTCCTTGGATGTGCCTGGCTTACCACCGCACAATTTATAACTTTAGCTTGGCTCGGTAGTTATCATGCTTTGAAATCTAAACCAACCATAACTATGCAATGGAACACGTTTGGTGATAAGAAAACTGAGGTGCTTCAATTCCCCATTCCCCCATTCAGAAAAATACATAGCTTCATCAAAGCAGATGTCTTGCCAACACGCCATTGAAATACTTGATTTTAGTTTATTTATTGGATTTTTATTTTCTTTATATAAATATTGTACGGCCATTACGAGATAGAATGTAGGGGAGTAGGTACGGTGTTGTCTGTTCAGCTTTGGAACCTCCAAAACTGCGACCTCTATCGTGTTAACAAATTTCGTAATATCCCATATATATATATATATATATATATATATATATATATATATATATATATATATATATATATATATATATATATATATATATATAAACTTTTCAACCAAATGTTTTTTTGGACTAACTTATAGACAACATGCCGTTGAAATTTTTCGAAATTCAAAAGTGTGAACGATCGCAATAGGTACATTTCTATAAGAAATTTACCTAAAAATATTTATGTAAAAACTTTTTCAGTATTAATGTATAATTATTAAACACAATGATGCTATACGAATCTATGCCTTGCCTAATATTCCTTTAAAACTGATAACTACAAAAATATCTACCTAAATTTTGTAAAAGATTGTGTATTATGAGTCACATTTCACCCGAGCGAAGTCAGGTTTTCATCTAGTTATATTTTAATCTTTGTATTCAGTTGTCAAATCTCCAACTGAGATCAAATAGGTATTCGACAGAGTTGATCGACCAAAATTGGCCATACAGTTGGTCTCTATGTGTCGAACTTATCAAGTGTTTGTGCCAGAATACTTACCCAAAGCGAGTCCAAAGATATTACCGAAAATACAGAGAACGCTCGACAGTATATTATAGAATAATGCCTGTTTAATAGACATGCCTGCTTTCAGCAACATAGCAAAATCTCCAAGTTCATGTGGAAGCTCGTGACAAAAAACAGCAACTGTGGTTGAGAAGCCACCTGCGAGTCCACCTACAATAAAGAATGATTCAGAAAGGCTGACAAAAATAATGAAAAAAATGAGACGAATAACACCACATTGATAGCGTTTTGACTAATGCGTGACATCGCTAGCCGTCATCAATAACCCAAAAAAATCAAATATTGGAATAGTATTTGGAAACTAAAACCGTTGTTGTAGAACATAACAACACATCAATACTTGATTTTTGATACCTGACACGTATTTCGCCAACAATGTTAACATCTTCAAGAGTAGCAATATTACTCTAACCAGATGCCAATGCTATGGTATATTTTGTTTCTTTTAGATTTACTGAGATATTAAATTAGAATATTCAAAAGTAAAAACCTTTGTAATTATTTTCCATGTACAGTGTGTCCAAATTTCAAGATACTATAAACAAAATTGACCCACCAATTTAACTTTTCAAGAAATCAATAATAAAATGTATTAAAACATACAATAATTGATTATTTTGATAAGGAAGTGCATATATTAGTAGGTAAATAAAGATAGTCTCACTTCATTTTAAAGAATTGGCTTTGTTTACCGAGTGAAACTCAGGATTTGATATATTTATTTATTGTAATTTGAGTTCATATTTCTTTCACTTTTTATCATGAGGCCCCAAATGGAAAGGTTTGAAAAAATATATCAAAGGCTGGGGCATTTCGATAATTTTTAACAGTGCTACAAGTTTAATGCATCTCAACATAGCCTTTGTTTCCAGTTTCCACCAACACCCCTAGATTTACAACAGCATAATAATTATTAGTATATTCACTAATTATTTCTATTGTGTTGTAAATCATTGTAAAATTAATAACGAATTTAATTGCATATATAAAAGGGAGCTCTATTAACGAAAAGTATCGATTTCGCTTTTTATCAAACTTATTTGGGGATTCAGATATAGAAACTACTCAAGTTATTACGATAAGCCGGTTATCAAAAATTATTATTTTGACCCTCAATGGAAAACAAATTATATATCGGACTAGTTTTATTTATTAGTAGTATCGGGCTGATTACTTTTTCACTGAAATCTGTAGAGTTGTTTTTTGTTAATTAAAAAATGGAAATGTGTCAATTTCATATAAATGCAACTAAATCACTTGTCACAATATTAAACTGAATTTTGGAAATAAGCATAATAAATTAAAATGGCGGCCATGGGAATATTTTTAAAATTTAAAAAAGTGCCCAAGACGTTAATAACAATTTTTTTGTTAATTTATTTATAATTTCTACTCTTCTATTTAAGGCAATCTGCCAAAAAATACGGAGTCGGATTTTCAACTTTTTTAATCAGGATACGATTTTATAAAATTGCACTTCTGACATATCGCCATGTTTCAAAGTCCTTAGAGTCGAACGCAATGTTTTTAGGAGGAATGAGTCTGCTGCAAGGTACCCAAAGCTGTTTACAAAAAAAAAAAAAATACCTGAAAATGCGGCACCAATGGCCATACCATCGGTGAAGTTATGCAAGCCATCACCCATAATAACCATCCACGCTACTGAAGAGAAATTCTCGGGGGCAGAATGCACGTGGACATGCTTGTGCGAATGACCGTGGTGTTCATTCTTGTGTTCTCTCAAAATGATTGTATAATCTTCGTGTTTGTGATGATCATTGGTAGGCTTAAGCATTTTGTTGGCTTCTGTAGCATTTAGATCACCTAAATCATATGTTTTTGTTTGATAAACATTATCTAATACCATCGAAATCAACTATTTATTATCTGTGTGTAATCCAAGTCGGTCATTGGATTACACAAATACTTCTTATTTCTCACCTGGACATTCGATCATATTCTGGTTCGCCTCGAGTTTTTCTAATGTAGGTGATCTGGATTTTGAGCTGGAATTCACATGATGTGAATGATTTGGTTTCTGCTTACCTTTCCGCCATTTGGCAAACAGTGAGATCAATCTCTCCATGATAAAGAAGAACGTCAAACCTAACATTGCTACACAACCTGAAAAGTAACGTCGAAATAGCATTGTCTAAAAAGTGTAGCCCAAAATGTTTCAGTTCACTGAAATGTTTCGATAATATCTACTAACCTTTTGTGGTATTCTCGTCATGAGAATGATCATGGCCATGACCATGATGAGTATGTCCATGATCGGCAGTCATTGCATGAGGTAAAAGATGGAGTAAAGCATCTCCAGCCAGAGTACCAACAGCTAAAGCTACGAGGAATTGTATCATTGGCTTGTAGAATCGCTTCTGCATCACTGGGATAATTGCTAATGCCAGTACACCACACGCGCTGATTATTATCACCTACAAACAAATTCTGAAAATGACTACCCAAAAGTTACATTCATCAATGAATAACATCAGCAATCATACTACAACCGTATATTAAATTGTCACAACATTGCAATAATCAGAAACATTAGGTAGAGAGAATAAATAATTAACAAACTTTAGAACTACTTATAACAATTATTATTATTATTAGTACTTAAAGGAAAAGAATCAAATATAAAATACTATTTTATACTTTCAGTACTTCGCGGAAATAGCTGTTTGAGATATGCTAAAGATATTTTAGAACAAGATACCTGCACCATACTATTAGGTAAATTTCTTATAGAAATATACCTATTGCGATCGTTCACACTTTTGAATTTCGAAAAAATTTCAACGGCATGTTGTTATATGTCTATAAGTTAGTCCAAAAAAACATTTGGTTCAAAAGTTTATATATATATATATATATATATATAAATATATGGGATATTACGAAATTTGTTAACACGATAGAGGTCGCAGTTTTGAAGGTATCAAGTTCAAATTTGCTACAAAAATCAATCTCTCAAATATCTCGGTCGAGTTCGTTATTGGGCAATATCGGGTAAGTAGTTTCAAAATGGCGACCATTCAAACATTTAAAAAAATTATCAAAAAAGAGCAGCAGTGTAAATATTATTAAAAATAATTTTAGGTTATAGATATAATCAGTACCTACAACTTTTGTTCAAAGCAATTTTTCATAAAATACACAGGTAAAAAAATAAAAATTAATAAAGAAAAATAACAAATATTGATAAAACATGAACACTCAATATAAATTTGATGTAATTGTACATTTTCTGGAGATCTTAATATAGACCCTGATTAAAAAAATATATAGTATAGGTATTTATTGAAAAGAAATAGACGAAAAAAAAATCTGCCTTGAAGTGGACTCGAACCCTGTCTGCTTTATATTCAACAGCCAAAACAAAAACCTCTAACCGCAAGGCTATGACAATTTTATTTAATAACATGTAGGTATACCAATGAAAAGGTTGTTAAAATTTCAATTCAATGAATTTTGAAAAATTTACCTTTCCGCTGACTACAAGCCATCGGGATTTTTTTTTTATCTACTTGGAGTTATCGCAAACCTATTAACCTTCTTCATAGACAACGTATTCCAAATTAATATTATCTCGAATTTACCAAACATATACAATTATTAAAAAAGTATCAACATCTCAGTGAATTAACAAAATTGACACTATTACATACAATAAAACTAACTAGTAATTTAACGGTCGCAACGTGTTAGATGCTTTCCGAATGTACTTCGCCTCTGCACCAGAAACTAGCTATTCCAAATTACCAACAACATTCCACAAATATGCTTCGTTTCCGTTAATGGTTGAATTTCTACTTACGGCAACAATAGAACATAGCCAAATCAATCCGTTGCTGTCCGATACTACGGCATCATTTTGCTGCTGCATTTGTTGTACATCTTTAATTGTACAGTTTTGCGCCAATATACTATAGAGAAGAATTGGGCAAGCCTTGTAGAACTGCGTATCATTGATTGCCGCATCTTTAGTTTGGCGTTTGATCAGAGAAGTCAACCCTTCCTTATTTACACACTGAAATAAGGTATAACTGAATTATTTTAGAGACAATAATTATTATTGAACTAAATACAAGATGAGTAAATCAATATATGTCCCGTAGTTGCTGAAGAACTTACACTATTTCGGGCTTTACAACGAATCTCGAATAATTTTAAGTAACTTTTTAGAATATCACTAGCATGAAAATTCCACTATAGTACCATTGCCCTACCGCTATCCTGAGTAACGGATCTAAGGATTTTGATAGAACTTGCCTGATACACTTAATATTCCAGAGAAAAACTAGGACAGAGCATTTATATGCCCAAAAGAAATTTTATATTTTCTACCAATTTCGGTTGCGAAAAAATTTAATATAATCGCTGTTGTTTGCCTATTGGTACGCTGAAGAATGTATGGTTGCACGATCCAATCGGACGATTTTCATATTCGGTGGAATTTGAGAGCGGTAGGAGAATGTCGAGTGGACATAGGTACCAGATTTTTGTATTCTGTAAAACAGTGGTATTTTCTTGAGAAACCCCGAATATGAAAATCGTTAGATTTACTCGTGCGATCATTAATTCTTTTCAGCGATGCCGTTACCAACAGCCATGAACATTTTCAATGCTGATGTAGGACGAACCGTTTCGCCACAAAAAGTTGAAAATATGAAATTTCATGGTGCGCATTTTTTTCTACAATACATTCTTTAGAATCATTTGAATCACAAAACATAGATAGGTATGCTATAATCAATACAAAGATGTATTTACCAATAAAACATTATTTCAAATTAATGAAGATTTTGTTGTGTTCTCAATCACGCAATTACATTATCTTGATAAGCTATACATCTATATTTTTGAAGTCACAATAGAAAAAAATATTATTTGTACTGATCAAGGCATCCATTCAATGAATTAGGCCCTATTTCAAAATCCTGGTATTCCACTCACAAGACGTTCCTAACACTCTAGTAAATAATTCTATCGGATATTTTCACGTTGCCAAGATAATCAATAATGGCCATACGCATTTTGCCTAAAGAGGAACCGTTAAGACAGAATAAGAGAAAATATTTTAAAAAATTGACCATTCATTTTTTTGTGTTTTTTTTCAAATATATTTTATGTAAGTTTCATCAAAATCATTAGAGCCATTTTCGCGCTACAGTCTTGATCTAAATACGTTTTTCACCGACTGCCTAGCAACCATGCCCAATCTGTGTCACCGGGCTGCATTATCCCTGCCCCCCAAAACTAAAAAAGAAAGCAACATAATCGGTCCATCTGTTCTCGAGATAACCTTGGCAAAGATAGACTAGAACAATGGCTGAAAATATGTTTTTTGGACTATGGAACCTCTGGAAAACCGGACACCGAAAAGTCTACACGATTACAATATTTTCCTTTCATTGCTACTTTCGGTAGGGGTAGAGAAGTGAATAGTTACATTTTTCACATTTTTTAGTGGTTCTGATAATAATGATTATCATGACATAAGATATTGGACATTTTTCAAAATATTCAAGGGCAAGTCAGTTCTACCCATTAGATAAAAATGAATGACAACTTACCGAATTATTGGGACCCTGTAGTGTACCATTTTGCGAATCAACGTCAACATCACTCTTATCATGTCTCATCTCTTCATCATTCAAGGCAACTCCTTGTAACCTTAGCTGTCCAATCAATCGCTCAAAACCTTCAATGGTCATGGATTCTCCATCGCCATATATCGCAAAGATTTTTCTCACGTATTCATCGTCATTAATATCACTTTTAAAATTATTACTACTATCACTATTACGCGGTACTATCCTATGATTATTGTTAATATTATTATTAGTATTATCTACAAATTGATTTGCTTTAATCTTTTCTCTGGCTGTTGATTGGATGTTATCAAGTGAGGGAAGACTTGCTGGGTCGTGGTATTGCTTCTGTTGCAAAACATTTTCGTGTTTGGTTGCTGCATGCGATGCACACGGTGAGTGTGTGGCACAGATGAAGCAAAAGATGCACACGGAAATTACGTGGCGAGACATCTTAGGAAACCTGGGAAATCGTATATAATATTTTAGACCGTATATACATATTAAAAACAGTAATACTTATAATACAATCATAGTACCTAGAATATTTACACAACTTAATGAGGCAAATATAAATGAAACTTAGTTTGAGCGTATTGTACCTTCTTCTTCTTCAAGTGCCTTTAAGGGACCTATAGATTGAAGTGAACCACCGATATGTCTCAAGACAAAAAGCTATTATGAACATATTAAAAAAATAAAAGATGCTGCAAACGAAGCACTAGGACGTTACAATAGCCAAAACCGAAACCGAAGTAAACCATAATGGTGGAACGAGAACATTGAAAGAGATATTTAATGAAAAAAGATCTAAACCACACATTTCTGTCAACGATAAAACAAGAAGGAAGTCCAGGCAAAAGTAAGAAAGAAGATAACACAAAAAAGAACGCATCCTGGGAAAAACATTGCACAAGAATCAATACATATATCGGAGGAAGGAAAAATACGGAGAGCTGGAAAATTTTCAGAACACTCCGTCATCCCCAATTTCCCTACATCCATGGAAGGAATACTTCAACAAGCTACTAAAAGAAGACAGAAGCAAAAACAGAGAACCAAACATCAATGCCTCTCCTATCAGAATTCCCATTAAAGAAGTCAAGGAAGCATGCGGAGGCTTGAAGAACCGAAAAGCCCCCGGAGCAGGTAACACACCAGCTGAACTAATAATGTTTGGCTAGCAAGGCTTTTTCAAATATGCATTATCTCTGGTGAAATCCCGAACTAATCGAAAGAGTCATATCTTACAACAATATAAAGTAAGGCAATAAAGAAGACTGCAACAATTACAGGGAGAGATTATACAGTAAAGTACTGAAAGCCAGAATAAAATTTGAATTTGCCGATTATGAAGCTGAGAGCAAGCGCGCCTCCGAGCCGGAAGATTCTGCTAAATGACAATACCATCTACACCCTAAGCTTTGCTGACTACGACTACCAAATGGTAATGGCTCAAGACCGGGACGATCTCGAATACATGACCAGAGAGTTAATAGAGGAATACGAGAAATGGGGCTTAGAAGTAAACCTGACAAAAACAGAATACATGTGCGTTGGTTGACCACAACAAAACATGCTATTAGAAAATGGTCAAACAATAGAATTTTGCGAAAGGTACAAATACGTACTTAGGTGTTAAAATCCCAAATGGTGGAAGTCAGGATGAGGCAATAACTGAAGGAAACATTCTAGGAAGAAAAGCAATATCTATGCTAGACAGTATATCATGGGACAATAATATATTATCTCTAAAGTTTATAAGCATCGAAAATACAACACTATTGTAAAGAACATCGTCGGATACGTCGGGATGTGGCAGTTGAAAGAGAACCCGGAGTTACAGAAATGCATTTTTGTAGACGAGCTGCAGGCAAATCCTAAATAGACATTGTACGCAATAACAGAATTCGAGAAATCATGGAGATAAAATAAATGGACAATAACTGACGAAATAAGAACAAAACAACTAGTATAGTACAGCGTACAGCCAGAAAAGAGGCTGTCAAAACAAATACTAAATTAGACCCCGGTACAAAGAAGAAAACGAGGAAATCCAAGCAAAAGCTGGAGAGAGGGAATAGACAAGGAGATGCGAGAATGTGAATTAGAGGAAGATCTCTGGTTAAACAGAGATGAGTGGCGAAGTGGCGACTGGGCATCGGAAGGCGTCAAAGAATTTTTGAAACCGACTTGTATATGGCAATTTTACTTATTTGACGTTAAAAAGAGGTTAGTACTACCAAACTCAAAATAAAGTAGTACAGCTTCCAATGCCTGATAAGAATCGCCACAGCCCTTGGTTTGTTTAGAGATTAAATTTAACAAAGTTACTCTATTTCCACACATTAGATATGAAAGTATATGAAACTAATATGTATATGTACTAATAAGCTGGTTTAATAATTATCTCAGCACTTCTGAGTGTATATTTATTTTTATATAACGTGCTAAGACGACGCGTGTTTTGCCTACAAGGTTGGCGTTATCATTTTTCGACGAGTATAATAATAGCTCAGCAATCTGATATATGTGTTTGCTTATCCTTCGAAAAATATGAGAATGTGCTAATTCATTGAAATTTCTGAATAGACTAATTATGAATGCGATTTCAAGAGTACATAATACAAACAGTATCTCTAAGAAAATATCGAAGGTAAGCATTATCTAGACTTTATATTTGTAGAATATCAAAAGGATTTTTTAAATTTATTTTATACGTTTTATGTGTAATAATTATATACAAAATAAACATTCGACTTATTTTAATTTCAAGTAGGTCGTATGTTATTTATTTGCACTTGATTTCGATATAATTTATAACTAGAGATCTGAAAAAAAAAATAACTATCAGATAGTATAGCAAATAATATTACAAGGACTTTTTGACTTGGTACAATGGAATAACTATTATAGCTGTACAAAAATATTGTGCGTGGTTTATGGGGCACATTTCACTTAATAATACACACAATAAAATTCAGATATTCTTAATTCAATAACTAAATAACATCAAGACTTAAATTTTACTTATTTATTGCTACATTTGCTCTTTCTGTGAAAAATATAATTTACATATCAGTCAAGATAACACAATTCTTGAAACTCACTTTATACATAGGCACTTATATCTTCTCTCAAGCATGTATTAACGAATATAAATAATGAAAATTCTACGATTCGCCCACATAAACCTACGTGTTGGACCCTAATTATGGAAATCTAGAGCACTCATGACACATAGGATTAATTAAATATTTTTATCATGTCTCTTTTCAATGCCGTAAATATGCCTATTTATACGTGGAAACTGATATGATTAGCATTCGAATTGGGAATTGAGTGTTTATAATGATCGATGAAGCAAATAATAAATTACTAAAAAATCCATATATTATTATAACAATATAATGAAAATTTTGTTGATCTACGGTAAAAAAATCTTGCTTGTATCGAATCTTCGTAATAGCAGGCATGAATTTCAATATGAAGTATTAATAAATATTAATAATAAATATGAAGTATTAATAAATAAACAATACCCTTAAACACATTATTATCTCTAGTTCCAATATTTAACCTTTTTTTAGAGTCAAAAATAATCTGACAGTTCAGATCCCTTATTAGGTCATTAAAAGAAAGCGAAACAGTTGCATTCTATATAGCATAGTTACATTAGTCGGCAATTGTTTACGCAACATTATTAATAACACCATCCTTATTGACCAATTCTAATTAGCTCCCAAACAAGTTATCTAATAATATTATACCGGCACATAGCACATACCTTGTGATGGGTAAACCTTCAGCTAGCTGACAAAAGCAATGCAACAACACAAAAAACTGAAAAACCGCTCTCACACAAACTCAATCAGACCTACCAGGACCAGCAACCGTGCGTAATTACAAAACTTTACCTATGCGCCATGCGCAGAGAACATTATCTGTCTATGCTACTTATAAAGCGTGAATCGTGACGCATAATGAAAATGAAGGTCTATGGATGACTCGCAACCACAATACTTGTTTTTATATCATGCCCGCAACAAAGTATTCCATGATGTACAAATAGTTCATTTATTTATGACCAGAGAACACTTATCCCTACCAGAGACAACCATGGTTATGGTTATGATATGAAGGGTGTTCGAGCAGGATTTCAAACCAAACTCAAACCGTCAGAGGCATGCGCATTTTAATTTTAAGAAGACGGAAATTAATACGCGCATGCTCCACAATCACGGAACACAGTTGGAAACTGGTCCGAACTAATGCTCGAACACCCTTATGATATATGATCAAATGATCACGGTCGTAGAACACAGGTCTGGAATCAAAGGTCGAATTACATAGGTAATTAGCAGTGTATACAGTCCATAATTAGCAGGTAGCAAGTGGGTCGCTGTCGCTTAGCGTCTTGTTCAAATGTCAAAGTCAACGATGGCACTGCGAAATTGAGAAAAGGGGATGTTACTTAGAACATACCGTAATCTTATTAAAAAGTTATGAGCTTATGAGCTCAGAATACTATATGAATAATATCAAGACCTATCGAAATGAAAATATGTTAACGGAGACAGTGTGAATCTTCTTACAATATGACAACATCCTTTGAATTGATATTTTTATGTTTTAAGCAACATCCTTCTTCGACTGCGAACCATGCGGCAGAATATGGAAGCTGAAAAAGACTGGATGCTAAGCGAACCACTTTTCTTACGCTCGTTTCATGGCCTTTCTGTATGACCGTGATTGATCACTTCTTTTTCCAAAAAAGAACTTAAGCCCGCTGCAGACGGAGTATGTTTTGCTGCATGTTTCCTTGATGGGAGCTAGGCTTGGTGCTGTGCATGCTTCCGTGTAAGAAAATGACATCGCGTGCACGGTTGGTTGCTTGAACTCGTGCATGATTTGATGATAGAACCGGTGCTATTTTCGGTGATTGTTTTCTTGCATCGTGCCTTGTCGGAGCACTCGGAACTAGTCGAGTAGTACTCAAAAGTTATTTTGCACATGATAACTGTTATTTTTGATTGTTGGGACATTTTCTCTGTTGTAACAATGATTAGAAATAGAGCTTGATTAGAATGTTCAATATTTTGTATCATTTGTCACAGTCATATTTCTCTGTACTGTCATTTTACATACATGATGGCCTGCATCCTGTGAAGCCAACACAAGCAAGGGAGGAATCAACACACCATGCGCGGCAACATTTATCGGACCGTGCAGCAAAACAAGCAAGCAATCATGCAGCAAAGCATACTCCGTCTGCAGCGGGCTTAACTCTTTTCCCGGGTAGATATATATATATATATATATAATAAGTTATCTGGTAAAACGACTGTCTAGTTATTATATTATAAATATTGTAGATTTCCTGACGAAGAAACTATAAACGTTTCGAAAGCTTGAATAAAAGATAAAGAGTTTTCTTTGTGCCAACAGACTGCAATACCTGATAATTTAAATCTTGTATATATATATACATATATATATATATATATATATATATATATATATATATATATATATATATATATATATAAATCAAATCACAGAATTAAATTGACATATATTTGATTACTTTAAAGGTTTCCTCAGCAACACATGTCTAATTGTCGCCTACCACTTTAAAACTTCAAATTTCAATTCGATAATTTTCTGATTTTAATATGTATAGTGCAATATTTTTTCAATATTAAATTATATAATAAATAACTACTCTACTGAAAGCACAGCTTACCCAGAGAATATATGAGCTTACCCTTGTTTGGTGTGCTGCACTGAAAGTATAAAGAGAAAGTTCTCAAATGTCATAATCATAATTTGGAGGTAGGTGTTCTCTGATCATAATGTCACTTGTCTCAGTGGCAGTTGGCCTGTGGCCTGTCAAAGGTGTCAAATTTCTTTGTGTGTTGTCGCTTGTCGCCGACCCGACAACGATAAATATTTATTTATTTGTATACAAAATCTTCGACTAATTCTTCACAAACTATCAATTAATTATAACTGAAGTCTTGAATTTTATACTAATAAAAAATATGTCTAAGACCGGTGTCGGCAGAGGTAGAGGCTGGCTGAATTTGGGCAAGACACAAAATGCACCGAACATAAACCGGGTTGGAAATGCTCCCATCAGTCCTCAATCCGTTTCAAAAGACGATAATGACTATGTAGACGCCAAATGCGATTTTCAAGATTTGAGCAACAAAGTGAAACAGCTTAATATAAACGATGATGGCATATTGTTCAATCAAAAAATCAAGTACATTCTAGAGAACTGGAAGGAAGATTGTCAAACTGGCGAGCAAGTGGAGTGAGTATTTCAAAAAAAGATGACATAGCTATTATTTCGTTAACTTTTCTGATGCCGATGCTCTTCATTATTTTAGACAAAGCTTTGACAGCTTGTACAAGCAATGCTTGAACGACACAGAACTTGCTCTGAAGTTAGTCCTACTAGTCTCGTCGAGATCTTTCATCACACAGGAGATACATGATCAAAACATTCGTCTATTGTTCTTAAAAAAGCTACAAGAAAACTTTGAAGGTATTTTCCATTTATATATTATATTCCATATAATATACACCAATAACCTGTAAAAATTTATCATGTAGGTGCGAAACAGATGCAAAAGAACAACCCATCATCTTTTCGTAATAGTGTACGTCTTCTGGGTGAATTTTATTACAAGGCACGTCTGGGTAATGGAAAACAGTTGACATTTATGGCACCTCCTTTGTTGTCGTATTTGGAAATGCTTCTTGATTCAGTTCAGCCGGATGACCTACAACTTTTCACAACACAAGTTAGTATTAATTCATAAAAGTTTCAAGCATTTATTTTACAATGAACTTCTTAACAGCTCCATCTCAATGGTGCTTCAATAAGAACTGAATGCCCAGAAAAGACAACTGAAATACTCAATAGTGTCCGTCTGACATTGGCATCTGATCGAAATCTATCAAAGGAAAGTAAACTGTGGCTATTGTTAGCCCTCGAAGTGGCCAATAACCGCTTCGGTTTGCTATCGAGTGATGTGCACAGATTCTATCAGGATCATTTGGGTGATACTGCGATGGCCAGCTTTCAAGTGAGTAGTAATAGTTCATCGGGATCAATGGGTGGTGACGAGAACAGAACTGCAGTAAGCCCCATTTGAATTTTTATGTTCTGTTTGTAAATTAAACTTTGCGATTATCTTTCACATTTATTTGGTGTAGAGTAGATGGAAAAATGAATGAAACTGATTTGAAGGTTCACAGCATGTGCATGAGTATTACCACAACTTAGTGATACATATCACCTTACTTTTAAATTATCTTTCTCTCTCATTGAAAAGCCGATTTTGATTTCTAATTTATATTTATGCAATATTTACCAGATAAGAGGCATTTTTTCATGAATTAATTTTTAATGTCAATATATTAGAAGACATTTTATCAAAATTCAATCCCAAGGGTTTCGTTTGTATTGTTGGCCTTGCTTTCTAGTTTTTTTTCAAATTCAAATACCGATATTAAAATCTATCGGAAGGTCAAGGCACGAAAAAAATAAAAGTGTCAAAAAGTAGATTTTAAAGAGAGTTAAAAGTTGTAATGAATAATTTTTCAATTTTGGTACCTCAGTAAAATTTCAATATTGGAAAAAGTTATTTAATACAGAAATTTAGGAAAAATGTATCGAAATTTTAAGGTATATATTTGTTTAGTATATGCATGTTCCCTATTTTTCTCTTATAAACGTACTAAAATTCATATATGAAACATTAGTTTTTGTGTCTTTTTGTGAAAGAATAAAAATAAGTCAATTCTATTATATCTTGTATCTAGGTAACACATACTAGTCTGAGTGTACAAACCAGTCACGACAACCGCACTCTCGACAGCTATCAGAGTAGCGTCAACGTTCTACAAGTGTCCTCTTCATCTGCATCAAGTGACACAGGCAATGACACCTACAACACATCAATATCCAACAAATCATCGACGACAGACTTCAGTAACTCGTCATCGTTTAATAACAGCAACAATTATCGACAGACACCAGATTCAGCTAATAACAGTAATAGTAATAATGCCTTGTCATCTGTCCGTCGTGCTGCTGAAACGGCGGCTGCAAAATGTGGTCGGCCCATTTTGGGTGCCGGTGCCAGATTGAACAAGTGCCGTGTGGAAGGAGCAGCGGCAACAGGAAATAATGCTAATTTCAAAGATGCCAGGGATAACAATGCCGGGGGTTGGAATGGTAAACAGCAGGGTGGCAGCAATAATGGGAAATGGGGTGGTGACAACAGTAATAGCAAAAAAACCGCTAAAGGTTGGGAGCATGATGACAGGTTCGATAATGATTATAGTTAAGTCGAATGTGTTCTTTGGAAGTTTTAATTGGAAATCGCGATATAGATTTTGTATACGTAATTTTAGTAATTTTTAATCGTAAGAATACAGGTAGGTTTCGTTTAGATTATTTTTAGATAATTTCTATTTATTAATTGAATTTACGCCGTTTTTTCTTTTGTCTTAGCAGACATACTTTATACATCTTTTTAAAACTGACTATATCTGCAATATTGCGCGAAAATGCCGGAAAAAATATTTGTAATGTTCACACTTTGTATTGATAATTTTTTTCTATATTATTAAAAATATAAATTTTTGCGGTTGCTATACCTGCACAAATTTCTATTTATAAACTTTATTTTATATCGATAGTGATATTTGTCAGTCAAAGTTTTTCTGAATATACTTCGATTTTAGTATCTTTTTAAATCTATTATATCTTGAAACTAAATAGATCTCAAGTAATACATAGCAGTCTACTAATTATTATGAAGATGAATTGAATCATTTTGCATCTGTAATTATGTACTTATTTATCTAATTTTTACCACAATTAATTATTATTTTTTGCACGGTAATTTCCCGAATTATTATACATATTCCAAGTTTCTCGAAAATGTCATCATACATTTGTATTTATATGTCATAATATTTTGTTAATTTTGTCTGGTTCACTAGGTAGACGGATTGAAGATATGTGATAAAAAAATTGCGATTTCGATATATTGTCGTATTTTATTCAAACGATTTATTGAATTTTTAATGATAATTATTATTATTGACTTATATATTATTTTCAATTGTGAAGTTGTACATTTCGCTTTTTCTTCATCTGTATATATTAGTTGAATATCTGATATGTAATTTGTTTTATGCATGATTGGTACATCAAAATTCCTAGTCCTATCGAGGAGAGGTTTGAGTTTTTTAATTTATATTTCAGTAGTAAGTAAACTCTTTTAGAAGATGATTTTTTATTTCTTTCCCTCCCCATGCCTACTTAATGTTATAAGATCCAGTCTATCTAGTATAAAAACTACGTTCAAAACAATGTGGAATGTACTTGTGTCAATAAGCACCAGGATCCTGACTTATGGCTAACAAAGGACAATTAGGGCCAACCATTTTTTGACCGACTTCCCAAAAGGAGGAGGTATACAATTCGACTGTGTGCTTCTTTTTTTTGGTTTGTGCGCGCCTTTCATATAGTAAACGTACTCCGATTTTGATGATTTTTGATTCATTTGAAAGAGGAGGCTTGAGAAATGGTCCCATATTCATAAAAACGGGAATCGGACATCTCGTTCCCTCCGAAAACCGCCCCCGAAGGGGGTGGAGGGGGCAAATTTTGTCGAAAATTGAAAATCTGCGTTGATATAATTACAGATAGGACAATATCCGGAAACGTTTAAATGGAACATTTTTTCAAAAGAGTAGCGGTTTTCGACATAGAGATATTTTAAATTCTCAAATATACCTATTTTCGCTATGTGGAGGGGGCGATTTCTGTCGAAAATTGAAAATCTGTTTGCAGTACATGAAAGACATAATTATTTGTAGCAACATTTATACTGAACATTTTTCCGATAGAATTAATATTATTTTATACTTTTCAGTGCACCAACTAATAAAGTCGGTCCAATTTTTTGTAAAAAATATTTATTAGTCGGTGCCAACAGTAAACAGTCAAACCAAGGGCACCTCCGTAAAGAAACATACAGTGTTGAATATATTTCACCTGAATATCCTTTCTCTGCGAAACAAGATCGAAGTGTTGGAAGCTTTCCTGCACGAACACTAATAGTAATATTACATATGATGTCTGCCTAACGGAGCACCTCCATTAATGCAGGCTGAATGAACAGATGGGGGCCTCGGAGGGAGGTTTAATATGGAAGGGGAAATGTGCATGCTGTAAAGTTCTTGGGAATCTACTTGGATTCAACCCTAACATTCGATGATCATTTAGACCATATGGCTCATCGCCTTTCTATAAGAGCATATTCCTTCTAAAGGATCTCAAAAGGGTGCTTGCTGCCTGAACCCAGCCTGCTACAGGCTTTTCATGGTGTGTCTCCGTCTGTGGATTGCTATGGCATCCTATCCTGGGAACATTCAGCACCCACTGCACGAATTTTATACACAACTGGTTGTGGGTATCTACAGGACGGTATTTTTCCTGGGCTATGCCCCTTTTTCATTCACTAATTTTTTTTGCAATTCGCCGCTAGTTGATACAGGTTGTTCAAGCAGCAGTTTAACTCGAACCGTCAGAAGCATATGCATTTATTTCAATTTTGAGACGATGGAATTGCGCATGCCTTTCACAACCACTGAACACAGTTTGAAACTGGTGCAAATGAATTTTGTTTTGTTTCGAAATTTTAGTCTCTTGTAGTTTTTTTTGTATCTACGATCGTTATGCCATTATCTAGAAAAAACAAAAAAACAAATTCGCTAGATAAAATTATTTTTGTCAGTGGTCTGGTAGGCGCCAGTTTATTTGGATAAACTCTTGTTATTATTAATTTTGATATGTCTTACTTGATATCGTAACTTGTGTCTACATAAGTTTAGCAGAAGCTATAAAGAAAAAAACTTGAACTTTGAAATTTCTACACCGTGTAGATCGAAAGAAGCGTTTATATAAACTTTCAGTCATATAAATATTTTTTACAGAAAATTGGACCGTCGTTATTAGTTGGTGCACGGAAAAATACAAAATAATATTGGTGTTGGTACTTTTGAAGTTGTGCAGTTGCAGTTAGATTGAAAACTTTCGGCACCAACTTCACAAGTACCAGCACCAATAGAATTTATATTATTTTATAACGTGGGTGCAATTTTTAAAAAAATGTTTATTTCACACTTTTGAGTGTAACATTAGTCACAAAAATCGTAGAACGTTCGTTTATACCATTGCCCAGTATATTTTCATTGTTTGTACTTGTTATTATTCAGAAATCTAAATATATCGTCGCGGAAATACTCGAAAACCGTAACTCTTTTGAAAAATGTTCAATTTAAACGTTCCCGGATATTGTCTTATCTTTAATTCTGGAATCTAGAATTTTCGATTTTCGAGAAAATTTTCCCCATCCCTTTGGGGGCGGTTCTCAGAGGTAAGGAGATTTCAGATTTGAGTTTTCACGAATAATAAGGGACCATTTCTCTAGTCTCCACAAACCAAAAAAAAGCATACAGTCGAATTGTACACCTTCCCTGTTTGGATTCGTCGGTCAAAAATAAACTAAGGAATTATCCCCTTGCGTATGTACATCATATTTAGGAGCACCTTGTAAATCTTGGCATCGTGTCTTTAACCATTTTTGTTTTCATTTCTCAAGTCACTTAAAACTTTACTTAACAGAGAATTTTACATTTTCATACTTGTATTAGGAAAGTGATGAAAACTCGATTTTTGTTTATTTAGTAAAATTCGATGCTGTCTCCCTCATCTTATCTTAATGAAGACTTATTTTTTATTAAACTAATAGAAATAATTGTGGCATTTATAAACACTAGTATAATTTACCTATATATGCATCATTATAATAATGAAATTGCTTCTTTCTCAGAAGGTCAGAGGGAAATTTTTGATATTTATTCTGTGACATTTTCTCTCAAGTGTTTTGAACAGGTGTAGATAAGGTATACATAATATAAGTATCCACTTAGGTATACTCAGAGAGGCAGTTCTAAATCCATTACACAAACCAAGAACAAAGTCCAAATATGTCCTTGAAATGAACATAGGCACTGAAAAGTACAAAGGACCTTAACAATTAATCAAACAATAAAATTAAATAATAAGCAAGTGGGCGAAGATAATAACAAATAGATCGATTATATTTTTTATTTGGTTATGCCTTGTCGCCCGATTGAAACCCACATGGGTGACCTCGCTTTTATTTTTACTTGATATCTCGAAAAGGATTTGTTACACATAAAACAAGTTGTAACGTATCCTCTAAAGATGGATCGTATCTTTTTTATGAATTAATTTTGTGGGCGACAAATGATTATTTATGTTGTCCCTGAATCTAATACGTCGTTGGAATAATCCAAGAAATGATTATTAATTAAGTAAAAAACACAACTGACTTCTCGTATTTTTTATAAACAACTTCTAAAATGTTATATTAGTATACATAAAAAAGACTAAAATTCGTATAAAAGCAGGAAAATAGTAATAATCGCCAATAATTGGTTCAAATTCATCATTATATAAAAAAATTGAAAATCTGATTTTAATCACCATAGGCCAGATGAATAACCACCTGGAGGTACACGATTTGGTGATTTTACAGCCGTTGTCTTCTTTGGAGATTCCAAAGTAGCATCATTCTGCTGTATCAAACTACTGACGGATTCAGTTTGATTTCTCGTCACCTTAATAATCTCCACAGTCTTTTTTGATTCCTCAACTTGGGTGGCTTCATTTTTACCATCGTCAATTGACAAAGATTGCATTTTTGACTCTGCAATATTTGTTTCGCTGTGATGATTACTAGTTTCTGTTATGGGTGTAGTTTTAGTCGACTCTGATTCATTGATGCAAGTGGTATTGTCAGTTTCAGTTACATTGGATTCAATTTTCATGTCAGAAGTATGTTTCTCTTCAGCCTGAGGAATGATTTCTGTTGTTTTTTCGATCCTTTTGTTGGGTTTAGGCATTTCAGGACTGTAGAATAAGTCGGAAGTGCCGCCACCTGGTGGTTTCAGGATTCTGTTGCAGCTTCTTTGATCGTGGAATCCGACAAAAACGTTCGTCATTGTTCTGAAATGTTAATTTTACTGTTATTCTCATTATTGAGTAGGTAACCTAATGCAATTACATTATTTAAGAAATAAACTTGAACACATGAAACATTAGCAGAATAGTTTTTATCTTAAATGTTCTTATCTCGTATTTATTTTCGTAGACAGTATAAGATTGTTAAGAAATAGTTAACTTGTTATTTCTATGGTGCATGTAACATGTGTATACGATAAAGTAATCCTAGTATCAAGGAGGATTGGCCTTAACTGTACTTATTATTAGCACGGCAAATTGTTTTTTTTTGAATAATAAATCAGTTATCTTTTTTTTTACTTGAATAATGTCCCAGTTTGGAACAGGTTTTGCTTGCTGTCTGAGATCGAGATGCCAAAATATAAAAAACGGCTGTCCGTGTATCGAGAATAATGTGCAATAACCCAGCCGTTTCGTCTCTTAATCATTATTATCGGTCCGCATAGAATAAAAGAAAATAATGAAACTATGAACGTTTTTTTTTAATGTATCAAGTCAAATTGCAGAAAAATTGTGGAATACGAGTTTTTTTAATATTATTTTGTATTCTATCACTTCTACAAAGGTAAATATAGGTATTCAAGAATTATTAATTTAGCAACCGTTATCTATAACGGACAAACCTATATGCATCTAGAGAAATAATGCCTTTCGGTGTTTGCATACCTCGCTTAATCTTAAGGAACATGTTTATTAATACATGTAGGTACTAGGTGGACCGATAGATTCTTCGGATGTATCTTGAAACCTGTCCATTGCACAATCTTGAGGAAAAAATTTCCTTGGTAAAAATGGATGGAAATAAATATCGAGTCGTCTCTAGCTTTGAGCGTAATATTAAAAAAAAATTTTTTTTTCGAAAACGTACCCAATTATAGGTCTTAAATAAATGAACTAGAATATGACCTCCATTCTGAACAAATCTAGGTAAAATACATTACTTCTGTTTTTTTTTCAAATAAAGAATAGGGAAGTTTTTATAATCTGAAATGGAAAACATCGCTCTTCTACGACGATGTTGTCCAAAGAAAAGTCAGAACATATAGCATAGTGAGGTTGACTTTCGCTGCTATTTTATTTTCTACAGCTAGTAGGTGCGTTAAATAATATTAACTTTATTATTATTGTTATCCAGGGTGGTCCGAATTATAATGAAGAAACTTCAACAGCGTATTCAGCAGATACAAATAATTAAAAAAGTTCATATAAACTTATCTCCATAAACCCTTCGTTTTAGAGATACGGGGTGTTGAAATATTGCGAAAAAATCGTTTTTTCTTATTTTAAAAGAAATTTCTCTAGATTTTGATTTCAAACTTAGTAGATATCATTGCCACTTAAAAAAAATTATAGCATAATAAACACTTTTGTTTTACCGGTGGCTTTCGTGGGACCATTTTAATTATTTTAAATAATAAAAAAAGTTGTGCGCTAACGGTTTATCGCAATTTTGTTAATAAATTTAGATATATTGATCAATTCTAAACAAAAATGGTCTCTTTAGTCTTTTCGCTAAAACGAACCGTTCTCGAGAAAAAAATAATATAATTTTTGTTTGGATGTGCACCTAATATCTTAGGTTTGCAAATTAAATTAAGATAATTCGCGCTATTTCAATTCGTTTTTATTTACATCACATTTACAAACTTAAGATACAGTTCGTTTTATCGAAAAGACTTAAAGAGACCATTTTTGTTTTTAATTGATCAGAATATCTATATTTGTTAACAAAATTGCGATGAACCACTGGCGTACAACTTTTTTTTATTTAGATAAAATAATTTAAACGGCCTCACGAACGCCACTGGTAAAACATAAACAAGTGTTTATTATGCTGTAAATTTGTTTTTAAGTGGCAATAATACCTACTAAGTTTGAAAGCAAAATCTAGAAGAGTTTCTTTAAAAATAAGAAAAAACGATTTCTTTCGCAATATTTCAACACCCCGTATCTACAAAACGAAGCGTTTTTGGAGATAAGTTTATACGTACTTTTTTAATTATATTTATCAGCAGAATACGCTGTTAAAGTTTCTCCATTATAATTCGGACCACCCTGTATTAATTTTTTTTTCGTAGGCCAAGTTGTCAATTTCAATATCTTTTTTTGATAAAATATACAATATTTGTTTAAAAATGATTCAAAGAATAAATGTAAACTTTCTTCTTCCTTCTTCAAAGCAGAAAGAAAGAAAGCTAAAATAAATTTTAATGCACATTTCATTTTTTCCTTTTTACATGGCCCATGAAAAATGAAATGAGCATATTATATACAAGAAATGCCAATGGTAATCACTGAAGTTGTTGTATCCAAAAAATATGTTGCCATCATCCGTCAGCATGTTGACAACATTTTTTAGTTGTCTGGTTTGTACTTATCTTAGGGCCTTTTTCCTCGAGACGCTGGTGTCCGGACACCGGCGGGGTTATCACGTAAATACTGCAGCGCGACCGCGACGATCGCACAATCATCGCTGTTAAAACGTCGATTTGGTACAGTGTCGTTGCTCTGTCAGTCTTGAGCCTAAACTGATACTCGAGTAAAAATTATCAAAGGTTGATTGCATGTATTTGTGAATAATAAATTACTTTTAACATGTTCTCAACGAAATTGCTATTCTCTCTTTTATATCCAATTTTTTTTAAACAGCGTATACTAGACTCTGGCAACTCTGAGACAACACGATTGCAACTAGTTGCTAAACTTTACATGATACGGGGGCGGTGTCTGTGTTTTTATATTTTTGTTTATGCAAAATGCATAAACTTCACCACCTTCCCTCACCCTTTTTTTGTATTTTTATATTTAATAACATTGTCCAACTTTTATGCCTTATTCCAGTTTACTTATTTAAGCCTTACTATAGTTTGGAATATTTTAGAAAAACGTTAATAAATTTTTCATCAAAGATTACACCTTCTCAAGCTAGTTATTTTCAGCGATTTCACTTGGCCGTTTTTACTAAGAAATTTTTCATCCCAAAGTTGTACAATGGAAGTTTCCTGAAATCTGAAATACAGTCCTAGTAGATCAGTTTACTAGTTCACCCGGTACATATCAATTAAGATCACTTGATTCAACTACGAGCTTGAAAGTTCCAAAATAGATGGTGAGTATTTCTTCAACCAGCAACAAAATGTACGGACCGAGTTATTTTCTCATCGTTAAGCCATATAATTAGCTCTCTGCTCGAGGTATTTCACTGAGCACATGGCACATACCTAACTGAGTAACGGTTTTTTTGTTCTTTGTTATGAACGATTGACTAGACTCAGTACCGAAGAAGGAATTTGTACTATGGATAAAGATTAGAAACCTTTAATCTTTGCTATGGACCCATGATATAGTGTATCGAGCTATGGACCAACTTTTATTATTAAAAATGCCTAACTCTTAAGGTGTACCGAAATTATCGTAAAAATAAACCAGTTTTAAAGTTGTGACCCGCAAGATCTACAATAGGTATATGAACTTCCCAGAAGATCGATTCTTCAAATGTGGGGTTCCGTACTTCACAACGGAAATTTGAATTTTATAAGCAGAAAAATAACTCTAGGGAATCTACTAAATTAAAAGAAAATTTGGTGCTTTTGAAGATCTAGATTCTAGATGACCCATTAACCAATAGCTTCTATGTATCATATGACAAAATCAGGTAGATACATTATTCAAATATATTTATTAAGATTTTCAAAATAGACAGTTTAGAAGATATTAAGAAAAATATAAAAAAAAATTGGACCGACTTTATTAATTGTTGCACTGAAAAATACAAAGTAATAATAATTCTATTAGTGCTGGCACTTTTGGAGTTGGTGTCTACAACAACAAACTACAACGGCACAACTTCTAAATTACCAGCACCAATAGAATTAGTATTATAATTGACCGACGAACCCAAACCGAGGAGGTATATACAATTCGGTTGTGAGCGCGCTGTATGTAGTAAACCTACTCCGATTTTGATGATTTTTGGTTCATTTGACTTGAGAAATAAATGGTCCCACTTTCGTAAAAACTCAAATCCGAAAACTCCTTCCTACCAAAAAACCCCTGAAGGTGGTGGAGAGGGCGATTTTTCTTGAAAATCGAAAATCTGAGACGACAGAATTAAAGATGGGACAATATCCGGAAAAAATTGAATAGCTTTTAAATAGAAAAAAAATTCACAGATTTTCGATTTTAGAGAAAAATTGCGCCCTCCACCCTCTTCGGGGCGGTTTTGGAAGGAAGGAAATTTCGGATTTGAGTTTTTCTAAATATGGGACCATTTCTCTACTCTCCTCTTTCAAATGAAACAAAAATCGTCTAAATCGGAGTACGTTTACTATGCAGAACGCGCGAACAGCCATTAAAAAATCAAACATACAACCGAATTGTATACCTTCTCCTTTTTTTGAAGTCGACAAAAATAAAGGATTTTTTTTAAATTAATCAAAACACTGCTTCACATAATTTGATAATCACGTTTGGATCTATAAGTACCTAAATCTCTTCCCAAAAACAATTTTAAAGTACTCTAGCCAATTTAAAAATTGAATTTTGGAAAACCTCCGAAACCGAACTTCCTGTAAGAAAGTTAACAGATTAAAGTTTAAATATATTATTTGACATAAAATGAGCATTGTATCTTGCACCCAGTTAATGTCATTGGTAAGTATATTAAGAGATGTTTCTGTTTCTTGTTTGACAACACGTTGTTCAATGTTTAGTCTGGACTCTGGACTGGTTGATCATAAAAAAACTATTCACCAAGAGCAAAGAATGGATGACAAATAATCGATGAAATATGAACATTTCCGAATATGGTATCGTTAAGTAGCTAATACCACAATGTAATTAAAACATTAACTATATAGTGAAACTTGCTCGGTTTTATTGACCTTGCGAGAGGAGCTATGAATCAGTGATAAGAGCATTGAGAACAAGTTGGGATTTTTTAATGAATGCAATAAAAAAGGAAATGTTGCTAGTCCAGCGACGAATAGACCAATAGTGTTCTTCTATACATTTCCAATGATTTTGAGTTACAATGAAGAATGTATTAGATAAATTCTTATCAGTAAATAATAAATAATAGACTTTGTACTAGTATAATATAACAACAATTTTAGTGACTCAAGATATTTGTGGAATTTTAATAATTAATAGCTACCTATTTATTGAGTAGAATGAAGAACAGTGTGATTGATTATCTCATAAAATAAAAAATAAGTTAAGTATCACTCTTAACACAAATGATAAGGTAAAAATTTTGTGTGTCAACTCACACGATCTTTTTTCCGCTCTCAAACGAATTCCTTTGAATATAAAGATTTTCTGATCTATTTTGACATAGGCACTGTTTAGCCAAAATATAAATAAAAAATTAGAAATTTTGACGGTTCATTTAAGTAAAACTTAATTTCCAGAGATACGCGTTACAGCGGATGGTTTCTCAGCTATTGCCATGCAATCAGTGAGAGAAGGATGCCCAATATGTGTCACCAGCAAGCGGTATCAATACCCTACAAAAAGCAACAAAATCGATCCACCTGTACCCGATATAAATCTTAGCGCAGACAGATAGACTAATGACTGAAAATTGCACACGATTATAATACTTTTCTTCCTAGAAGTACTAAAAATTGTTGCAACAAAATTTTTAGACACCAAATTTTCTCAAGCTAGATGTAATGAACCATTCAAAATTAATACAATAGAAAACGATTTATTCTGGTTAGACTCCACAAATTAGGCGTTACTATATAATTAAAATATAATTTGCTCGAGGTAAGCGTGGAATTGATTAACAATTAACTTATAAGAATTTAGAGATAATATCTTAATTTTCTAAATTCTAAGTTCTCCGATTTGGCAATCACTAATTGGCTGGATAAAGTAATCAAATAGAAATATACATATATCTATTGATGTGAAATATTTTTTCAGCAAAACTTCTGTAACTATTGACCAAAATATTTGAGTGGTACCTAGGTATATGTGAAAAATTTGAAAGACTAAAAATAGTAGGTAGATAGTCAAAACAATGTTAAAAATGTCAAGATTAGACGGGATAAAATAATTCAATAGAATCCAAATAGTAAAATAATAGTCAATCAAAATAGAAAAAAATAATAACAAATTTATTTATAAGTCCGAAAATTACAAATATATAGGGTGTTTGGTACATCGTTTGTCAAATGGAATTGACCCATAAGAAAAGACATTTACCACACCACTTCAGCCCCAAGATGGTCACACGGATTTTTTTATACCAAGTTTTTAATTTTTGTACTTGAAAAATCAAAATTTCATCATATAAACTTTAATTTCAAAAATGGTTCGTATGTCCTACCTTATCTAATTAACCCTAATTTATCTTCAAATTCAAGTCTAAATACTGAATTCTGAATTTTTTCACCACAAAACTCAAAAAAGCAAATATAAAAAAATGCATGAGACATGGAGCCAACGATGACTTCTTGCGGTTGAAGGTGTAGCAATGACCCCTTTATCGGGCTAAAATAATTTAACAAACGAAGCACCAAACACCATTTTTACAAAGTGCATTTCAATCAATTAATGTTCATTAGTGAATGATTGTTACTAGTGCTAAAAATATTCCATTCTGGGACTAAAGGCGTTGACCATATTAGTAAACAAATAAACACAACAAAAGAAATAAATAAAAAACATAACAGCTCAGTATAATATGTGTATATATAAGGACACTGACTCACCAGTTCGGAATTGGCGCTGTGCTGTGTGAAACTCTCGAATGTGTCTGACTCTTGACTGCGTTTTCTGCTGCTTGATAATATGCGTTCGCGGAGGTCGCTGTTGGAAGACTACCACCAGATTCTGCATGTAGCAAACTTACAACCGAACTCGTTTGTGGTCACATAGGAATAATGCAAGAAAGAAACGCCTTCGGAGTATGCCTACACAGAACAATCCATCCAAATTGGAACTTTATGTTGCCCCAGTGAAACTGTCGTGAAAAAGCATTGAATAAGATTTAATATTCGTATGTTTGACTTTGATTCGCATTTATATAAAAAATCTGGTGTGGCTACTAACATGACTTTCCTACCTACATGGGATGACTCGTGCCAGCAGGGTGCAAATACAAACACAACAACGAGCCGTTTAGCCAGAATATGCGTAAACAAGTAGAGAGACAAAAAATCATTCAAGTAGGTATAACTTTTTCTCTGAGATGCGCCTTTGAAGAATGATCAGAGGCAAGATACATCAAAATCGATAGACCCGCTTTTTCATGCTACAATCTTGAATAAAAGATGTGTTTCGGATATTGCACATAACTGTTGCAAGCATAGTACTCATCTTGTGTCACGGTGAATAACCTAAGTACTCTACAAAACAAAAAAGAAATCAACAAAATCGGTTCATACGTACGCGAGATAATCACGGCACAGAATCTGTCAAAGTAAAAAACTTAATGTCCTGCAGTATTCTCAGTTGTCTAACAAGCCTTTGACAAAGTCTGGCATACAGGAGTGCTTTATAAAATCTTCCAAGTCTGCTCCTCCTATTTTCGTACAACATATGGTTCTGAGTACTACGTGTTTATCCTATCAACTCTGGAGTACCGCAGGGAAGTGTGCTCGGTGCGCTACTTTATATTTTGTTTACAGCCGATATTTCAACAAGCCCAGAAACAGAATTGGGAACATTACGTGTAGGTACAAGAATGCACGGGTAGCAAATAGAAAATTACAACTATACTTAAATAAACAACCTGATTTATTGAGAAAATTGAAAATAAAAATAAACGTGACACAATACTCATATTTATGTCAATTTCACATTAAAACGTTTGGAGTGTCCTGCATTATTTTTAAACAATACTGAATTTCCCAGAGCAACTGAAGTCAAATGTCTAATTAAAACATGTAGATATTGGTTCTTTAGCAAGATATCATCTCTATTCTTAGATAATAAAATTTTACTATATAAGGCTAATATCATACCGATATGGACATACGGAATATAATGATGGGGATGTTCCAGCAAATCGAACTTAGATATTATACAACCATTCCAATCAATATCATTAAGAATAATGTCATATCATGACATTTCCTATGTTGAAGAAGAAAAAAGCAGAAAGACAGCCCAAAGATATTTCGAGAGACTTAAACATCATCCCAATGTGCTGGTATCAAATCTTGTCAATAAAAAATGTCTTCAATAGCCACCATTTTGATGCTAATTGACAGATTTTGCTCATCTAGAAACTTTAACCGAGATTTTCTCGGATTTTATGTAGTTTTGCTGCAAAAGAATCCTAACCATATATAAAATATGTACATTGGTTCGGCTCCTTCCAAACTTTTAACCTTTGAGCGTAACGCGAGACAAGCGGTAGGAGATGTAACGGTTTCTGGACAGTGATGCAACTGTATTTTATTCGGAAAAAAATGTTTGAGTTGACCGCATAGAACTAATAATAATTACTATAATTTAACACTATCCACTTTGTTATAATTCGCAGCTAGATGGCGCTACAGTTCTTAAACTTTTACACTATCAAACCGAGAAAAGATAGGACAACGTTTGCTTGGTTCAAATAGACTAAAATATTAAGTTAAAGTAATTTAAAAACTACCAAATCCTCGATTTCGATTTCATTTTTTTAGGGAAATATAATAATGTATTTTATGAAATTTAGCTTTGGCTACCACCCTTCGTATCCAATTCCAAATATATTTGAGTTTATCTATTTTTGACCGACTTCGAAGAAAGAGGAAGGTCGACGAAGAATTGATGAAAATTCCATATCCGGAAATGTTTAAATTGGACATTTTTAAAACTAATCATAGGTTTCCGCGTTACAGTCTGAAATATGTGTTTCAGCTATGTAGAAGAGGCAAATTTTTCCGAAAATCAAACATTCGAGATTTGAAAATTAGAAAGGAGACCATATCCGGAAATGTTTAAATTGAACATTTTTTCAAAAGAGGGTTTCCGAGTTTCGCAATAGTAAAGTCTGAAATATATGATATGCGTATTTCCGCGATTTTTTTCGAAAATTGAAAATATATAGTTAACAGAAGTAAATTCTGAAATATGTATATTTGCGCCGCGATGGTTTGAGATCTCTGAATAATATATAACACAAGTACATGGTATTAGTGCACGTTCAACATTTTTCATGATTAATGTTACACTCAAAAATGTGAAATTTTTTACAAAAAATTGGACCGACTTTATTAGTTGTTGCACTGAAAAATACAAAATAATATTAATTCTATTGGTGCTGGTAATTATGAAGTTGTGCCGTTGTAGTTTGTTGTTGTAGGCACCAATGCCAAAAAAACCAGCACCAATAGAATTAATATTATTTTGTATTTTTCAGTGCAACAGCTAATCGGTCCAATTTTTTGTAAAAATTATTTATTTCACATTTTATTTTATTTATTCAAGCCAGTACAATATTACATTTGCATTACAGTATTGCAATAATTGGTAATTCCTGCAGAGATAAATTAATATCTGGGCGCATGAACTGGTATATCTCACATCACTATAAACTTTCAAAGTAAAAAATAAACTTAACAATTACCTAGCCTATAAGAATTCTAAATATAGAATAAACAATAAATTTCATCCAATAAGAATATTTAATATTTGACTAGATCGCAAAATAATCGTTTATTTTGCATTATTGAGAAATTTGGCTGGTAATTTTAGCCATATCTGGCCGATCAGGAAGGAGCTATAATTAAAACAGGAATAAGTATTTGCTACTCAGCATTCCTTAAGTGTGTGAAAAGTGCAAAAAGGAAAAAATCTATCGAAGGATAGAAGCTAATGTGACAAACGCATGAAAAGAACAGACGAGAAGATGTTTCAAACTACAAAAAAGCGAACAGCGAAGTAGTTAGGTCATTATCTGAGTACCTACTTAAAATAGAAAAAGGTCCTCTTGATCCATAAAATATATCCGGGAAAATACTCGACTCACAGAGAGAGCATATAAAGAGTTATTCATAACATGGACGATGGACGCTTGAATAGATGGGTTTAATCGAGATAAGCTCTTCTTGGTCTTGGACCTTGCTAAGATATCTTGGATATTTCCTCGGATTTTCCAGATAGCAACCCAATCACCTCGGTAAAGTTTCCCAGAACGGTGGGCATGATTTTATATATTTTTTATGTAAATAAAAAAATCAGTATAATAATATAATAAATAAAAGAATATATAATACCTATATATTTATATGTATTTAAAAGTTCCGTATCGTTCCAATATAAGCAATATAATGAACGAGTTGCTTGCTTTCAGTATTGCTTTTAAAATCTAGAAACCACTTGGATTACTTTTTTCTTTGTAGGAAAATACCTAACATTTTTTGGTGGAAAAAGTTTTTTGCAGTTTGAGAAAGCTGACAGATATATTATGTACATATTTGGCCACAATGTTAGAGTAGAACATCGAATAATAATTTTATTCTTGTTTCAGAATGTCTGATACTTGGTTGGCTAGTTTATAATATGGCTCAAATCACTTGAGATTTCAAAAAATAATGTACCTACATAGAATATATTACTTTTTTACATTTACATTGCGACCGCTTTTTTTAAGTGGTTAAACATTCTATTATAATTCGATAGAATGTGTACCACAATGTGGCTTTGATAGGTAGATGTAACAATTTAACTGGAGTATAAGTCTGGTCTTGGAGTCTTTACCGTTTTGCCTTGAGACTGCGTGCGATTTTTGCGTGGCGCCCTAACAAAATTAAAATCTCTTTCCATTTCGTGTACACACAGACATGCATTGGATTATCTTGCGCACCTACTCAATACTAAGTCCGTGTGACTCATTCAGACTCATTTGAATGGATGGAAACATGCATCAAAAACATACGTGGGTAGCGTAAGTAAAAACTTTCGATCTCTTTATTAAGATGAACGAGAATGGTTTTTCCCAATAAGGTAATAGTTTTCTCAGCCGCTCCAAATGGGATACTCTTAATATATTGTTTACGAATATCATTTCTGTGAACTGACCTTGACATGAAATTTGTCGACTTTTGACCGACGAACCCCGAACGGAGGAGGTATACAATCCGACCGTCTGCTTTATTTTTATATTTTTTTTGGTTCGTGCGCGCCTTTTATATAGTGCACGAGCTCCGATTTTGATGATTTTTGATTCATTTGAATGAGGAGGTTTAAGAAATGGTCCCATATTCATAAAAACGCAAATCCGAAATCTCCTTCCCACCGAAAACAACCCCCGAAGTGGTGGAGGGGGCGAATTTTCTCGAAAATCTGAGTTGGTATAATTAAAGATAGAAAATATCCGGAAATGTTTAAATTGAACATTTTTTCAAAAGTGTTACGGTTTTCGAGATACGAGGCATGTTTAAATATGTATTTTTGCTATGTGGAGAGGGCGATTTTTTTCGAAAATTTTCGATATTACATGAAAGATATAATTATTTGTAGCAACATTTATAATGAACATTTTTTCCTTATAGTTACGGTTTTCGAGTTAAATTGGTAACATATTGTAACGTGAAGACTTATCCGAATAATGAACTACACACACAATGCACATTCCGGAAAACAGGGGAGACATCAGAGGCAACGAGAATAAGTCCTGTTCTATTCTCGAAGCCATATACTGAGAAATAACCTCCAGAAACAACGAAAACAACACTGGAATCATCTAGAGCTTTTTAGGTTAGATATATCATGCTGATGGCAATGACAGGATAGTTAGTTAGTGATAGATAGTCAGTCGGTCATAGATCATAGACAGTAGAAAAGTCGTATATAGTCCGAAAAATAAGTGTGAATATAAATGTGTATACAGTCGTGTAGTTATTGGTATAAATAAATAAGTGAAAATAAATCGAACCCCAGCAATATAAATTCCCGTTACATTGGTGTCACTGTGGAATCAGTCAGTGAGTGACTGTAAAATTGAACAGATTTTAAGAGACTGTGGTTTCGTGTAGAGTCGAGTGCTTTCGTGAGTTTTTGTTAGATTTAAATTTTCGTTTTCGTGTGAATGTGAAGACTTTTTCTCGTGTTTGTGTGAAGAATTTTGTTCGTTTTCGTGTCGAAGACTATAAAAACAGTACTGACTAATTGACTCTGTTAATAAAGACAATTCAAAATGAAATTAGTGCAGTTAACCGTGAAACAACTCAAAGAACAGTTGGTGGAGCGGGATTGTGATGATTTCGGTAATAAAACGACCCTCCAGAAACGGTTAAGGGACACTTTGCTTGAAAATGGAGAAGATCCTGATATGTTCGAGTTCCACTCTCCGGAAGAACTGAAAAAGGTGAGAAATAAAAATGAGAAATTTGAGGAAGTAACCAGGACATTTGGGGTGAAATTCGATGAAGTCTCGAAAAAGTTTGAAGAAGTTTCTAGATCTCTTCAAGATGAAATTAAAGATGTTTCCAGAAAAAGTGATGCGAGGTTTGAGGAGGTGACCAGAACTATCAAGGAAAAGGTTAAAGAAGCTGGTAGATAGAGTGACCAGAAATTCGAAGAAATTTCAAGAACAGTTGAAGATAACTTTGTCACGACAGAGAAGAACATGGAGCAACTGCAACAAAAAATCAAGACACTGGAAATGGCAGTTAAGAATGGTAACTGCAGTGGGAGCCAGACATTTAAAGGCGAAGATGACTTAGCCGTAGGTAGTATGAGGGTTAAGCTTCCAAACTTTGATGGAAAGTGCTCCTGGTCAACCTATCGAAAACAGTTTGAAGCAGTGGCAATGGCTAACCAGTGGACCGAAGAACAGAAAGCTGTTTTCTTAACCGCTGCTTTACGAGGTGATGCAGCAGACATCCTTACGTCTATTCCGGCTGGCCAGGAAAACTACCATGTCTTGCTTTCTAAATTGGAGAATCGGTAGGACAGCCAGCAAGTATATAAAGCACAACTGTGATCTCGGGTGCAACGTGCAAATGAGAGTCTGCAAGAGTTTGAAGGAGAGGTAGCTCGTATTGTGCGACTAGCATATCCTACAGCTGCCGATAGCTTCCTTGATGAAATTGTGGTGGACACATTTGTAAATGGATTAAGAGAGAGCGAGCTGCAGAAGGCGTTGAAGCTGGCCAGGCCAAAATTGCTAGAAGAAGCACTAGCTATTGCTTTGGAGCATGAAGCCGCTAGCCAAACTTCCCGAGGGCACTGTGTAAGAGCAATCGAGGAAGAAGACCAATCCAACAGAGAGTCCCTGTTAGACATGATAAGGAAGCTGGTTACGGGAGCGCAATCAAAGAAGAGAGAGTCAAGGTTTTGGAACTGTGGTGAGCTAGGACACGTACGTCGCAGTTGTAAGAAGAAGGTGGCACAATCGGAAAACTAGAATGGGTCTAGATGAGGGGGCAGACCTGCAGAAATAGTGCCCCAGTAATTACGGTCAATGTGTCATCTTCTGGCGGAGCCATGAGTTTATACATCGATGGTCAAATCAATGGAGAAGACAGAACACTCCTAATAGACACCGGAGCAACAAGAACAATAGCCAGACCAGAGCTGATCACAGATCATTCCCGGTTATTACCAACAAAGGTCCAACTCAGAACAGCGACTGGAGAGACAATAAGAACACATGGTGAAGCGAGCATGACCATCAGCATTGGCAAGATCACCATCAAGCACAGAGTTTTAATCGCTGACATATCTGATCAGTTTATTTTGGGAATGGACCTTTTGAAGAAGCTTGTGGTTGTGTTGGATGTCAAAAATGGTGTCTTGATGTCGACAATGAAGAACTGCCCTTTCACGAAGATAACGAAGATGTTGTCCGATTGATAACGACTAGTGAAAAAATATTGATGACCAACCCGGACGGATACTGCAAATCTGGAAGTCTGAGACTGGTAGAAGAAATGAATAATAAGGAATTTTTAACATCTAAAGCTCTTGTTCGAGTAGGAAATGTCGTTCCTGTCAGAGTCCCATCAAGTTGAGCAAGGGAAGTATGGTTGAAAATTGTGTTCCTGTATCAGCGATATGCTCTGTAAGAACAACTAGTAAACCATCCAGGACCGGATATTCGAAAGAGCTGGTTGATGTGGTCATCAAGACTGTCCAGGACTTAGATGAGAAACAATTACGAAAAGTGAGAGATATGCTTGTAGAATTCCAGGACGTATTTGCGATGGAAGAAGAATACAAAGGTAAAACAAGTATAGTGACTCACACGATAAACACGGGGAATGCTCAGCCAATCAGACAGCAGCCAAGAAGACTTCCATTGGCCAAAAGAGACGAAGCCGAGAAAATAATTCAAGAAATGAGCAAACAAGGAGTCATTGAGCCATCAAATAGTCCATGGACTTCGCCAGTAGTGCTCGTGAAGAAAAAGGATGGTTCTACAAGATTCTGTGTAGATTACCGACTTCTGAATTCAGTCACTAAGAAGGATAGTTATCCGTTACCCAGAATAGATGACACCCTAGATACTCTCTCTGGGTCACGATGGTTTTCTACACTAGATCTGAAAAGTGGATACTGGCAAGTTGGAATGGATCCCGCAGATCGAGAAAAGACTGCTTTCTCGATAGGATCAGGGCTCTGGCAATTCACTGTGATGCCGTTTGGACAATGCAATGCTCCCGCTACATTTGAGAAGCTCATGGAAGCAGTTTTGAGAGGATTGACTTGGCAAACTTGCCTAGTGTATTTGGATGACGTGATCGTGGTAGGAAAATCATTTGAAGAACACTCTAAGAATTTAAGAGAAGATTTCCAACGATTAGAAGTTTTCTGGGCTTGTGTACCTACTACCGTCGGTTCGTGAAAGGTTTTGCCAATATCGCTAAACCTTTAACTAAGTTAACAGAAGAAGGCAAAGAATATTCCTGGAATGACGAGTGTCAGAGAGCTTTCGAACAACTGCAAGAAGCTCGTATCAGCGCACCAATCTTGGGTTATCCTAGGCATGACGGAAAATTCGTGTTGGACATAGATGCCAGTAATACAGCTATTGGTGCTGTCCACTCTCAGATTCAAGACTGGCAGGAGAAAGTGATTGCCTACTTCAGCAAGGTTTTGTCCAAATCGGAGAGGAATTATTGCGTTACCAGAAGGGAACTGTTGGGAATAGTGAAAGCCTGCGAACACTTCCATAAGTATTTGTTAGAACTAGTTAAAACTGACCATGCAGCGTTGAAGTGGCTCCGGCAATTCCTTAATCCTGAAGGACAAGTGGCAAGATGGTTAGAACGTCTTCAGGAATATGACTATGACATCGAACACGGGGCAGGAAAAATTCATGGGAACGCAGATGCCTTATCCAGAAGACCGTGCAACTCTAATTGCAACTACTGCTCGAGGATGGAAGACAAGCTTTGCCCTATACGAAGAACAACCTTAGAAAATGAGGAATGGCAGCCCGAACAAATGAAGCTGGCCCATGAGAACGACTCATGGTTGAGGCCGTCTTGGCAAGATATAATCTTACGAAGCCCAGAAGTGAAAGCATATTGGAGCCAATGGGACTCTCTTGTGTTAAGAGATGATCTGCTGTATAGAAGCTTTGAGTCTGAAGATGGCACTGAATCCAGATTACAACTAGTTGTGCCAAGAAGCAAAGTGCCAGAGGTACTACGTCAGCTACATGACGGAGCCTCGGGTGGACATTTTGGAATCACCAAGACTCTGCAGAAGGTTCAGGAGCGATTCTGTTGGGCGAATTGCAAAGAAGATGTGAGACAGTGGTGCCGTAAGTGTGAAGTGTGTGAAGCCAGCAATGGACCACTTGGCAGAAAGCGGGCACCTATGAGGCAGTACAATGTTGGGAGTCCCATGAAGCGAGTTGCTGTGGATATTACGGTCCTGAAACGGACAATGGGAATAAGTATATCCTAGTAGCCATGGATTATTTCACAAAGTGGATAGAGACGTACGCAATCCCTAACCAAGAAGCATCGACCGTCGCCGAGGTGTTGGTGAAGGAATTCTTTTCACGTTTTGGCGTTCTTCTTGAAATCCATTCGGACCAAGGAAGAAACTTCGAGTCAGCCCTATTCCAAGATGTATGCAGACTAATAGGTGCGAACAAGACCAGAACGACCCCTTTGCATCCTCAATCGGACGGAATGGTAGAGAGGATGAACCGAACCATGGGCAAGCATATTTCTAAGGTTGTCTCAGAACATCAGAGAGATTGGGATCAGTACATCCATTTGTAACGGATGCCCTATCGGGCAGCTATGAATGAAACAACTGGTCAGACTCCTGCTAATTTAATGTTGGGGCGCGAGTTGCGCCTACCCTGTGACCTGGAATGTGGCCGCAGACCTACAGAGGACAATGTCGCAGAAGAAGGATACGTCGACCAATTGAGAGCCAGAATGGATAAAGTCCACGAGCTAGCCAGACAAAACATCCAGCTTGCCAGTGATGAAGCACCACTACAATATTCGATCAGCTGATGGAGTCTTCAACGTGGGAGACCTGGTTTGGCTGTATAATCCCCAATGACGTCGAGACGTTTGTCCCAAACTCCAGAGGCAATGGGAAGGTCCATATGAAATCATGAAGAGGATAAATGACGTCATCTATCGTATACGAAAGTTACCTAGAGTGGTGCACATAAACCGACTCGCACCATACGCTGGATCGAACAACCAGAAGGAAGCACGAGTGGCTCTTCAAGAAAAGAACGTTAAGGAGTGAAATGTCAGTTTCAACGACTTCATGTCCAACTACGCGGATCGGAAGAAGGTCAGACTCGGTGTGACAGTTGAGGTTCAACAAGACCTTTTCAAACTACCAGCCGACGTTTCTATTGCTCATTGTATAGCGGAGGATCTACGTATGGGCCGAGGAATTGCTCTGGTGTTTAAAAGGAAGTTTGGAAGACTGGATGAATTGTCAGCCCAACGACCAAGAGTAGGAAAAGTTCTGCGACTAGCAGATTGTAATCGGAACCTCTTCTATTTGGTTACGAAGAAGATGTCTAGATGAAAACCCACTTACAAGGACATCTGGCATGCACTGAAGAGCCTAAGGAATGAAGTCAGGAATTATGACATCAAGAAGTTGGGTCTTCCGAAAATAGGCTACGGGTTGGACGGGCTAGATTGGAAGATTGTAAGGAGCATGATCGAATACATCTTCCAGGACGCTGGTGTGCGAATTACTGTGTATTGCTTCAATCCAAAAGAAGTGTACTCGGGAAAGACGATAGACTGTTACTTCTTCAACAAGGGTATTTGCCTGGTAGGAACCAAGTGCAGATTCTGCCATGGAACGGAAATCCAGCAAGGTACTACCAAGGATGATTTTGATCGGGACGATCAGATGCTAAGGAGGGGGCAGTGTAACGTGAAGACTTACCCGAATAATGAACTACACACACAATGCACATTCCGGAAAACACGGGAGACATCAGAGGCAACGAGAATAAGTCCTGGTCTATTCTCGAAGCCATATACTGAGAAATAACCTCCAGAAACAACGAAAACAACACTGGAATCATCTAGAGCTTTTAAGGTTAGATATATAATGCTGATGGCAATGACAGGATAGTTAGTTAGTTAGTGATAGATAGTCAGTCGGTCATAGATCATAGACAGTGGAAAAGTCGTATATAGTCCGAGAAATAAGTGTGAATAGAAATGTGTATATAGTCGTGAACCCAGTTTTAACATAAATTCCCGTTAAAATAAATATGTGTATTTCCGCAGCGATGCTTTGAGATCTCAATAATAACAACTACAAGCAAATAATATACATGGGTAATAGGATAAGTACTGTCTTCATTGGTATTAGTGAACGTTCAACGATTTTGGTGACTAATGTTAGGTACACTCAAAAGTGTGAAATAAATATTTTTTACAAAAAATTGGACCGACGTTATTAGTTGATGCACTGAAAAGTATAGAATAATATTAATTCTATTGGTGATGGTACTTGTGAAGTTGGTGCCAAAAGTTATCAATCTAACTGCAACTGCACAACTTCAAAAGTATAGAATTAATATTATTCTATACTTTTCAGTCCAATTTCTTATAAGAAATATTTATCGATTTTATTTTTAGGGTTACGTAAATCCGAGACGACGACAAAACGGAACTCAACATGAGCACTCTTATGTATGTTCGTCTGTCAAAGCGTATTTTTCGAATAAAAAAATAAAAGGTTCAAATTTGGTTTATTGAGAGCATTGGGTAATCGTATCCATAGATGAAAAAATATACTAATACGGAGATCGAATCACCGACGTGTAGGTATAGCGTAATAATCGAATTCTGATTCTGGATTTTAATTTTGTGGAACAAATTGTAAAGCTGAAAGAAAATACATTTTTTTTTCGAAATTCAAAAATAAACAGATGAGTTTCATATAAAAGGAAAAAGACAAATATTGAACGTTACACAGATTTATCTACAAAACTATTGAGCCTAAAATTAGAAAAAATAAATAAATATAATGTTTACCAGAAAACCTTTGCGAGAATCCTAAGTACGGAACCTCATCTAGAATCTCACTTGAACAAAATTTCATTAAAATATTTTTTCTATATTTATTTAATCGAATGTTTCTTGAAATCTGATTATTTCACTTATCAGAAAGTTTTGTCACTTAAGGGCAGTCTACACTCATTACATCTTTTCGAACCCGGCAACCGCGATAAGATGATGCAGATGTCGTTAAAATTATCTATAGTTTGTTTCACAAATGATGGCTATTGTATGTAATAATTCACGAGCTACGTACATCACGCTATACTTCTTATCGCATGTCATAATCATGAAATTATAGATTATTATAGATTATAGACTTCTAGCAATACATCGATGAAAATTGCATTCAATTCTATGTAGTAGTCTTTGCGTGATATACAGAAAGACAGACAGACGCAATAAAATGTAGCCTTCATTTCAAGTTAGATCTCTAGTAATACAAACAGACAAAATTTCTAAAAAGTATTGCTTTGGCTCCTGTTAAACTAATAAAGACCCCCACAGATATTTTTTTTCAAAATATATTTAATGTACATACATCGGCCTTTTACAATTTTATATGTATAGATGTATAGATTACAATTCTATTATATATATATATATATATATATATATATATATATATATATATATATATATATATATATATATATATATATATACATATATAATTAAAGAAATCTATTAGTTAATTAATTAATGAGATATAAAATATAAAAATAAGATGAAGCTCTACACCTTTATGCTTTTATTTAGTCGGATACAACCACCCACTAGAAGCGGATCACGTGATTTCAATTCAAGCTTGTTAGCTTTCATCAGCGCCACATAAGTGGAAGCTGTATCCAACTATACAAAACAACTGGAAGTAGTCAAAAACTTTGAGACATTATCTACCAGTGGGACACAATTCGCGCCCCCTAGGTATTGAGAGCAAAATTTGGTTTAACGTAAGTATGTATAATAATTAAAGAAATCTATTAGTTCATTAATGAATGAGATATAAAATATGAAAATAAGATGAAGCTCTACACCTTTATGCTTTTATTTAGTCGGATACAACCACCCACTAGAAGCGGATCACGTGATTTCAAGCTTGTTAGCTTTCATCAGCGCCACATAAGGGGAAGCTGTATCCAACTATACAAAAGCAACTGGAAGTAGTCAAAAACTTTGAGACATTATCTACCAGTGGGACACAATTCGCGCCACTTAGGTATTGAGAGCAAAATTACGTTTAACGTAAGTATTGTAACGAACTTGGCTTCGGTGATCGGTGCCATAATAGTGGGCGTGTGCGATTTGTCGGAAGGCGGAGCACATTAGCGAGTGCGAACGTTGGTGGGACCCGGGTGGTGTGTTGCATACCGCTATTGGTATTGGTCAGCCATGCATGCCTGGGTCAAGACATATTCCCGAAGCTTCTAGTAACTTCGCGCAAGTTCGGGAGAGCTCGCTTGGCATCGGAAGATGGGCGTAGAAAATACGAGAGCCAATCTGCTTGCCTATATATTGGAGAGTGCTGCGGAGTCAGTGAGTCAATCTGGGGCAATCGCCCGGTGCAGACGAATAAGTCTGGGGCAGTGAATACAAATTATAAATAGTTGAATATAAATTGTACATAGTTGTAAATAGTGAAGTGTAAATATAAATAGTGTTAAGTTAGATAAATAGTGAATATAAATTGTATATAGTTATGGATATTTAGTGTGTATGTATAAATACTGTAGAAATAAATAAACTTTGTAAATAAATAAAGCCCAGTCGTTTTTATATTCCCGTTACAGTATGTATAATAATTAAAGAAATCTATTAGTTCATTAGCCACTTATGTGGCGCTGATGAAAGCTAACAAGCTTGAAATCACGTGATCCGCTTCTAGTGGGTGGTTGTATCCGACTAAATAAAAGCATAAAGGTGTAGAGCTTCATCTTATTATATATATATATATATATATATATATATATATATATATATATATATATATATATATAAGAACATTCCATGTAAAATACAATATCAAGCGCGCGACAAATGGAAGCCGGCGTACCGCAAGGTGTAGTCCTGTCTCCTCTGCTGTACACAATCTAAGGTGCAGACACTCCAAAAACAAGCGGAACAGTCATATCAAATCGCTGTACGCCGACGACACAGCAGAGAGAACATTTATTGTATGTTCTCTCTGCGACAGAGCCACATCAAAAAGCCCAGAGATGAGATAATAACGAGAAAACTCCAAACAGCAGCTGAAATTATTGAAAATTGGAGCTACAAGTGGAAAATAAAAAAATAAAAATCAATGCGAGTAAAAGCCAGGCGCTATTAGCAAGATGCAGGAAGAAGACAGCACCAGCCAGCAACGTTAGAATTAACGGGCGGAGGTTCAATGGAGCGATAAAGTGAAACTCTTAGGAGTTACGATTGACAAAAGGCTTCACATGGAAATCCCATGTGAAGTCAACAGTCCTGAAAGTAACCGCAGCTAGGACGAAGCTAAACACACTAATTGGGAGGAATAGCGAAATAAAATAAGCTGGCACTTATCAAAGCGATCATCGCCCCAATATTGGCGTAACCATGTGTAGTCTGAAGATATACATGCAAAAAACAAACGAAAAGAATTCAAGCTCAAGAAAACAAAGCCTTAAGGATGGCTCTAGCGTAACATATTACTACGTATCGAATAAAAGGATATACGAGGACCTGGGTTGGGCGCCAATATTGAAGAAAATGAAAAGCCGCAAATCATCCAAATGCTGAACTACGTTGACTAGTAGACTACGACGGACGACTGAGACAAATACAAGAGGCCAAGACATCAAATGTGTCTATAGAGGTTGAAGAGAAAACAAATCGTCAAAGGAATTCGCATGAATCATCGAAGACCAGCTAAACACAGATATCAAAGTAAGAAGAGAGGAAGGCCGCGTAGATGTCGTGGTGAGGGACACCAAACTTCCAAGCTATCAGGAGGAAGCGAAGTAGAAACGGAGGGGAAAAGGTTTTAGTCGGTAAAATTCCGACACTGTTCCGATCATAGATCAAGATCGGCTCGTCTATAGAAGATTTCCTAAACCCCGCCTAAAGAATTAAAACTGTTTGATGCATTGGAGGATCTTTGTGCATTCCGGGACACGGGACACCAAATCAATCCCACTTAAAAGATCACATAAGAAAAACTTGAATCCTTAGTGTGTGTACAAGCCAATTTATAGCCGAAGTTCAAGACCAGTCACAAAATATTAATAAATAAGACCAATATACCTAATATTTAATATAGTTCTGGGGGCAGTAATTAGATCCGCACAAATTAATAAAACTGAAACAATCTTTAACAAAATCATTCAAATCGTTGCCTTGCTGAAGATGTAGATCAATAGATTACTTTTAGTACCAATTTCAAAAGTACCAGCACCAAGGGAGTCAAGATTTTGTTTTTTAGTAACTAATTAAGTAAAGAGTATTTATTTAATATTTATGAGTGTCTAATAAGTCATAAAAATTATTGAACGTAGGTATTTTCGTATTGCTCTAACTCGGAAACCTGGATTTTTGTAAAAATATCCAATCAAGATGTTGCTAGAAATAACTTTTCCTTGAATCATTAGATTTTAAATTTTCTGAAAAAATTGGTTGTATTTCTGGGAAGAAAAGCATTTTGGATTCTGACAAAAAATATTATGGGACCATCCCTTAACATTCATTCTTCAATGAAAAACAAAACGCACGAACATACATAAAATAGATAACATACAAATCAATTATTGTATACCTATTCTGTTTTTCAAAGTCGTTAAAAAAATCAGAATTTATATAATAAAAGGAAATAAAAAGGACATTACTTTCTTTTTACTTTCCTACGCTACTATAGTAGCTGTATAAGGAAAGTATTGTAATCGTGTGAAATTTTCGGTATAGAGATTTTTACAAATGTTGACGTTTCAGAGTTTTCTGTCTAATAAAAATATTTTCAGCCATTTCAGGGTGTTGAGCTATAGCCGAAAAAACGTGATTTGCTCAAGACTATAGCGCGAAAACGGCTCTAAGGATTTTGATTAAACTTGCCAAAAGTATTCTTCTGAAAGCTCTTTATTATCCACATATAGCGTCATTTCTGACTTTAATTTCAAAATTTGCACGATTGGTATAGTTATAGTTTATCCACGGTCGTATAAGGTCTTGAGATTCCGGAAATAGAAGTGTTCAGGTGCTGTAGTCGAGTGTCGTTGCTGTTATGATACTTGGCTTTATAGATAACGAGCTGTTCTACCCGGCACATCCCGGACTAACACTCTGGTAGATTGTGGTACCAAAACATAAAGTCATCACCATGCGCCAAGGCACCGAGAGAATACATCATAAGATTTTCTCCTACAAATGTCTTAGGGATTTTCATGTATGGCACCTTCCACCTTTAAATCGCAGTCTCACTGACAGACTCTCACAAAACAGTCCAGTGACATACTACACACAAAAATCCATGAGCTATAGAGCTCAGAGATACTTCATTGGAAAATACAGGTATGGAACCTTCAACCTAGGAAGCCCAGTCACACTTACAGCCACTGCCAGATCATTCTAATAACATTCTACAAATATAGATGGTAAAAAGACTATCAAATCCAGTTATATAGTTCAGAAATATAGAATAGACTTTCAGGTAGGAACGGAACCCACCACATAGAGTCCCACGGGCACGGATAGTTTGACTGTACTCTAGGTAGAGCGCTATATTTTAGGTATGATAAACACATGTAGAAAATTTGGTTGGAATATCTCGAATAGTGTGAGAGCACATACGGCAGATACACAACCACGTACGTTAAGTGTTATATAAATATAAAGATATATTGACAAAAAACACCGCGGGAATGGCGGCGCTAGTATTCCTGATTAAAATTGAAGCTACTAGCGACAAATGTCAGTGTGATTAATAGGAAAAAGGCGATTTTGTCGGCTGTAGCGATAGTTCGTAAAATGACCGCATATATCGCATGCCAATTTAATTGTCCCAATCACACCAAAGAAAAAAAGATCATATACTAGTAAAGAAGATTAAGATTAACTGTAAACAATAAATACCTAAAGCTATCAATACTACTAGCTTACTACTTAGGAATATGGCTATAATAAGAATTTAAAGACTTCAATATGCTCTGGACACTTTGGCCTATCCCAACTCCATAGTGTTGCAAGACCTTTATTTTGAACGACCGTGAGTTTACCTTAGGCAGAGACTACCTTAATTCCCTATAAAAATGTCGCACAGAATATCCGCAAATGTTCTGCAGTAATTCTGTCCAGGCACTAAATTATTTTTTATCAGTTACGGCCATTCACAAGTAGAAAACAAACACTCACTCATAGGTACTCTTATTGTTTATCGGACCATTTCTTGCCTTTAGTACTGTAATTTATGACTCCACAGCTATATAGAACCATACTTGCTAGTACAACTGAATGTTTCCAGAATGTCATACTAAAGCCACAGTATAAAGAACTTATTTATACATTGCTAAAGCTGACAATAAATCTTCTCGATATCTTTTTTTGGAAAAGAACGTGAGTTTTGCATTTAACAACATCTTTTGTTCTACGATATCGCGTATTTCATTAACCTTTTGTATATATTTTTAGCTAGGTATATTGGAGGACGACAAGAACACGTTTTGCATTTGGAGGCCGATAGATTAATATTTCATTCCGCCCCGTCGAAACAAAACAAAAATGCTGTCTAAAATATGAAAAATAGAGCTGCAGCCAAACTAAGCTAATGTTCTAACCAAAATCAGCGAGTGAAGTAACAGACAAATATTACAAAGTAGCTCCAATATGTATATATTTATATCAATAATTTTTTTTTGGAAAATTTCATAACTTTTATACATTGGTTGGGCGATGTCTCAAACGCCACCTTCTATAATACATTTTCATACACCTACCATTGCTAAATTTTTGTTCACTGTTTTAAATAGGTACCTGCCATTGTGAAAATGCACATAGTAAATTTTCTTCAGAAAAAAAACATGCAGACATATTGTATATCTCCTCCGTTTGGGTTCATCGTTCAAAAATGTATGGGTTAAATTTTAAAAAACTTGTAAAATGATAATTTGGTAACCATGCTTCTCTATAATGTCAAAGTTCATAGACAAGTCATATGGTCTTCGAATGATCACCAATGGTTTTCGTAGCAAATTATGCAGGAAATTTCTTCTCTTCCATAATAATTTTGTCCTACGGAGTGCCAGGAACATGTCTCAGGTCAGCGAAGTGAGTTTTAACCTTTTTCTCATTAATATGTCAGATGATACTAGGAAAAGAAAAAACAGGTTGTCAACATCATTTATATTTCAAAAAAAATCAATAAATAAAACTTCAAAAATATAAAATGCAAAAGAGTAAACTACATTTCATAATACTTAAGTACATTGGTTTATATATTATTCGGTAAAGAAACTATAATTTTTAAACTTAAGTAGTTCAGGCCGTTCAGTTTCTTTCGTAGCATTATCAATATCATTCCGGATAGCTATAATTAATTCATCAAGAGATCCAAAATTCATTTCGGGCCTCAAATAGCCCAAAATAAGAACCCTCAATTCTTTACCATAGAAATCTTCATCAAACTTATGCAATATATGAGTTTCCATTGACTTCATAGAATTTTTGTAGAAAGGGTTCCATCCAATGCTCATAACCATCTTATAAACGTTTCCTTTATCGACGTTAGCAAAACCATAATAAACACCTGTACCTAATTCTTCTGGAAGATTATTCACAACTTCTATGGGAAAATTAGCAGTGGGGATACCCAATTCCTTGGATCCTCTCCCGAATCCTTTGACAACTTCGCCTCTCGCAAAATGTGGTAGTCCCCTATGAAACATTTTGATTTATGCTTGAAATTGAAACCCTTTTGAAATTTGCCCGTGTACGTCAATGGATATAGGGAAGAGTTTGCGCAGTCCACTCAGCGGTTCTGTCAAAAAAAAATCACGTTAGTTTGTATTATTTGGATAAGAATATTCTGAATATTGTATTTATATGATAGTGAATTACGATAAGTTGGTAAAATGCTCGAAGTTAATGGAGACGATAAAAAAGTGAGTGACCCCTTAAAGAGTATCATTGTAGATAAATATTAGATGATATTAAACTTAACCTTTGCTAGTCCGAATACGATGCCCTACGTTCGACCTTCCAATACTAACATTAAATGACTATCAAACGCGAAACCGGAATGATTATCACTTCTGCTACGAAATATTGCTACTTAATCATTTTTACAATCAAGATTAGAAATACGAGGCCAATTAAGTATTGTATTAAACTGTTTAGTTATCATCTGTATTGACTGTATTTCTCTAGTTGAACTGAACAATATTGTAGTTTGGTCCATCTGATAATAATTACAATTTAAAATATCCCGTTAATGAGGAATTTAGCAACACTATATTCAAATAATATAAGTAGGTAGCATATGTTTTACGAACTACGCGAATATTTTTTTATTAAGCCAACATTGTTTACCTGAAGTTTTTACCCGAAATTCCTTGTATAGATATGAGATTTCAGTAGAGATTTTAGCTCTCGATTTATCCTGGTTCTTCACATAATTATTTCATTGATCACAGTTCAGCTACTGTACTAGTACAAAGTATTAATCTATATTTATTTTTTATAGGTTATATTTTGATTAGTCTGTCAGATGGCAGGCATTGATGCCAGTGGTACGTAACTAGACGGGTTTCACTTAATTTTTTTATGAGAACATAACAACATTGAGAAACATGCAACAATATAATATGTACTTCTGGATCAACCAAATGTGAGAGTTACCTACTAAAAATATTCAAATTGCAGCAATTTTTTTCCAATGAAAAATAAGTGAGACTAGAAACTATTATTTGACTAACATGAGGGATTTCACTTGAAGTAATAATTATAATAATGATGTTTTTAATTCTTGATAGATTTTCAATTGTGGAAGTAGAACTTTCTCCTGATATACATATTCGATCTCCTTCTAAAAACATGTTTGTCTCAAATTGATTAATTGCTATTTATTTGAATATGTACTTACGTAAAAAATTGCCTAAATAGATATTACCAATAATAACAGGGTATCCAATACCTCAATAAACATACATGTCTATGACAATACTAATCCTGCAATGCAATCAGTTGGATTCAAATATTGTTTTCTCACAGAATTCAATAATAGCTTCCATAAGATTGTGATTGTTAATAACAATCAGATTGTTATTGCGCCATTCTCAGTAATTTTTGATTTATATTAAAAATCCAACAGCTTAATCTTCTATCATCCTCTTCCTATTTTTTCTAATACTAATAAATAAGACTTTATAAATTGTCGACAATGCGGCATCCGTTTTTTGGAAACTGATAAACTTGAACAACATTATATGACTTGATGTATTATTATTCGAAATTAAAGTGATTAGAAGTAATACTGCCAGTCTCGCATCTTGTCAGTTGAGTACTGATTTGTGGGCCCTGATAACACGACGTACCAATGTCAGTGTAAATATATTTGACTGAAAATTTATTTATCACTTTATGTTATTGTGATTCAGTTGTGTTAAACGTATGTAATTAGTGTTCTCTCCTGTGGAAAAAATGAGTACTCTCTTAGAAAGGGTTGGTAATTATGTGATTTTCAATTAGTGTGAAGTAATAACATCGAGATTTGTACAAATATATTGAAATATAATCTTTAAATTTTTTCACACTTAGCAAACTTTATTTTGAGGAGTGATCTTCTTGTCTTTTTTATTGAAGAATATTGCTTCAAAGACTTCTAGGACTTTTCTCTAGATGAATGAATTCTTTCGCATTCAGAATTTCAAGTAATTTGTCAGATTTTTTTTTGGGAATTGTATGTACCTATTCTAAAATTTGAAACATAAAAGTACTTACTAATATTTCTATTTATTTTCATCTATTCAACATTATTATGAATTGAACTTTTGAAACGTTTTCTTTGTGCCTGTAGGCTTTGATAAATAAATTAATTGTGGAATATACTTACAAGATTTGCTTTGGCCACAAGCATAGATTTTTATAATAATTTTCTCCTTGTACAAAATATAATCTATTGTTTACACTCAATTGTTAATATCAGGTTCAGGGGTCAATATAGTAGTGGATATGGATATTCGTAGAAATATTGATAGTTTGATTCTGTGATATATATTCTGTAGTCTTTGGTGTTATATAACTGGTTTTGAATTTAATATTCCTTCATAGATACATACGACAGTCTAAGAAGCCATTCAACACTATACAAATAATCCTAGCCGAAGTGTCCCCTTGTTATAGTGTCAATGAAAATGTGTTCATCCTATATCTACTTATCTATCTAATATATATACAGGGTGCTACAGAATTGTGTGGGGAAAATTGATTTTCAGATTCTATATCTTTAAATATGAAAAAGTTCATATAATTATGGATCCGGAAATGCTCTGTTTTCATGATGCTTTTTGTCTGTAAGTTCTTTTAACATTTATCGATTGAGTTATTGGTACACGTAAAGGTATAATTAAAGGTCACATTTACATGTACAAAATGGTTATCTAAAGCGCTTGAATTAGTGGCGTTCGTACCGGAGAATCTTCATATTTGTTCAGCGAAAAAATGTACGCCTCTGATTTTGGTAAAAACTACTGTAGTTTTCTGAAATTTAGATTAATTCTGTTTAGTGACTCTTGGACTTTTTTGTTCTGACATACCGTTTTCGAGATAAAAATATCTTTTTGTACTGTCAAAAAAATTTGACATTTCTGCATTTCTAATGATGCGTAAATGTTTACTTTTTTCACCGTGAAAAAAGTATTCTCACCGTGAAAAAAATTTGACTTTTTGAAGGATTTATTTTTAACAGAGTCAATTATTAATTGATTATTCATCATAAAACAATTTCATTTATTGGAATAATCATTGATAGTGAAGTTTGTACAATTACTTCCAACAAAATTTTCCGAAGATGTATGCAGAAATGTCAAGTTTTTTTAACAGTTGTACAAAAACTGTTGTTGGTATTTCACACACATAATTCACACTCTCATGTGCCATTAAAAAAACCCTCATTTTACGCACTTAATACAAAAATAACTATTTTATACAGTCCAATAATATAATAAGCCATCCTTGGAATGATTTATTTTAATTTTATTATTTTATTTGTAGTAATTTTTTAGGATACATGTATGAAAATTTAAGTTTACATCATCAAATGCTTGGAATGGTTTTCCTGTTTATTTTCAATAAAATTCGATAAATCTAAAGTAAACTTTTAAAGACAGAAAAGTCTTGTAAGGGGAGTATTGTAATCTTGTGAAAAAATCGATGCCCGGTTTTCAACAATGTTTACGTTTCAGAGGGCCCTGAGTATAAAAAACATATTTTCAGCCATTGCTTTATCTGTCTGTCTGTGCCAATATTATTTTGGGAGTAGATGAACCGATATTGATGCTTTCTTTTTTGTTGAGTATCCATGAGGCTCGCTGGTGAGTCAGATTGGCTATCCTGCTCGCTCTGGCTGCTGAAAAACGTGTTCCTTGCAAGACTGTGTCATGAAAACGGTTTTAACGATTTTGATTGAACTTGTGTAAAACATCAGGCTCAAAGCCTGAAATGAAGTGTCATTTTTTGTATTCTAATCTTATTCGGAGTAAATCTTCCTTCTACGTCAAAATTGAATATGATCATTGTTATTTGTCGTAATACGCTGAAAAAAAAACAAATTGTCACAGGACCTGGTCAGACGATTTTTATATTCCATGGAATTTGAGAGTGGTTGGGAAGTCGTGTGAGTGGACATACCAGATTTTTAAGTTTATTGACCGACGAAAGAGGAGACTTGAGAAATGGTCCAATATTCATAAAACAATTTCTTTCGAAAATTGAAGACCAGATTATTTGGTAGTAAAATTTAAATTGAACATTTTTTCCATAGAGCTACGGTTTTCGAGTTACAGCTGTGGTAAAATCTGAAATATGAGTATTTCCGCCACGATGTTTTGAGATCTCAATAATAACAAGTATACAAGCAACAAATATACGTGGGTAATAAGATATCTACTATCTTCTTTGGTATTAGTGACAGTGAACCTTCAACGATTTTCATGACAAATGTTACACTCAAAAGTGTGAAATAAATATTTTTTATTACAGGACCTCTCTGAAAACACAATGTTTCCACGACTATTTGATGCCTGGAAAATGGGCCCGCACAGGAAAAAAATTCTTTGCGTTCCTGGCTCAGGCACTATATACTATACTATATTGTTTATTCAGTTTATTCCTTCACAATTCCTTAGCAACCTCAAACGACGCTATTGTGAGCAATTTTTCAAAGTAAATTATCTTCTAAAGGATTGCATATTTACAATAACATAAATTGTAATATAAATGTTAATTTTATTTAATTGTGGTTTAAAGTTAAAAGTAGTTACTTAGATTTGATTTCGGATTCGATGTTGGTTAAAAATTAAGGTTTTAAAAATACAATAGTAATATTTTTTGTTCATTACACGTCCATAAATACTTTTCCGGCGCTTGCTTGAATTTTTCACGCGCGCACGGGAAAAACCTATTTTCTGGACTCCTAATGAAACTTACTATTTTACAAAAAATTGCACCGATATTATTTGTTGGTGCACTGAAAAATAAAAAATAATATTAATCCTGTTAGTGCTGGTACTTGTGAAGTTGGTGCCAAGAGTCTTCTTAACTACAATTATTGCACAACTTCAAAATTACAAGTACCAATAGAATTAATTAATATTATTTCGTATTTTTCATTGCACCAACAAATAAAGTCGGTCCAATTTTTTGTAAAAAATATTTTTTTATATAGGTGGCTTTCCTGAAGGAAAAAAACACACTAAGTAGGTTTCATTAAAAATTTCCAGAAAGACGTTTTCATATTAGGGAAGTTGATTGGTTATACTCATTTATTTTACGAGGGCGACCCTTAAAATCCGTACTAGCTTTTTCGAGAATGGCTCCGCAGATTGCGATAAAAAATTCAGTATGGGGTTTCACATTCCGAAACACTCGTTATTGCAGTGGGCGATCGCGGGCATTTGCTAGTTCCGTATAAATATCAAATTATGATGTTGATTCGAAATATGCTATTGAATAATTTCTATTATTACCTACAGGATTATATTGAAGCGTACAAAACCATATTCTTATTTTCATTCCATATTGTTTCACACGTGTTTATCATTACAAATACATTCAATACCAGGTTTGAGTGATTTCAAAAATGTATCCAATAAAGGCCGAAACCCATTAGCAACACGCCACGCCATGCTATGCCACGCCATGTGACGAAAATATATGCTTATATTATTCCATTTATTTTCATGTGCCCCGTTTACACTCGACATACGCGATCCTACGCCACGCCATCTCACTTGGGACGTTTCAAAACCTTCAGATGCTGCCGACGCGTGTTGGTACGTGTTGATGTTCTCAGGCCGCCTCTAGCCCCGTGAAAATCTGTTTCTGTATTTATTTAGTATTTTATCGCGTCGCAGATAGTAGGAAACAAAATGCAACAGGAATTGTTGATAGAAAAGGTACGGCAGTACGAATTCCTCTATAACGTGCATTCTGCACAATATAGAGATCAAAATAGGCGCCATGAAGCGTGGGAAGAGATAGGAAAATATTTAAAGTTTCTTCTTGACGTGCAAAACCACAGCCGTAGCAGCAGATTCTTCTAAAAACTCTGTGTTACTGGACGAACTGCTTGTATACTCCTTAACGTATTCAAAGCTACTGACAATTTTTCGAAATTAAAATTTTTAGAATTAAATGAGCGTGTCATCACATGGCGTGTTACAGATATATGCACACCAACTCTCCCACGTGAACCGATATGACATGGCGTGGCGTGTTGCTAATGGGTTTCGGCCTTAAGTATTTTTAGTTTTCTATACGTAGATAAACTAATACAATTAGTTAAACCAGTCAAGTGCAACTCGGAATCGCATGTAATTCCCTATACGCTAGTTAAGTATCTTCGGCGCAAAGATTTAGCGCCATCTCGTAATACTGGCAGGTCTAAGGGACCCTTACTGTAGAAATTCCATTCTTATCGATATAATGGAAAGTTCGTAGTGTGATCTTCGAGGGGCACACTAACTCTGCTGGTTAATAATGCAAATACGGCCATCTGCATAGGATCAAAATAGGGAAATTACTATTATTGGGTCAAATTCTTCTTGATTAATTGAATATTGTCAAAATATACTGAACCCCAAGGTCTTATAAACTGTAGATCATGGTATGAGCCTAATGATGATAAAATAAGTTGTTAAAATACTAGGAATTTCAATAGATATTAAAAAATATTTATTCAATAAGTACTGGTACTATTGATGTTGTGGTAATGTAAGGTAAGAAGTATCAGTTGAAGTTTTGAAAAATGTCAGATTTGGAGCTTCTCCGGATATGGTTTCTTCATTGATATTGCCATGTCAAGTTTTCAGTTATCGAAAAAAGTGCCCCTTATCCCTTTTCAAGGAAATTTTTGGGGAGAAATACATGTTGATTTTTTTTTCCTTTTGATGGGGCCATTTCTCAGCTGTCCTTTGTCGTTTGAAAATAAAATCATGAAAATCCGAACACGTTTCATTATACGGAACGCGCATTCATTCATATATGGTGTGTCCACTCAAACGACTTTCCTACAGCTCGCATGCAAATTCCAGTGAATGAAAAATTTTACACTATTAAAATACTCTCCTTACATAGCGACGATAATAGCGGTAGTAAAGTAAAAATCCTCTGGTGAAATCGTGCTACCACTCATTTTTTTCAGCATCTCAAGACAAACAACAATGGTAATGTAACATTTTTTTCGCAAGATGAAACTTTTAGCCAGAATCTGAAGAAACATGTGGAAAATATGGAATTTTATTCAAGCGTAACTTTTTTTGTGCTTTTTCTCAGAGATGGCGCTATGTGTGGGTGGTAAAGGGCTCCCAGAAGATTACTTTAGGCAAGTTTAACCAAAATCCTTAGAGCCGTTTTCGCGCTATAGTCTTGAGCAAATCACGTTTTTTGGCTATAGCTCTACACCCAGTGTAAACAGGATTCTCATTCAGTGCCACCGGCAAGTGATATTGGTACCAAACAAAATAAAAAAGAAAGCAACAAAATACACCGATCCGTTCCCGAAATAATGCTGTCACAGACAGACAGACACACCAATGGCTGAAAATATGTTTATTAGACTTAGAAAACTCTGAAACCTCAACATTTGCAAAAATCTCGATACCGAAAATTTCAAACGATTACAATTCTTTCCTTATACAGCTACTATAGTAGCGTAGGAAAGTAAAAAACATACAGCCCAATAATTTTATATCTCCTCTTTGTTTTTCGAAGTCGAACAAAAATATTGGCAGACCCTGAATACATACCAATTATTTTTCTTTCGCATATTTCGAACTGATATGTCGTATGAACCAATCATTCCTCGACTTTTCTGATAATGAAAAAAATATTGAGATCAGCTTTTCTCGTGCGAAGTCGGTTAAGTACATAAAAACTGCCACTGATTGATTTGAAAAAATACTAGTTTTTATCTTTTTATAAATAATCTCATTTGCACGTCCTATAGATAACAAAACAGAAAACGTCCTTGAGGAAATGTACTTTAAAATTATTACTGCGGCTAATAAAATAGCACTTCAATTGTTTTATTGTTGCTCAAATGAACAGATCGTAAAATTTGAGACACAATAACGCATGTATTTTGTGCTTGATAAAATCATCGATGGCTTCTGAATTACTAGCTAAGGTAGGCAGTTACCTATATTTGATAAAATGTAAAAATTTTCGTTGGTCATATTTGTAGAATCTAGATTGCATTTTTTCTGTATGTATTTCTTTACATAAGTTTGCCAAAATTTATTGTTAGATTATTCCTAACTACATTGTTAATCAGGATATTGTTTTGTAAATATGAATATTACCTCTGTTACTGTAATCGTTTTCAGAGTATTCATTTTATTTTTATTGTTGTTTAGTGTTTCTACGCATCAAAATATTATGCACGGTTCATTAATATGTTCATATGTAGTTATACGAGTGGAATTCAAAAATAAAAAAATAAATGCATGCAAATATAGTTGTTAATAGGTGATTCTACCGAATATTTTGAATGTTTCTTAGCCATTACAATTTTACTAATGTATACTTCCATTAGAAGTTCATTCACATCGTATGGTAATAGAACATTTTTCCAGAGATAATTAGTGTTGGGAATATTGAAGCGATATTGCGATGGATTTATTTTGATCTAAATACATAAAATGTCGTTAATAATACTAACAAAAAATACATTCCAAAATCCTACAGAAAACCCTAAAGAAGTATAGGAGTATTATTTTTCACAATTAAATTTTTGAGAGTTGTTCTTTTAGGAATGGCTCTTTTACGAATGATGGTGATCTTTGATTAGCATAAATACACATCTTTGTTTTGGTTCACAAATCAATATAATTATTTTTTATTATTTTGAAAGGTGAGGGGCCACAACAGGGCCTCCAGTGATTCCAGCCAATTCATTGAAGCAACTAAACGGGATGCTCTCAATTTATTGCAACGGGAATTGGAAAAACTCATCGGCACCTGTGAGCCAAATAAAGAATCCGATGCCAGGAAAGAATTCCAGGTACTAAATACTTAATAACACATTTTGACATCATCCAGAACAGGTCTTGATGAAATTATCCGTGTAGGGCTTCTCCAAATTATTCACACGATTCCTGGATGAGGCTGGTCCATCCGTCGATTGGGAAAGAATTGAAAGGCTACCCGAAAATGCTGTTCGAGATTATGATACATTAGAAACACCAACAGCTGATGTTATTCATGAAATGTTAGGTAAATTGGTGGTTATCAAACTCAATGGAGGTCTGGGTACATCGATGGGTTGCCATGGTCCAAAGTCGGTCATAACAGTTAGAAATAATTTGACCTTTTTGGATTTAACAGTGCAGCAAATTGAGGTAGGTGTTGGAATATATTTCTATTGTACGTAAAATGTAAAAGTTTAATTAACTTAGAACCTTTATGTGGTAAGATTAGACCACAAAATATTTATATGTTCCGCTTAAATGAAACCGCTAAATTGTCATTCGAAATAACCATGTATCGTAAATTTTGTATATCCAAAATGATACTTGATGAATTTCGATCAAAATTCACAAAAATTTATGTCTATATAAAAAAATAAATCAGATAAATGCTAGCTTTGCATCTTAGGTACTAAATTATTAAATGGGTCGAGAGTTGTGATAGAAACAGCATTATCAGTTTTATCAGTGTTTACGTTGACGCAAGAATTGAGCACTTTAGTATAAAAGAAAAAAAATATTTGGCATTAATTCATTTAAATTGTTGAACAATGACAGATGTTATGAAAGTGACAAAATATACAGAGTAATTCATTATTCATACAAATTAATCGATGACGTCATAAAAATCAGCATAACTGTTGAATATGAAAAGAAATACAATATTGTTCTGATATGACGTAGAGTTTAGCCGGAAATCAGGTGTTTGCGACACATTTGCCCAACCCTATATAGTTGTTTATAGATAGGTACTTCGAAGATGTTGATCAGTTTTCATACATTTTTTCTCACTTTTGTTTGGTCAATCAGACTTGTACTTTGGAAAAATACATTTTACTTCTAGCACCTCAACAAAACCTACAAAGTCAACGTACCATTGGTTCTGATGAACTCCTTCAACACCGATGAGGATACTGAAAAAGTCATACGTAAATACCGCAACTTACAAGTCGAAATACACACATTCAATCAGTCATGCTACCCGAGAATCAACCGTGACTCACTGATGCCCATTGCCAGGACGGGTAAAGTGAATGACAACTTGGAAGCTTGGTATCCACCTGGTCACGGTGACTTTTACGAGAGTTTCCAAAATTCCGGTTTGTTGGACAAATTTATAGCACAAGGTAAAGAGTATCTGTTCCTTTCCAATATTGATAATTTGGGAGCGACGGTCGATTTGAAAATTTTGGATATGCTTATGAATCCAAACAAGAATGAATCGGCTCATGAGTTTGTTATGGAGGTTACCGATAAGACGAGAGCTGATGTTAAGGTGAGTGTCTTGCTAATTATTTTAAAATGTTTTTTTGCGGGAAGGAGAAAAACTGCATACATTTTCGGCCAAATCTAATGTCTAATGATCAGTGGCATACAAATATTATCATATTCCTAAATACAAACCATTAGCCTGGCCAGGCCTAAATTATGTCATCAGTCAATGTCATATTCCTATATCGAGTACATATATCTGTCAATTTTCGACGGCCATTATAACCCTGGCCAGGCCAATGTTTTGGATTTTGGAACAGCCAGCCTATATCTTTCAATTTCTTTACGGGTAATTTAACCCTGGCCGGGCTAATGGTTTGTATTTCGGAACAACTAGTTAGTTTCTCAGTTATTATTAAAGATAGAAGCACAGAATAAATAACAACTTATTCTGTGTATGCCGTTTGCACAGTACTGTTTTTCTTTCCTTGGGAAGTAAAGGTTTCATAGACATAACTGGCTAATCAAGTGATATATATTATTTTGAAAGCTAGAAATGTAAGCAATTGATTAAAGTAAAAAACACAGGATGTTTAATAAAAAAGCAACTTTAAATTTGGCTTGTAAACGGAAGCAACATCGAAAAAAATATTTTTTTATCTGCGTACTGTCTAGTTGGATATACACACGGATATATACAGTGAGCGTGTAAAGGTTGGAACAAATTCGCTCAAAGCTCAATTTGGCTATTGGGCAAAGAAAACTCAGATACGTCGATTTTGTTTTTCATTTGCGCATTTTTTGGTGTATTCATCATTTTGATGACGTCATCATTTTTTGTGTTATGACGTCATAATATTTTTTTTTAATTGGAATACCCTATTTTGATAATATTATCGAAAAGAAAGCATTTTTCTGTATACGGATATCATATTTTTTTTCTCAACAACATACCGCATGTTTGAAAAATAGAAGATATTTCATTCATAATTATGTAATTCATGAAAATGTAAAGAGGAATAAATAAAACAAGATACTATGAAATTAAATGCTCAAATTGCATACCATTTGCCTCTTAAAAACAAATTATAATGACTTCATAAATCAAACATTGATAACGTGAACATAATGCATACCCCAAAAAATAAGCAAATGAAAAATAAAATCGACGTTAACAGACCAAATAATATTGATGAACTAAAAGAAAGAATTAGGACCAAAATTGGTTTAATTAGCGCAGATACCCTTAATAATGCAATTTGATCATTTAATTTCATAGTTTCTTGTTTTATTTATTCCTGTTTACACTTTCATGAATTACATAATTACGAACGAAATTTCTTTTATTTTTCAAACATGCGGTATGTTGTGAAAAAAAAATGATATCCGTATACAGAAAAATGCTTTCTTTTCGATAATATTATCAAAATAGGATATTCCAATTAAAAAAAATATATAATGACATCATAACACAAAAAGTGATGACGTCATCAAAATGATGAATATACCAAAAAATGCGCAAATGAAAAACAAAATCGACGTGCCTGAGATTTTTTTGCCCAATAGCCGAATTAAGCTTTGAGCGAATTTGTTCCAACCATTACACGCTCACTGTATAATATAATAATAGTATAGAATAATATACAAAATAACAGTAGTGAGTCAGTAGCACAATAATACTGTCCAAACGGCATACTTTTATTATTATTTCTTTTAAACAACCAAAAAACCTCGTTATTACATCAAGATTTGGACATACTGTACTGTCCTAATACTTCTGTTTGTATATACCCGAGTTTTTTGGATTGACAATAGTCAGAATATATGTAGTTTTGGAAAACCTATTGTTATTTTCTTGATAAAGTATTGAATTATCTCTAGGGTGGTACTCTTATTCAATATGAAGGAAAATTGAGACTGCTGGAAATTGCACAAGTTCCAAAAGAACATGTTGACGAATTTAAATCTGTTAAGAAATTCAAATTCTTCAACACAAACAACTTATGGGCCAAATTAGATGGTGAGTGGAGGAAGTATACAACTCAATAACCACATTCAACAATTTGCATTACTAATGAAACGATCAAAATTGTGAAATAAATATTTCTTTACAAAATATAGAACCGTCTTTATCAGTTGGTATACTCAAAAATTCAAATTAAGGTTAATTTTCTTGGTGCTGGTACTTTTGAAGTTGGTGCCAAATCTTCTATTCACCGACAACTGCACCAATTCAATATTCCTGGCATCTTATTTTAAATTTTGGAGTGCACCCACTAATAAAGTCGGTACACTATTTTTTGTAAGAAACATTTCATGACTATTACCTCATTTGCAACGTAACGTTATTATTTCTTCATTAAAACAAAGTCTACTAAGAAATCGTCTACTTTTCAACTTATTTAGTTTTAGGTGCATTCTGCTAATAACTGTCTACAAAATTAAAAACATTTTTTTACTGTTTGCAGCTGTCAAGCGGGTTCTCCAACAAGACGACCTTTGTATGGAAATCATTATAAACAACAAAACTCTCGAAAAGGGCCAGAACATCATTCAACTAGAAACAGCTGTCGGTGCTGCCATGAAATCATTCGAAAATGCCATCGGTATCAATGTACCTCGTAGTCGTTTCTTACCTGTGAAGAAATCCTCTGATCTTTTCTTGGTTATGAGCAATTTGTATATACTGAAGAATGGATCTTTGACAATGTCACCGCAAAGGATGTTTCCCACAACACCGTTGGTGAAGTTAGGCGATGGCCATTTCAGTAAGGTGAAGGAATTCTTGGGCAGGTTCGAAGGTATACCGGACATCATTGAGTTGGATCATTTAACAGTCTCCGGGGATGTCACATTTGGCAAAGGAGTTTCTTTCAGGGTATGCATTGTTTTTATATTGCAAAGTGCCACTATTTTCCAATAAAATTAATTTTCTAGGGGACTGTCATTATTATAGCAAACCACGGTGATAGAATAGATATTCCATCAGGTGCCATATTGGAAAATAAGATTGTTTCAGGAAATATGCGTATTCTGGATCATTAGAAAATATTTGAGATTATCAGTGACTTTTTTGTGGATGTTGTGAAGTTGTAAACTTTACAAACTTAGCGGTTTCATAGTACAGAATCAAATTCTGTACGATATCAACAAAACTCATGTTTTATTTTATTTTTCATATCTTTTTGTGTCATATTTAGATATAGGTATATATTTTTTTCATGTTGATGTTCCTGTACACTCATAAACTATTGTAGATCTTATTTATCATTCAATTAAAATAAAGAATAAAAAAATATTGCGTTTATTTATTACTATCTTAATTCATGGACACATAATTATCACAATCCTTTTATAGAAGAAAACTAAAAATCCTAAATAACTTGAAATCCACAAAAAACATGCATTTGGCATATATTTTCTATATAATAATAATAAAAGAGATTATTCTTGGAGAAGCTGTCATTCCATAGATATAATTCTTAGAATTAAGCTTAGCGTTCAGGAACATTCATTCCCTTATTCCCTGTTATGCCAAATGTCATCAATTTACAAGAAACTAACCAAATACATATATGTGATTGTTGTTTAGGAAATCTTTTTTTGTTAATTTTATCTAAATTAACGACTTTTGTCCTGGCGATGGGAATAAGCATTTCCGAAAGCTAGCACAGAACTTTATTTAAATGAACACATCGCCTAGAATCTCTTTCACTGAATAATAAACCCATCAAAAAATATGTATAGTGATAAATATTGGTATTATTCTCTACAGGATAACGATGACAGAATTACGCCAATCTCAAGTTGAGTTCACGCATCATAAAACTAGCAATTTCTTGTATTATAGCCTCTTTCATGGAAGCATTTGACATCACTGTCGTGATAAGCATCGCTACATCAACCATATTGATATTTCTTGCAATTGCTGATACAGTATTCGATAATATGATTTTCTGTTGTGGTGTCAGGTCATTTCGCAAAATATCTACCACAGGTCTGAATGACTGACATCGGCAAGCGGAATACAATGATCCTAAAGTACCACCTAAAGAAACAAGCAGGGCGTAAATAAACCCGAAAATACAGAGAACCACTAGCATCTAAAATAAATTCTTATTAATGATGAGTTTCAAACCTATTGCAATTCCCACAGGGCCACCCAGGAGTCCACCTAACAAAGCCCCCGCACCAGACGTTAGAGCTCCTTTGGCTGATTCGCGAACAGTTACTTTTAAATTTTCCTGTTCAGCTAACACTTCACAAACTTGTAGCCAAGGTTCACTATTGCTTAACATTTTTACAAAGTATAGTTTAGTTCGAAATATAACAAAGAATTTGAGCAAGAGCAAATATTCTATACACAGTAAAATGGCTCAAATACATAAAATCATTTTCAGTATTTTTATTATGTATCTGTTACGTGTTATTTGTATTTGAGGTTAGGTCGGTTACAGAAATTTAGAAATCATTCAAGTAGAAGTAGACCAGAGAACACTACCAGTAAGTACCTAATGGCAGAGACAATTTCGAGTATAAAACACACGACGCGTTTTGATGACCAAATGTCAAAGATCTGATACCTGATTGGTGCGTTTGAAAGTTTGGCAGGTTTCGATTGATTTCGCTAAACACAACGCTAGTTGCGTTTTGTATCTCGAAATCACCATGTGTAGACAACGTCCAGAGACAACCATCGACGTCATTCCAGTTCCTAAGTCTAAGTCAGCCACAAAACAAAAAGTCTACTTATAATTTTTCATTTGCAGAATCTGCAGATTTTAAGTTTGAAAAACTCAAGATTACCTTCCTGTTCCTATATACAAACCATTAGCATGGCCATTCTATAGTCAAATCTAAATGGAAATTCTAAGGGCTTGGCAATTAAGTTTGTAAAATTTAGCAATTTTAAATTTAGTTTTTGATCATACGGAGTGGTCAGGTTCAAAGATACCACAACCTCAACTTTCACAACTTTGATCACGATTATTCAAAAAGCGGTGGTATATGCAGTTTTAAATATTTATATTTTTAAAAAATGCAATTAAAAATACATCGATTGGTATCAAAAGTTTTTCCACATCCGAGAGATCATCGGCTGGCGTAGTGCTGGTGTTTGTATTTAGGAACACGCAGCATATCAATTATATATATATATATATATATATATATATATATATATATATATATCAGCACAGTATAAAGAAAAATATATATATATATATATATATATATATAATATATATGTATACTGTGATATCAGTAAGCAGATAGGTGTTCTCTGGCAGAAAATGAAGCGCTGTCGCTGTCACCCTAACTGACAGTAGTGACAGTATTCTTTTCTGACAGCTGTTGAATTTTTCTGTTGACATTTTGAGAAACAGAAACAGGGGGAGTTCAATAGAATCTGTCAAATTACATTCTTATCTATTTATTTTTTCCATAATTATAAATCGTAGGTAAAATGGTCAATTATTATTACACTGTGGCTATTCCGTTAGAATAAGTATAAGCATATTGTATTAAAATGCTTTTTTCTCTGCCACCTGGTTAGAATAAGATTTTAAAATTTATCATGAACGGAATTCCTTCAATTGATGATGGGTCATTTGTAGACCGACGTCCAATTATTACTTGTATGTATATGCATTGCATAGCATTTTTGAACCTCGAAATGTTACCTGTTATTATTATAGGTGCCGGAGAAATAGAAGTATTCTCAACTATTGAAAACAACCTTACGGAAGCGCTCCCTAAAGAAGCCTGTGAATGGAGAAGATCACTTGGCAGACCAATACGGCCAGTTCATATTGGAGCTATATTTGCACCTTACAGTCCTGTTGGTTTACCCAAGGGCAATCAATGGGATCTCGTGAGAAAACCGTTGTTCCATATCTATTGGACAGAATGCTCAGTAAGTTTTTTTGCAGCTCATTGGGACTTATTTAATATTTTTTTGGTTTCGTTGGGTCCTGTCTTAGTTAATTTCGATTGTTTAATTCATGTACTTGAATTTTGTTCCAAATTAGTACCCTAAAACCCCCGTTTACTTTGTTATTTTAGGATGTAGATATTTATAAAACGACATTAAAAGAAGATATCGAGAATTGGATGAAAGAACTGACTGCTCGGGATATTTCCGATTGGCTAATTGTAGTTGTAGAAAATTTTGATGGAAAACGTGCTAATAAATTACTGCCAAGAACAACAGTTTTGGATAAAATAAGAACAGATTTTGCTCCAAAGCAAGGTTAGTTTGATTGCCACTCTTCTGAATATCACTTAAACATATTTTCTATCAGGTGATCGTTGCATTTCTGTGATAAATCCCGGAAAACCAGAGTCTCGATCTGCGGATTCGTGGCGGGGACTCGTATCCCGCGTTAGACATCTTTTATTAGTTGCCTATGCAAAAGCTGTGTCACGACTTGAAGATCATGTTAGACAACAAAGAGAGCGGCGCAACGAGCCCGAATGGGACTTTATGCAGTATTTTCGCCTACAGGTAATATTGCACTATTTTATTTATTTTCCTAATCTAATATTTCACTTTCAGGAAGAGTTAGCTCAAGTCTTGGAAATGTTGGGCCTTAATGACGAAGCACTTGTTCAGTATGACGAATTGGACGCACTATTTTCTCAGTTTGTTGTCAATGGTGTGTCAGCCGACTCGATAAGTTGGTTGAACACTTTCCAAAAACCTCTAGAAAGATGGCATGGCCTTAGATTGGGTTCATCCATATTGCCGAAAGAGCCATCACTGTTAGAACTAAGGGCTTACCTTTTCGCTAAACAAGCTCATATGCTGTTGCTCACGAACAAAGTCTGGGAGGCAAGTACAAGTGTTATTTTCCATCAATCAATATTCAGATTGGCGCAATATTGTGTGATGTCTTTAATGTAGTAAATGCAATGATGAGGACATACAGTTTGATCTTTGTTTCTTATTCTAGATGGCCGCACGGTGCTTACCATTCCTACATTCATGTACAAGAGAATTGATGATATTAGAGGTGACAGCTCCACCAGGTGCCATCTCGTGTTGGCTGTTTCTGGCTGCAATGGAAGTGCTACAAACTTGTGATAAGTTCAATCATGCTGATGAGGTGGAAGATTACTCCTTGCACACAGCTAGTCTTTGGGAATATGCTAGTCAGAAGGTAGGTAAAAAGTATACAAAACCTTTTGGCAAAATAATTTCTTCCCAGGAGGCGTATTCTGTACATTTATTGACTTCTTAGCTGAAGGATCGACTTCATCTATATATATAGATATACTAATACAATGTGATGCGTAAATTGGATCACGTGATGTCGACATAGACTGTCAATTGCTATCGACTTAAGTTTCCTAACTAAGTCGCGCTCTACTTACCACCCGACTAACTTAGATAAGAACGCCAAAACGTCACGATACAGAACACTTATTTCTGGTTGTTGATTGACACCAACTGACACATCACCATGTATTGGTATATCTATATATATATCGACTATGAAGTCGATCCTTTAGCTAAGAAGTCGATAAATGTACAGAATACGCCTCCAGTGCACTACCTACCAAGGGCGTCGCCAGCCGGTAAGTTAGGGGGGCAGCATAAAAGAACTGAAGAGAAAAATCAAAAAAGAAAAGTTTTAGTAAAGAAAAATAAAAAACGAACAAAATATCTATATAGAAAATCAATTGAAACGTAATCTTCAAGGGTTCTTTGTTGACGAAATCGTCCAAGTTTTTGAAAATGTGTTGCCTGTTCTCGTTTCAGTTAGCCAGGTGACTGGTGTGCGTTAACCTCTAGGTGGGCAGCTGCCCCCCGGTCCCTCTCTGGCGACGCCCTTGCCTACTAACTTTTTAATATCAGATTTGTTCCCATCAATCAACTATTTTTGTAGATTCGTAGTTTGGGGGAACTGTGCGGTTTGCTACCTGGGGGCACTCCGACGTCCGAACAATTACATATAGTTGTGGGCCTGTCTGCAGGTATGGGCGACAATCCTGGACCACCTACGAATCCCTCACCCACTGATAGGTTGAAGGAGGCCCTTTGCTCTCAAGATGCTTTCAATAAAACGTATTTAGTAAGTGAAGACAACACGTTGTATCATTATTTATTTTCAAAGATCGTTAAATTTTCATTTATGAAAAGAAATTTGCATTCACGATTTTTTTTTGCATAAAGGAATTAGCCGAATTGGCGATGGGAACGTATAAACACGTGGGAAGGCTTCGTTCTGCTAGATTAGTGGGACGTGACGTTGCCTCATTTTATGCCCTTTTGGGCGAGCTGCAAAAAGCAGCTGCCTTTCTTGGAGACGCCTTGAGGACGTTCGAAAAGGATGGCTGGAAAGAATTAGCAGCTCACACTCATCTAGAGCTGACTAATTGCTACAGAAAAGCTGAAGATTTCAGGTAAGTTCAAGTTTGAATCTTCTTTGTAAAATGGGACAAAAATCCATTGGATTCTTGATCTTATAAATTGTGAAATATATTTTTAAAGAATTTTCTTTTTATTTCAAAGAAAATTGATAACATCGAGTGCTTACGTATCGGCGGCTTTAGAGATAGACACTCTTATCAGGTGGACGTGCTTTGATGAGATGCGAAAATGCCTGGAAAAGCTCACTGAACCTCTTATAGTGCCTATCAACGGTAATAATTATCTTAGAAACAGAATCTAAATTGAATCAAAGCTTATAGAAATTTTTCAAGGTATAATCAAGCTGTCAAGTATAGTTGTGAAAAACGACGGCCCTATCATGCAGGACACAAATATTGATGTGGAAATCTCACTGGAGTCGAATTTTCCCCGCGAAATTGTATGCTCAAATATTCTGCTATCGATGGAACCCGATATTGTCAAAGAGAAGGACAACACTAAGAAAGTTGTTGTTGAAAGATATTGTTCAGGTAGAATATTAACTTCCAAAGATATGCAACCACAAGATCCTGCATTACAACGGTTGCGAATCAAACGTAATTTGGACTATAAACAGGATAAACAATTGGCGACAGCTGGAATTGCAGCAAAGTTTACCGAGTTGAAGAGGAAGGATAGTTCACCACTACAGCAAACGCAGACGGACTTCAGTTACTGTCTGGAAGTCACAAAATTGGTGTGTTTCTAATAATTAATTTCCACAGTTCGAAAAGACCAGCAACCTTCCAAATTTTCATTTTAGCCTTTAATGTTGACGCCTGGTTCAAATATTATAAGACTGCGCAGACTTGCCGATCGTGTGGGTAAGTATCGTTTGGGAAAGCTGGCCATCCATGTGGATCATTTGCATCTCCATTCTGACCTACTTACCCCCCGCTTGGCTTTCGAAGTGGAAGAGGAAGGGCCATCATTGAAACTTTTCAAGCGAGCTGCACCTTTACTTACAGGCATAGAGCAAACAATGGACCTAATATTAACCATTGGCAGTTATTCGATTGATCCGGTAAGTAGATACCCTTCGGAAAATATTGGGAACTTGGTCTTCCTTAGAGCTACGCAGAAGTCTAGGTTTATGTACCATTAATGTGTTATTCTTCTCCCACAGTTATCCAAAATTAAATTGTCAGCATCCCAAGGACTCACGATGCAACTAGACACTAACTTGCTTCTAACCAACATGCTTGAATTTGAAGTCGGACCCAATCAACCATTCAGCAGTACGCGGCAACATCTGCGTGTTCTTGCCGATACCCTTTCAAAAGACCTACAAGTTACGATGCATTGTCCCTGGTCACAGAAACCTTTAGTAGTGACTCTTAATTTTTCACCACCTTTGGCAACGTCATGGCGATTGCATACAGTGGGTGCAAGAAAATTTGTGCAAGTATCAGTGACAGGCAAGTGTGAGAAAAAGGAGTTGCTCACCAAAGATGCTCAGCTAAGGGTGAGCGGAGCGGAATGTACAGTTATAAGTCGAAATTGCGAATCTAGTCAGGTGAGAATTTTATTGGGTTTAGGCTTACTGATTTTAATAAGGTCAATTTTTTGTTTTTGAATATTGTCCTAGATTGCTGAATTCAAGAACAAAATTGGATCAAAATACTTATATCCATATGACACAAGAGACATTGAATAAAAAAATTGGTGTTCAAAAACCATTGATGAATTAACGCGAGGTTACCGGTTATAACTAAAAATCCACAAATTCAAATATGTGGATCATAATCATACCTCACCAATAGCTGTTCTTGTTCAACTCTGTGACAAATACAAATATTACAACTGTGGACACTTTGAACAGAATTTGGAAATAACATTAGATGTAGCTCTATTTGTATGCATTTAACTTAAATTAATACTAGTTCACTATGAGAGAAATAGATATCCATTGACACAACAATAACATAAACCAACTAAGTATTAACTATACACCATGATTGTGTAGAAATGTGGCCCCTATTTGCCCTCATATGGTGAAATTTACAGGTGTAATTTCCTAGGCTCCCAAAGTCACTGGAATATTTGAGACAAAATATTTCGATGATTTTTTCTCTCTTATAATAGAGAATTTCGACAGTTTATCATTTTTGTATTTATTCTGATATCATGAAGATCAACAAGTATTTCAAATTCACCATGTCGTAAATGGAAAATATCAAACTCTAGTAAATGTAGTGAACATTCTGTTACTGGCTACGTCTAATATATCTCAAAGAATCTTCGTATCTTTAATTTAGAATGGGTTATATCGTATCGATAGCGATAAGCTCAGTTAAAGTATGTTTTTCTTTAGTATGGACAACCCTCGTCACTGGCTCTGTCTAATAAACAGCAGCGGCGTGCACGGATCCTAGCTAGGAGGTTTTTTTTATCTTCCATTTCGATACATTTTTGGTAGTGGTTGCTGTTTCCAAAAGTCTACTCAATTTATTACTTTTCCTTTTTGTAAATTTTGAACCATGTTATAAGAGTGCCGAAGATGACTGTCCAGAATAAAATAGCCAAATTTTGTGATGAGTGACGATTTTTTTCATAATTCCGCAATACTTGAGACTTTCATTTTGATATATAGAATTTTTGGATGATTTATAATTCATCTATGCATTTATAAAACTTAAAATCCTTTGCAGAAGTATAATTTTTTGCAGATAATCTCGAATGGTATGAATTATAGTTACATGTGGGAGTTGCTTGTGGAAAATACTTATATCAACGAAAACTTACCCACAATAAAGGCGGAATTTTCCATCAAGTATAATTTAGATGTTAGTGATAATGACAATAAACTGTACCAATATTTCTTTGAGATCAACGACTATCAGGTCAGATTAATAAATAAAAGTTTTAATAATATATATTGATGACGTTATTTATGATTTTTAGACTCTTTACATTCTGGATGCAGACGTCGAACCGGCCAAGGGTAGCGAGTTCTGTCGAGCCGGGGCCGTTTGTGTTCTACACTTGACAATACAATTGACTCATTGTGCTGCTGTCTCATCCAACAAATTGGATAATGATGATGCACCAGCGACTTCTGTCATGTATGAGGTACTGGCAGAACAGAGCGTGTGGGCCGTATGTGGTAGAACGGCGGGCGTCGTCTCCTTCAGAGGCGATAACAGCTCAACTGCTGAAAAAGAGGAGGTGTCGCTGGATGTGATGCCATTGACTAGTGGGCATTTACCGTTACCCTTGATCAGGATAAGTAGGTACATACCGGCCGATTCGCTTGGTAATTTAGGTGAGCCACTTTTTTTGTGTGAATTAAATGAGAGAATTAAGATTAATCAAATCAAAGAGAGATAGACTGCCTGTTCTGAAATACAAACCATTAACATGGCCAGGGTTTAAATTGCCGTCTAAAATTGACAGATATATGGACTCAATATAGGAATATGACATTGACGTATGACTTAATTTAGGCGCGAGGCTAATGGCACAGCTTTTTGTTTGGTGAGCTGTGCTAATGGTTTGTATTTAGGAACACGCTGAGAATATCATACCAAATAAACCTTTTTGAAGAGCTAAATTGAAAATGACACTGGTGTCGGCACTTCTTATCCTTAGGGTGTTATTGAGTGTATTTCGTTATTTTTGAATTTTGTTGAATGCAAAATGAAAGGAAAAAAGTAGAAGAACAGCTTAAATTTTATTTTTTTAAATTGCGAAGCTAATATCGATTTTGAATATTAACTTTATTATCACGAGCAAAATGCTTTTAAAACATTTATGAAAAGGTTTGATAGGTTATGATAATCATTTTTCACATTTGACAATGAACGAACTTGGGTTGTGATTGGTTTGATATTGGCAAATTAACTATTTAAGTATTTTTTTGAAATAAGAAATACTTATCTCCCAGGATGATTATTCATTCAATATTCATTTTCGGCAACATCTGAATTAGACATATTTAAAACATTCAAGAATTTGTAGCACTTGGAGAGTACAAAATTATAACCGCTATATTTTGAAATGATTGAATATAAGTACAAATTCAATGATATTGCTGTCTTATAAAGAAATATCTTATTTAAATAAATACTAGGCCTGACTTGAAAAATAATAATTAACAAAATAATGTTAATTCTATTGGTCCTGGTACGTTTGAAGTTGATGCCTAAAGTCTTCTGTCTACTGTCTACCTGTAACTGCACAACTTAAAATTACCAGCACCCGTGGCACCAGTAGAATTAACATCATTTTGTATGTTTTAGTGCTTTTTCTAACGAAGTCAGTCGAAGTGTTTTTTAAAGTTATTTATTCATCTCAACATTTCCTTACAGTGGCGTCATAAGGCTTGCCTTGCCGACTGTCTATGTAAATCTTTGTCCTCTTTCATCAGTTAACCGTCAGAAAGTATTGCAATTGGGTCAAGTCAAGTCAATCATTTATTATTGCTTGTGACCTTCACAGCAGAAATCTCATAGAAATAAAATATTTGCTCTATATTTTTTGAATTATGGATACTTTTTTAATTACTTAACAAATAGAGAGCGCTCAGTATATTGTTTCTGACTAAATAAATAATACACCATAACATTGTAAATTGTTCTCTGATTGTAAAAAAACAGCAGCTGTTTTTGAGGATTAAGTGATAAAAAGCTTATTGATTCAACTAAGGATATTATTTTTTTAAAGATTGGTGGTAGAATTTCTATTCGATAGTTGTTATTAAAAATCTTTTTAAGCTGAATGAAATAATTTATATGTCACTGGTATATCTCAAACGTTTTATTTATATTCTAAAATGACATTACATGTTAACATACACTTGGATTTTTAATTGTAGATAAACCGACTAAGGGCGATACTCATCCTCGCTTAGAGCCTTTTAGCCCAGGGCAAGTCTACAATAAGAGTAAAGGAAAACAATTGCACGTCATAGCTGCTACAGTCAATGAAAATAATTTTCAATGATTTATTTAATTTTTTTATTTCAAGAGCTGGTCTGTCTACTAGTAAGATTAAGCCTAAGAACGATAAGTCCACAAGATTTATAAAAAAGAACAAAATACTGTTATGATTGAATATGATAAACATGGAATCTTAATCAGGTTTCTTGTGTATTATCACTATTTATATATTTTTTTTTATTTCAAAGTACTCAGAAAAACATTTTCTTTATCAAGATTATAGATACACACTTTTTTGTTATTTATTTATAAGCCTGTATAAGAAAAGAAGTACATACATATTACCTTTTATTAATTTTAATTTTTTAGAATGATATTTTCCACTTCAGTCATATAATAATTGATGGTATAATGCATCCTGCACTTTTTTACAAAATGCGCGCTGTGAAACGACTAAAATAATGTTTCACTCCACTCCATATTATGCACATTTTTGTCAAATATATTTTCTCTTTTATTTTGTAAATTCTGACTGATTTCGTGCCAATTTTTAGTTACTTACTGGTTAATACTAAAAATAAATATATAATGTATAAAAAATAGTTTTTAATTTTACATCACTTTTTGTTGCAATAGTCAACTATGTATTTTACAAAAAAGTAGATCTTGCAATGTTGTTAATTATTTTAAAAAACACTGAATATTATGTCAGGAAGAGTTTGAAATAATTTCTTGAAAGTTGTGACAAAAAGGGAGCTATAAGATCTATGTTATTTTTTTCATTGGAGACCAGCCATCCAACCATTTAATTAATATTTTTTGTAAATGATTTCGAGGGACAATTTTGTTGGTTAAGGAGAGTTTATTTTTTCTATATAAAATGGATGTTTTATGGTTTCTTATATTTATATAGGTATATCTTGTATATTTCTGGTGTAAATATTTATTTCATTATTCATAGGTGCTAAATAAATGTATATTTATTATTTGTTAAAATGGTTATTTAATGTTTCAATAATTAGTTAAGCATCAAAACTACCTAAAGATCCGTTTAAATCGATGCACTATCATACATTAGTAAATAGCCGATAGCTTAGACATGGCCGCTTAAACGAATGAACTTGGAGCACCTATATTATTTCATAGCCAACAATTGCTAGGAAAAAAAGTTTAGAGATCTTTTTCTAATATCAGCGATAACCATGAGACGTTTAACTAGATAGACAAATTTTGTTCGCTTCACAAACAATATTTCTAAAGCTGCGTCCTTATTCAATGTTTGACTCATTGTATATAATTGTCCTTGTAGAATTTGAATCTCGCATAGCAGAGGGTGCTGAAGTCATCTATTTCATTTTCTGACAATCCGATTGTAGACTTTTGGTGAAATCATACACCTTACAGTCAAATCACGGTGTAGTATTGCCTACTTAACTCTGATGTGTATAAACTGGTACATAATTTATTAAGGGTATTTGAAACTCTGTGGACTATTAGTCGCTTATGGAGATATACAAGACATACAAATTTCAAATACTGGTTGTAGCCATCGTTAACTAAGATCAATCGGATCAAAATATTTTTAGTATTGCAGTGTTGTCACTTCTACCTGTATCTGAGCATTCGTGGCTGAGTATCATACTGGCCTATCACCCAATAGACCTGGGTTCGATCTACGGCAACAACGATAATATTTTTCCGATAATCAAACTGCTCCGTACTTCGGAGGGCACGTAAAGCCGTTGGCTCAGGCTACATATTCATGATTAATCGTTAGGTCATGTCAGACGCACTTGTGCGACCTGAAAACTGACAAACAGACCTTGTTCAGAAGGTTATACGAACTTTACCTGTATCTGATATCAAATACATTATTTCAAATGGCATACCCTATATTTTATTTAGATAACTGTATGAACTGCATTAATTTTATTTAAAACAGGGTGTTAAAAGTAGTCAAGTCCATTTTTTTGAATACATCATGCTGTATATTATTGAAAATGAATAAGAGTAAAGTATTTCTGATCTTTTGATATATGTTAATCCTTCCTTACCATGCTTTGATTACATGCATTTGATTGTAAAAAAAATCCTACATAACCGTACATATGTTAAGGGTGTCCCAAATTCGAGCCTCATCATTGGGATCTCGAAAGCTAGAAGAGATACCAGGTCAGTTAAATGGAGGCAGGGTTGCGCAATTTAGTGCTCAATAAAATACCGATTCGTAATTTGGAAAATTCCGAATACTTCCAAAGATTCGCGATTCCATTTTTTTATGACTCTAGATAATGTAACAAAATAAATTTCACATTCTCATTGCTACTTTTTCTGCTGTACAGATTTTCAAACCGAAGTTTTGTCTTTGAGCTGCCATCATCGGTTTTTTGAAATACGGGTTTTAAGACCTAATATACCAAAATCATGTATCGCATTTATTCGAAAAAAATATATTATTGGCATTTTCCTTAAGAATTCATGTATTAGAGACAGGGACTAGATTTTTGGTAAAATGTTACCAGGAAATCGTTAAAATATTTTTTCAAAAAAGTGCGTTACATCATTGGTTTTAGGAACTTAGAAGCTCTCAAAAAATGATATAAAAACAATCACGACCGTATTAAAAAAATTAAGTTAATGATGGTTGCTTAAAAGACAAAAACAGTAGGATGGAAAATCTGACAACACGATCTTATAGATCAGAAAAAAGTAACAATGAGAATGTGAAATTTAATTATATGTACTGACTCGAAACTGTTTTTACTTTCCTACGCCACTATGGTAGCTGTATATGGAAAGTATTGTAATCGTGTGAAATTTTCGGTGTCGAGATTTTTCTAAGTCTATTAAACATATTTTCAGTCAGTTGAGCTCTAGGCAAAAACTTGATTTGCAGGATTTTGATTAAACTTGTCTAAAGTATTCTTCTGAGAGCCCTTTACCACCCACAAATAACGCGCCATCTCTGAGAAAAAGCACAAAAAAGTTATGCTTGAATAAAATTCCGTATTTTCCACATTTTTCTTCAGATTCTGGCTAAACGTTTCATCTTGTGAAAAAATGTTACACGACCATTTTTGTTTGTCTTGACATGCTGAAAAAAATGAGTGATAGCACGATTTGATCAGAGGATTTTTACTTTAGTACCGCTATTATCGTCGCTATGTAAGGAAAGTATTGTAATAAATAGGTAGTGTAAAAATTTTTATTCACTGGAATTTGCCTGTGAGCGGTAGGAAAGTCGTGTGAGTGGACACACCAGATTTTTTTTAATATACAGAGTATGCCGTTTTAAATAATGTAATTGATATCAGATACAGGTAATTGTGACAACAATGCAATGCTCAAAATGTTTTGATCCGATATACACTTAGCAAGATTGGCTTTCAAAACAAACAAATTTTAAAGTGTTCTATTTTTTGAGATCAAAAATGTATGTACAGCAAAATATATACATTTTCAGATTGCATTTTAGATAATTTACCTTTGCTTTTTAGGACGTTTTCAATGTATACAGGTAGTTGTATTGGTAGAATTGGTACTTGGAATTGGCTACCAAGGTCCCCAAATCTCTGGGGTAAAATAGAATGTATTCAAAATTACGGGCACAAAAAAGTTCATTTGGAATCTCTCGAGTGAGACTGGCATTTCAAGGGTTGAATTCAGCAGAAATACAAAGGTCAACAAACCACCATGTTAACACTGTCTGCCGCTAAACATAACCATTTTAAACAAATACATCACTAGAAGAAAATAAATAAATTCCTAGTTATAACTGATGATTTTCATCTGGCAATAACAAATTAATCAATTATAAAAGATAAAAAATCATTTTTGTCAAGAATAAATCTAATTTTATTGACCGACTTCAAAAAAAGGAGACGGTATACAATTCGGTTGTAAGATTGTTTTTTAGGTAAATTTCTTATAGAAATGTACCTATTGCGATCGTTCGCACTTTTGAATTTCGAAAAAAATTCAACGTCATGTTGTTATATGTCTATAAGTTAGTCCAAAAAAACATTTGGTTCAAAAGTTTATATATATGGGATATTACGAAATTTGTTAACACGATAGAGGTCGCAGTTTTGGAGGTATCAAGTTCAAATTTGCTACAAAAATCAATCTCTCAAATATCTCGGTCGAGTTCGTTATTGGGCAATATCGGGTAAATAGTTTCAAAATGGCGACCATTCAATTTAAAAAAATTATCAAAAAAGAGCCGTAGTGTAAATATCATGAAAAATAATTTTAGGTTATAGATATAATCAGTACCTACAACTTTTGTTCAAAGCAATTTTTCATAAAATACACAGGTAAAAAAATAAAAATTAATAAAGAAAAATAAGAAATATTGATAAAACATGAACACTCAATATAAATTTGATGTAATTGTAAATTTTCTGGAGATCTTATTATAGACCCTGATTAAAAAAATATATAGTATATTTATTGAAAAGAAATAGACGAAAAAAAAATTCTGCCTTGAAGTGGAACTCGAACCCTGTCTGCTTTATATTCAACAGTCAAAACAAAAACCTCTAACCGCAAGGCTATAAAACACGACAATTTTATGTAATAACATGTAGGTATACCAATGAAAAGGTTGTTCAAATTTCAATTCAATGAATTTTGAAAAATTTACCTTTCCGCTGACTACAGGCCATCGGGATTTTTTTTATGGTTGTTCGCGCGTTTTGCATAGTAAACGTACTCCGATTTAGACGATTTTTGTTTCATTTGAAAGAGGAGAGTTGAGAAATGGTCCCATATTGATAAAACTCAAATCCAAAATTTAACAGAATTAACGAAAATTCCATATCCGGAAATGTTTAAATTAGACATTTTTAAAAATAATCCTACGTTTCCGCGCTACAGTTCGAAATATGTGTTTCAGCTATGTGGAAGGGGCAAATTTTTTCGAAAATCGAAAATTCGAGATTTGAAAATAAGAAAGGACCATATCCGGAAACATTTAAATTGAACATTTTTCCAAAAGAGTTACGGTTTCCGACTTTCGCAATGGTAAAGTCTGAAATATGTGATATGTCAATTTCCGCTAGTACAAGCTAAACCTACCTATAACTTTTTGGGTATTAGTGAACGTTCAACAATTTGCATGACTAATGTTACACTCAAAACTATGAAATAAATATTTTTTACAAAGAATTGGACCGACTTTATCAGTTGTTGCACTAAAAAATACAAAATAATATTAATTCTATTGGTGCTGGTGCCTATAACAACAAATTACAACGGCACAACTTCAAAATTACCAGCACCAATAGAATTAATATTATTTTGTATTTTTCAGTGCAACAACTGATAAAGACGGTCCAATTTTTTGTAAAAAATATTTATATAAAAATATTATTTTTAATAATTCCAGTTTCATCCAGTATGATTACACCAAGGTATTTATCTTCTTTGACTCTTTTTATTGTATCACATTTACAATTTAAGTTATTCTAACAACCATCATTATGTATCATCAGTCCGTCTGTAATTTTTTATCTTTCAGCAAGATGACTTGCAGGTTCTATCTTCATTTGAGCGGGATTAAAAAATTAAAACAAACTCATTATAATAACACTTATATTGAAATTTGCAATGATATAACAAAATAGAATCTTGGAAACTGATAAGTACATTTCCGAAATTGTGCTGACTGTTAAAAGAAAAAAAAATCGCAAACTAATATTTAAATGGCATTTTTTCAATACGCAACGCGCAGTACAAAAATCTGCGAATTAATTCATGGGACACTTTTAAGGAAGTCATAGAAGAAAAATATTGTGAACGTTTCTAAAGAATAATTCCAGAGCTGCGCTTCAGATTTCCGGAAATATTATTAACAAATAAAAGTATCCCATCATGCGTGTGAACTGAAATGATTCTAAAAATCCACAAATTATTATTCTACAAAAAAGTAAAAGCTACAGAAAATATATTTCCACTGACAACCGACCAGGTTTTTTGTAATCAAAAATATATACATAAATAATATTTCTTGTCTATTATAATGAGGTAAAAAGATCTAGCAACTAAAAAGAGGAGAACAAAACAAATGTTTAATAATAAAAAAATGCATACGACTTATGCATATTATATCCCAGAAAAGCATAATTCAATATATTTCATACAACAATATATATACCTCTACTAAAAATATATGTATATTTATCATGTATAATTCGGACTATTTACACAAATACAACAAGAAAAACTTATCTCTAGAAGGAATCTACTTAATCTTGCTTGCTTGGCTATCACTGGGTCTCTGACGACATTTGAGGATTTTTTAAAATTATTAGTCAAATTATTTCTACAAGAAAATTTGTGTAACAACCAAAGAATTCACTTGGAAATGTCGTATCTCATCGTTTTGTGGGCATATTTGGTAATTAAATTAGAGAAAATAAACATAAAATTTTCCCAACAATTTGACCAAAAATAACATTTTTATATAATTCAAGTGGTGCAAGTGAGTTTTATTATTATTTACACTATTTTTACGTTAACATGTCATTTTTATTTGTCGTAAAACACTGTATGTACGTTGTTATAATCTTTATTTATAGAGTTTTAATATTGATGTTCAGTAGCAAAAATATATTTATGGAAAATCAAAGAATAAGTGAGACATAAAAAATAATAATAATATAGGTATAACTGAATTTAAAATTAGTTTATAATCGATGAGGTGATGACATATCCGACCTTTTTTTCTTAGCTTGAAATGTACATTTTAAAACCATTTTTCGTTTTTTATTTTGAAAACATAAATGAGTGAAAGAAAAGAAGGACTCACACTTAAAACTTTACTTGACCTGCAAGTTATTCACAGCCATAATGTTACTTATTATTATTTATGGAAAAAATTCCAACCAATATATAAATGTAATATAACCTATTCATATATACAGGGTGTCCCAGAAGGAATGGGAGATATTTGAATTGCGTTTAGTTCGAATAAAAATAAGACTAAAATGTAAAGAGGTGAAACTTTGCATCGTAAACACACATTTTTGTTCGTAGGACCTCCTTTCAGAATTATTTGTGCTTTTAGTTTACGCCCTGATGAAGGAATTTCCTTGATCGTTCCGAAATTCAAAATTAGAATTGATTTCACAATTTCAGGCGTAACTTGAAAGAATAAATAATTCTAAAATGAAGGGCCCAACGAAAAGGATTTATGGAAAATTTTAGTCTTATTATTGTTCAAACTAACCGTTATTCAAATATCTCCCAATACTTCTGGGACATCCTGTATATAATATATCTTATTATATTTTCGATGAAAATATCGGCTTTTCACAGCCTACCACCACAAATTTTCCTGTAGGATCTAAAGGAAACTGTTCAAAAGTAATCGAAAGACATTTTTTCTCTCACATTTATGTTTTCATTATAGTTTTTTTCTTCTTCATTAACATAGTACCTAGTAATGGAATCAATCATTTTCTCCAAGGAAATTAAAAAAAAAACTAGATATTAGATATATAGAAGATATTTAGTTTATTTTTGTAGGTCACGCACAATGCAAAAGAAACAGAAAGTAATTTATATTTTTAGATTCTTCACAATAACATTCACTCCAATTAAATCCGCTGGGTTGTCTGAATGTTATCTCGAAACAGACCTTTTTTCGAGAACATATACAGGGTGTTTCATAATATATGCGCAGGACTTGAGGATGCCATAGCTCGTCCAAAAATATGAAAAAAGTTTATATTAACTTACCCTCTAAAATGCAAAAATACAGGGTGTTGAAATTGAAAAAAATATATATGTGTTAAAGAAAAAAATTACGTTTTTTTTCAACATAAAAGTTGATTTTTCTCGAAAACGGTCGACTTTAGCGCTCACTAGCTCACGATCAACCGTACCTTGTTGTGTAGAAAACATTGGCGGTTCAAATGAGCGTCTCAAAACCGTACTTTTTCCACTGTCGTAGAAAGTGCGGAGAAAAAACCCTACTCCTTCAAAATCTTCACCAATTATGACTTAACAAAAATTTTATCTGACTCAAAACTTAGCTTATTATGAGTGGAAAATGCTAACAAAAGCTGTCATCTGTACGATAAACGGTTCTGGAGATATTCACAAAAAACTTTCTTTTCAATTTCAAAACCGTGTATCTCGAAAATGGTACATTTTAGAGAATAAGTTAATATAAACTTATTTTCGTATTTTTGGACGAGCTATCACATCCTCAAGTCCTGCGCGTATATTATGAAACACCCTGTATTTCAAATCAACGATTAAGATTTGACATAATAGAATTGTTAATTGAATCCCCTGTAATTAAAATCAGGCTTTTAATTGGTTTAGCTGGTTAGTTTAAGAGAAAAGATTTTTTTTAGTTCAATAGTTTTCATGATTAATTTTGTCTCACTTCCAACTGGTGTCCAACAGCTATTACACAGGAGCAGTCCTTAAATTTAATACGATTCTCTCGCTTCGCTCAATAAAACTTGGATATTATTGGAATGAAGTTCCTTAGTGCGGCTTGTGGTAAGAGTTATCTAGCAGCAATCATCACTTGAGAAAAAAAGCGCTACGCTCCCTTCTTGCGAATCTATTTTCTAAAGAGGAAAAAACTTTCATCCTAACCATTCCTATTTATGATTTTTTTTCTAGAGAAAAATTTAAGAAATATATGTAGCGCCCTCGCTCAAGCGTTTTTAAGTTCTTGACTAAAGAAAACATCGATTAACTAAGATGTTTCGAAATCAATCGACAAGGTATAAACGATGGGCGAACAAAACCTTCAGGTTAAAAATATCTTGAACTGAACCTAACCCAATCAGTAATTTGCAATTTTTTAGAATATTATTTTGTGTTTTTCTATGAGATTCATCACAACCATTCCCATTTTTTATATATATTCTCAATTTTACATTATAAATCTTCATTTCTTTCTCTTTTTTTTAATCATGTTCTCCGATTACAGTTGAACAGTTTACTCCTCTCTTGTATTTTTTTATTTATTCACATTGAAACCTACTACGCTCTAGTCTATGGCTACCGACAATAAGCTTCCAACATTTCCAAAAATAATTTGTTCATTGGCACCAGATCCTGCTGATGTATGTCGGACCAGTAACGTCGTACAATGTAATTAGCTTGTCGTAGTGCCGGTAAACATAACAGTAACTGCTGCACCTGACTCAATACACCAGTGGGCCTGAAAAGAGAATAAAATGCAATAAAATTTAGTGTATCTACCTATGATTTTGAAATTGCAAAGAGAATCCATCCCTACCACCTGGTCGAAACTGACGAATTGTCCAACAATTTATATTCTAAAATATTTACGAGTACCTACACTTTTAAAATAAAATTATATTCCACGAAGGTTTCAAGAAAATAAAAGATATGAAATATTTGGCATAAAATTATAAATGAACAGATTATTGATGTGAGTAGTTTTCATTTTTAAAATCCAGATCATCATTTATTATCAGTATCAAAAGTTGTGTTAGTTTTATTTTTTTACCTTAAAATTCCGATGGTGTCTGAAAGTGATGTCAGGATACTATCCCGGAATTTCTTCAAGGATTGATACTCGTCTAGTTTTACATCAGAATTAGTTAGTACCAATGCCTTTAGAAGGTAATATTCTTCTTTCAAGATGTTCAGACTATCCAACCTTTCCACGACGTGATAACACTGAAAACAAAAAAAATATTATTAATAATAATAATTTATTCAGGCTAACATATAAATCTTAAATATAAATATATATAGTATGCTCATAGATTATGTGACTTATAATGAGCCCTACAAATCTATACCGAGATGCAAATAGCATCTTTGTGCAGACCTGAACTAAATTAAAATCTACATACTTAACAGCATCTAAATCTACATATTAATACAATATTAATAATAAAATTAAAATACAACAGAACTATAAATTACAACTACAATAAATGTACAGATCATCAAATGATATAAAAAAATATTAATACAGAATTTTTATACTATAACAACATATTATAACCTTAAATTATTTAAAATTCAACTCTTAATATGAAGTTTAATACGCCCTCTAGTAACGTTTTTTAGATTATTCTCCGACCTATTGTATATAATCTTGCATCGATATAAACTTGTTTTTTTGGCCATTATTTAATTTAGTTTTATTTACTGCAAGCGATTTATGTCTAGAACATACAGATGCTTCAGCAATAGTATACTGTTCCCGTAGAATACAATAACTATATATTAGTGCTTCCAAAATATATTTATGATTGATCTCCAATAATCTTTTCTCACTAAACATGTTGTTTTGCTTATCAAACGTTAACATTTTGATACATAGCACGCTTTTGAATTCTGGCTACCGGCCTTAATGCATTTGAATAAGCTGAACCCCAACAAGAATATATCTCATCTCAGAAGCTATCTTACTTTTTCAACAATACCAAAATTATTTTTCTCCCAATTCCAATTTTCATCCAGTACAACACCAAGGTATTTATTTAACTTCTTTGACGCTTTTATTTTTATCACATTTACAATTTAAATTGATATAACAACTATCTTTATGTATTGTCAGTCCATCTGTAACAGGGAGCTTATCCGCGTATAGATACAATAACACCCAGTATATTTCATTGCAATAATCCATTAATATTGGCATTAAATAATAATGGACCCAAAATTGAACCGTGTGGGACTCCACAAGTTACTAAACTGTAAGAATTCATCTTAACACTATTAATGATAACACACGGAAATCTATTTGAGAGATAGTTCCGCATCAAATCATTAACAATCCCTCTTATACCAAGATCACTCAATTTAATCAATAGAAATTCATGTACTACGGTGCGAAAAGCCTTCACTAGATCCAGATATACAGCTAATACCGATCTGCTATTGTCAAGTTGATTACACATGAAGTTATTGACAATTTAAAGCATCATTAGTCGATTTACTTTTTCTGAATCCGAATTGACTCCTATTTCTCATTCCCAAACCATTAAGTCTATCTCAGTAAAACGTTTTTCATTTAATTCTTCTAAAAAAAACTACAAAAGAAATACAACCTGATAACCTTCATAGTTGAAGAGAACTTTTTGTCCAATCTAAAGATATTCAACGTAAAAGCATAATAAAATTTGGATATCATTTTTGACAAGTTATAAAAGTTTTCATATGTTATTTTGCCCATACAAGTTACAAGAGCTATTACAGTACTTCAATCAGATCTGTCGAGAATGAATCACCCTTCCAAATTCCCTAAGCGTCTTATAAGGATTATGCTCCTTAGAGAAAAAAATATAATTAATAATAATAACGTAATTTAGTTTAGCTTAAGAATTTATGAATTGTCGCCCAGTTTGATTACTAATAACAGTCACAGTGTTTCTATGGCCTAGCCTACTTATAATGATATTGATTCGAAATTGATTGAAATTGAAATCGAAATTAACATGAAACTCAAACTAGTTATCGATTTTCTTCCAAAATTTCTATTGATAAAAACTTACCGTTTGATACAATTCGAGCACACCACACTCCCTGCTCTGTTTCTCATCCAATGTAAAATCTTCGGCAAACTTTAACCGTCCCAAACCCAACAGCGGTAGGCTGCGAAACGCCAATGTCAGTGTCAAAATCTCTGCCCATGTACTTTGCAGCAATCGCATCTGATCGTTGAGCAGCAAATCGGTGAAACCGGGAATTTGTTTTGCCCATCCAATAACAGCGACCAATTCTCTATCGTACAGATCGGAAAGGATGCTCAGCGTACGTAGCTTGGTGGTTGCTGGTTCAGGATCGGGATTCGTTTCCAGAATGTCGGGTTCGCATACAGTCAGAGCTTCGAGCATTTTGATATCTAAAGAAATTTATTAATTAGAAAAAACATAGACGTATTGTTGGAGTAATTATGAGTGCTGAATTATTTTTTCTTTCATTATTTGTTCAAAGTAATAGAGAGATAATTTGTAAATTTACCAAAATCCAAAATCAGTTGGTTAATGCATTATGCACATCTAATATGTATGTATTTACTATAACGACATTTTTTTAGTACTTCGACATTCTTCTCAGATTTCTGATTTTCAAAACCTGTCTATTTTAAATGAGAATTAGTTTATTCCAATTTCATCACCTGGAGTATCCTACATTAGATTTTTAGAGATTTATATACCTTCAAGTCAATAATGATATCACATAACATGGCTGCTTTAGTTTTGGCGCCAATTTGAATATTATTATTCATTCTCATATTAGTAATTTCACCAATGCAAAATTTTAAAAAAATACTAAGAAGTGAACATTCCATCACCAATATACTAAGTTTTGATAACATTTCGAAAATAAGTGATTGAAAATAATAATTATTATTATTGTCATTTACATTCGTACCTTCTAAAACGAGGGTGGGTCGTTGCGTATTAAACACCAAAACTTGATATGGACTTTCTGGATTCCTCCGATATTTTTGTCTTCCACCCCTAACTCTGTCCAAACGAACGCCTTCCTTCAACATACCCGAACGAAGACACTTTCGGAATCTGCATGCTTGACATGCTTTTCTTCGTCGCTTATTTATTTCGCATTCCCCTGTCGCTGGACACGTGTACTCAATATTTCCTTAAAAAAATTAGTAATTTTATAAAGTAAAATAAATAGAACTAACATTTCAGTAAATATTGTTTTATAATACAAAATATTAACTTGACTGGATATTTATTATAAGCTAGTCTTCCATTTACCTTGGATTGTCCTTTTGAAAAATGCTTTACATGCTTCACACGATGCGACACCGTAGTGAAATCCTGAGGCAACATCACCGCATACGAGACACAATCTTCTTGGCGAATCATCTTTCATTTCACCCTGAAAAATAATTTAAGAATATTCATATTAGCAAAAACATATAATAAAAATGTTATTAGAAAAATGGTAGGCATCAGGGTCTATGCACTTTTGCGAATTTTCTGTGCAGACCGTACAGAAAATACTGTGTAGTTGAAATCCATTTAAAAAATAAAATTATTTATACAATCACATACATTTTATTGACTACTTAATAAAAAATAAATAAAATTACGTAATTTGTATTATTTTTAAATGTATTTGGCAATTGTGCATTACCCGTCACGATTGTTATATCTCAACAGTACAGTACTAAATCCTATAGCTTTTTTATTTTCATTCGTTGAAATGTCTCCTTAACATTTTTGGGTATTATTATAATTCTGAAAAACCTTAGCGAGCATGCGGGCAGTAAGTCACCAAAGATCCATCGAAATCAAATGAATGTTATATGTTTTTTTTTTCGGTGAATTTTATAATTTGCTCAACAAAATTAGCTCCCAGTAGGATTTTTCCTTTCATTTTCAAATTTTTTGCACAAAATTAACGAACAGTATAATAATTTGTTTATTTAAACAACGTCCGTGTCATAGTCAACTCTGTATCAATGCCAAATTTCGACTTTCTGCGTTATGTAGATTCTGAGAAGATAGTCTGCAACATATAGAATTAGGTATTCAAACTACGGAATCCTCTCAACTCGAGCACGACATGTAAATGATCATTTTCATTACATAGGTACTAGCTTTTGCCCGAGACTTCGTGCTAGTGAAAAACTGCATTCAATTCCATGCAGACAGACGCGATAAAATGAGGCCTATATTTCAAATTAGACCTCAAAAAATACATCGGTGAAAATTGCAATCAATTCCATTTAGTAGTTTTTGCGTGTACAAACATACAGACAAACAGATGCGATAAAATGGAAGCTATATTCTACGTTAGACCTCTAGCAATACATCGGTGAAAATTGCTTTCCAATCAATATATTAGTCTTTGCGTGATGCGTGTACATACATACAGAAAGACAAACAAATACGATAAAATGTAGCCTATATTTTTAAGTTGAACCTCTAGTAATACATCGGTGAAAACTGCATTCAATTCCATGTAGTAGTTTTTGCGTAATGCGCGTACAAACATACAGGCAGACAGATAAAAATTCTAAAAACTTTTGTTTTGGCTTCTGTTACTCTAATAAAGACCCCTCACATTATTTTTTCTTAAATATCTTTAATGTTCAGACATGGACCTGTTACAATGTTATTATATAAGTAGAGATTGAATATTTTGAACCAAGAATATGACAAACAACTATAATATCAGCTGATTTTCATTCAATTCTAATTTGACAATGAATTCCAGTGAATGCCCACTCATCTGTGACGTGTTCTAATCAATTAATATTGGTTATTTGAGGACTTAATATCAAAGACAGTAGTAATAAAAATACATTGGCATCTTTTTAGTTATTTCTCGATTCACAATGGCTTCTATATAATAATCATGAATGAATTATTATTCAACTTCTGCATTATTATGGTGACAAAAAGTTTGTGTGTACATATATATATCTTATGAGATGAAAAATATTGAACGATTTACATCTGTTGGAATAATGCATTAGTAATATATAGTGACTGTCTAGACTTCATTTATCTTTTTGTTCAAGATTCGAGCATTTTCTCAACAGTTTACCATAAAATGTCATTATCATTGTCAGGGTGACAAAAAAAAGGTCCTTGACATATCTTTAGGCGGAAATATATACAGGACAGGAAATAACTAAGGTTTATCAAAAAATCCACGGTTTTTAATTTTCATTATTTTTATATCTCTTTTAGGTAAAAATGCTTAAAAAGTTAGATTGGCCGCCATTTTGATACTACTGATGCGATCATACCCGTTAACGAACTCGCCACCTAAAAAATTGTAATACATTTCTAAATGGAAAGTAGGTACGTGGACAAAAGGTAATAGCAGACTTCCGGGCGAAAGAATCGATCGATTTAGCTTAACTTACTTATATCTAAAAGTGCTATGTTTATAAGATTGAATGAAAAAATGTTTTTTTTATTACTCGAAAACGTGCTGTATTACCATCATATACAATTGCTACTTAAATGAAACTAATTATTGTTGTCAAATGATATTCATTAAAAATTTGGTAGATACTTATCACCTTTCTGTAATGCTAATGAAAACAGATAAGTACCTAGAAATTATTTCATTTTCTGAGAAAAACCCCTGGTTTTATGAAATTTCTTCAAAAGACAAAAAAAATTCATCTACCCGATTATTTTTTTGCGTTTTCATTAACCTGATGGTGGATGAACGGTTATTTTCATATAATGTCATTATTTGACATTCCTTACTTTTGAATTGCACTTAATATAACACTGAAAAACGTAGCTTGATGATACAAAACCACAGACAAAAAATGGCCGCAACAAATCGGTGCGTTTTCTTGTAATTACTTTTTTTCGTCAATATTCATAGCTATCTGACGAAGCACTTTCGGATATAAGGTTAGACTAAATCAATATGTTTTTCGCCATTATCTGTTATTCACCTATTTTACGGATACCCTGTATATTATAAACCACAGTGATGCGGTCACCTAACTCTGTATAAATACCAAATTTGAACTTTGACTGAAGACCACAGGGTGATTTTATATTCGTTGCGTTTTCTGATCGGATTGTATTGAACAATAATAAGTAAAAATTTATTATATTATTTTTTTAATTTATCATGGATTTCCATCATGATCAGACAGAGTACAGTTGTTGTATCTATCAATCCAAAATAATCATTCGATGTAGGGCTATTGAAAATGAGAACATATATTTGCTAGTATCATATAGGAATTAGCTGTTATGTCATAGTGTAATGGGTGTGTTAAAAATAATCATAGGTACATACCTAATAAATGAATATTTATGTCTCATATTGAAAAATTGTTTTATTTTTTACAAATTCATCATAAAAAAGATAAATGCAATATATTTATGTCTATATTGATAATAATTGTGATTTTTATTTACTTACAAGCACACATTTAAAATACATAATTTAAAAAAATGACTTACTTCGATGTGTCCCATCCCTGAGTCAATATGAGGTTGTGTTGTAGAGGAGCAATACTGTGTTTCTGGGCTGCTTGGAGATCTAAGTTTTCTGTCAAAGTCGCTTTCATTGAATTCAACCTGTGAGAAAAAAATATTCTGCAATATTCTTACGCTCACGATAAGAAATTGATGAATCAGCATGTAAAGTATCAAAGCAAATGAGTTTTATAAATAAATAGCCCCGCGTATTCGTTTCGCAGGGTAAAGGAGTACAGGAACTAAATGTATATAATCGTCTCCCAATGGAGTAATATTGATTAACTATTGTTTTTTATGAGTAACTATTGCATTTTTAATGTTTTTCAAAACATATTTGATGTATTTTGATATAATTTTAATTTGAACAATTTTAATAGCTTAACGCAATAATAAAATAAACTAAGAAAATAATAAAAATCTATCTATGTATTTGAAGATGTAGTTCTGAGAAACTACGTAATCTTATGTCAGGTCGCTTAACAATTATCTATTCTGAAATACATATATATGTACATATTTCAAGAAGGCTAGGAAATCGGGATTCGGAATAAACATATACTTGATCGGTCAGTTTATAATATGGTTGAAATCACTAGCCTGATTTCAAAATAATGCTGAATAACGATTATTTTAGCCATTTTATAATCATTCAGAGTTCACAATTATGACATAACATAAAGGCTGAAATACTCTCAATAACTTTTATTTAAAAAGCCAAGGCAAGTAGATTTTTCAATCAAATTTCCGATAATTTCTCGATATAAATTAATTTACACAAAGGCGTATCGCGGGATTGTAGAAAAAATATTTTGTTATGATAACCTACTATTTTGTCAAATTATAAAAATCACATCAAATTTTGTACTCTGGTAACGCTTATGTGAATTGGAAAATCTATTGCCACCTATGATCATTGCTTAGCAGTGTCATATACAGTTTAAATGTTTTTAATTCAGCTTGACAGTAGAAAAAGCAGACAGTCGACTTCTATACGATTAGGAAGCAACAGATTATTTATAATTTTAAGAACCTAAAACAAAAAGGTAAAACTGTCTTGGAACACCCGAACATTATTTGCTTCTTTCGAAATTTTAGCGGTATTGCCGGATTTATCAGTTGATCACCATTCGCCACTTTCTTCTGGCCGCCGAATGATACGTGTTTCATAAAGAATTGTCATACACTTAGGGCCAATTTCATAATAAAACTTGATCTCCTATTAATTTTAATCCCACATTAAAAGTTTCATAATTTTTTTGATTGGGCATATAATTCAATGTTACTTTAAAATAACGAAAGATAAGGTGACTGACGTTGTACAAGTTATTGAAAAATGCACTATTTTATTCTGTCATCAAGATATGAGTTAAATAATTAATTAATTCATTATGAAATCGGCCCTTAATGGTATGTATATTGTATGAGCAATTTTAAGGCAATTTGACATTTATCTATATACAAAAACGCACCCTTAAAAAGTTACTGTAAAATCCAAACAGTACAAAATAATAGCTTGAAATTTTGGTATCTACCATTTCTTAGGTCCAAAAATAGGCATAAAAATTTCTTAAGGATTTATTCTTTTCAAAATTTCTAAAAGAAGTTTTCTAGATGTAAAGGAAACTAAAAATATTTCACCTTCACTGGAATTTTTCAACTCTAATCGCAAACGATATTTGAACTTTAGAAAATTTCATTTTGTACTGTTTGGATTTTACAGTAAAAAAACTTCGATGTAACGTAACTTTAAGGGCTGTAACTTTTTAAGAGTGCGTTTTCGTATATAGATAAAGGTTGTCAAATCGACTTAAAATTGACCATAGAATATACCATTAAGGGTATGACCATTCTTTATGAAACACTCTGTATTTTACATCAATCTACAATCAATATTTGTACCACCACACATGAGCAATGATATTGATCAATAGTTTCGTCAATATTCCTTTACACATAACCACATTTCAACAATGAATGAAAGATTTGTTGAAATGGATGAAAAAGTGATTTAATTTTTTCCAATAGATGCGATCAAATCTTCCAAACTGTTAATAGTTTAGTCTTAATTTAAATCGCCAGATAGCACACATGTCAGAAGCTTCAATACATGAAGTGAAAGTAAATAACTATTACAGATATCTTGCAATTTGTAAAACATTCAAGGATCAGTTTCACAACTTTATAATATATTTTCCATTACTTCTCGGCGTTTCTTATATTTTTAGAGAAAGACAGGAACTCAAAAATATATATAAGTATTTACTTTCTCTGAGAAGCGCCAATATTGACCTTATGCTACCCTTATTACACAATCGGCATGAATTCTATTTGGGTATTTATGCAAATAATCTAGCAACACGGTATTTCTTACAAAACATAATCGAGTTTATATGTAATATTTGCTTTAGCAGCCAATTTACAGTAGACAAACTATACCAACCTTATTTGAAGGGGAGATGACATTGTTATCGCTTATTACTGTTGTAGTTACTGGTGAATACATATCGCTGTTGGACGGTGAACATTCGGTGAAATTTTCAAATTCTTTTTTGATGTGAGTTACACAGCCTGTAGTTACTTCGACGCTAGAGTCCGTCATCATGGACACCTGCAATAGAATATTTATTTATTAATAAAAGTCTCAAAGGATATTGTAAAGAAAAATTATTCGGCTCATTTAAGTTTTGAATAATACGAGCTCTTATGGTTTTTTTAATGCTTGTTTTGGTTTTGTTGCAAATTAGCATATGTAATGAAAAAATCTATTCCGAAATTACAGACAGACACTTAAATTCTATTTATATGTTGAGATGTATAGATATGGAAAAAGATATAGATACGAGTGCTTGATATTTTATGAAATAATTTCTTCGAAAATCCCATAGTTCATAGCGTCCCTTTTAGGTATCAAATAATATTATTTTTAATTCGATATGAAAAATACCACAAGCTGGCGGATAAATAATGTCTGACTTTATTAGTTTAGTTTACTCTACTCTGTTAAGTTGAAAGTTTTAACTGAAACCGCTAAAAAATTTAAGAAATCGTTTAAAACATTACGAACTAATATAACTAAATTTTAAGGAATTCCTGTAAGCCGATGGTTTTATGGATTGTAATTAAATTATTGACGAAACTGGTTCTTCAACCTAATCTCAAAGACTACTACAACTAAAATCGTACAAACAATAAATATCCAAATAGCAGTCATATAAAAATCATGTTTACTAAATTTTATTGCATCTACAAAAAAATAATTATGCCAATTCAGAATAAGTAATAATAATTTTTTAATGTATGTTTTTACTAATAATGGCGGCTTTGGTGAGGTCAGTTGCTTGGAGATAATTATGGAATATTTGAATATAAAACAATAAAAATTTCGACGGCCCCTAAGCCAGGGGAAAAGTGAATTTTATGCGACAGCCAAACATAAGCCCACCCCAGAAACTATAAATTTATCAATAAAATTTCTCGGTTTTTAAATTCAAAGAGGATGACACGAACAGTACGTGGTTTGTCTGTACACTGCACTTGCCAGCGAAAAAAAAACCATAAAAGTCTTTTTACCATTTTAACGACCGTTGATAAGGTAACAAAAACGTTATAGTAGCTAGCGGATGTTTCATTTGGGTGTGGCAATGTTTTTGTAGTCTACATAAATCATTCAACATATAAAAATAATAATAACCTTTTCTCCCAAGCTTTTACGAGCACTAAAAAATGTCTGGCAAGTTCGGCCCTGTGCCGCCACCCCAACTCGGAGTTATTTGGTTAGCTTTTATACAAGGGTAAATGTTGAACATATACTTGTGTAATCTACCTATCTGATAATTTAAATATTACAGTTCAGTATTATAGGTATTTTAGTCCATGGTTTCTGCAGCAGGAAATTCAAATTCAATTGAAAGAATAGATCAAGTTACGGGCATCTTCTAGTGTTCAATATGTCGCAAATTTTGATGCTCTACAGTGTACGAGGTGGGCAAATTTTTATGCTTTTATAGGGTAACTTTTTGTTTCAACCTGAAACGTAGGAAACAAATTAAAAATCTAGCTGGATTCTACTCTAAAAAGTGTCTCAAGAAAGTCAAAATACGATATCATCACATATAATAGTTACCAAGTTACCATATATTATCATCAAAATTTACTCATCCTGTTACACTATCACAAACAAAAAAATCCCGATGGCCTGTAGTCAGCGGAAAGGTAAATTTTTCAAAATTCATTGAATTGAAATTTGAACAACCTTTTCATTGGTATACCTACATGTTATTACATAAAATTGTCGTATGTGTCATAGCCTTGCGGTTAGAGGTTTTTGTTTTGACTGTTGAATATAAAGCAGACAGGGTTCGAGTTCCACTTCAAGGCAGAATTTTTTTTTCGTCTATTTCTTTTCAATAAATATACTATATATTTTTTTAATCAGGGTCTATAATAAGATCTCCAGAAAATTTACAATTATATCAAATTTATATTGAGTGTTCATGTTTTATAAATATTTCTTATTTTTCTTTATTAATTTTTATTTTTTTACCTGTGTATTTGATGAAAAATTGCTTTGAACAAAAGTTGTAGGTACTGATTATATCTATAACCTAAAGTTATTTTTAATAATATTTACAGTACGGCTCTTTTTTGATAATTTTTTTTAAATGTTTGAATGGTGGCCATTTTGAAACTACTTACCCGATATTGCCCAATAACGAACTCGACCGAGATATTTGAGAGATTGATTTTTGTAGCAAATTTGAACTTGATACCTTCAAAACTGCGACCTCTATCGTGTTAACAAATTTCGTAATATCCCACATATATATATATATATATATATATATATATATATATATATATATATATATATATATATATATATATATATATATATATATATAAACTTTTGAACCAAATGTTTTTTTGGACTAACTTATAGACATATAACAACATGCCGTTGAAATTTTTTCGAAATTCAAATGTGTGAACGATCGCAATATAAGAAATTTACCCAAAAAACGTTCTTCCAAATTCAACGCAGCAATATTCAGCATTTCTGGTTGAATTCCAGCAAGTAGCTCCCTAATGAGAGTTTTTAAATTCTTCCAGCGACGTTCGTAACATTTGCAGGTATCGTTCAGAAGTATTATTTACAGATACGGCCTCTCCATTCCATATTTCCTCAAAAATGATAAAATCAGAAACTAATTAACAACCTTATCATTTTGTAGTCGATACCCATATGAAAATCGAAAATTTCAAGACATTTCTACTAACAAAATATTTCGTACGGCTTTTATGTAAAAAGTTCACTTGCCATTTTCTGTAAATGCTGCTCAAGTAACGAGAGAGGTGCTTCTTCAAAACATGTAACTTCTTTGAGGCTTTTTGAAGTTCAAGATGTTATTTAAACACATGTTAATCACGTAAATCAAATAAAATTTCCAGAGAACACAATGAAAAAAATCTGGTGTGTTCACTCACACGACCTTCCGACCGCTCGCAGGCAAATTTCGGTGATCAAAACGAACAACAATGGTTATATTACATTTTTGACACTATTACAATACTTTCCTTACATAGCGACGATGATAGCGGTAGTAAAGTAAAAATCTCTGGTCAAATCGTGCTACAACTCATTTTTTTCAGCATGCCAAGACAAACAACAATGGTCATGTAACATTTTTTCGCAAGATGAAATGTTTAGCCATAATCTGAAGAAACATGTGGAAAATATGGAATTTTATTCAAGCATAACTTTTTTTTGTGCTTTTTCTCAGATATGGCGCTGTATGTGGGTGGAAGGCTCTCAGAAGAATACTTTAGGCAAGTTTAATCAAAATCCTTAGATCCGTTTTCGCGCTACAGTCTTGAGCAAATCACGTTTTTTGACTGTAGCTCAACACCCAGTGTATACTAGCGAGTGGTATTGATACCAAACGAAATAAAAAAGAAAACAACAAAATACACCGATCCGTTCCCGAGATAATGCTGTCACAGACAGACAGACAGACCAATGGCTGAAAATATGTTTATTAGTCTTCGGAAACTCTGAAACGTCAACATTTGTAAAAATCTCGATAACGAAAATTTCACACGATTACAATACCTACTTTTCTTATACAGCTACTTATAGCATAGGAAAGTAAAAATCATAAAAATTTGGTGTTGACTTTTGACACCGTCTTTTATAAACCTATAGCAAATAATTTAAGTAACCAGTTGCATTATGTCATAGGTATGTTGGTACGCCTGAAACTTCCGACGTTGTAAAATTGACAATTAGAATCAGATTTTGATGAATATATATATGAACACTCAAAATTAGGAATTAAACCTTTTTGACAAAAACTCGGTCCGACATTTTTAGTTGGTGCGCTGAAAAATAGTGGTACTTTTCAAATTTGTGTCAAATGTCTTCTATCCATCTATAACTGCACAACTCAGTTTTACTATTTCCAAAAAATGTACTTATTTGCGTACATAGTCACTAAGACACCGCTTATTAAGCCAAATCCTAGGATGAATAAATCGGCCGAAAAGTGTTTCCTTGGTTCTCAAATGGTATGCTTACAGAATTAACAGAATGTTGATCAGCTAACGTTTGCCGTCTATGGCGCTCACTGCTGAAAGTAATTGCTGGTCTCTCTCATTAAGGGTCTCTAAATCGCATCTGCCGGGAGCATGGAAATAAAATTTATTAAGACCTTGAGACAGAGATCTGTTTAAAGGAGGAAAGGTGGAGTTGGTATATCTTCCACAAGGTAAGTATCACATATGCCCAACGAATGCACTGATCTTGCAAAAACTGAATAATCATCCGTCAAGTTCTGCTGATTTCGTTAAATGTCTCAATTCGGCATGTGATTATCTAATCATGTAATCAGTGGACAATGGAACCATTCAACAATTCACTTAATGAATGAAACAAAGATTTTCATTAACATAACAGTGAGATAAGCATAAAATTGAATGCATTTTCATTTTGAAATGCACAATTTCCGTAAAAGCTTACGAGGTTGTTTTTTATTTTGTTTTGTACATATTCAAGAATGAAACAAATTATATTGTATAAAGAACTAGAAAAACATGAAAACTATATAAATTCTACGTTCACATCTAATCCCAGTAATGTATCGAATTCTAATTTAAACATATTATTAATAAACGTATTTTAAAGATCCTATAATCCCGTGGTATTAGGTTTTCAACTTTCTCGAGAGTGGGGAAGTTGCAGATAAATAAATATATGACTTCTGGCATCAACTTCAAGGGTGGTTGGTATAATCAAATATTTAAAATAAGGTAAATTTTCTTGTGCTGGTACATTTAAATTTGGTGCAAAAAGTCTTATATCTACCGACAACTGCACCAATTCAATATTTTCAGCACCAAAAGAATTATTTTGAATTTTTCAACTAATTAAATTTGGTCTCTTTTGTAAAAAAAAAATTATCTTATGAATTTGATGTAACTATATTATGAAATTATTCAACTTTAACTCTCCTCATCTGAATTGAGTTATAAATCTACAGGAAAGTTCATGGTATGGAATTTTAAGGCCGCACAGACATAAAAACTACTATTGTAGCTGTTAAGGTTGTAAAATAAATTACCTGCTAGCCAATGACCTAGGTCATTGCTGCTAGCAGATGTGGTACGATTTTTATGAGAACTACATGGTAGGCCAAAATAAGGTTCCAAACTTTTCAAACCTATACATATAATAAATGTTTTGGTTTTTTTTATAATACCCAAGCTCACAATTGACATGGATAACAGATGACATTGATTGAATAAAATCGTATAAAAGCGACAAGTAATATAAACAGTATGCATTGATGAAGTGAGGGGCATATTTTCCACTTATCTCTTATATATAAATTCAACTCCCAAGAGGGTAAAATTTTGTATGGAAAAAAGATATTAGACATTTTAGGCACTGAAACTTCGTAGGAGCACTCCTTAAAACAAATAAGCAATCACCTATTTCATGATTTTCAGAAAATCATCCAATCTCTTTGGAGTATCGTTATTGAGGTTTTTGGTGTGTGGATTGCCAAAATGGAATTTATTTTGAAGTTCCAGACAGAGGAGACGCCAAAATTAAAAACCTATAGTGGGGAAACGGGTTTTCTAGGGTTGTATTGGGAAACAATCATGAACAGTCTATTCAATTATTAACACCCTCGTAGGTGTACCTACCATAAATCTAAAATCTGCGAGTATATGTATGTGTTATTGAGGTTTTTAGGGCTTAATTTGTAGGGGATTCTGCTGATTTAAATGTTTTGAGAAAAAAATTCCCACTGAACTCCCTTAGAAGGAAGTTCTTATCGATTTGTAAACCTCTTCCTTTTAATATGGTCAGACCATTGAAAACATACAACAATTTTCTACTATCCTTTTATCAAAATAGGTACAAAATGGATAGCAGAAAAAATAATAAGACATTTAAAATTCCATCGCTTTCCAACAGTTTTTCTACATGCGAGTGTCTGAATGGAATCATTCTCACCATACACAAAATCGTACAAATTAAGAAACAGTTACGCAGAAGTAAGCAGCTGACAAATATATGCGGATGGAAATGATGGAAAAGAAGACGGAAAGGTGAGCCGGTTTGGCCTTGCACTTGAACTAACAAACTCAGCCTGCCTGCAGAAAGGGGAAACTAACACCAACAATATAATGAAGAAAAAGGAAGTGAAAAAAAATCCAAGAAAGGCTACTCGCGCGTCGCATCTAATATCGTGTAGAGAGTGTAGTCAAGGCCAACTAGTTTCTATGTTTGTGTTTCTTGACCAGTCGCAAAAACGACGATGCATCATCATCATCATCTATAACATCGTCATGATCATCAACAACATCGCTGAATGTATTTTTACGGTGTAAGAACCTTGAAAAATACAGACGATTTTTAACGTGTTGTTAGAGATGAAATTATTGAAGTGGCTTGCTTTTAGGTATCATTTTTGTGATCGAAACTCCAAGGTTGTATAAGAACTTTCGGAAGAATGGATGATATACAAGAAATTTAACAAGCTGATTAAAATAATGCATTGTTTCATAAAAATGTATTGACCTACATTGAACTTTTTTTATAAATATCAATTTATCAACTATTTAGTATGGCGATTAAAGAATGTTTCCTTTTGACCCCGTACCTGTATGCAGCACTCACTGTTTTTTTTTTCTTCAGAACTATCCGACAGTTTGACAATATGAATTTTGATAATATTCTAGATAAAGAAAGATACAGCCTTCTGTTTCTGTTTCCAGTAGGTAAAGGGTGGTCCAATTAGTGCTATAGGATTTTAAAACGACTTAGAACTGATGCGCCGCTAACTGTTCATTTTATTTGAGAGACCAACTACAATTATGGCCTTCAAGATGTTGCTGGCAATAGCAAATTCTATAAGTCCAATTTATCAATACGTTTTTCGATATTTGTTTCGGTATCTCACGAATAACACTTCTGATGTTGTTTTTTTTAAATCCTCAACTGTTCTTGGATTATCAGAGTAGTTCTTCGACTTCACATAACCTCACTGGAAGAAGCCACACGGCATCAAAAGATCTTGGAACCAATTCGGGAAATAACGTTCTTACCACTTCTACAATAACATCATGGTTTTGTTGGCAGTAACGTAGCGCCATCCTGTTGGAGATTGGAACCACAATTCTACTAGTTGCTTTTAATGACAATCCTCCAGGTACATGTAAGATTCATTTTCTGAGAACGACGTCTAATAAACCAATTTGGATCTCTTTGTGAAGAACAGCTTCAACATCGTCACATTTTTTTACTCGTTTTATTCTTGGATTATCCAACAACATAAACTCATTTTCAAATTTCTTCACATTACGAATTATTCTATCACTTGGCCTATGATGGGAACGAACCACCACGTGCACGTAATCGGCAGCAAGATGCCTTTATACAGCGTTGAATTTGACAGTATTACTTGAATAATTTTATATTTGAAATGATCCCTTTTTGACAAATATCTCATGGTATTATTTAAATTTAGCATAATTTTTTGACCGATGAACCTCAAACGGAGGAGGTATACAATTCGACTGTGTGCTTTTTTTTTGGTTTGTGCGCGCCTTTCATATAGTAATCGTACTCCGATTTTGATGATTTTTGATTCATTTGAAAAAGGAGGCTTGAGAAATGGTCCCATATTCATAAAAACGGGAATCCGACATCTCGTTCCCTCCAAAAACGGCCCCCAAAGGGGGTGGAGCTGGCGAATTTTCTCGAAAATTTAAAATCTGCAGTGGTATAATTAAAGATAGGACAATATCCGGAAACGTTTAAATTGAACATTTTTTTAAAAGAGTAACGGTTTTCGAGATAGAGCCATTTTAAATATACCTATTTTCGCTATGTGGACAGGGCGATTTCTGTCGGCGATTTGTAGCAACATTTATAATGAACATTTTATCCTTAGAGTTACGGTTTTTCGAGTTAAATCCACGTTAAAATGGTAACAACTGAATTGCTTAAGCGTATTTCCGCAGCGATGTTTTGAGATCTCAATAATAACAAGCAAAGAATATACGTGGGTAATAGGATAAGTACTATCTTCATTGGTATTAGTGAATGTTTAACGATTTTCGTGACTAATGTTACACTCAAAAGTGTGAAATAAATATTTCTTACAAAAAATTGGACCGACGTTATAAGTAAGTGCACTGAAAAGTATAAAATAATATTAATTCTATTGGTGATGGTACTTGTGAAGTTGGAGCCAAAAGTTATCAATCTACCTGCAACTGCACATCTTCAAAAGTAACAGCCCCAATAGAATTAATATTATTTTATACTTTTCAGTGCACTTACTGATAACATCGGTCCAATTTTTTGTAAAAAATATTTATTTATCATATATTTCAAAATTATAATGGAAAAACATCAGGTCGGAGAATTTCTAAGACGAATGCAAGAATCAATGAAAGTGAAAGTTGTTATTATTGTCATTTATTTCAGAAAGATGACGCGATTAGCTAATATAGGTATAGATGAAAAATAACATTCAAGTTCAATTTATCAATTAATACTATTACCCATGAACCTTAAAGTCCAAGTATGATTTACATTTTCCATCAATTATTATCGACGTCAAGACTGGCTGTTTATTGATTTATATAAAATATACTACATATACTATGCCGTTAATTGCATAGATATATGTAAATCAATTAAAGTCACGAAGGTGTATCATACGAGTATATATTTTTGACAGACGAACCAAACGGAGAAGGTATACGATTTGACTGTATGTCTGCATGTTTTTTTATGGATGTTCGTGCCTTTTGCATAGTAAACGTGCTCCGATTTTGATTTGTTCTTCATTTGAGAGAGGAGAATTGGTCCCATTGAAAATAAAATCAATATTTGGCAAAAACTTTCCCCAAAGGGAGGGGTTGGAATCCGAGACGGCAGAATTAAAGAAAATTCCATATCCCGAAACGTTTAAATTGGACATTTTTAAAAATAATCATACGTTTCTGGGTTAGTCTGAAATATGGGTTACAGGCTGAAATATGTGTTTCAGCTATGTAGATGGGGCAATTTTTGTTCGAAAATGAAAAATTCAAGATGTCCAAATTAAAGTAGAGATAATAGGTATCATTTGATCTGGATATTTTTCAAAAAAATCATAGTTTCCGAGTTACAGCAGTGGTAATCTCAATTATGTGTATTTCCGGGATGTTTTGAAATCTCTGAATAAGTATGAGTAACGCATCATCTTCTTTGGTGATCCTTGAATGATTTTGATGACTAATGATACACTCCAAAGTGTGAAATAAATATTTTTTACAAAAAATTAACCGATTTTATTAGTTGGTGCACTGAAAAATGCAAAATAATATTAATTCTATTGGTTCTGGTATCTATCTAACTACAACTGCACCTCTCCAAAATTACCAGCACCAATAAAATTGATATTATTTTGTATTTTTCAATGCACTAAATAATAAATTCGGTGCAATTTTTTGTAAAAAATAGTTTTCAAAGAAAATTTCTCAAAGCGATATTACATCTACAACAAAACAACAATCTTCTTATGAAACTGATATCACATGCATTTTGGTTAGTTGGCAATTTACAGTTTAACTCATTATGTTTATTTGAAAAAAATGCGATGATGGGTTTTTATTGTTCAATCAAATCCATATCCCCCTACTTTGAGCTTTCAGAACAATAATTAATAACTTAAAAAAAACCTAGAACTGATTCATTAGATAGAATAGAATAACAACAAATAATTTAAGAGTCATAAAGAATTATAAATAATTGCCTAGAAATAATAACGTATTATGTAATGAAGTGGGCCCTAGTTATTTATTTCACAATTTTGAGTGATAGTGGTGAATAACTTATGTGCCTTATCTCAGAAATCTGATCATTAATAGAGAACCAATTACTTCTGATTTATAGCTTTCAGATTGATACAAAACTTTATAAATGAGTAAAATACATTTTCCACTATCTCAGAGTCGTATAAAACTCTTCGTTGGACTGTTTAAGGTAATTTTTAAATCCACATTTTTCAAGAAATCATATATTTAAGCTCTATAAAAAGTATGCTTATTGGCAGTCTTTTTTGTGGAAAAAATAGAACTAAATCTCTAAGAATAATATTAGAAGTTGGTCCGGAGTCAATATCACTATCCGTTGCTAATGTAATAGAAAACATTATACCACCAATTCATCAATACATAGTTTAGTTGCTGTTCTGAAAACCAGCAACTCAAATTTATTTCAAGAGTGTTCATTATGAAATTATGCGTCACATGAAATTGGTCCGGAGTCAATATCTTTACTTATTCTCAAGATGTTCGAGAAGAAAAAGTTTACCAGCCTATTTTCATGTAACTACCCTTTTGATTAATACGGAATCAATTCGAGATATCAAATAAAGAGATAAACCAAATAAAAACATTTATCAGTTTATGAAAGTTCATCATTATTCCATAATATCAATTCTATCACTTGTTAGAACTTTTAGCAATAATGAATTATTCATTGTAAAAAAGTCTTGGACGATTTGAAATGAACCTCTTTATTAGTTGTTGAATGATTTTTCGACTTCTCGAAAATGTAGGGTGAGTTGACAACATTGGGTACTGAAAGGATCGAGATAGCAGGTAGATGGTTTGAGTAAATTAAAACTATAATAAACAAGTAATTGAAGGCAATTATTTTTCGGAATATCAGATTATATACTGTCGAGGATATTGCGGAACCTGTAGGCATGAGACAACCCTTTATGGGTCTCGATCCGACAATTGAAATATCCTACAAGTCAAGAAATAAGTGTGAGGCTTACAAGAAAAACAAAATATCGTTATACACTAAATACAACCGCGACCACATCAAAGTAAACTACCACAAGCATAAAACATGTACACCAGATAACCCGGATACGAGGGAGGACCTTCGGGACGCCCAATATTGACGGTTCAAGCATTAAAGTTGAAATACTTAATTTTGAAGTTGTGCAGTTGCAATTAGATTGATAACTTTTGGCACCAACTTCATAAGTACCATTACCAATAGAATTAGTATTATTTTATACTTTTCAGTGCACCAACTAGTAACGTCGGTCCATTTTTTTGTAAAAATATTTATTTCACACTTTTTAGTGTAACATTATTCACGAAAATCGTTGAACGTTCACTAATAGCAATGTACTTATCCTATTACCCACGTATATACGTATATTCTTTGCTTGTAGTTGTTTTTATTGAGATCTCGAAGAATCGCTGCGGAAATACGCTTGAGAATTTTATATGTTACCATTTTAACACCGATTTAACTCGAAAGCTTTAACTCTAAGGAAAAAATGTTCATTATAAATGTTGCTACAAATAATTATGTCTTTCATGAAGTATCGAAAGATTTTCAATTTTCGAAAGAAATTGCCCTCTCTACATAGCAAAAATGAGAAACTAACATGCGTCTATCTCGAAAACCGCAACTCTTTTGAAAAAATGTTCGATTTAAACGTTTCCGGATATTATCCTATCTTTAATTATACCACCTCAGATTTTCGATTTTCGAGAAAATTTGCCCCCTCCACCCCTTCGGGGGAGGTTTTCAGAGGGAAGGGGATTTTGGACTTGCGTTTTTATGAATATGGGACCATTTCTCATTCCTCCTCTTTCAAATGAATCAAAAATCATCAAAATCGGAGTTCGTTTACTATATAAAACGAACGGTCAAACAAAAAAAAATCAGACAGTCGAATTGTACAACTCCTCCGTTCGGGGTTCGTCGGTCAAAAAACATCCAAGGACTTCTTTGAATCGGGAAGTAAGTTAGAACCTTGAATAAATGAAAACGCAAAGGAGTAGCCAGGCCTCTAGGGATGAAAAGTCTCTCCATAAAACACAATCTCGATCATATACACTATACCGTTTCCAAATAAGAGGGAAAGTCTCTAGGGGGTGATTCACTGTCGAAAATTAAGGGGGTCTTTCATGTAAACAAAAGCTCTTAGACCTTTCCCAGAAAAGTTACACGCTTCCAAAAATGAGAAAGAAAAATCTTTTTTTTTCTGGAAATTGCTGAAGAGGTGAAAGAAATGCATTTTGTGGGCATAATTTTGAAATACTACGATTGATGTCACAAATTGTGCAAAGAAAACATGACAGCCCCACCTACTAGATTTTTTCGATTCCATTTACAGAAGATTGTGTTTTATTTTTTTATTAAGAAACTATTGTTTTTACGGACACAATAAAAGAGTTACAAAAGTTTTGCAATAAACTGTCCTTTTCAACAGATATTTTTTTAATTGATAAATGTTGTTTCTTCAGAAAGTTCTGATATAAAATGGAATAGAGGTTGCATGTTTCAACCCTTTAAAAGGTCACAACAAACTTGAAAAAATATTCAAACGTATTCTTTCTATTGGTAGAATATGCCTACAAAAAATTCCATTCCTTCATCTCTTCGGCGATTTCCAGAAAGAAAAAAAAAGATTTTTCCTAATTTTCGACAAGAATTTGCACCCCCTATAAAGACTTTCGCACTTAGTTGTTAACACCCTGTATATGCTCACGTATACTTTCTATTATGTACCAAGATTATAAGGTAAAATAATGAATCAGCTGCAATTATTCCGATGAAATTATAGAATTTTAAATTTTCAATAATTATTGTTATCGGAAATAAAGAAGCAACAAGATTTTTAAGGAGATGTAGAAAATTAGTTGATTCAATTATTACTTGCAGACAAATTATAAAAATCCTATTATCGGCACAATATCTTACACATTCTTAGTAGTTTACCCACTGGACGATGTAGAACAAGATGCATTTCCTATGCAAAAATTCATAATGTAGCAAACAGAAAAGTTTTGCAAGTTTAGATGACAAGCTACGAAGAATGGAAAATGGAAGTTTTCATCACATTTCAAAGAATGACTTCCGAAAGTTCAAGACATAATCGTAGCTAAAATAATGGAATAATTTATTTAATAATTCAATTGATAGCGAAGGTATGTCATAAAATGAAACTTATATTTTTGTCTCAACAAGAAGAAATTCGCACATGAAATCAACCCGAGTAAATTATTTTCTGCAATCTCATTCCAATATTTTCAAAACGCAAATTCTACTGCTATAACTAAAAATAGAGCATAAATCAGCACATACCTACACAATAACGACAAAACGAATATAGATTACAAATTACATCATTACCAATATTAGCAGCAATAGATCATATAAATTCGAGTATTAGCTATAAAAAAATACAGGCCATAAAACGACAAGTCACGTGACAACATTCCGACATCAATTATTATGACAGAAAACACTTATAAATAATTATATATATTTGAGGTTTTTACTTACAGCTGAAAAAATATGAGGTAGGTAGATAGGTAGGTATGTATAAAATAATACGTCGGATGTCACCACAAATGTTTTGGACAAAAAATTAAGAGCGGAATTACACCACAAGAGTAATTTTCGAACGTGATGTACGTACACAGAATGCCAGAATGCAGCAGATAGAACGGACTAATAATTCATCTCTCTTTTAATAATCTTATGTAAGCGAAGACTAAGGTAGAAATTTGTATGGAATACACCTAGAGTTGGAGCTATTTGAATATTATGTGTGTGCATCTGATATACATATGGCCAGGCTCCGACTGGGATTTATTTGTGTGAAGCTGCTGCCATTTTAAGTTTTATAACACATCTTGTTTTCGAACAGATATTAACCTCACATTCATTAATGTAGTATCTCAAAACAACATCTGAATAATATAGAATACGTTTATTTCTATGACGTTTCTCTAGATTAGTTCGAGAATCATATTATTGACAAAGACATTTTTTGCAAGACAAAACAATTCATTAGAAACCTTATTCAAGAAATTATCATTTTATTGAAACATTTACTAAATCTACCACAGTCACAGGTATATCAAAATAAATACAACAATTTGCACGAGTCCCTCCCTGTTCTAACATTGTACATCGAGTCTGCTTGGCAACCGGATTATTCAAGATCAAGGCTAAAGCGAAACAAATGCAGCACGACTGATCGTGGCCTTCGATGCATAATACAATAATAATACAAATCACGACGATGCAGGACGGACGAGCCTCCTTTTCCTTTTCTTCATCTTCTTCATAATTATATTTTTTTTACATCAACCAAATCGTATTCGATTCCTGGAAAATCTACACCGAATGAGCCAACAACGTTAAATTTGAGATCTTTTTAAATTGTACAAATCGTATGTCCATCTTCATCACAAAACTATAAAAATCTGTAGATTTCATGTAGGTAGTTAGATATTTGGGTTACAGAGGATCTTCGGTGATATTTTAATACAAACGATAAGCTCAAGCTTTTTCATAAAGTAGGTATATTAAATAAGACAATTATTTATCTATGATCTATGCACCTCATATTTTTTAGTTTTTTTAAAATTTTTTATGAACTTTTTCAACAAAAGAGAAAATAATAATAATTACCTCGTATCTATTTTATTAGTTATAAAAAAAATATTTGATTTTTTGATTTGATTTAATTACGCTCTATAAGAGGCCAAGTTTTAATTCACTGCCAAGCCAGGTTGAAAAAGGCTGAGGGGGAAGAGTAACAACCTCGTTAAAAAAACAGGGTTCATTTGGCCCTGATGAGGAGCAGAGGAGATGGAAATATCCAATGGTCCGGAAGGCGGAGGAATCAAATTACCATAGGGAAGGCAGTTCTCTCAAGTTTGGGAAGACAATCGGCCTTGTGGAAGAAAACCTCGAATACAAATCACCTGGTCCTCCAGATTGGGTGGTTGAGACATTGGACTGGTTCTCTTTTACTCGGAAAAACTGACACCAAAAAGCTTAAACAAAGCCTCGGATCTTCGAGCAGATCATTAGGACAACGAAAGATGCAAAGAAAAAGGACTATGAATTTGGCAACATGGAACGTACAATGAGTCAGACAGAAACTGGAGATTACCGTATCTCAAATAACGAAAATAAAAATACATATCATAGCACTGACCGAAACTAAGAAAAAGGGGAAAGGGACCAGTATAGTCGAAGAATACCGTCTTTACTGGACTGCCAAAAGAGAAGAAACCCGCAAGAGGAGTGTCGATACTCATCAAAAAAAGCTTAAGAAACGATTGACGAAATATACTCATATGGCCACAGAATCAAGACGATCGCAGCATACATACATACATCCTTCTGATGGTGAAAATATTGCATAGGAACAAATAGAGAAATTATTATGCATGGCGACTTCAATAGGAGAACCGGAAGACAAGGCGGTAGCCAGATTGTGGGACCATTTGGAGAAAGGGTAACTAATGATAATGGTTTAAGACTTATTAACCTATGTGAAATCCACAACTTGAAAATCAACAACGCTTGTTTTAAGCACAAAGACATTCACCGTTTTAGATGGACACAAATCACACGTAACTTGCAAACCATTATCGACTACATGATTACCAGCCAGACTACGAAACTTCAAATAGAAGATGTTAGAGTCCTAAGAGGTGTTCCTTGTGGATCGGAGCACTTTCTCGTAAGAGCTATAGTAGCAATGGCATTTAAAACGGCACGAAATCAAGAACGGAATAATGAAGAAATTGACAAAGCGACCAATAACGAAAAACTGTATATACCAAGATACAACTTTGAAAGCTTCCAAGACGAAAGCACTATATACTTGTATCAACAACGATTAGATAGCAAACTGAGCAACCCGGAAGAAGCACCGTTTTACTAGTATACTCGTACAATAACATAATAAAGAGCTTGAAAGAAGCTACACAAGAGGCAGTTCGGAGTACAAGGTCACAGAATAGTGAAAAAGCAATGGTGGAATGAGGAAATAGAAGCTAGGGTAAAAAACAAAAAAAATACATAGGTGGATGTAAGTGTTCTGAGGTATAGAAGTTTATAGCAAATGTTAACAATTCAGCCCACATTCAAGTTATTGAAGCCAAAAAATGGTTAGAACACTACAAGTAATTACTGCAAGAAACGAGACAAGAATATCTTATCAGATCCCCAAGGGAAGTCAAGGTGGTAGGTCAACAAGATACAACATCAGTCGAAACACTAAAAAAGCCGTTGAAAACCTTAAGTTGGGTAAAACTAGTGGACCAGGAGGAATATATCCAGAAATGCTCAAGTACGGGAGTCGGAAGCTGTTTGAGGGACTTACTTAAATCATTAATATATGCCTAAATGGACACCCAGAAGATTGGAAGCTGGCATATATGTCTCCCATAAACAAGACTGCAACTACTATCGGGGAATCTCGATAACAAGTACATTAAGGAGACTATATGGGAGAATCTTACGCGACCTTATAGGAGACGACTTCAAAAAAAGAATTAGGTGGATTCAGAGACGACAGGTCCTGTTTGTGTTATAATTTCTACCTAAAGCAAATTTTATAAAAAAAAGTGCAAGAAATCTAGAAACTCATATCACCTTTTATTTACAAAAGGCCTATGACACAGTCCCAGTATCGAATCTCTGGAAGGTATTGGAGCAGTCAAGCAATAACCATACGTACATTACTTTCTATAAGAATTCCAAATCAAGAATCAAAATAGGACAATATCTTACAGAGGAATCTGAGGTCAATAAAGGTCTACGGCATGGATGCTGTATATCACCCAGATTTTTTAAGATATATTTCGCTATCGCTCTCAGGCTACGAAAAAGGAAAGTGCAAGGGATGGTGTGGAACTCAACGACACACGCCTATACACCCTGCAGTTTGCCGATGACCAAGTCATCATAGTTAACGAGCACGAAGACATTCAATACATATGAGGAACACTTTTACGGGAGTTTCTTATAAATGTTTTAAAAAACCATTGACTTTCACAATCTGTAACTAGAGTTAGTTTGCACGATATTTTATGAAATGTATCAGGTTCAAAAAATTTTTACAGAGTTCGCTAATTGATTCATCATAGAGAGTTTTCAGCGAATGCGTCGTGTTCCGTGTCAAACGATAAAAATACAACACCCTGATTTTCTAGGCATAATCATTACTATTCAATTCTGGAAAGAAATAGATGATGACTCCATATAATACACATATCTTTCGAAAAAATGCGTCTAATTACTGTCAGGTCTGAACGCCTCTCATGTGCAGCGTTTATTGTGTCATTTTACTACGTAAAGAAGCATGGGCAGTGTACTCTCCCGTCATACCTAGCTTTCTTGATTTAATTACCTGGTTATCAAACCAATCACCTATTGGAAACGTTTGAGGATTTTCGCCATCTTACCCACCTGAGACGTAATGCATCTAGTGACTTAAATAATTTTCCACATTTTTTATGCAAATTAGATTTGAATTGGAGAAGAGAGATAGGTCCTAAAACTGTCACGTATGATATTCACGTTGCCATAGTAAGTAACAAACTAGTATCGAACTAAGAATTGTTTATGAATATGGTTGATAAGAGTTTCTAGCTGAATTCAGAAAAACATTTCCCATCAAATAGATTATTTATCATACTTATATTACAGATCAGATTTGGACATACAAATAACTGCATAACTCTTGTTAATGAGTATTGAATAAAAGAAGAGACTTTTTCCTGCCTAAATGATAGATATAAAAAGTAATTCTATTATGTAATCTGATAGTTGCCACGCGAAGTGAATTTTTATCAAAACCCATTTCATCAGGATCAAGGCCTTGTATCCGCCAGTGCCAGTAGTAGACCAAACAAAAATCTCATAGGCGTTAAATTATTTCGCAAGGCCTCCTGCTATCATGCAATGATTTTGAAAAAGATACAATAAAAATGATATACATATTTGGAAAAATTCCTGGCGCATCTATTTGATTCCTTCCAAGTGGTTCTTACCATGAGTATACAGAGTATTTAGCAAATCTGAATTGGTAGGAAAGAGGGATCATTTGCAAACTCTTGAGCACCAAAAGGGCATCGTTGGCCCAACTATTTTTATTACTTTTTGGGTTTTGTTACAGTACAATTTCAAAATTTAGACAACATCAAGTCATGCGATCATTATTTTTTTCCCAGCGTATTAAGATAAATAACACAATGGTTATCTTCAATTTTGACGTAGAAAGAATCGCTTAACCAGAATATGAAAACTTGACAGTTGAATCGAGCATAGATTTTTACTCTGTTTTTCATTTAAAAAATGCGCATTGACATGGTGGTAACGAGCTTTAAGAAGAGTGTTTTAAACAAGTTTCATCAAAATCGTTACAGTCTTGAGTGAAACACGCATTTCGGCTTTTGCGATCAGAATCCCCATACAAAACCAAAAAGAAAGCAACAAATCGTTCCATTCGGTTCAGAGATATTCTTGGCACAGACTTGCAAACCGACAGACAGACGAAGCAACGGCTGAAAATATATTTTCTTGGAATTTGGGGCCTCTGAAACGTAAGCATCTGTTGAAAACCGTACACCAAAAATTACTTAGGGCAGCAGTAGGAAATCAAAAATAAATATTTCTATCTCTGGCGAATGGAAATTCTTATATACATATTATTTATGATATCAGCATGATTTTACTCAGTTCCAAAAAGTATAAATCGCTTACCACATAATAATCAGAATGGCCTTAGCACTCGCAGTAAATGCAAGAAACGAGAGAAAAAGAACAGACACACGTTGAAATTATTCATGCGTGCTGGAGATGCGAGATCGCGAGAAGGCCCTTTCTCCTCTTGTAATAAGAAATTTACTTAACGTAATAACGGTAGAAATAAGAAAAAATAATTTGAATGGGGGATTCGAAAGAAAATGAGATGGCGAAATATAAAGACATTTGATTTCCATTCGCAAATACATATATAGAGATAGAAGGCTTATTTCGGAAAAAGTAAGTGAATTAGTTCTTACAGTTGGTGATGAAATTTTAATTATTATCTATATATATGAGAAACTGTTTCTTACAATCAGGATACGCGCAGTGGCCCATACGAATTCCATCCCAAGCGTCTGACAGATAGCAAATAGCTGCTTTTCTGTTCCACCTAAGCTTTCCAACAGTTTACAAACTATCAGATCGGTTTGCGGATTTTCTTTTGAGGAACCCACTTTGTCTTCGATGCATTTATACCATAGACAACTAAAGAGTTTAACTGAATCTTACCCAAAAAAGTGGTTGAATTTTTGAGAAGTATATTAGACTTGAAACGTTTTATTGAGATAAATTCACTTGCTTATTTGTATTCGTGGTTATTTAATAATAGTTTAATTGTGGTATGAAATAATTGCACCTTGTTAGTAATTTGAATTCTCAATTTGATTTCGAGTTCTTTTTCGGAATCACGTAACATTAACGTAATTTCAAAGTGTTTCCATTATATTCATTGGGCCTTGATCTTAAATTATTCATCAAAAACCGCTCTTTCGAGACTTTGTATAATCGGTTCATTACCATGAGTAGGACAACTTTTTTATTTGCAAAAATTCTGGGAAATGGGGCGTCTTTTTTTAAAACCTTAGCCTTGAGTATTGATTTAGAAAATATTTTTCTCAATAGCACTGCCCAACAAATTTTTCAGGACATCGATTCTGTCCAATACCCTAAAGACAAGGAAAAAGTCTTGAAGGAGAACACCCCATTTCCCAAAATTTCGAAAATAAAAAAGTTGTACTAATTTTTGGTTTAAGCTCAACAACTATTAGCTTCTTTGATTGTACATTGAGTAACGTACAGAGCCTCGCGTATTTAGAATCAAGACAACAGTAGTTATTTGTGAGGTTACTCATATTCTAGGAAGCTATCAGCTGTTCCAACTACTATCAAGATTCGTCATGCTCGTTGACTTCTATTTCCAACTATTGAAAATCTGCTCAAAATTTGCTGGAGGAACAAAGCCAATAATACCGTGACTGAGAAAACGCACAGCCTAAACCACGAGAGATATAAAAATATCAAAATATTAGAGGATATTCACATCTTTGTTAAATTGCAGCGAGTACCGCCAATTATCGTGCGTACTAAGTTAGTCTACTTGTATCTTGTATCCCTGATACAATCGTTGGATTGGATAAACACGTTAGTGGTGGTGAGTGAGACAGTTCCTATTATGCTCAATAGACGACACCAAAACGTAGGACTGTTTTGCTCAGAAACGAGTACAAAGACATTTCAGGTTGTTCACCAAATATCCGACAAACTCCATCTGTTTCCAACTACAAGAGTACCCATCCAGCCAGGATAATAATCACCTGAGATCAAGAAGCACTCACAGATTATGAATAATTTTGCCGACAATAGGCAACAGTTCTTAGCAGATATGATTTGTTTTGAAAAGTCTCAACGATCTGAACAGATATATTTAGAGCAGATTGTGTTTGCCGTATTTTTACTTCCCATGCAAGAAATTTTACACGAAATGTAAAATTTCAGCGATGATTTTAATTTGTTAATAAACTTTGTAGCTTTCTGAGGACATTTAGGCTGACGGTGTCATCTAAATATTGATGTAAAAGTCAATGTGAATATAAATTAGAGTCTTTGTTATTCTTTTAGTAAAGTTGGTTCGAAGTAAAATGAGTTACGAAGGATTGACTCGGGAAATTATTGTCCTGAACAAGTTGATTCATTTATTCATTACCATAGACCGGATAAATTAGGTCAGAACAGAATGGAGAGTTATTTTCGAAAGATTCAAACCAGGGTTGGCACGAATTAATCCATATGAATTAAGTCAGTGATTTAATTCGTGAATTAATTCAAATGACTTTTTTTAAAAGAGTCATGAATTAATTCAAACTTTTTCCAATGGGAAAAAATCGCATTTAATTCAAACATTTCAAACTAGTTTTAACTGAAAAAACTGAACATCCGACAACCGTGGAGTGCCCACAACACAATACAATGCACTGCGCCCTCGCATCAGCTTCGGGGAATCACCGAAATGAACGAAAATACCGGCATTGCGACATTACTAATAAGATGTAGAGTCTTGAGTAGTGTTATCGTGAAATTTAGCTTTTTTGGGACCGATTGTGTTTGAAACTTCAAAACTTTTATTATTTTAATAAGCTACATTCTGTCGAGCATTCTGTTAAAGTTTGTTTATTAACGTGTGAAAAATGAACGAAAAATGTATCCTATTTGGAAATATTTTGAGGAGTGCAATCTACAAAATCCAACCAACAAAATATCAAGTGTGCAAATCATGCGGTAAAACATTGCAAGCTTTGGTTAGCTCGATGTCTCGACTAAAACCTATATCGTATGCACTGTAATTAATTCAAAAAGAGAATTGCACAATTGCTGAGTCTGTTGTTATTTGGAAAAAGTTAATAAAAGATTTAAATGAGGGACCAGACGACAGCACTGCGAAAAAAAGGTTATTACCAGGTACACACAAGCTGTTCATAGGTACCACTTCATTGCGCACATGCTAAGTCCAACGAATATGAAGGAAAATATAAGTTTAACTGAAGAAGAAAAGCAAATGGCTTTGGAATCTGCAGCTGCAGAGTTTCCAAACAAGTTATCGGTATTGTTAAGATTCCATGGAAAGTTATCCCCTTATAATGACCTCCTGATGCAAGACTATTATTTCAAGTATGACAGATATTGAGTGGTGGATGTCAACATTTTCACTAACAGATTTAGATCCTGCAGCGAAAAGTAGTATCAAGCAACTTATGACAGCAGTAGCTTCATCCTCAGATGGAAAGAATATTTTCATCCTTCGGATTGGTACATTCGGATCTACGCAACCGACTATGGGTGGTAAAAGCCGGAACTTTTCTCATGAAGATTCTGAATAAGTAATAAGTTGCATTTGTATTTATCATTCGTTATTCAATCAATAGTTTCGGATTGTTTTGCAAAAACTGCATGTTTAGTCATGTTATGTTTTGAGATTTTTTTGTTTGAGTAAATAAAAGTTGATTTTTCCAAAGTGAATTAATTCAAAAAAGTCCGAATTATTTCAAAAATTCTGACTTTTTTGACTTTTTTTATAAAAGTCATGACTTATTCCAACCCTGATTCAAACCTTCCTATGGGAAACTAAATATCTACAATACAGAGCATTGGCCAATATTCATTCCTATAGCTGAGTTCAGTAGTACCTATTTATTTGTTTTCACATACAGGACCTTTAAGAGCAACATATTTGATCACTGTGTCAGGTTTGAAAGTTAAAGGCTTCTATTAACCGATCTCCCGGTTATCTTCTTATAATCAGATATTTTGTGTTACTACTTGTTAACTGTTGGTTTTATTTGTATAACTATTCCAATTTCATCACCTTCCAATGTCATCAGCATAAGCTCTGAAAATAATGCCCGTCTGTAAGTACATTTTTTATCGCTTTATGTAGTGCACCTAACTGAATATTAACCCATTGAATCTCTCAATTGGATTATTCAGCTGATTTTAATTCTGCAACAACCAGCCATTACCATGTATACATGTGATACATTATGTACTTATCTATTTTTTCGGATCCTAGGCATTTCATATACTGTTCGGGCAGGTCAAGTTCAATATAGACAACACGAACAAGTTACCTACGCGTGAGTGGGTTGTTTTCAAGTGCGCAATTTAAAAATCGAGCGAAACACGTAGGCAGGTGGAGGTAGGTATATAAATGGAGGAATACAAGAGACTACTTGGCCTGGATATGGATGTTGTCTTCAATATACCTTATATACAAAGTCTATTTTGGAACGTTGGAGTTTATTATATACCCAATGTGTTCGGTTGATATTGATTACTTTTGTATATAGTATCTATCGTATGGACGACGACTAAATGTTACGAGTGTTGAGAAGTTTAAGTGAGTCAGAAAATACTATTATGTCTAATTGCATTTCACTATAATAAAATATATGTATATATTTTTTGCCATCATCATGCAACATTCATATTCTGGCGTATATAAATCTATTTGAATTTGAAAACATCAACGAACATATATTCAAAATTTTCCGCTCAGTATTTTCGTAGATAAGGTTGTAAAAACGGTCAACTTCCTTCTGCAGGTAGATATAAGGTTTCCGTTTTTTATCGGATGTACAGAAACAAGAAAAAATAACAACCAAGTACGAGTTGGACTCACACACGAAGGGTTCCGTACTATCGTACAAGAGCAGTCTACCTGTTACGATTCAAAACCCATACTGACATCAAGCAAAAACAAAAGTTTCCTTCCCTCCGAAAACCGCCGAAGGGATGGAGGGGGCAAATTTTCTCGAAAATGGAAAATCTGAGGGGGTACAATTAAAGATAGGGCAATATCCGGAAACCTTTAAGTTGAACATTTTTTCAAAAGACTTAGGGTTTTCGAGTTAGAGACATGTTAAATTCCCAAATATGTGTGTTTTTGCTGTGGAGAGGGCGATTTGTTTCGAAAATTGAAAATTCATGGGTACTACATAAAAGACCTAATTAGGTATTTGTAGCAACATTTATAGTGAACATTTTTTTCCTTAGAGTTACGGTTTTCGAGTTACAGCTGTAGTAAAATGGTAACATCTAAAATACGTATACGTATTTCCGCAGCGATGTTCTGAGATCTTAATAATAACAACTACAAGCAAAGAATATACGTGGATAATAGGATAAGTACTATCTTCATTGGTATCTTTTTCCAAAAATTGGATTGACGTTATTAGTTGGTGCAATGAAAAATACAAAATAATATTAATTCTATTGGTGCTGGTTCTTGTGAAGTTGGTGCCAAAAGTTCAATCTAATTGCAGCTGCACAACTTTAAAACTAACAGCACCAATAGAATTAATATTATTTTGAATTTTTCAGTGCACCAGCTAATAACATCGGTCCAATTTTTTGTAAAAAATATTTATTTTGATATTACAGACACTTCGATTTGATTTATCATATGTTTAGGAACACATAAGTAAGTACAAAGACCCAGAACAGCGATTACAAGAAGCGGAATAAAAGTTTCAACTGTATTTCTGGAATTTTTATATTTTAATAGAAAACAAGCATTTTTAATAGAATGTCATACATTTCTTGTATGAAATAAAGTCGTTACGGATAGTAACAAGAAGAAAAAAACATTTCTATTTCTAGTCAATCTATTTAATACACTTTCATATTCCACATCATGAAAAGATCAAGATGTAAGAAAGAAAAGAGATACGACCGGAATAATCTGGCCTGATTTTTCATCATCGATGAAAAGAGTACCTCTAGGTAGGTAGCACAAAACGAAAAGAAATAAAAGTTGTATACATGGCGAAGGTGCTGACGTCACCGCACCGTCGTTGTCTGTTATATTCCAACCGACCGATATCCACCTCTCGGTGCGGTGGGGCCCCCTCCGACAACAACAAGAGACCTTGGCAATGAAACTGGAATTTCATTAGCCGCCCACGGCCACCGTAAATAAACAAAATATTCACACCACACCTCGCGCTCACACTCCATCCACATCGCACTCTGTCGCACTCAATGTTGCTTTATTTGCATTATTGGGTGACTCTTTGTCTAATTTGGACAACCGAAATTAAAATTATACCTACACAACTGTTTGTTGGAAGGTACTTATATATTTTTTACTTCTATTTAGTTCGGTCAAAGGAGACAGATATTATACAGAAGATGTATAACTGAAGTATACATCATATTCTGAATTTGAGGCGAAATCCAATGCAGCTTCCGCACCCAAGTGACAGGGGCGCCATCATTAATAATCTGTATTCTGCATAGCCAAGCACAGGTTTTCGTTGTCACACAGGCGAAACGCCTGTTCCTGTTACCCCTATATTGAAATTTGCATCGAAATACAGTTTATTGACGGTGGCGCCCCCATCACTTGGGTGCCAAAGCTGCATTCGTATTTGCCCCAAATTTAATAAAGGCAATTTTATGCAGTATCTACATTACGGTTGGGTCTAAGCCACGATCTAAATGAGACGACAGACGTTGCAGGTATATACGTCTCTGTCTTTATCTTTGTATAAAACTTCGGTTATACCACACCTTTCGAGAAATGATCAATCCGCGTTATTGCAAGAGACTACCTTAGCGAGAACTCCATCAGCCGTCTATGACGTGTTGCTTGGACAATCTTGTTAACAGTTTACCAGGAGCGGGATTTGCCCCACTCCTGTGGTACATTCGTTAGTCCATGCTCATGTCATATGACGGCAGATCAGTGATTTCACGGCTTATTGTCGACTCTGGCAATGCAGGAGTATTAAATATATAAAAATGAGCAACTGAAGTGAGAGGAAAATGAAAGAGCCATTCAAAAAATAAAAAGGGCCTTAAATGCGAATTTGGTTCGAGTGAAGGGTGTTCCGTACTCATGATGTTGACTTAGGTTTCTCTGAACAAAAATTGACCATGCAAGTGTAAACACACAGTTTACACACACTATCAACGTAGTATAAGTAAAGTTATCAATATGATTTCAGTCAAAAATGCCACAAAGAAAAGAAATCTCAAAAATTAATTTCATGTACAGAATTATTGACCTTGCAATGATTTTGTTACATGTATACAAAATATAGATTACTTTCTAAATTCTAGCATGCAGCATGATAATTTCTTATAAATCTTATCAATTTTCCGTAAAAATGATCCCCCATCGTGAATGTGTAAACACACCATACATGCAAAACACGATCTTTGTCGGTGTTATTTTTGTACTAGTAAATATATAGTTTGCCAAATCAGCAAGAATATTTAAGGATATTTAAACTTATACGCTCTTTAGTTTCCATCGATATACACACTGCAATTTTTGTTGCACTAGGTCGTCACGAATCATAATGATTGATGATGAGAAAACAACATTATCTACTAGGTGTTGGGTGACAAAAGTGACATGACACAACATGTGTCGTATCTGCATGTCTAACATTTAATACGAAGATGAACAATTATTTATTGAATATGCTTTAAAACGTGTACAAGTATTAAAATACATTCAAGGTATTCTAGATTTATCACAAGGATTGTAGATTACATAGAAATTAAACCACTGTATTTAGTTATGAAGGGTGCTTTAAAATATTTCCTTTAAAACATACCACATCAAATTCCCCTAACTCAACACTGAAATAACAGTTTATGCAAATAAGGAATACTGTCAAGATTTAAGTGAGTTTATCTAGAGACCTCCTGAAAAGATTGATACTGAAAAACGTATAGGTCAATGTACCTCAGATAAAATCTTCATCAAGTTTAAAATTACTAAGACAAAGAAAACAAAGAATAGGACCGACTTTATTAGTCGGGCCTAGTAATTTTGAAGTAGTGCTATTATAGATATATAAAAGACTTGTACCAACTTCAAAAGTACCAGCACCAGTAGAATTACCTAACATTATTTTGTATCTTTCATTGCAACTAATAAATTCGGTCCTAGTTTTTGTAAAAAATATATTTCACATTTTTTGAGTGTATCCACTATTCATCAAAATAGTTGAACTTTCACTTTCTTCAGAGATTTCAAAACATAGTAAGTAGTAACACACATAATCATAATATTAAAATTTTAATCGGATTCAGTATCTTCTTTAATTCTGCAGTCTCAATTTTTTTTATTATCGCAAAAAATGCCCCCTCCAGCGCTTTTGGGGGCAGTTTTTTGAAAGAAGAAAATCGGATTTTAAATTTCTTTAATATTGGACCATTATGCAAATTAAAAAAAAACATCAAAATCGGGGCACGATTACTATGCGAAAACGTGCAAACGAACATTAAAAAGCTTACAGTCGAATTGTTACCTCCTCCGTTTGAAAAGCAGGTCAAAAATATGTTTTTATCTTTTAATAACTTTTTAATGAATATGTTAGTAATTGGAATAAATCCTATTTTGAAATTTATTGTTAAATGGTAGTGTTTTAAAATATGATTTCCACCTATGAAATTGAAATAGCCTATCAACTTTATATGTTGGACATTTTGTTATTACCGATATTCTTTCTAGTTCCTATTATTATTCTATTTCCTTCTATTTCTATTATATTCAAATTATACCACTTAGCAATGTTCGGCATTGAAAGAAATGTTATAATGAATAATAAATGCGAGAGATTTTTCGTTATTTTCAGAAAATCTTTAAATTTATATCTTGTTCTGAAAATTTGTTATAAAAACTAATTTTAAGTTGCAGTCAGCATTAAATGGATGATGAAATTTGTATTAGACACATTGTCCTGCAACAATATTTTTTTCTAATAACAGAAAATTGAAGAATAACTGTGGAAATCCAACCAGATATTTTCTATTTAATAAAACAGGTCTCTGCTATTTATGTAAGTATACAGGAGATAGATAATAGATAGCTGTTTATTATTATCTAGATTAAATATTTATATTTTAGTATTTATTGTGGTGGTCAAGCAAATTACATAAACATACAAAATAGCATTATATCAGATATCCGGTGCTAGTATCAGTTGCATCAGTTTTTTTGATTTACCTTGCAATACAATAAAAATATCGAAATAAAAAGCGATATGTATATTTTATATTATACCTTATTTGTATAACAAAACAAAGAAAAGAAAGTTCGTCAAAACGTAATCTAGGAGCTAAAATACTTTTTCGATCATTTCTGTTAGGTACATATCTCAGCTGATTCGTGATTAGAAAATGAGAAACTTGACAAGAAGAAAGTTTTATTAAACATAATAAAACGATTTCGGAATATCATACTTCACAGGATCATTTCTGTAGTATATCTTCACATTCACATATACCTACTCTCTACCCAATATTTCGGAATGGGTCAAGTATTGACAATACTTATTTTCTTATCGACAATACATTTACGTTTTGTTAGCACTGCAAAATAATTAAATTCAATGTAATGTCATAATTCTTTGTTACCTTCAATAACTAGCAGTCGAAAATATTATGTAAAATGATTGAAAAATAATGAAAAAGATGTATAATATGTATTTGAACTTTAGTCTTTTTTTATTTTAACGATATTTTCCAAAAATGTTACAATGCAAAGTTTAGGATAATATTAACTGGGCGTCATAGATATATCCCATTTATGTATGATTTTAGGAAATAAAAAAATATATCAAAATCAACATGTGCTGGATCAGTATTTTATATAAAAGTAATTTTTTTCATAAAACCAGAAAAGTCGATTCCTTGTTCAATTCTAAGTTGAACAGTTTACAGTTATGAAAAGTGGAAATTATTGTAAATAACCGATTTATAATGGTCAAAACACAAAAAAAAATACCAAAAAGGAGAGATTTTATAACTTGCAAAAACAAACAAACAATATTAATTTTCTTTGGCATCACCTTCAAAAGATTTTGTATTTTCAGTGCATTTTTTTTTAAATATTGCTCGTGTTTATTTGTATCAAATTAATCGAACATTCACTTATGTTCAAATTTCAGAGGCTTCAGAATATAGCGGCAGCAATCTTGCAAATTCATATTGTTGTAATGTTAGATTTCTATGCTTTATTCGATGGGACCAACTCTCCGAAGTTCTCTTTCAAATGAATAATAAATCATCAAAATCGGAGAATTAACGATCGAAACAGATATACAAAAAGCAGACAAAGTAATTGAATATCTCCTCCGTTTGGAAGTCGATCAAAAATCGGTTAATTCTCAGGCAGAAAACTTAATTTATCCACATCTGAATCGAAAGATGAAAGAAACCATGAATGTTTCTGAAAATGTACAATGAATTTATGTCATTTATGAAGAAAACAATTACGATCGTTCTTAGAAGCTGGTAAATCAAACTTAACTATTGAAATTGGAATAACATTGAAAAGGCAATAGCTCTATTAGTGAACAAGGGACAGGGTGTTATTCAATATCATATCAAAATTCAAAAAAGTTTAAAATGGAAATAAATATTTTTTACCAAAAATTGGACCGACCTTATTATTTGATGCACTGAAAAATACAAAATAATATTAATTCTATTGGGAGCTGGTACCTTTGAAGTTGTGCAGTTGTAGTTAGATAGAAGACTTTTGGCAAGTACCAGCACCAATAGAATTAATATTATTTTGTATTTTTCAGCGCACCTAACTAATAAAGTCGGTCCCATTTTTGGTAAAATACATTCAATTCACACTTTTGAGTGTAACATTAATCATGAAAATCGTAGAACGTTCACTAATACCAAAGAAGATAATACTTATCTTATAACCCATGTATATACTTTGCTTCTACTTGTTATTATTCAGAGATCTCAAAACATCGCGGAGGAAATACACATAGGTACTTCAGACTTTACCACAACTCGAAAACAAATTAATGTTCAAACTAAACGTTTCCGGATATGGTCTCATTTTTAATTCTGCAGTCTCAGATTTGGCGGATTTGAGTTTTTCTAAATATGGAACCATTTCTCAACTCTCCTCTTTCATATGAATCAAAAATCATCAAAATCGAAGTACGTTTACTAGGTATATAAAGCGCGCGCAAAACAGGAGACAGTCGAAATGTATACCTTCTCCATTTGGGAAGTCGGTCAATTAATTCATGACAACCCATCACTGACCTCTGTCACCGCCAAGTCGTCTTCCCCAATACTTCCTGATAAAAGAATAATGTAAATTTAAAACAAAATAAAAACAAAATAACAAAAGAAATCTAGAATTTTTGTATTAAATCAGTTAAGCTATTGAATCGCCTTCTCCTATCGTCAAACCCTGTATAAATAAATTATCTCTATGCAAAATATCGTCTCAAAAAGTACAGTTTTATGTGCCTTATTGAGTAACATACAAACACATAGACAGGCATCATTAGATTTTTACAACATATTAGATATATTATATATACATTTCAATGAACGAATGATAACCTTTGTGATAATTTTGAAAACAGATAACACAAACTTCAATACCGGGAAGATACGAAGGATGGCTAATCTATATATATATAAGAAATTTCGAAATTCTGATCATTACAACGATATAAACAAAAATCAAATAAAACATACTGAATACTTTCATTAAATGATGAAATTCACAACATTTTAATTTTTTATCACCCACAACCTTCTCAACATCCATCACATTATAATCTTAATCTACAATAATTTAATATTATGCATTTACGTCACGAACTTACCTACAACCCACTGCCAATACTTTTGTGCTGAAATTTCTTTTTTAATAGAGCATGCAAAATTTGAAGAAGATGCACTGCCATTGGCGGCGTTAGATCTCTATAAAAACATCATAAGATACAGATGCACAAATATCTTTTTGACAATGACTTATTACTGAATGTCGGTGGATGGATATTTATATTAGAAAAAAAAAACAAGTTCAATCGATGTGGAACGGCGAAAAATAACGTGACCTTGGCATACGATCGTTATTTCACTATTAATAGACAACACGTACTGACCTAGACCAACACGCCGAATGTACGGGGTACACAGGAGAAGTTTTTTTTGAACTACCTGCATTAAAAATGACAACTTTTCAATGCCAATACAAAACAAGCAATAATTAGAAAAGCAAAGTGATAATAAGTACAATTTTTTTTGTTGATAATGATCTCTCGATCCAGTTTTCTCCGGATATAGATAATTTTTTTCTATTAGTTGTTAATGTTTTTTAGAATTCTAAAATAAAATACAGAACGTAGTAAGTTTAACTCAACGCAACTTGAACGTTCCAAGCAGTGACGTAACCTGGGCCCCAGAAAAAAATGCGATTTAAATTATGCTAAAAATTATATCGCATCAAATCTTACCAAATTGAGAAAGACATATGAGACCACCTCTCGGTACTCTTTCAAATAAAAAAATGCACGTTTACTATGCAAAACGTGCTAAAAGACACAGAAAAGCAGACAGAATCAATCCTTTTTAATTACTACATTAAATGAATGTTGAGCAAATATAATCTTTTAGATGGTCTATGGGATGGTCATAAGGTAATTATTAGTCCGTATATGCTGCAATTATCTAAATTAAAGGTGCTGCGAGGGGATATGGAAACAAAAAGTTCCTGTATAGTTAGTACAACCGTCTTTCTCGTTTTACCGCGTTAACTAACTTGATACCTTCCCCGTTAGAGAAATAAAAATGGTCAGATTTTCCTCATTGGAAGATCAACATAGATTAAACTGGTAGATATGTCAGTGTTTTTGCGATTTAGAATATTTTTTTTTTACAAGTAAACTCAAAAAGTCACATCAGAAATATTGTTCAACTGCTAGTCTAGAATTTTCTTCAAAGTTTGGACGGCCACCATTTTCAATTATCTATTAAAAATTTTGATGTAAGTATGGAAGATTGCAATTGGGACTTTTTTGTTTAAACAAATATAAAAATCTCTTTGGGTGCGAAATAGATGAGGAAAATGTAGCTTAAACATTGAAATTTAGAGGTTCTAGGGTCCCAGAAGGTTTCATTTTCGAGAAACTTTCATATCATAGATCATGAATCATGATATTCCTAGTTTCGAGATGGTTTGGTTGATATAACGAATGCAGAGAACGTGCGGTATCTTGATATTAAGTAAGACTTTTAAGACTTTTCTGAGTACATATTTCACAATGTTCTAACTTTCACTAGCTACATTTTGAATCTAGATAATTTTTTTGTAAAATATGAATCTTCCATAATAAAACTCACCATATCCTGCATCCATCCGTCCATTGTAGCAATATTCTCTAATACAAGGCACATCAAAAACTGTGATACAATATAAGTATTATATTCACATCAACATATTTCAATTCCAGCACAAAAAAACAGGAATGTTTTAATGAAAAATTATGGTGGTGTAGAACGGGTATTGCGAAACCGCACAAAATAATACTTCACCCCGGTGTTCTGTTGCGGCAAAAGCACCACATAACCTGCCTGCTGGCACAGCACAGATATATTATTTAGAAGAAGAGAGAGAGATTTGCAGGATGAGATACACACCAGACCAGACGCAAATGAACGAAAACTGAAAGCGGCCGCGTTATCTGTTCGAACCGGCCGCCGACGGACCAATATCAACAACAACACGAAACTGAAAGAGAAGAAGAAGATCCTGCTATCTGTTGGGGCTGCGACGATTGAGTCTGTGTGTGTGAGCGGCGGATGCACCGACCACGTGGTAGTCGTCCGCACATTCGTGTTGTCATGGATACGGAAAGCTTCGTGTCGAACGCTTTCGGCATGAACCGGACACCACTGTTGTTGTTGGCAGCAGCAGGAATCAAGACACTGCAGTACCAATAGAATTAATATATTTTGTATTTTCCAGTGCACCAACTAATAAGGTCGGTCTAATTTTTTGTAGAATTTATTTATTTCACATTTTTGAGTGTAACATTAGTCATGAAAATTGTTGAATGTTCACTAATACCAAAGAAGATAGTACATACCTAGTTATCCATCCGATGTACATACAATCTTAGCTTGTACTTGTTATTATTCAGAGATCGCACATCACGGAGCAGATGATACACATATCTCAAACTTTAATGATTCTTCAGAAAAAATGTTCAATTTAAATGTTGCTACATATAAGCTCTTCGTTAATTTGTCCATCTCATATTTTCAATTTTCAAAAAAAATTGCTGCCTCCACGTAGCGGAAATACACATATTTCAGACTTTAATTGCTGTAACTCATAACTTTTGTGAAAAAATGATTAAATAAAACGTTTCCGGATATGGTGTCATCTTTAATTCTCAGATTTTCGAGAAAAATTGGCCTCTCCATCCCCCTTCGTGGGCGATTTTTGAAGGGAAGGAGATTTCGGAGTTGAGTTTTTTTAAACCATTTCTCAATTCTCCTCTTTCAAATTGATCAAAAATCATCAAAATCGGAGTACGTTTACAATACAAATCTCGCGAACAGATATACATAAAAAAATAAAAAAAGCAAACATACAACCGAACTGTATACCTCCTCCTTTTTTTGAAGTCAGTTAAAAAATACGCCTTCACTCATAGTTTACAGAAAAACCTTTTGTTTACAGCGAACCCCCTTCCGGCAGCTTTACACCCTCAAATTTCTATTTAACTTAATAAAATATCACACCATACAATTAAAATATTAATATTAGAAAGTTAACACATAATAATCACAGCATTATCATAACGGAGATAAAAAAGATACAGTGTTTATTTGAATATTAGACGGTGAAAATGACGTCAAGTTCATTTAAGACACAAGTTCAAATTTCAAACGTCACATATTGCACACTGGTATATGACAGCTAAGACTTTTTTTCTTCAAATAAATTCGAATAAAAATATGATATTTTCAGCAAAATTTTCCATATCATGTTAAATTACAGATATCTGTGTGTATATTTATTTTTAAGAAATGTTTTACCTTGACTAGCTAATTAAATTAATAGCACTGTATAATATAATATGTATGTACTATATTATTTTTTACTTCTTACCTCATAGTGATCCATATCTGGAAAAAATACTGCCACTCAAAATATATAAAATATTCTTTAATAGAAAAAAAAATAGCCGACTATCTCATACAACATGCACTTTTTTTCTGATAGCAACTAAACCATCGTTGTGACTTTTGTCTAAATATTTTATTATTGTGCAATCTTTGTCTGGGATCAAGATAAAGAATAAATGTGTTTTTTTTTCATTGTCATTTGCATTATCGAGAGTGTCACATGTGTTTCTCTCAACAGTTATAATCAAGAAATGATTGTGGTAGATCAGTGATAATATATAGGATTATATTGAGACAAATGATTAAATAACTTTCCTTTCTTACGGAGGGTATTTTTCTTTAAAAAAATGAATAACGTCATGTGCAATATTCCTAACTAAATATAATGCTTTATTCAAATAATTTGTATCAAATTTTATGTTATTCATCTACTATGTTATGCGACAAATCAAGTGCATTCTATCAACTTCTGCTCGATAATTTCAATTTTGGGTATTTATGTCTGCGCATGTACAGGGTGACCAAATTTCGATGCTTTTACCAAGTTACCCGGTAGCTATTAGAAGTACATATAAAAAATCAATGGCGCTGCCTCGATCTCTCTTTTTGAGGTCAACTCAATGGTGAAAACAAATATTAGCTATCGTCTTTTGTTTTCGAGTTATAACCTAAAACTCATTTTTGGGCGTATTAGATGCATGCTTATATCTTACTTATTAGTGAAGTTATCGAAAATTTGTTTTTGACATTCTTCAGGCACTTTTAGGTAAATTTCTTATAGAAATATACCTATTGCGATCGTTCACACTTTTGAATTTCGAAAAAAAATTCAACGGCATGTTGTTATATGTCTATAAGTTAGTCCAAAAAACATTTGGTTCAAAAGTTATATATATATATATATATATATATATATATATATATATATATATATATATATATAATAATTTTAATTTAATTGTGCTCCTTGTTCAAATAGCCACAAACATATAAAGATCATTCAGTAATATTCATTTGTATCAACAAAATCTAGATACTTTTTTACTTATTGTGTTACCATGACAAATATAAATAATGACATTTGTAATTGATGGCTATGAAATCTTTCCTGTTTTTGGTTAATTTATTCTAAATTCACGATTGTAAGTATTTTTATAATACTATTAAGTTGTTGTTGAAATAATTTTGTAACGATTTGTAGTTTGCCCTGAAGAAGAGAATAAACATTCTCGAAAGCTCGGCTTCAGTCAAAGAATTTTATTGAATATATGACTGCATCCCCAAGAACATCTTTTTATTTATATATACATATATATATATATATATATATATATGGGATATTACGAAATTTGTTAACACGATAAAGGTCGCAGTTTTGAAGGTATCAAGTTCAAATTTGCTACAAAAATCAATCTCTCAAATATCTCGGTCGAGTTCGTTATTGGGCAATATCGGGTAAGTAGTTTCAAAATGGCGACCTTTCAAACATTAAAAAAAAATATCAAAAAAGCGCCGTAGTGTAAATATTATTAAAAATAATTTTAGGTTATAGATATAATCAATACCTACAACTTTTGTTTAAAGAAATTTTTCATAAAATACACATAAAAAAAAAATAATAAAGAAAAATAACAAATATTGATAAAACATGAACACTCAATATAAATTTGATGTAATTGTACATTTTCTGGAGATCTTAATATAGACCCTGGTTAAAAAAAATATAGCATATTTATTGAAAAGAAATAGGCGAAAAAAAAAATCTGCCTTGAAGTGGACTCGAACCCTGTCTGCTTTATATTCAACAGCCAAAACAAAAACCTCTAACTGCAAGGCTATGGCACATACGACAAATTTTTGTAATAACATGTAGGTATACCAATGAAAAGGTTGTTAAAATTTCAATTCAATGAATTTTGAAAAATTTACCTTTCCGCTGACTACACGCCATCGGGATTTTTAGGTAAATTTCTTATAGAAATATACCTATTGCGATCGTTCACACTTTTGAATTTCGAAAAAATTTCAACGGCATGTTGTTATATGTCTATAAGTTAGTCCAAAAAAACATTTGGTTCAAAAGTTATATATATATATATATATATATATATATATATATATATATATATATATATATATATATATATATATATATATATGGGATATTACGAAATTTGTTAACACGATAGAGGTCGCAGTTTTGAAGGTATCAAGTTCAAATTTGCTACAAAAATCAATCTCTCAAATATCTCGGTCGAGTTCGTTATTGGGCAATATCGGGTAAGTAGTTTCAAAATGGCGACCATTCAAACATTTTAAAAAATTATCAAAAAAGAGCAGTAGTGTAAATATTATTAAAAATAATTTTAGATTATAGATATAATCAGTACCTACAACTTTTGTTCAAAGCAATTTTTCATAAAATATACAGGTAAAAAAATAAAAATTAATAAAGAAAAATAACAAATATTGATAAAACATGAACACTCAATATAAATTTGATGTAATTGTACATTTTCTGGAGATCTTAATATAGACCCTCATTAAAAAATATATAGTATATTTATTGAAAAGAAATAGACAAAAAAAAAATCTGTCTTGAAGTGGACTCGAACCCTGTCTGCTTTATATTCAACAGCCAAAACAAAACCTCTAACCGCAAGGCTATGACACATACGCCAATTTTGTGTAATAACATGTAGGTATACCAATGAAAAGGTTGTTAAAATTTCAATTCAATGAATTTTGAAAAATTTACCTTTCCGCTGACTACAGGCCATCGGGATTTTTTTTTAGTTGAATTCATTAGCGTTGCTGGAATTTAAAATTTGCTTCTCAAATTTCTGCTAGAGTTGAGTTGAGCTTATTTCAAAAGAGTCCCTTTTCAAAAATATATAGTTTACAGGGCGTTAAAGAGTATTACTTATTTTAGACATAAATTAAATATACTCTAAGCAATTGATTTTTCATTTTATACATAGCAAAAGCAAAAGTTTACAAGCTCAAATCACTCGTTTTTATTGAAAAAATGCAAGTTTATGTCATAATCTGAAATTTGATAAGCAACTTTAAAATCCAGCTACGCAACTGGATTCTACTCAAAAAAGTGTCTAAAGAATATAAAAATTTTCGATAACTTCACAAATTTATAAGATATAGGCATGCATGTGATATTCAAAAAATTGAGTTTTATGTTATAACCAGAAAACAAAAGACGATAGCTAATTTTTGTTTTCTCCATTGAGTTTATCAAAAAAAAAGGGATCGAGACTGCGCCATTGATGTGTTTCTGTAAACGCATCGAAATTTGCCCAACGTGAACGGTTTCCTTTACCGACTTTTGTTTATATCAAAAAAGTCAATTTGTATCCTCCGTTTGAAAAGTCAGTAAGTCAGTCAAAAAAAATATAATAGTGACAATAGAACAATAGCAAATAGCAATTATTTATAAAGTTATCAAGTTCAATTTGCTGTAAAAATATACTTTTGTGTATCAAAATTCTTAAATATTGCTAGGTACCACTTATGAATCAATTGTGTTTGAGACGAGAAACAATTTAATTTGTTTCATTTCAAAAAGAGAGAGAGTGAAAGAATACCTAATACATTATGAAGAGTAAAACAAATAGGGTGTAAGATGAAAATTGAAGGAAAAAACATTGGAAACGCCCATACAAAACAACCGATTTCAGTATTAAAATAAAAGTATTGATAATCTGTAATAATATAAAACTTTTTTAGACAATAGGACCGAGTTTATTAGTCTGAAAAATATAATAATAATTACACTGGGGCTGGTACTTTTGGCACCAAACAGAATTAATACTTTTATGTATTTTTCAGTGCAACAACTAATAAAATCTGTCCAGGCCTCAGACATTAGTTTTATTTCACATTTTTCAGTATTAAAATCGTTGAACGTTCACTTATATTCAGAGATCTAAAAACAACACAGAAATACACATATTTCAGGCCTTATCACTGCTATAAATCGTTTTTTAATGCCCAATTCAAATGTTGCTGGATATGGTCTCTCCTATAATTTGTCCGTCTAAATTTTCTTATTTCCTGAAAAAAAAATTTTTTCACCCCCTTTTGGGGAAGGAAATGTTGGATTTTAAATTAGTTTAAATACGGGAGCATTTTTAAACATTCCTTTATCGATTAAAAAAATCATCAACATTAGTCAAGAAAATCGTTGAACGTACACTAATACCAATGAAGCTGGTTTTTATCCTATTACCCACGTACATATGTATGTATGTATATATATTCTTTGCTTGTACTTGTAATTCTATTGAAAAAATGTAGAATTTAAACATTTCCAGTATTGTCCTATCTTTAATTCTGGCATGTGGAATTTTCGATTTTCGAGAAAATTTGCTCACTCTACCCCCTTGCTGTTTTCGGAGGGAAGGAGATTTCGGATTTGAATTTTTTTTCTTTCAAATGAATCAAAAATCATCAAAATCGGAGTACGTTTACCATGTCGTATATACAACACGCGTACAAACAAAAAAAGAGACAGTCGAATGGTATACCTCCTCCGTTTCAGGATTCGTCAGTCAACTATTATCTGGTCTAATGTTACACTCAAAAGTGCACCAACTAATAACGTCGGTCCAATTTTTTGTAAAAAATATTTGTAATACAATGCATTGTAATGTTTCGACTTAACGCCGGTAATATTACTTTACCCTTATAACAAAATGAAGAGAATGGCGTCCTTTCACAAAAGTGACTTCAGGGTTGTCATTCACGAATAATACAACCTGACAGCCCTGACTCGTTGACTTCACATTGCAATTGGGTTCGTTATGCAACACACAATGCACTTCTACAACGTAAACCATATTTTTTATTTAATTTAAAATATTAATTCATAATACATTAAAACTGTGTGCACTACGTCACCATAAACTTTTACTATGCCAAATCTCATAAATCTCCGTGCACGTTTTATGCCTTAAAAGTCGTCTACAATCACGTATTAATATGTAGATTAAATTATGTATAAGACTTCGTTTCTCATATTAAACGTTCTCCGATTTTGGCGTTTCTTCTTCTTTCATTTGAAATTGGAGTGTTTCATCAAAGTAATCCCTTCCAAAAGGCCCTTCAAATGATAACTTTTTTTGTTTTGTTTTACCGGAAAATTAAGCCGTAGTATACCAAAAACTATTTTTTTTCTGTATGCCGCTTTTGAAGACTTATGGCTCTTGCATCAAGATAATATAGAGAAAGATATATTTATAGTTCCGGTGAGGCTTTTACAAAAGCCAATACCTACTAAATAGTCCATTTGCAAGTTTCATTTTTGCAAACTTTGGGTCGATAAGATCGTCCTAAGTTTTCAAGGCAGCTAAGGTATAAAGAACAACCTGCCGAAGTTTTATCGAAATGGTAGATTGTTAGGTTTTATATAATTACATGTTTATGTTATGTTTACTGCTGAGTGCTGAGCGGTAGTGACTTTCATTCACCCTGGCAAAGGGACAAAACATTATCGAAATCTTGGCATGATCAAATAATTCTATATATCTAATGAACACCCTTTTTCTATTAATGAAATCTGTTCTATTGGAATAAACCGAATATTTATCTTAGACAACACTACTCGAAGACATCTTGAGGATGATTGTCGGGTAATGGTAAACTCATCAATGCCATAGACAATATTTTTAGTAAATTCACTGGCAAAAACACATTTTGTTTCTGCAAATTTGTACGAAAAATAGCAAAATATTGAGAGATAAGCTATTTTTTCAAATATCTATACCACTATAGAAGTAAGAGCAAACGGATAACCTATCAAGATATTATATGTAATAAATTATTGCGTTCTCAAATAATATGTATATCTATACATATATTATATAAATTGCATTAGTGAATCTGTTATCTATTTAATACGAGTATATGCTCAATGATACTGATGTCATGTTTGTCCAGATTACGTATACCTATATTTATTAAATCACTTCTATCGAATAAGATAAGACCCCGTCCCAAAGATAAAAAATTATTTTATCACTACATATTATATTTATTGATATAGGTAGGTATATGCGATTTTAATTTTGTAATGCAAGTTCAGAAAAACATAACAATTGTCAACAAACATTCAACTAATTAAGAATAATAGCTAATAATATTTGAAATAGAGTGCTATTGGATTTGCCAAATAAAATAAACATCCAATTGAGTAGATTTGCAAGGGAAAGTCGAAAAACATGCTTGATTATTTGAAATGAGACCATTCCATATTTGTAGGTAGGTATACCTACCTATTAGTTACCTACCGGCTTAGTTATGAAGTCAGTTAATTTGAAAATATATTTTTTGTTTAAAATATGGGTATATAATCTTGAAAATATGCCAGAGAGCAGTGGTCTTTTTTGATCAAATTTTGAAATAAGATTAGGTCGCAATCATTTATTGGACGAACTCCTGATTGGATGTTTTCCTGAACGCCTGTTTTATGTTACTGCAATTTTAATTGTGAAAGTCCAAGTAGGTATTCCAGAGAGCAGTGGCCTTTTTTGATCAAATTTTGAAATAAGATTAAGTCGCAATCATTATTTATTGGACGAACTCCTGATTTCATATTTTCCTGAACGACTATTTTATGTCACTGCAATATTATTTTAATTGTGAAAGTCCAAGAATGGTGTGGAATGTCTGTCTAGTCCAAAGCATCAAAACCTTATGAAAAAAAAACAGACACACATACAAATAAGTTTGCTTCTCTCTGGCGAAGTCGGTCAAAAATTTTGAATCATTGCCTAGACAAAAATTACCAAGGCTGACATGATGTAGATTCAATCTTTTTTATTTACATTCTCTTGAATGCGAAGTCGGTCAAAACATTTACATCACAGTTTAGTCAAAAATTGCCAAGGCTGACATGATGTATATTCAATAATTCAATCAACTTTTTTATTTACATTCTCTTGAATCATGAAGATTTAATTCCAGCGTTGATTGTGGCCAAACCGATTTTTTTTAAATTTTGGTCAATTGAACATTTCTTCAATTTCCAGCAGAAATGATTAGAGAATCATATGCCTGAAGTTATTTGATGTATGATGAACGGTTCGAAACTTGTACGATATGAAAATTAATGAAATTATTCTAGATTCTACGTCAAATGTATTACATGAACGATAATAAGCGGCTAGCTTCCAAGACTTACCTTTCGGTTCTTATAAAGGATATAATTCAATAGAATTCGAGACGACAAGTTGTGTAAATTCTTTCCATTTTCTATATTTAACTTTAATTACCACACACACACAATTCACTGTTGATTATTTTAATTATTTTGTAAATTAGCAGCAGTCCTAAAAGTGGGCTGCCATCTTGCAAATTCCATACATTCGCTTAGAAGTACCATTTTGTCGCCATCTAGCGTTAATTAAACGAATTTCATTCTATAAGAAATTGAAAAAAGTAATGTCACTCTTCCATATCAAATAGAGAGGCACATTAATTAATTTTGGAGTAAGACTTTTGTATCCAGATAATACCTTTGGTATCATATTATGTTACAAAACAATAAGATTTTATACAAAATTAAGAACAAGAGTTAGTTTTTCAGCTTAGGCAACCAACTATGGTAGGAACATTGATGCCATTCATGGACTCAAATAACACAGATCTTCAATTTCATATAGTACAAGGTATTGGGAAATTTTGAAAATGATAAGTCTTCTACATCCCATTAAAAATAATATCACTTTAACCTATAAAATTATGCGCTTTCAAAGTGAGAACTGATGAGAAATTCATTTGATTTATAACTTTTAAATACGTAGTTTCCATTGTGTATCTTATGAGCCTTATTCACAGTTTAACATATGTTCGACCCAGTTCCTCAACAATATTAATTCTTATTTAAATAGTAAATTTCATTGATGAAAATTGTATTGTTATCTCGAAACTACCTAAGGGCAAAATCTCGATTAAAATAAAATATTATTTTTATAAATCAAAATGATAAATGTAGGTACTATATGCAATTCAACTTGTAAATTTCGTTTGCCCCTGTATAATAAAGACATAATAAATAGCAGGCAGTCGTTTAAAAAGGCATAAGAATAAATTCAATAATTGTTCCAATCGAATAACTCACATTTTTTTATAAAATGTAATATTGGGTGTGGCAGAAAATAGTTAACGCTAGGTCACAGCTTCTTTAAAGCTGCACAGCATAGGTAAAAAATAAGCTGTAGCTATAGGCACTTTGATTTTTTGAATAGATATAGCGCTGCTGCACTAAGTTAACCTGACTCTTTTCTTGCACTAACCCCGAACTATTTTCTGCCAAACGCACTAGCTATTTTTGCTTCAACAGTAACACTATTATTTACGAAATGAACCTTCCAGACACCCAGTATATTGTACAATGTAGTTCTGACTTGTTTAATAATTTGTGACAGAACTGGCAGCAGTGCTTTTCTCTGTTGATTCTCATACCTCTTCTGATTGGACTTCCGTCTAATTTAAATTTAATTAGATTTGATTTCGAAAACAAACGAATGATTCAATGTATCCGGCCTAAATGACACCAAACGTCGCTCAAAGTTGAGTTTGCTAAGTTCACTATTACAATATTTACACATATACATTTATTTCTTGGGGGCTGCAATGAATCAAGAGTTTTTCAAAGACTTCGAGAATTTCACACAAAGCTGGTGGCCTTACATTATTTCATTAGTCATCAGTGTAGTAAGCGCAATTCGGTAAGTTTTTTTATACAACTTTCTATGTTATTTAATCATGAAATGAAAGAATTTGAATTTATATATATGTATTTATTATTTAAATTTTTTGAATGTGTATTATCTCCTCAATGCAGAATATATGTTGGTGGTACACAATGCGACAGTACAAGCAGAGTTGATGGACGAAATATTATAATCACTGGTGGGTCCAGTGGAATTGGTCTGGCAACAGCTAAAGATCTCGCTGGTAGAGGTAGATATCAATATAAAATAAATCATTATTACTGTATTAATTATTTCAATTTTAGGTGCTAATGTCATTTTGGCTATAAGGAATGCTGAGAAAGGCAAGAATGCCCTGAAACAAATAAAATCTGTTCACAAAAATGCTACTGTGATTGTGAAAATGCTTGATATATCAGAATTTTCCAGCATTAGAGATTTTGCCAAACAAATTTCCGAAGAATATGAAAAAATAGACGTTCTTATAAATAATGCTGGTGTTATTTCGCAGCAGTTCAAGAAAACAGCAGAAGGGAATGAGTTAACGTTTGTCACTAACTATCTTGGTAAGAAAGACAGTGAGCTAATACATATTTAAGTGTACCCTATGTCTAAAATAGTGTGCAGCCGGGCAGGGCCCCAAACGCTGGGCCGGAGTTCGCCACACAGGTTTTTATGAGTCGTTTCTCGATTCATATCATTGCACGGTATTATGGGCATAGAGTAAGTCATATATAATGTTAAACATTGATTGCATACACGCGATCGAAATTCGACAGTACTTAATTCATTTAAGTTTGAACACTATTGAGGTTCTTCTGTCAAAGTCTATAATTTTTAAAATAAAAATACATACGTTACGCACTACACCACCTAAGCATTTATTTTTATGATCCTATACGTCGATAAAACGGCTGTTCACATATTATTAATTAATAACGCCATATACGTATAAGCTGTAACTATGCTAAATTTCATATTCCTCTCAGATCCGCGTTATTCTTAAAATGGGGTCACGTATTAATGAATCGATTATTTTTCTAGGACCTTTTCTACTTACTCATCTCCTCTTACCGTTATTGAACAGATCGCAAAATGGTCGTGTCATTAATGTATCAGCAATGGCACATTTTAATGCCAAATTGAATTTGGATGCCATCAATTGCGAGCAGAATTTCGATGAAAAAAGTGCTTTTGCACAAAGCAAATTGGCTCTAACCATGTGCACCAAACACATGGCCGATTTATATCAAGGTAGAAAAAAAATGAAACGTAAATTTTCCAGATCTTCATTACTATTATCAACTGTTGTAGGTACAAAGATCACATTTAATGCCGTGAGCCCCGGTCTAGTAAGAGACACAGGTCACCTGGAAAAATATTCCACACTGGGGAAGTCTCTTTTCACTAAAATTTCCGTGTGGCCTTGGATTTGGTTGTTTTTGAAAACTCCCAAGCAAGGTTGTCAGAGCATCGTTTATTTAGCAGTCGAGCCTTCCCTGCACCAGGTATCTGGATTCTATTTCAGGTAAACATGATTCCTAACAAACAATCTGCTATATAGCTGCTTTTTTGTCAATGGATATTCCAACGTGTCCCCCAACCTTACCTATAGTGCGTTTCAGAATGAGAATGCAGTGTGGCAGCTTATGAAGCCCATCGTTGCCATACCGAGCTAGACCCTTAACCATCATGTCCGGTCTCAGGCAAATTTCGCCGTTTGGGTTTAAATTTTATTCTCAACATTTTTATGTTCAATAATTAATAACAATACCTATAGAATTTATTTAAAATTAAAAAATAAATAATTTCTTGTAAAGATAAAGAATGGCAACACTGTGCGCCTTTTCACTATTTAAAATACATTGCCTACGTACCCGCCCCAGAATCATGTAAAATTTAGCAACTAAAATTTGTTTCACGAATGTTGGCGCCTGCCTTGAAAACACGAAAAATGGATCAATCCAACTGACGGGAGTATATCAGTGGCGTAACGATTTCGAGCTAAGATATGGCATTTAAGGAAGTTCAGAAAATTAGAAGAAAAAATATAGATTTATTAAATAAACAAAAATAATATGAAAGATTTATTACCAACAATAATGCAGACACACAAAATACAAATGACACAATGATTTTGTGATGCCTATGAAATAAAGATTTCGTTGCCTTCGGACATACTTGCAGCGCCCTATCATTGTATAAAAGGACATACTGATGTCGTAGCTTTGATCGACAAACGTAGTAGAGAATTTCATGATAATGAGATGCGATGAGACACAATAGCCATGATTCGTGAAACAAATTGTAGTTGCAATTGCGTTATTATCTCATTGTTGCCACTGCTATTAGACAATTTCTATAAAATATTGGATAAATAAGAGAAAATAGCAATTTCATTAAGAACATGATTAAAATTCATTTATTGTTCACAAATACATGCAATCGCCTTCGCTTTGATACATTTATTCGAGTATCAGCTTATGCTGACTTATGGGCAACATTGTACCAAATCGCCGTTTTAATATTTTTTCCAGCGCCGATTGTGCGATAATCGCGTTGCAGTAGCTAGCTACATGATTACCCCACCGGACATAATGCATTATCTGTGTGAAACGCAGTATAGATAACGTGAAATTACCGCACTATATCTAGGTACCACAAAAAAATGTCCTACGTATCAACCATTATAATGCAACTGTCTGGGAAGTCATTGAGCTACTTGACCATGATACCAGGATAGACACTATATGTCTAAACAGCGTTTACGTCACCACAGAAAAATCGCAGAAAAACCTCAAAAAAGTAGATTAGAATACATGGAAGGTCATTTGTATCTCTATTCTTAATTCAAAGATATAAAATAAAGTATTAAACATTCTAGATGCATTAGGTACATTAATAATCAAAATATAAAATATTATTTTTAATCTCACATGTATACGTATACGTTTTCTATATTTGATTTTCAACATATGTAGGCAATAGTAATATAATATATTTAATTTATGAAAAAAACAAAACATAATAATTTAATTTTTTAATCTTAAGTCAATGTCTTTTCCAAGATCATCATTAGTACCTTCTGGTGTCCCCTGAATAGAAAGTATTGGATTTTGATCAATTCTTTATAGAAATTTAGATTTGACAACTTTCTCCATAATGCTTACTCAACAAATGCGCCACTTTCTTAGGATCCACAGATATTCCCACTGGCAAAACATCAGGATTCTACATTACCAATGATTTACCACGTCTACTAATTTTTTGAAACTCTACACGTTATTTTACTCTTAAATGCACATCCACTGATTCATTGTACATTTTATGGTTTTTGGATATTTAGCTGACATAAGGCAAGTACCTTCTTGTAATTGTTCTACTTCGACAATCATGAGTTTCAGTACAACTCAAGCTATGAATGTTGATATTGCATTCTTATTTTTTATTCTATCGCCACTACGACCTTCTTTTGGAGGTAATACTGTCGCTACAAATCGTCTCATAACTAATTGGAATTTTTCATCAAATACGTAATTGTAAATGATTTCTTCCCACGAGTATTATCACTAATCCTGGATTTCATTGGTTCGTCAAAGCTATGCAATACTTATGTATTGGTATAGTTTGTCTTTTCTTTTGTAAAATAAATCATGAAACTCTTTTACGTCGCACATTTTTAAAGTATTATATTCCAAGTAATTTTGATGTTTGCAGTCTGGATTTCCTGACAGGTCTTTTGCACATTATCTGCTTAAGAATACTCTCCGTACCGAATCGGTTAGAATACCTACAAGGAATTCTTCCGTACAGTTGGCTCTTGTAAGTGGCAGCTGTTTTCTGCTTTTATTTGAAGATGTTTTTGTCAATTTGGCTTTAAATACTAACATATTACTTATCAAAAAACTAAGCGCACGCGAATCTTCTATTGGATAAAATTGCCTGGCGGGATATGTACTTAAATTACTGCTACGATTGCTAAGTTTTGAATTTAAACGGTAAACTACATTGGACTTGGCGGCGAATCTTGCCAATTAAATTAATATTCAAATAGATGTAGGAAATAATTCCATTTCGTTCGATCGTATTTGCTCATTTTTTTTGACTTGGCGGATTTTCTATACGATGGTATCTTCTTCATATTCTCATAGTGAAGATAGGAAAATGAGAAAAGACTTACGAGATACACAATACTTTTCGCGAAGACGCATCCTTTATCTTAATACGGGTAAAAATTGATATGGTTAATATGGTATCTTCCCGCGACTGTTTTCTCTACAAAGATAAAAGTATAATTAATTTATTCCTGTCCAGCTGGATATAATATGATTCATATTCATTATTTTTGTAGTGACTGTGAAATAAAAGACCCATCCGATGTGGTGAATGATACAAAATTAGCTGAGGAACTGTATCAACGATCATGTCGGATTGTAAACATTAAACCCGATGCAATAGAAGCATCAATAATGAAGAAAACAAATGAAGAAACAATAACAGAACAAATCAAGGAAGAAAAGAAAGAATGACTGGATTTATTTTCATAATAAATAATAAAAAAAGAAGAGTTAACAATTATTATCCTTAGTGATTAAGGTTACACTGCATCAAGCCTCGTCCATTTCTCGCTTACGGCCCAAAGCCATTTGGCAGTTTTCTCATCTTTTGCTACAGGTGTAAGATCCTCAATTTCGTAGTTGCTGTGAAAAATAATAACCTAAGCATAGTAGACAAAATCACAAGAAAAAACAGGACACCAATAACTCAGCATTTCTTAAATTATTATTTCGAGCCAATGTCAAATACATACCAAAAATATTTTCCTGTAATTTTTTCAACACTGTTATCGATGGCAAGATAGATAAGAGTTTGTGCACCTTGCCTTGGACTCTTAATGAAAGGCCAGAGAAACGGATAGAGAAATATCTTTGTCAACCAACTTTTGTGATAGCTCATGTGTCTGGTTATATCTGAGTCAACAATACCAGGGTGCATCATATTCACTGTCACACCCGTACCTTGAATTAATACATTCAAACAATAATTTATTCAGAATCAATTTTATATAATAATTATAATCACCTTCCAGTTTATTTGCTAGTTCTTTTGTAAATAATATATTAGCTAATTTACTTTGACAGTAAGCTTCAAACCCATCATATCTTCTATCGCAGTTGAGATCGTCCTTATTGATTTCACCTCTTTTATATGCCACACTAGTAACATTGATGATTCTACTTGGTGCTGAAGCCTAACAAAGAACAGAATCCAAACTCCAGATATCTACTACATAAATTCAAAATCTTCTACCTTTAAATTGTCTAGCAAAAGATTCGTTAGAAGAAAATGGCCCATATGATTTACACCGAGCTGCATTTCAAAACCTTCCAAAGTTTTCCAATGAGGTGTTTTCATGACGCCTGCATTATTTATTAGCACATCTAACCGTTTCTCCTCCTCTTTGAATGCTCTAACAAACTCCCTAACCGATTCTAAAGAGGCAAGATTGCATTTTCGACAGTACACATATTTATTTTTCGTATCCAGCACAATTTCTTCTCTGGTCTATAACTTGAGTAGATCGTTATTATATTGTTGAAGACTTTTACTTATATTGATATCTTACAGTTTCACATCTCATCATGTTTCTGCAAGCCATGTAAACTTTGGCACCGCGCCTTGCTAGCTCCCATGCTGTTTCTTTGCCAATACCGGTATTCGCACCCGTCACAATTATAACTTTACCCTCAGCATTTGAGTTTAGACCTTGATATCTTCGCCCACCTAATAATTCTCTAGAAAAAAGATTCTCCATAAACTCTGAAACTCCGAATTTTAAATACATACTTGCATAAACAAGCTACTCCATAACCTCCTACTGCCACTGAGCCTATTATAACCGATAATGGCATTTTATTAACAGCTTTTCTATACATTTTTACAAATATCCGGTATGGCTATAAAAATAAGTATTTCTTCTTTTTTTTGTCTGATTATTTTTGAATGAGGATTCTCCTGATTTCTCCTTAGAGAAGAAATCCTTGGGCCTTGTGCAAAATATTTATTCTGTGGCACAGAATACGAATACTAATAACATAGAGTTCAGAGAACAATAGTGTTAGAATAAATAGGTTAGGTAAGGACCAAGGCAAGAAGACTGAAAACAAGGAGAGTAAACTTTCTATGCTTCTCTACGTAGCCACATGAGAATACAGAAGTAGCATAATATAGCGTGGCCTCGTGTACGACGAACATCTTGACAGTTTAAATATTTGTTGTCTTTATCTTCGTGATCATAATTTGCTGTCTTTTTTAAGTGAGAGCCTCTCTTGCGCACTGTATGGTGCGCAAAGATGCATTTACAAAAGATATGAGTTGTATCTGATATGATTATGAAATCTTACACGATTTTTAGAGCGAGTTCAATCTCCTATTTCCAGTCTTCTTGGTCCAACGGATTCTCATTCCCTTAGAGTAGGGAAAAGTCGTGCGTACGCGACAGGAGATGCTGCTCTGTATAACCGCCGTGAAACGAAAGTGAAGCCAATTTTTCGATGGCCGTCATTAGTTTCGCCCTCACCTTAGTGTTTATAGCTCATTTAGATTTTCATTTTTTGTGCTATTTTTTAATGAAAAGGACGATTTTTTGATCTTAACACTATGGTGAAATGCGAGGCTCTTGGAAAAATATGGTGTTACGTCCTCGATTTGGTCCTCATTTTGCTCTCCGAATGGACCTCTAAGCACATAACCACAACCACAGATTAAAAAGAAGAACATAACCATGTCCCTTGGTCCCTTTGTAAGCCACAGAATACTAATAAATTGTCCCTCTGTTTTTGGCAAGGAGACAAGAAGACTGGAAACAAGGAGGATAGAAAATACTCTGGTTTTTGGAGATAGTCTCAGAGAACAGAGATGTATACTGTTCTCGTTCTCTATTCTCTGGTATTATGGTTCACGGTTCACAATAGATGATGACTGATGATGATAAAAAATATATTAGAAATTTATCATTGAGATTTGAGATTAATATTAATTTTTAAACAAAAACAAAATAATACTTTTCCTTGTCTATTTTTATTACTTTTTATATTTTTGAAAAAATATCTATTGCTATAATACAGAGTAAATATTGATATTCTAGCAAATATATTAAGCTAAATTGATGATAAAATTTATTATTTGAATACAAAATAACAGAACTTTGGACTTTGACCATTCCATATTTTTACTCAGTACCTACCTACTCAACAAAAACTGATTATCTTGTTCGCCTTTTAGCTGTTTATTAGTGGTTTTTCTACCAACCAATTTGTTCGGTTATTTTATATTGAAAAATAACAATTATGTCGACTTTAGCAAAGGGTAAGTTTCAGAATTAATGAATACAGTAAATAAGAAGGCTATGAATAAGCGCTTGCTTTTTTTTCTATGCAATTCTTAGGAATCATGATAGTTGGTGCTAAAAGGACACCATTCGGCACATATGGAGGAAAATTAACCAAAACCCACATGACTGAGATACAAACTGTTGCAGCGAAGGCTGCATTAGCTGCGGCAAATGTAAACCCTGAAATGGTCGATACGGTCGTCATCGGTAATGTTCTCACGGTAAATGAGCCCTAAATACTCTATATTCCGTATTATATATCAAACATATTTGTATTAACCTTCTCCTTTCCGAAAAAATATAAGTCATCAGCTCCAGATGGTGCCTTTCTACCAAGACATGTTTCACTTCATTGCGGCATACCTCAAGAGAAACCAGCATTCTTAGTTAATAGATTATGCGGTTCAGGATTTCAAGCAGTTGTAAATGGGGCTCAGGTAAGTTGTTGCATTTTCATCAATCAGGTTTTGCGAAAAGCCACTTACTATAGGAAAGAGAACAGTATACCTATACCTACGATATTTTTTATCATTCTATAATATAATTTTTAAAATAGGTAATTTACTTAATTGTTGTTTATGATACTCATTTGAATGGTTATTCAGTTGGATTCAATTACTGTTATCGTTATTTGCCAGTCTACTGATTGAAATCTTTTGATAACAAACAATAGTATGATCATAAATTATTATATACAACCTTAGACAAAGTCTAAGTATACATAACGCATGATTAAAATAAAATTTTCTAATATTAAAGAAGCACTGAGTCTGTATTTTATCGCTTACGTGTCCTTGACCATGTTTGCGGTTTTTAAGATGTAAAATAAATTATAATCTTTTAATTTTATGCAGTTGGCCAAAAATTGTTTTTAAAATTAAAAAAATGTAGATTTTGGGATTGGCACTTTTTAAACACTTGAGTCGGATCCATTTAAATAATTAGGTAGTTTAAAAGATGAATTGAATTAAATAAGCTACCTAAGCAAATTTCTGGAACGTTCTTTCTAGCAAAATATGTTTTAGCTTCATCTCAGTCTCTAATTTGCAGGATATTTTAACTGGAGTTGCGGAAATCGCCCTAACTGGTGGTGTTGATAGCATGTCAGCCGCTCCATATGCAGTTAGGAACATGAGGTTTGGCGTTCCACTCGGTACAAGTCCAGTACTCGAAGATACGCTGTGGATTGGTCTTACCGATTCGTACTGCAAACTTCCGATGGCATTGACGGCTGAAAAACTTGGTGAACAGTACAAACTTACCAAGGATGAGGTAGATCAGTTTGCTCTGAGATCGCAGCAACTGTGGAAAGCTGGTAAGATGATTTAAATTTCAAAATTCTCCGTGTGGTAGGTATTAGGTATCTACCTTTTAGATAGTTGCTTAAGAAAAATAGGTTGCTGCTGAGTAGCTTTTCATAATTTGGCTATTTACTAAAACTAGCTAAAGCCACTGTGTTTTGATATAATTAATACTGCATCCTTTTCTGAAGGACACTATTGTGTACTTTCGGCAAAAAATTGATTGCAAACAAATTAGTAAAAAAGGCATAAATGGGCACATGTTTGTTGTGACAGCTCAGGATGCTGGACGTTTCAAAGACGAGATTGTACCAATTCCACTGAAAGTGAAGAAAGAAATGGTGAACTTTGAGGTGGATGAACATCCCAGACCGCAGACAACTATCGAAAGTTTGAAGAAACTCCCCACAATGTTCAAACAAAACGGATTAGTGACGGCTGGTTCAGCATCCGTAAGTTGAACTTATAATACACCCTAAATTATATGAGCTTGTTAATAAAAACAGTATTAAAAATAGGGTATTTGCGATGGCGCTGGAGCTATTGTAATAGCAAGCGAGAATGCCGTCACCAAAAACAACCTTAAACCACTTGCCAGACTGGTTGGATGGTCTGTTGTTGGTGTCGATCCATCTATTATGGGTATTGGACCTGCTCCTGCTATCAAGAATCTATTGAAAGTTACTGGAAAGACCATGAATGACATTGATCTGGTTGAGGTATAGTTGAAATTGATTTGTAAAGTAAAACAAAATCTCCTGTTTTTTTCTTATACAGATAAATGAGGCTTTTGGAGCCCAAACTTTGGCATGTGCCAAAGAACTTGATCTCGACATGAATAAACTTAACGTCGATGGTGGAGCAATTGCGCTAGGACATCCTTTGGGAGCGTCTGGTGCCAGGATTACAGCTCATCTTGTTCATGAACTGAGGTGGGTCTATCAGATGCTTTTGTCTTGGCGAATTTTGATTGTTTTTGTTTTGACAGGAGGAGAGGTGCCAAACTAGGAATCGGTTCAGCTTGTATTGGTGGTGGACAAGGTATTGCTTTGATGGTTGAAGCTCTGTAAATTTGAAGCTATAATTATTCCGAAAAAGACTTTTTAATAAGCCCCGAAGTGCTCTTATGTATACAAACAAGATTTTTTTTAAATACATGATATTTTTACAACTATTCTACTTTTAAAACGATATATAAGAATAAATATAGATTTATTCTTATATTTCTTTGTATTATTTCAATAGAGGATTTTCTTTGCTTCTTATTATCTTTTTTAATGATGTAATCCAAGAATCCCAAAAAATACTATGATTAGTGTAATTAGACAGTTAAAGACCAAATTGTTTGTCAGTATGGGATATCTCATATACAGAAAAACGAACGGCATTCGTAGTATTTGTTATTTTATAAACTTCAGTTTTTGTTTATTTTGTGCGTTTCCTGGGAACAACTTTCCGATAGCCAGAGTAAGCTGTGCAATAGTTTTCAACATGATACAAAGAATCTTTGTATCACGTGCTTTCAACGAAGAAAATTTGCAATGATGACAGACGCCTACATTTTCCATGAGCAAGATTAGAAATTGCTGTGGAGACTAAAAAAACTGAGTTATTATTATTGAAAGTAACCTTATCAAACTCAATATCGTTGTAATCAGAAAAAGATGTTCTATAGAATGAATCCAGTCTTTGCATGTCAAAAATACAAGTTACGTTAATTATTTGCCAACAATATCCTAATCAAAAATTTCAGTTAACAGTGACCTCAGGAAGAACAGTTGTCTCGCAAATGTTGTGACAACGGAAAGACAGAAAAATGATTACGGTCATTAAGTTTCTCTTAATAACTGATGCTAGAAGTGTGCCTTATGAATGGTAAATCCAAAACTGAATTAAATGTTTTCGCTAGTATGAGGATTATTGAAAATAATGACAATGTAGAAACGATTTTTTTTTGAATACGTTGGTTTCGAAATAACTATACAGGTAAGAAAATTCCAAAACTAAACTTTATTTTTTTAATCCGTTATATAGGTACCTTCTTAGTTTTTACTTTCAACCACAGTAGTCTGGAACAAAAATCAGTGTATCAAATTCATTATGTTGAAAGATGTTATTAAAATTATTTATTAATTTTATTTAGATTTTCTCATGCTTTAATATTAGAACTGTACGAAAAGGAGAGGTGGCGCAGTACATATTGTAACGGGCATATATAGGGTGACTGGTAAGCGGACGTATTCCTTTAAGGAGGTGAAAGTAGAACTTAGTTGCTACCGATTAAACATTATTTACCTCTACACCATTCTTCACGGTTTTCGAGATGTTTGTTTTTTTCAATTTTCAAGAAATTCAGTTCTTTGCGCAGCAAATATTTAAAATTAACGAAAATAATAAGAGCCCTTCTAAATGTCGCTTTTTAAATTATAAGCTGACACACATACCCAAAATATCAGCTGTAAAAATTATTAATATACTAATGTTAACTATAAATTATTTCGGTTTAACCTCAACTTTTCTTTCCATGTTACTAACTAATGGTTCCTTTATGCTCAAAAAATTTGAAAATATCATATAAATCAAACATACAAATTCTTGTTAGAGGTTCTCTATTTTATTATTTTCAAAATAAGGTACACCATATTTATTTATTTATTGACATTTAGTTTCAGTTTATCGTCAAAAGTTTGGATCAAAATCTTTTATTGCACTATTGGGCCAATAATAATTAATCCCCATCTGAAGAAAAAAAAAGTTTTCAAAGAAAATTTAGTGTTATTGTATGGATGGAACTTATTGGCTGTAATTTAATTGATCCCTATTTTTTCCTTGATAACCTCAACGGAGAAAATTATGAAGTTTTTTTACGTAACAACCTATGACTTACTAGAAGATATCCCTTTAGCATACAGGCAACAGACGTTTTTCCAGCATGATGGATGTTCTGCACACTATCGTGTCAACATAAGGGAACTCGGAGACGATTGGTTTCCAAACAAATAGATTGGAAGAGGTGGGCCCATACCATGGCCTGCCTGCTAGAAGCCATGATTTCCGTATTCACGGTACTGAATCACTCGATTCCACCGGGTTGAATGCCCTGGCCTGACTGACTCCTCACCAAATCCTCTCCAATATATAGGCCAGCCCCTCCTTCTCGAATCTTCAAAAGACGTCTTCCAAAGCCACGCCAATTAGCGCGACCTCACTAGATGCTTCGGGATATCATCTTGACCCTGGCATGCATCGCTGTCCAATTGACCAATAGCAGCATGCCTCACACACACACTACCCGGGCCCTACCAACGTCCGTACTTGCCTACGTGCTCCGCCTTCTGACGAATAGCACAGGACGTATTAATGGCCGACCCGTCGACCCAAGTTCGTTACGATATTTATATATACAGGGAGGTCCGAATTATAATTGAGAAACTTCAGCAGCGTATTCAACACTTAAAAATAATTAAAAAAGTTTATATAAACTTATCTCTAAAAACGCTTCGTTTTGGAGATACGGGGTGTTGAAATATTGCGAAAAAAATTGTTTTTTGTTATTATTTAAGAAACTCTTCTAGATTTTGCATTCAAACTTAGTAGGTATTATTAACACTTATAAACAAATTTATAGCATGATAAACACTTATTTTTGTTTTACCAGTGGCGTTCATGAGACTGTTTTAATTATTTTAAATAACAAAAAAAATGTACGCCAATGGTTTATCGCATTTTTTTAACAAATTTAGATATCCTTATCAATTGTAAACAAAAATGGTCTCTTCAGTCTTTTCGCTAAAACGAACCGTTTTCGAGAAAAAAATAATTTTTGTTTGCATGTGCATCTAATATCTTAGGTTTGCAAATGTGATGTGAATAAAAACGAATTATCTTAATTTAATTTGCAAACCTCAGATATTAGGTGCAAATGCAAACAAAAATTAATTTTTTTTCGAGGACGGTTCGTTTTAGCGAAAAGACCATTTTTGTTCAGAATTGATCAATATATCTAAATTTATTAACAAAATTGCGATAAACCATTGGCGTACATTTTTTTAATTATTTAAAATAATTAAAACGGTGTCATGAACGCCACTGGTAAAACAAAAACAAGTGTTTATCATGCTATAAATTTGTTCTTAAAAGGCAATAATCCCTACTAACTTTGAAAGCAAAATCTAGAAGAGTTTCTTAAATAATAAGAAAAAACATTTTTTTTCGCAATATTTCAACACCCCGTATCTCCAAAACTAAGCGTTTTTGGAGATAAGTTAATATGAACTTTTTAAATTATTTTTATCTGCTGAATACGTTGTTAAAAGTATCGCCATTATAATTCGGACCACCCTATATATTTTGTTCGCAATCGGAAATGACGGTAATCAATTAAGGACATTCCGACTTCTAGACCTAAAGATCTATATATAAGATAAGTGTGAGTTGGGGCTCAGCTTTTGGAATAGTGAGCAAAATACTCGTATTTCTCTATCCAAATATTTCAGTAGCGAAAATTTGCCTCTGTCAGATAAATATATAGTAAAATTTAGTTTCAAAATCTAAGGCAATACGTTTTTTTGTATTATTAATATTTAATATAATCGAAGATTCTAGAAGACAAAAGACCCTCCCATGGCACGACTTGTTTGTCATCAAGGAGGATAAACATAAGCAGGCGTATTCATAATCGATACTTAATACCATAGAAATAATACTCCTACTAAATTAAGTGTGGAGGTCTAACCTTAAATTAGGTCTATGACTCTTATGTCGTTATAGTAGGATAGTGTTTTGTTTTATATTTTAATACCGTACTAGCTAGTACCGAACTAAGATTGGATTATGAATACGCCTGAAGCTTTTTATTACTTCAAAATAAATTTACATTTTTTCAGAAGGAATTCCAATATTCATAGATTTCTGAATATACCTACTCTTATAATATATGTTTTAAACATTCATTTGATGATGTTAACGTAATTAAGTAGTAAACATTCGTGTACCTACTTTTAACGAGACTGAGTGTGTCAACTCATGATGAAGAAAAAGATGGAATTTCCATCCTTCCGTTCATCAGTCAGTCGTCTGTATCTCATGAACAGTAGTAATAGGTGGACAGTATAATTTTTATTTTACAATGATACGGAACCCCTCTTTTGCAAGTTTGTCTCGTCATTTGAAATGTTACAGAGAAAAGTTTCTACAAAATATATCATTATCTAGTTTATCTCTCCCACTGCTGGACATAAGCTTCTCTTAACCTGATCCACTTTGAACGATCTTGGGCATCTTGGATCCAGTTCGGAGTAATTCTTTTTATGTCATCCTACCAACGGCGGGTTGGAGGTCTTCCTCTAATTCTAACACCTCCTGCCTTTTTGCCACATCTCCTCAGACCAACTCTATTTTAAATAAAAGTTATTCTCTCTATGGCGTATGTTACTTTTGATATTTGGCGAATAATGTTCGTAATTCGTAACTCGATCCCTCAATGTAATTCCCATCATTGATCTATCCATGGCTTGTTGATGCTTTTATCCAATAGGCCTGAGATGAGAACAATGTCGTCAGCGGCTGAGTTATGCGTTTATGTTGATGCCAGTACCCTTCGCCCTTCATTTGAACACTCTTAAACATGTAGGTACTGTAGCAACGATTAGAAACAATCTGTAGTGTATTGTATCTCCTTGGAGCACTCTTTTATTTCTGAGCTGTGTTCTCGTGTAGTCTCACATTTACCGTTGCGTGTTTTTAAATATGTCGTAATATAGTTGAGTATACGACAATCTGCAAGGGCTTTGAACATTTCGTGATGACTTATGGTGTCAAATACCAAATGACTTTTCCTAATCTATAAATGCCAACACTAGGGGTTTATTCTATTCGACACATCTTTCGATTAGTTTTCTTATCACCTGTAAGTGCTCATTTGTTCCGTAGCCCGCTCAGAATCCGACATGTTCTCTTGGCTAGTACAGGTACAGCTGTCTATTTTGGAATCGAGTATTCTGAAAATAATCTTCGTGAATAGCTTATATAGATTAGTAAGGAGACTAATGGGTTTATAATTTTATAAATTGGTAATCTTACCATTTATAGGTACAATGTAGAATGATAATATAGTTGCGTTATTCAACATTGTCGGTGTAGTTCGTTCTTCTAGGTATTTACTGAATAGCTTCTTTATAGCTTGCAATTGTTCTTTATCGCCCTCCTGGATAGCCTCTATGACAACAAATCTTCGCCAAGTGATTTGTTTTTCAACTCTGAAAGAGATTTCAGGCCTTATTCTTCTGTTATTTCTGGCAATTCTTCGGGACCTAGGTTTATTATTTGAGGAAAAGTATCAGATGGTATTTGTTTATCTTGGTGACTATATAGGATTTTATAAAATCTCCACAATCTTTAAGATATATCTTCCTTATTATTTATTTGCTACACCTCAGTGTTTTCCATTTTAGTTATTTCGTCCTTATCTAAACTTAGGTTATTGCGGAGTACTTTCATGTTCTTATTTTCTTCTATTACTTTAGAGTTCAATCGACTGTTATAGTCTCACACATCAGTCTTAACAGCCTTTGATATATCAGTATTCAATCGTTTTAATTCTTCTTGATTTTGTACGTACTTCTCGCCTGTGCCTCATAAGTTGTTTGGTGTTCGTAGTCAGTTTTTCTTCATGTTGTAGACTTTGAACAATGTTTTCGTAGAGCTTCTAAAACTAAGTTTCAAATATTTTCTTTAATTTCTTCGATATTCCTTCTTCTTTGTTTTATCAGTTATCAATCAATCAAAACTATTTTTATTTTCTTTTATTATTATTTATTTATATATTATTATTATTATCATATATATTATATATTATTTTATTATTATTTTTAACAATTGGCCAATTGTTTTTAGTTAGGGCCAATGACTTTATGGTAGATATATCAGGTATCAGGAACGAGGAGGATAGTTTACTAGTTAAAGACAATATTTGGAGTTTTGGAGACAGCACCGCAAAAAACACAGAACGATCGACAAAGGTAAATTTCTATTTTTGTTCTGGAAAGTAATTCGAAACGACATAATAATAATAATAATAATAATCTTTATTCAGGTTAACATACAAATCTTGATTAAAAAATAGTATGCTAATAGATTGTCTGACTTAATAAAGTCCAACAATCCCCTACCGAGATGCAAATAGCATCTGTGTGTAGACCTGAACTTAATAATGTATTAAAATCTACAAGCTTAACATAATCTAAATATACATATTAATATACAATAAATAAACAAATAATAAAATTAAAATGCAACAAAACTATAAATACAACTACAAATGTAAAGAAAGACACATGATATAGGAAGTATTAAATATTAAAACAGATTTTTTAAGTAATATAACAATATCTATGTATATTATAACTTCAAATTATTTAAAATCCAACTCTTAATATGAAATTTAATACGCCCTCTAGAGAAGTTTAATTTTTTTAGATTGTTATCTAATCTATTGTAGACAAGTTTGGATCGATATAAACTAGTTTTTTGACCAATATTTAATTTAGTTTTACTTACTGTTAGCGATTTGTGTCTAGAAAATAAACATGCTTCAGCAATAGTATACTCTTCCCGTAGATTACAATAATTATTTATTAGTGCTTCCAAAATATATTTTTGATTGATGTTCAGCAATCGTGTCTCACTAAAAAGGTTGTGTTGTTTACCAAAAGTTAAAATTTTGATAGCACGCTTTTGTATTCTTACTATCGGCCCTAATGTATTTGAATAAGCTGAACCCCAACAAATAATTCCATAAAATAGGACGCTACAGAACAAAGCATGGTATAATTTTAATAAATCATTTTTTTCAAGAATATATCTCATTTTATAGAAAACAAAAAGAAGGTATCTTACTTTTTTAACAATACTAAAAATATTTTTCTTCCAATTCCAATTTTCATCTAGTATAACACCAAGGTATTTAACTTCATTTACCCTTTTTATTTTATCACATCCACAGTTTAAGTTATTATAACAAACATCATCATGTATTGTGAGTCCGTCTGTAACAGGGAGCTTATCCGCATATAGAGACACATATAAAACACTGGATTTTGACATATTTAAAGACACTTTGTGATAATTAAACCATTTCCTTATAATTTTTAAAGAATGTTTGGCATTGGCTGTAACTTCATCCCAACTCTCACCACTACAAATAATGACTGTGTCATCCGCAAAAGATACAATAACACTCGGTAAATTAAGATTCAATAACCCATTAATATAGGCATTAAATAATAATGGACCCAAAATTGAACCTTGAGGGACTCCACAAGTAACTAAGCTGTAAGAACTTTTAACACCATTAATGAGAACACACTGAAATCTATTTGATAGATAGTTACGCATCAAATCATTAACAATCCCTCTTATACCTATATCATTCAATATAATCAATAGAAATTCATGTACTACCGTATCAAAAGCCTTCGCTAGATCGAGAAATATTGCTATTACCGATCTGCTATTGTCAAGTTGGTTACATATGAAGTTATTGACATAATTTAAGGCATCATTAGTCGATTTATTCTTTCTGAATCCGAATTGTCTCCCATTTATCATTCCCTCTCCCTCTAGAAAATCATTAAGTCTTTTGTGTATCACTTTTTCAGATATTTTAGCCAAATTTGATAATAAGGATATTGGTCTATAATTACTTGTTGATTTATGATCACCAGCTTTATATATTGGTACAACCTCTGCTCTCTTAAAATGATTAGGCCAAATACCAGATAGCATACATTTTTTTTCTATCATTATTCAATAAAATCTCATAGTTCCAATTGGTTGCAACCGATTGCTCAATAAATATTAAAAAAATGGTCTGACGTTATTAGTTGGCTCACTTAAAAATCCAAAATAATATTAATTCTATTGGTGCTGGTACTTTTGAAGTTGTGCAGTTGCAGTTAGATTGAAAACTTTTGGCACCAACTTGACAAGTACCACCACCAATAGAATTATTATTATATTGTATTTTTGAGTGCACCAGTTAATAATGCTGATCCATTTTTTTAAATATTTATTTCACACTTTTGTGTGTAACATTAGTCACGAAAATCGTTGAACGTTCACTTATAACCTGTACTATTACTCATGTGTATTCTTTGCTTGTACTCGGAAATATGCATATTTTAGAGTTTACCACCGCTGTAACTCAAATTTTCAATTTTTCGAAAGAAATTGCCCCTTCCGGATATTTTCTTATCTTTATTTCTGCCGTCTCGGATTTTCGATTTTTGAGAAAAATTGCACCCTCCACCCCTTCTGGGGCAATTTTGGTAGAGAAAGTGACTTCGGATTTGAGTTTCTACGAATATGGGACCATTTCTCAAGTCTCCTCTTTCAAATGATTCAAAAATCATCAAAATCGGAGTACGTTTACTGTATATGTGCGCGCGTACAATGCAACAAAAATGCAGACAGTGGAATTGTATACCTCCTCCGTTTGAGTTCGTCGATCAAAAATGGCTAATCAATTACAAAACCTACTTGACTTTTTTTAGGGAAAGTTTGAGATCTGTTGAATAATGATGGAAAAACTTGGAATTGTCATTTGAAAATAGATTATTTTAGGGTATATTCAAATTGGTGAAAATCCTATTCTCTATCTCTCTTCTCTATCCTATCCTAAGATTGTCCGTTCGGTCGTCTGTCAGCGTGCTCTATTTTGAATACCGTAATAATAATAATAATAATCTTTATTAATGTTAGTGTGCTCAGGTGAGCATTTACATAAGTCATGTAAAGTAGTGTGGTATATAAAGTATATAAAAAATCGGATAAATATATAAAACAACAGTAGCACATAAAACAATGCATGTTTTAAGGTGAGCTTAGTGTGTAAAAATCTGTGGTCATAAACTCATCAAAGCTATAGAAAGCGTGATCAGATAGGAATATTTTAATTTTATTTTTAAATTGTTTTCTAGTTCCTTTATAGGCGTTGGTAGGGAATTAAAAAAACGCAAGCCATGATATCTCACTCCATCTCTAATTTTCGAGAGGCGGAGAAAATCGGGAATAGATAGAGAGTTGAAATTTTCAGAAAATGTGTATTTTTGTTATCGATCTAACAACAACTGTCTGTGTCTCATGCGCAGTTATAGGTAGACGGTGAAATTTTTCTTCTACAATGGTATCGAACTCTTTGTTTGTGAGTTCGATTCGGACTCCCTTCTGTATACACAATTTGACCCAAAGTCATTTCGTTTGTAAGTACTTATATAATTCATATAAATATAGGATAAAAAACTATCCGATAAAAAACTACACTTATCAGGGTTGAATGAAAACAAACAGCTTAGTAATTAAAAATAATCTATATTCGTTTCTATTTCAGTCCTTTTAAAAACTCATATGCTGCCGACATATCTTTATCGGCAAACCCATGCAACATCATTGCTCTGTACATTTGACATGCTATAGCTCCTGTGGGTAGGGGGGCACCACAACTAGATGCGGCACTTTCGGCCAAACCAAGATCTTTTACCAACAGGGGTATGCCGAAACCACCCTTGTAACCATCCGAAGAGGGCACATTCTCCATTAGCCCCGGAATGGGATTATACTTTTCCGAACTGAATGATCTGCCTGTTGATACGTTTATTATTTCGGTTAGCAGCTTTGGATCCAGGCCCAATTTGACTCCCAGATTGAGAGCTTCAGAGGTCCCTAACATTGTTATACCTTAAAAAATATATTTTGTTAGCAAAAGAATATCTTCTTTGAAGTATTGGTAAATTTTCTAACCGAAAATAAGGTTATTGCAAAGTTTTGCAATTTGACCAGCTCCATGGGAGCCACATTTGAACACTTTCGCGCCCATTTGCAACATGACTGGTTCCACTTCCTTCAAGTCTTCGTCTTGACCGCCTACCATGAATGTGAGAGTAGCCGCTTGAGCCCCAGTCACACCTCCAGATACTGGAGCATCAAGAAATCTAAAGAAGCAATACATACATCATTTGGAATAAAATTCGAATGGAAATTCATACCTAATACTGTTGTCTTGTGCAATCTGTGCCAACTCTTGCGCATACTGTGGACCTATTGTTGACGAATCGACCAAAAGAGCGTTTTTCTCCATGCCTTTGAGAATACCATTGTCGGCCAAGACTGTGTCCTTGACCACTTGCCCATTGGGTAGCATAGTAAAGACCACCGAGGCGCCACGTACCGCTTCTTCTGGTGAGGCGCAAGGTTGCGTTCCTGGGACACTCTTGGCAGCTGCTGGTACCACGTCGAATACCTTCAACTTCTGACCTTTGTTGACCAGATGCTTGGCCATTCTGGAGCCCATCTGACCGAGGCCGATGAAGGCAATATGGCTGGCATTACGTTCTGAAATTATTGACTAGTTATTTCTCTAATATACGGCTTAGATATATTGGTGATATAAAGTGTGTTCATTGGCCAGGAAAACTGAATAACTCATATGGAATATGAATGAAACTCGTGTAAATAGAAGTGTTATATTTAAACGAAGAGTATGTATGGTTAAATGTTTGTAATGAAATGCCATTTTCAGGTAAGGGGATTAGTAGGAGGATCAGTTAATTCATTCCACGATTACATCTATTTTCTCATCCAATGCCGTTATTAATTTATTTAGATTTCTCACTAAGTGAAATTATTGCACATCAATAATATAATTGTCCTTGTTGTTATTAGCTTTAGGTAGACATTGCAAAATTGCTACTAAAAGGTTTACCACTGAAGTCTGAAGATCCCCGCAAAAAACGCGTCGGTTTCAAAACTTAAGTGTGGGTAATTCCTAGCAATTTATATCTATTGTAAGAATCATATGAATTTTAAAATTAGTGCTAAAATACCTCTATCCACCTATACAACTGATACTTCATCTCTTGTTGCACAACTTCACATTTGGTTTGATTCATATTCCGAAGTTTGTGATTCTAGTACCTGCCACCTATCAGAGAATATAAAAACTCTGGTAACTATACCTAAAAAATATAAAATATAGGCAACTTTTTATTGCGTCTGTCTGTATTTCTGTATGTTTGTACACTTATCACGCAAAGACTAATGCTTAGAATTGTATGCATTTTTTACCAATGTATTGCTAGGGGTCTAACTTAGAATACAGGTTCCATTCCATGCGGTAGGTACGCAAAAACTACCGCATGGAATTGAAGTTTACCATGCGCACGAAGTAACGGGCAAAAGCTAGTCATTAAATAAATTTGGTCTTAGTTTTCGGAAAAAGTCATATTTCAGCGGTTGCAGATACTAAATAATTCACTTCTGTATGCGACTATCTGTAATTATTTTAACCTTAAGTTTAAAGCCAACAAGGAGCTACGTTCTTTCAACAGTAATGAATCTGATTTAATTTTTCAATTATCGTATGTTAAATGTTTACTCAATTTCCTAATCCAGTGCTCTCACCATTACACGTCTTTGTTTTTGTCTAGCCTAATAATTCATTGGTGGGTCAGTTGTGATGCAAAAGCGGCAATTTAAATGATTTGGAGAACAATTCTGTTATTTTTCATATTGAACTATAATTGCCGATAATATCGAGCGATCCACATGAAATTCATTCTCAGTAAGCTGTGGGATTTGATGTCATGATTCCTAATTCGGCTTAAGTCATATATTATATAGCGCAATGTCATCTAACAATCATAATATATATATTTCTCAAAGGTCTTTGTACGCCATATATCCCCTTAAAGACTTCATCATAATTATAAATTGTTTTTTTTCAATTTTTTTTTGTTCCTCAAAGATGTTTTTGTCGGTACTCGTCCCCCGCGATTACAATATTATGCGAAATATTCCCAAGGATTAACTAGTTGCTACATAAAATATTTATGAATTTTCTATATAAATAACCATTCATTATGGTGTCATTATAAATGACTTTGAGTATAAAAAGTCATGAAACACTTGACAATATCTTTTGCATTTTTCAATATCTTAAAATAACAAATATCTAATCTAATCTGCAGAATTTTATTGTTTTCTTTTTTATATAGGTACGAATGAATACTATAATCAAATGACACAAGTAGATAAAAGACAAAAAAGCCAACATTAGAAAAAATATTTTTACCGGATGAGCTATTTTCAAAATATAAAAAATACTGACAAACCGCTAAAAAAATAACGCTGGAGAAATGTTATAACTGTTCATGAACAAATACAATCGAAAAACATTGATAACAGTATATAAACAATAAATTCAGCTAACTCCTATGCTTTAAAAACATACAATAATTATTGTAGGTACATATTTTTTTTTGGATAACATTAAATTTATCAAAATTTCCAGATTTATGTTATATACTTAAATATCCAAGGAATTAACAATATTGCTTCATAAAATAACAAGACACATTTTTGGTTGCCATGACAATGTTTACAAATTGCATAATATGACATAAAAGCAAGGTCACTCGGTTGGTGGTTTCAAGTACCAACTCTTTTTCTTATTACTTATCATCATCGTATTTATTGATCAGTTTAAAAGAAAAAAGACACATTATTTTAAGTTTTGAACTGATATCAAACGGATACCCAATTTGCTTTTATGAAACAACAGTTGCAATCTTTGACGTACACAACCAATTCACGATGACGTGATGTAAAGGTCAAGTACGTTTCTATCCTCTAGCCTCTAGTTAAGTATCCACTATGATCATGTCAATACAATAATCCATTGGTAATAAGTCAAACAATTTACCAATTTTATCAATATAACCGTATCTCATAAGCTATATTTGCGATAGAACAAAATAATTACTTATGAATTTTAAGAATTAAAATAAAATGCCATCATTCATATAAGTCTTTTGAATATTTTTTACAAACAAGTATAAATTTATGATATAATATTTAGCATTAATTATTATGCTTACAATTCTTGTCCGGATTTGTTGTAAAACATAAGTAGGTATCTACAGGCATATGATAACCGGTTTAAAATGTGAATATGAGCAAATAAGATCTTCAATATGTACTTACTTTGAAATGTCCCAATAATAAATCTAGAACTTTTTGAGAAAGACATGGTGCTAACAATAAATACTGTCAAACACAACTAATAATACTTTCTCTTGCTCACAGTGTAAGCACCTCTCACACACTCTCAAAGAAAAACATCAACTGATAACAATATTGGTGAAATACAGTTTTGTATTATATTATCTGAACCTTTGATTGTGGCCTTGCCGTCCAGAGCATACAGGTCATCAATTTGGTGTTGCCTAACCATTTGTTAATGGATCATTTCTTACCTGATATCTACCTACCTTATTAGTTAGTATATAATGGGTGACCAAATGTTAAGTAGGATAATTTCATACCTTCGTCTTCGTAAGAGATCAAAGGAATAATCCTCTAACCTTTTCGCACTGAAGAATACAAAATAATCATTATATTGGTACTGGTAATTTTGAAGTTGTGCAGTTGTTGTTAGTTGTTAAAGGCACATAATCTGCAGTCTGTAGATGCCATTGTGATTGAAGGTTTTTTCGTAAGATAAAATCCCCAAAAAACATTCCCAATGTAAGACTTTTGGAGGTGAGAGCTATATTCTGCAAAACTCGACAAAAAAATCTCAAATCTTTCGCATACGCTCAGTAAGAGCTCCACACCCATACCATTTCTTATGTTTCTTTGTATACGCATTTTGCTTTAATGGTACATTTTCATCAAGTAATTCTATCGCTTCTCACCGCCCCCAAAATTCCGTCCATGAAATTACTACTTGACGTATTATATTCATAACCCATAGTTCCACTAAATATGGACTAGCATTTCCAGTCACTCAACTGCTCACTTTAAGTGATAAAATTGTCACTACCTTACCACCTTACATACAGACTTGAAATGAATGCACTATATTCCGTATTGGAAAAGAAGATGAAATAAAATAGAAATAATATTTCATTTGAACTTTTATTCTTTTTTACGAACTACATGTGTATATTTAACTATATGGTCAAGTTTTAAGGGTTCTATATGGGAGAAAAAATCAACTATGTTAGTGATCTGCAATATTTTTACACACACCAAACATACAAAAGTGCAATACGATCTATTTCTTAATATACAGGGTGTTTCAAATATATTCGCAGGACTTGAGGATGTGCTAGCTCGTCCAAAAATATGAAAAAAAGTTTACATTAACTTACCCTCTAAAATGCGCCATTTTAGAGATACAGGGCGTTGAAATAAAAAAAAACGTTTTTGCGACGATCTCCTGAACCGTTCATAGTACAAGTTTTGAGTCAGAAAAACATTGTTGTTAAGTCATGATTGGTGAAGATTTTGAAGGAGTAGTGGGGGTTTTTCTCCACAATTTCTACGCTAATGGGAAAAGTACGGTTTTGGAACGCCCATTTGAAGCGCCAATGTTTTCTACACAATCTGACACAAAACTTAGCCTATTATGAGTGGAAAATGCTTACAAAAGCTGTTTACTGCAAGATAAACGATTCCAAGATATTCACAAAAAACATTTTTCTTTCAATTTCAACACCCTGTATCTCGAAAATGGTATATTCTGAGGATAAGTTAATATATTTTTTTTTCATTTTTTTGGACGAGCTATCACATCCTCAAGTCCTGCGCATATATTATAAAACATGTAACTGCTAACACCGTATTAAGGAGACTTAGAAAGGCGTGAAGTATCTGTAAAACCTATTATGAGTTGAAAAAGAAATTGAACAACTTATGTTTCAACGTCATGGAAGGAATTTTGGGGGCGGTGAGAAGCGATAGAATTACTTGATGAAAATGTACCATTAAAGCAAAATGCGTATACAAAGAAACATAAGAAATGGTATGGGTGTGGAGCTCTTACTGAGCGTATGCGAAAGATTTGAGATTTTTTTGTCGAGTTTTGCAGAATATAGCTCTCACCTCCAAAAGTCTTACATTCGGAATGTTTTTTGGGGATATGATTTTTTTTGGAAGTCGGTTAGCTGTCACCACAGTGTAGATAAACACAGTAGTCCAACGCAAGCCATTCCTTGATGTGGCCCGCCTTTGCCGCCGTGTCTCCCGTACCCACAGTATAAATATACCCAGTAGTCCAAATCAACGGCGGCCGCCTTAAATGATAGTTTCGGAGCATCATTTTTTGCGGTCGTCTGTTTGTCAAAGGCCACCGCGATTTCGTCAAAGGACACCGCGATTTCGTGTCTCCCGTTTGTAATTAAGGGAGACACGGCGGCAAAGGCGGGTCTGTGTTTACCTATACTGTGCCCGTACCTTAAGCTGATGCTCCGAAACTATCATCGAAGGCGGCCGCCGTTGAGTTGGACTACAGCATATATATACTGTGGCTGTCACGAACTAACTTTAATTTTCAATAATCATATTAATTTTAAATACAAATATATATATATATATATATATATATATATATATATATATATATATATATATATATATATACATATATGGTCGATGGTACCTTAGACGTTTACGGAGAACGGGACATAAGATCGTTCTGAAAGTTTGGTTAAGTAATTGCTCTTAATCTATTTTATATAATAATATGATAATAATAATCTATTTAATATATTTTCAGCGATGCAGCGTTGCCGCTTATATAAGTATTACTGCGTTTTTGCATCTGTCCTCACTTTCTTGATATTTCCGCCCCACTTACCTACACCTATCTCTAACGGTTCCCGAGATATTAATTATTTTCCATATTTTGGATCAAAAACATAGCTCGAATTAAATGTTTATATCTGCGTTATTGCAATTCCTAGGAAGCTGTAACTTTGTTAGTAGGTCATCGAGATAATGTTTATGGATTCTGAATAGAGAAATTTGTCCTGTGGATCATTCAAAATGTGTTTTTTAGTTGGAACACCCTGTATATTATGAAATATCCTGAAAGATGCCTAAATTTCCTTCGATTTGATGTATTATGTTCCTATACCAAAGTAGCCAGAATTCCGAGATAAGAGCAATTGTCTAAAAAAATCAAATTATATTTCTCATATTCATCTAGGTTGCTATTAAATGTCATTATAGTACATGACAATGAAGATTTGACAATTATTGCGTTAATAATAATACCTTTGAGTGTTTTTTAACGTTAGTGACTTGAGGTACTCATGATTGTTTTTTATTCTTCATGGAAAATGAGAGGGAATTATAGCAAGAACGTGCAGAAAATTCAATGAAACTTACCCTGATTTACATCCAATGAACAAGAGGAAGTTTGTACGATTACAAAATAATTTCATTAATAATGGATCAAAATTAAAAGCGGAACGACATCTACCGAAACCTATAACCTCAGATGAAGACAACATAATAAATGTTTTGGCCTATTTCCGTGCTGATCCCCAAGCTTCCACTAGATGTGCCGAATATGATTTAGGCTTGGATCGTGGGTCTGTTGGAAGGATCAACCATAATCATTACATGCGCCCGTACAAGTTTACTAAAGTTTGAACTCTTAAACCAGAATATCATCAAAGTAGGGTTCACTTTTGCGAAAGAATCCTATTTCGCATCCAAGAAGATCCTGAACTCAAAAAAAATATCTAGACAGACGAATCAAAATTTTTCAGAGAAGGAATTTTTAATAGAAGGAACGAGCATTTCTGGGCTGATCAAATCCAAATATTGTCAAGGAAATGGGATTTCAGGAGAAGTTTAGTTTCAAGTTTTCTTATTTACGATGAACCGTTGAATTCTGAGAAATATCTGGAAATTCTAAGGTCATTTGTGAACGACTTGGACTTGGACAATCTGTCATTGGAAGAGTATCGTAGCAGTTGGTTTCAGCTGGATGGAGCACCGGCTCATTGCACTCGGGAAGTAACAACGGAGTTGTTTGAAATGTTCGACAATCGCTGGTTCAGACGTTTGGGTCCGTGGCATTGGCCTGCGAGATCAACCGATCTCGCGTCACTTTATTTTTCTTGTGGGGTCAAAAGTATACATGACACCAGTACACAGTAAACAAGATCTACGCCAACGAGTAATCAACTGCATTGAAGAACTAGATGCCAGTAAAATAAGGAGGCCTACAACTATATCTACAAATAAACGGACATTGAAATGTTTGAAAGCCATTGGTCGGCATTCTGAAAACTTATTGTGAAGGTTTTCTAAATTTTAACAGATAATTAATGAAATTATTTTGTGATCGTACAAACTTTCGCTTGTTCATTGGATGTAAATCAGAGTACGTTTCATTTAATTTTCTGCACGTTGTTGCGATAGTTTCTACACATTTTCCATGAAGAATAAACAATTTTATTAGAACTTCGTTTGTATTGTTATTTCATTCATTTCAAGTCACTTACGTTGAGAAATACTCAAAGGTATTATTAATAATGCACTAATTGTCAAATTTTCATTATGTTATGTACTATGATGACATTTAATATCAACCTAGATGAATATGAGAAATATAATTCGATTTTTTGAAAATTGATCTTATCTCGGAATTCTGGCTACTTAGGTATAGGAACATGATAATCAAATCGAAGGAAATTTAGGGATCTTTCAGGATATTTTATAATATAGGTACAGGGTTTTCCATTTAGAAAAACTCATTTTTAAACATTTTTGTATCTAGCGTAACGATCTTTCTTTTCAGGGCTTGCTAAGAAATGAAATGCAATGTTACAGATTTTGAAGCATATTTGCGGAACATTGATAATGGTACCAACATTAGCATTATTGTTGGGGACATGAATATAGATATACTAAAAAAAAAATGTGAAATCGCGAATAACTACATACTGACTCTCTCATCCTTTGGATTGATAATAATTAATATCTCATAAAATAAGCTATAAACATAAAGTCATATTAATAAACTTAAATTATTTTTCCATTTTGATCTGAGAAATAATTAAAATTACCTATAAACATTCCATAAGAAAAAACAAAGTTGTGTAGAGTTCCAACTATTTAGAAACACCCGGTATAATTGAAAATATTTTTATGTTGTAGAATATTTAAAATACGATTGGGTTAGTTATAAACATTTTCTCATAATCTTTACAATAACCCCAAAATCGTCCGAATACCTACGCACTACTGATCTCCCACCTTGTATTTCAATACCTGAAATGTACCTAGATATTTACCAACAGCGGTCCGCGTCTAATTATAAAAAAGCTATATCGTGTGATCTGAACCAAAATTAAAAACAAAAAAAAAATATGCACGAGTAGACAATGTTAGAAGAAATATACCTAGGTATATTTGTTACTAGATATACATGTTTATGTCAGAACTGTCAAAAGTTCATCCTTTAAATTAACAAAGTTTATTTGAAAATTGTGAGAATCAATTATAAAATAGCGACTGGTTCATTGAGGAGACAGCTAATTAACCTGAAACAATTGTCGGATAATAGATATTTGCAGTATCAACCAAAGAAGTATATATAGTATTGAAGGATCGGTTCAAAGTAACCAGCTCAAAAATCTTCAAGGTAATAAAAACCATGTGTAATATGAAGAGCTAGAATATTATAATGATGGCGGGTGATGCAAATGATAATGAATATAATAAGGAGAAAATTATTTATTTAAAATGTCATTCTACCATCAAAGCAGCAAAGCAAGTTGTTTGCTTAATTTGTGGATCAGTATTTCATAAAAGTGACTTTCTGGCGAAACAGAAAATGTTTCTTATAGATGAGTTTATTGGAGTCTGCTGTATTCCCGAATTCACAACATTCAAACCAGAAAAAGAAGATGATAAAATTGAAGATGTAGTGATTCTAAAGAAAGTTATTGCTTGGTATAAGAGCAGTTATGAAAATTTGGTTACTGAATTGGATATTCAAAAGAAAAATTTGATTGAAAAAATGAAAGAAATTGAAGATGGAAAAAAATTGAATTATGAGATGGTTTCTCAAATTGGAATACTGAAAGACAATTCTAAATTATATAGTGAATCAGATGGTATTACAAGAAAAGAAACAGAGTTGGTTGAAAAAATGGATAAATTACAAGAAATTGCTGAGTCACTGAAGGAAAGTGTCAAAAATATTGTTGATACCAATATAGTATTTAATAAAGATGAAACATACGCTAATGTATTAAGATCAGATCAAAATAAGAAGATAAAATTAAGCAGCTTTCCAGAAATAGTGATAAAACCAAAAAAAATGCAGACAGCTGATCAAACTAGAAAACATATGGTATCGAAATTATCAAATATAAAAGCATGTGATACGATAGTAAATGTAAAATTGAAAGCAAGAGGATGTGTTGCGATCAAGTGTAGCGATTTGAAAAGAGCAAATACAATGGTTTCATTACTAAATGAGAAAATTGGAGAGGACTATGCAGCAGTGATTACTAAAAAGCAAAACCCGAGGATAAAAATTGTTAATATGATTGAGAAATATTCAAAGGAAGAGATTGAGCTAATGGTTAAAGATCAAATTTCTATTCATGGAAGTGATTTTTTGAAAGTAGTCCATATTGCTGAAAGAATCGATAAAGTTAGAAAAAAGATATCTTACGAAGCTATACTTGAAGTCTCAGCTGGTGTATTTAATAAAATTATGACACGAGGTAAAATTTTTATAGGTTGGTTATCATACAGAGTATTTGAAGATATGAACATACGTAGATGTTATAAATGCTGTAGATATAATCACTCAAGTACGAAGTGTTTGAATGATATCATTTGCCCATGTTGTGCTGGTAATCATTCTAGTACTGATTGCAAAAAAGACAATCCTATAAAATGTGCTAATTGTGATTTTGCAAATAAGAAATTTGGATTACGTCTTCCAATGGATCATATGGCTTTTGAAGTGAAGAAGTGTCCAAGTTACAATCACATAGTAAAAAAGATGAGAGAAAATATAGACTACGTTGAATATCCGCAACTATAGCAAGCCTGATCAGGATTTAGAAATATTTTTATGTTTAGTTTCGAAAATTATTCAGCTAAAAATGAAATACGTTGTCACAATGTTGATTGCCTAAATAGAAATCTCAATGAGGTAGGTGGACTGCTTATTCTACACTTGAATATTCAAAGTCTTAATAGACATTATGAAGAGCTACTTATAGAATTGAAAGGTCTTACAACTAAACCTCAAGTTATTGTGTGTTCAGAGACTTGGTGTTTGACAGAAATAGGGTTATTCAATATAGATGAATACAAAATGTATTATGCTAATGCTGAATTGACCAAAGCTGATGGTATTGTTGTTTATGTAAGAGATACTCTCAAATCTAGTGGTAGAACGGTGGAGATTGGGTCGATGAAAGTCATGCAACTTAAGGTGTTTGATGATAGAAGTACGGCTACAATTATTACGGCAATGTACAGAAATCACAGTGTAGATATTGGATGTTTTTTGAATAACATCCAGACTTATTTGAGTAACTGCACCAATATTAAAGAACATGTCTTAGTTGGAGATATTAATATAGATATTTTGTCTGATAATCAAATTACCCAAGAATATTGTGAGCTGCTGATGCAATATGGTTTCGTGTCCTACATCAATGGTACTACTAGACCACCTAACAGAAATGATCAACATAAGGGATCGTGTATAGACCATATATTTGTGAAATCAGATCAATCAGAAGTTGTTTCATTTGTATTAGAAGATCCTATCACTGATCATTTCCCTATTCTAGTGAACATTAATAGACATTTCAAATGCAAGAAAGAAGAGAGTAAGTATAAGTTAATTAATTACAAGAAATTAAGTAGGCTGAGCAAAAATGTTCTATATATAGAGAACGTAATGATCAATAATGTAAATGAGATGACTGATCAATTAGTTGATAAAATTAAGTCACTTATTAAGATTTCGACATTTGTAAATAGACCAAAAAAGCGCTTGAAAAGTAGATCTGACTGGATAACACCGGAATTAATAATTGCTTGTAATAAAAAAAAGAAATTGAGTAGTTTAAAAAAGAGATTCCCAAATAGGTTGGATATTAAAGAAGAATATAATGCTTTTGTAAAATCTCTAAATAAAAAATTAAAAATAGCAAAGTGTAAATATGATAAAACTAATTTCAAAAAATTCTCTAATGATGCAAAGAGTATGTGGAATTTTGTAAATAGTAAATTAAATGCAAAAATTAAAAAAGATAGGGTAAATATAAATGAAATATTTGACACTAACAAAGAAGTATTAAAGGACGGATTTGAGATAGGTCAGGAGTTCAATAATTATTTTACCACGATCGCTAAGTGTCTTTCGGATAAAATAGTGTCTGATTCTATGTATGTTCCACTTAGAGTTTGGAATAATAAGTCATTGCATTTAGAGGAGACAAACGCAGGGGAAATAGTAGATATTATTATGTCAATGAAAAATAAGAAGGTAGGTGAGATTGATGGAATTACCATCGCTGTTTTAAAATGTATTGCTTTGGATATAGCTGAACCCTTGGCAAAAATAATTAATAAATGTATGCTATCTGGTATTTGGCCTAATCATTTTAAGAGAGCAGAGGTTGTACCAATATATAAAGCTGGTGATCATAAATCAACAAGTAATTATAGACCAATATCCTTATTATCAAATTTGGCTAAAATATCTGAAAAAGTGATACACAAAAGACTTGATGATTTTCTAGAGGGACAGGGAATGATAAATGGGAGACAATTCGGATTCAGAAAGAATAAATCGACTAATGATGCCTTAAATTATGTCAATAACTTCATATGTAACCAACTTGACAATAGCAGATCGGTAATAGCAATATTTCTCGATCTAGCGAAGGCTTTTGACACGGTAGTACATGAACTTCTATTGATTATATTGAATGATATAGGTATAAGAGGGATTGTTAATGATTTGATGCGTAACTATCTATCAAATAGATTTCAGTGTGTTCTCATTAATGGTATTAAAAGTTCTTACAGCTTAGTTACTTGTGGAGTCCCTCATGGTTCAATTTTGGGTCCATTATTATTTAATGCCTATATTAATGGGTTATTGAATCTTAATTTACCGGGTGTTATTGTATCTTTTGCGGATGACACAGTCATTATTTGTAGTGGTGAGAGTTGGGATGAAGTTACAGCCAATGCCAAACATTCTTTAAAAATTATAAGGAAATGGTTTAATTATCACAAAGTGTCTTTAAATATGTCAAAATCCAGTGTTTTATATGTGTCTCTATATGCGGATAAGCTCCCTGTTACAGACGGACTCACAATACATGATGATGTTTGTTATAATAACTTAAACTGTGGATGTGATAAAATAAAAAGGGTAAATGAAGTTAAATACCTTGGTGTTATACTAGATGAAAATTGGAATTGGAAGAAAAATATTTTTAGTATTGTTAAAAAAGTAAGATACCTTCTTTTTGTTTTCTATAAAATGAGATATATTCTTGAAAAAAATGATTTATTAAAATTATACCATGCTTTGTTCTGCAGCGTCCTATTTTATGGAATTATTTGTTGGGGTTCAGCTTATTCAAATACATTAGGGCCGATAGTAAGAATACAAAAGCGTGCTATCAAAATTTTAACTTTTGGTAAACAACACAACCTTTTTAGTGAGACACGATTGCTGAACATCAATCAAAAATATATTTTGGAAGCACTAATAAATAATTATTGTCATCTACGGGAAGAGTATACTATTGCTGAAGTATGTTTATTTTCTAGACACAAATCGCTTACAGTAAGTAAAACTAAATTAAATATTGGTCAAAAAACTAGTTTATATCGATCCAAACTTGTCTACAATAGATTAGATAACAATCTAAAAAAATTAAACTTCTCTAGAGGGCGTATTAAATTTCATATTAAGAGTTGGATTTTAAATAATTTGAAGTTATAATATACATAGATATTGTTATGTTACTTAAAAAATCTGTTTTAATATTTAATACTTCCTATATCATGTGTCTTTCTTTACATTTGTAGTTGTATTTATAGTTTTGTTGCATTTTAATTTTATTATTTGTTTATTTATTGTATATTAATATGTATATTTAGATTATGTTAAGCTTGTAGATTTTAATACATTATTAAGTTCAGGTCTACACACAGATGCTATTTGCATCTCGGTAGGGGATTGTTGGACTTTATTAAGTCAGACAATCTATTAGCATACTATTTTTTAATCAAGATTTGTATGTTAACCTGAATAAAGATTATTATTATTATTATTATTATTATTATTATTATATGGGAAATATTAATAATAATTATTAATAATAATTATTAAGGCACAGCGTACGATCGCTCTGCCATCTCTTAGTCAATAGATGTATGAAATGTGATATATGTATACGTCTCTGTAGCAGTAGCAGAGAACTGCTACCTCTACCTGATTGTTGCCATTTAGTTGGAGTATACGCTTGACAAATATTATTAATGCGTTAAAAATGTACCACTTTCGAATAAGAGCAAAGTAATTTGCATGCTTTTCAAATAATAAATGATTTTATGATTTTATGATCATAATTAATTTGTTAGTTTCACTTAGGTATTTATCCGATATCTATATTACTGAGGTATTTAAAAGCAGGTAAAATTTTAGCACCGACAACACCGTAGAGTCTTGAAAATAATAAATTGTGCAATTCGTCTATTTGGTTTTACATTTATTTATAATATAAATATTACAGCCTTTTACGAGTTGAAAACGGTCTCAAATGATTACTTATCATTCTTAGATTGTATTATATACAATATCTCATCAATTTCAAGCCATATTTTTAAATTAATCGGGAAAAACCATTACGTGACCTTGAGAATCCAACATTTTTCTGTAAATAATGCATCTGTAGCCAGAAGTGAGAGATACCGCTCTCACCTCTGCAAACTACAGTTTGCATTGATACATTAGAGTCACCGGCTGATAAGTTTATGTTACAGTCTGACAAGGGGGAAAGCCCCCTATCAGACAAGAAGAGAATAAATGAACTTGAATTGAATAAGTTTATGTTAGGTAATAATTGGTGCCAAAAGTCCTCTATCTAACCAGAATTGCACAACTTCAAAATTACCGGCACCAATAGAATTAATATATTATCTTGTATTTTTCAGTGAACCAACTAATAATGTCGGTCCAGTTTTTTGTAAGAAATATATTTTTTTTAAATGTCCAATTTAAACGTTGCCGGATATGTTCTCAAATTTTGCCGTCTCAAAATTTTTCGAAAAAAAAAGTTTTTTGGGGGCAGGACATGTTGATTTTCATGTTTCAATTTAGCAAATTATTTATTAAGTCGCATAAATTATTTTACAAAGGTGATTCATTGAGACATCATTTTGAAGATTACGTTCTCGCTAATGATGAAAAATAATAAAAATTGTTTAAAAAAACTTACAAAACAATATTTTATTCAATTTTTAGCCTACTGAAACTAACAGTTACTCTTGTATAAAGACACTGTAACTAAAACATGTAAATTTGACCATCTATTGAAAATCCGTCTTACTTGATACGCATGTACGTATAATACATAGAACTCTGCCTATATTTTATACCATATAGGTACCGAATAGCCAACACGAATTTGAAAAAATTGTATTTTTAAATTTCTGTTGGTACAGATCGTTTGTGAATCGTTTGTGACGCGCTTGTTTTCTTTTGTGACTCAATATTTAATGAGTTATTAGATTGTTGAATAGTTAACACCGATTAGCCGACACGTCTTGAAAATAGATCTTACATTCTCTATTTTTTCTCAATCTATCAGAAATCGTTTGTAAAACACAAATATAATAATTAAATTGTTTGTGACTCTCTACTGTTTTAGAAAAATCAAAATTGATTTCAAAATTTTTAAGTCCAGGCAGCTAACTATACCTACATCACTGTTAAAGCAAGTCAAGTTCTTGTGTGCTATAATACCAAAAAAACAATCAGTAATCAAAAAGCTGATGTCTTTAATATGACAGCTATCAGTAATCAACTGTAACATAACCCATCTTTTGTATCTGGTATTTTTGCCGTCTGAAGTCTGAACCTGAAATTTACTGAGATTGAAAAAAATATACTCTGTATTTGTTCTGAAATATCTGCTTATCATTTTTTTTCAATTTTGCTATTACTGCCATTCTAAATTTTCATTTAAAACTTTGATAGTTTGGAAATATCTTTCGAATTACTATCCAGCAAAGAGAGCCAAGCCAAAAGTGGAGATCTGGAGACCAACGGAAGAAGCTGGTCGAGGCAAACAGCTTTAAGGGAGAGGGCAGTGTACAGCCGTAGGAACTGGCCACAAAGTGGCGACGTCCTTTTGATGTTTATGCGCGAGCTTTGGGGATCACAAGAGCGGCCGCTCTTTTTATTAATCTACTTTCGTGTGTGAATAAAGTTTATTTAATAATTGTAAATTAGTCTCACTTATATGCGAAGCCGCATACGTAACATTACCTAACTTCAATCCTACTTCCATTGAAATACCTATGTTTTTACGACGACAATGCTGTATTCAATTCTATCTGTAGGATGCGTTAGTTTTTGAATACATATCAAAAGGTTATTTTAATAATAATAATCCCTCGATAGAGGCTGTAGGACCTTGTCGTTGGTTCGGGGGGCTGGTTTCCTGTGGGGCTACTGAGGTCAAGCTGCTTTGGGAGAACGAATGAATGAATGAATATGCATCCATATAAACGGGCTCTTCTTGTATAAATGAAAGGAGGATCCTATAAAACAGATATCTTCCTTGAATGTGAACCCAGTGCAGCGTGGGCTCAGTAAAGACTTGACCGCTTCGGGCTCAGTTCGAACCTCGGTCCTCTGGGAGTGGACGATACGTAGACTTGAGGGCTTTGGCCTAAAGCATGCGTATCTTCGTGCCAAGGCAAGATGGAACATCTACGTCAAGGCTGCGTGGCCGGGGGCGAGCCCGGTCGTTAGTAGCGAACATTGGATACCTAGCGTCCTCAAGTTTCAATTAGCCTCCTCACGGCATGCGGGGCTCTGGGTCTCATTATGAACCAAAATCTAAAAAAAACAAATAAAGGATGGGATCCTCAATCACCAAAAATTATCCCTGTGAAATCCACCTCCATGGCAAGGGAGCTCGTAGAGCCCAGGCCATGGAAGTGGAACCCTCACAGGGAACAAGTAGGATGAGTGGAGCTGCGAAGAAGAGGTTTAAATTCCTCCTTCGAAGCGGCATGGGCATGAGGCACGTAAAAAGGCCCTAATGCCCATACAAAAGCACTCAGCTTCGGCGAAAATTCCCAAAAGGATGATGTCTGAAAAGTCCTCGCCTATGGAAGCTTCTAAGAAAAAAAGGCAAGACGGATGTAGGAAGTCGACACGGGCTAGACGCCCAACCGACTCCCTCGACCAGCCAAGCAGCTGCTGCTTCTAGGGATGCAGCCGAGAGGTGGAAGATTCCACCTAAGGCTGGGTCCTATAGGAACGCGGCTTTGGGTATTAGGGTTGGCATCATGCATACCCAGTATCCGGATGAGCTCCTGACCACGGATCAATTGAAGACCGTTCAGAAGCATGTCCTGGAAATAGGGTCATGCAGCAGAGGAAAGTTTAGGGCGTCAACCCTGCTTCCTCCATGCTAACTATAAACCTGGCTGGATCCTTATTTCATGAAAAAATAAGGAAACTGCAGAGTGGCTCAAGAGCCTGGAGCTCAAACCCTGGGAAGGAGCAAGTATTGTTGCCGTGGGAGAGGAAAATCTTCCTCGACGATCTGTGCTGACTGGCTACTTCAGGTATAGCCACTCGGAAACGACCGACAACATTATTGGATACATTGAGTCCCAAAATGATGGTCTGGACACCAGCAATTGGAGAGTTCTGCGAAGGACTGAGGAAAGGACTGCAGCCCTACTCACCTTCACCGTTGACCCAACTTCAGATGCCAAACTCAAGAACGCTGGCCTACTTATCAACTTCAAGATTAGCGAAGTAAAAGCTAAACTTGAAAAAACTGCTTCCCAAGCAGCGACAAGTCCTGTAGGAGGGAAGGACATGGATCTAGAAGGGGAAACCCAGACAGATCCTGGCCAAAAACCTACTTGATGGTCGCTGTGGGAGCGGACAGCTCAAAGGCTATAGGGCCTAAAGCCACTAGAAGAAGGTTCCTTGTGGATAATTCTAAGGTAAGGGGAATTAAATTTTCCCAAATAAACCTCCATCTATCCAAAGCGGCCATGAGTGTCCTAGGGTCGGTGGTAGATAGAGAGTCAATTGACATTGATCTGTTACAGGAGCCAAATAAGAGGGATCCCAAAAAGTACGGGCAAACTGATTTACTGCAATAAAGGAGAAAGGCCGCGCGCGGCCATAATCCTAAGTAGCAGAATAAAGTTTACACCCGTAACCCATTTTGTCAGGAGAGACCTGGTTGCAGTACTGGTTGACCTGGTGATTGGGGCTCAGAAGATGCAACTGATCTGCGCCTCAGCTTACTTCCCGGTAGAGGAACGAGAGGCACCGCACCCAAGGAGATGGCCAATTAATTAATTACTGTATATTAAAAAACTTGAACTTTATTGTCGGATGTGAAGCAAATGCCCATCACTTGGCATGGGGAAGTTGATGTCAGATCATAATAATGTTCTGTTTGAGGTAGAATCCGAGAGACCCCAACTGGAAACGAGAAGAGTAGTCCAAAAAACAAATTGGACCACCTTCGTTGATCACATAAATTCTGAGGTAGAGCTCCTAAGGACTAGATCTATCGAAACTATTGAAGACCTGGAAAAGGCTGCAAATGACCTGACCAACATGTTGAACAGTGCCCTCGAAATCAGATACCCCGTTCAGCAAAGGGCGCCTAAGAAAAAGGTGCCCTGGAGGAATGGGGAGCTGGAACAATGCTAACCATGATTCATTAAAAATAACAAGGTGGAACAAAAATTAAAATGTGGAGCAATAATCGTTTAATAAATTGTCAACTTAGACCAAGAACTTAAGTCTCGTGATATTCGTCCTAATACATTACTTTTTTTAGCAATTTTGTTTGTTTTATATTTGTAACGAGAAAAAGAAAGTTTTCATCTATAATACAACCCAAATATTTAAATTCATTTATCCTTTCAATAGTTTCATGATTACTTTTAACTTCAGTATTTACTGTATGAAATAATTTATTATTTTTGTTTTTTACAATCATCATTTTTGTTTTATTTATGTTTAGCTCAAGCGAGTTGTTATTTAACCAATCTCATATACTGCTCAGTTCATCATTTAATGTCTGTACTATTTGATCTATCCTATCCCCTATAAATTATATAACTGTATCATCAGCGAATAATTGAATCTTACACTTTTTAGAGTCTTCACAATGTCATTTATATATAGAATAAAGAGACTTGGTCCTAATACAGTTCCTTGGGGTACACCGTAGGTAGTTTTTGAGATGTTACCATATTTTGTCACCTGGTTCCGGTCGGATAAGTACTGTTTTAACTACCTTAGAATTGTAGGTCCAAACTCATATTTTTCCATTTTGCACAACAGAACTGTCTGTCTATTATTGTTTTAAGAGAATAGTACCGCACTTGTAAGTTGAGGACCGGGCTGCTCTATTCGCCGCGTCTGGCTGTGCGGTAATGTCGTAGTGGTTCCTGGAAGACTATTATGGTCATCCTCTTGGTTCCACTCGTAATGCTGAGATGTCCTTCAAGGTGGTTTCGGGATCCTTCTGAGCCTCTAGTACCTATTTGTTCAGCTCTGCGTCGTAGATGAGTGGATTCAGATGGTCCTCCGATCTCTTGAAGGTCTTCTCGGCATTTTCCCTCATTTGTTCCTGTAGTGGGATCACTTTGTGATCTCTTAGGAGGGAATTGTAGACCATACCTACTGTCCATTTCAGGGCCATGCATTGGATTGATAGGAGCCGTTTCAGATAATACTTCGCTGCATAACCCCATGCTGCATTTGTTTAGATCATTATTAGGTCTAGACTCATCTGGTCAGTTTGCTCCTCAGGCTGAGCTCACTTTTGCGTCCTATGAGTGAAAATAACTTGATTGGCATTGCTGGTTGTGTGCTCTGTCCAGGTGAGTTTCTTGTCACATGGTCACTCTAAGGAATTTGACTCTGGGTTGTCACTCTATGTTGTGACCGCCAACTTCCATTTTGTTTCTAAGTGTGTGTCTCTTTTTGATTTATGAAAACGTGGTTGCCTGGTCTTCTCTGAATTGAGGGCGATCTTCCAATTATCACCTCCCGTGATCTGCAGGTGATAGCTGTGTCATCAGTGTACAGGGCTGGGGGTTGAGCTGAATTCTGGGATCAACTTAATCAGCGGCCCTCCTCCATCAGTTGACTGATGTCTACAATACTACAACCTACAACTATTAAGTAATAACTAACAAAAAATCCGTAAATAGTTTTATTATCTAACCTCCAGATAATATTGTATTTTTTATAAAATTTAATATCTACTTCACTTATATTTCAAACGCCTGCAAAACTCATTCTTAGAGAGCTCCATCTCTGAGTAGGTAGTTAGTTATATAAGAAACCATTCAAGTTAATAACACAGCTCACCAAACAAATGGACAGCTGTGCTAATAAAATATAGACTATAGACCATGAACCAATTAGCCAATACAAATTTGAAAAATTTATATTTTTAAATTTCTGTTGATACAGATCGTTTGTGAACGTTTGTGACGCGTTTGTTTTTTTGTGACTGAATACTTAATGAGTTATTAGATTGTTAAATAGTCAACACCGATTAGCCAACACATCTGGAAAATAGACCTCACATTCTTTATTTTTTACCTAATTTATCAGAAATTGTTTGTGAAACACAAATATAATAATGAAATCGTTTGTTACTCTCTATCGTTTTAGAAAAATTGATATCAAAATTTGTAAGTTCAGGCAACTAACTGTACATTATTGTTCCGGCAAAAATAAATAATTTGTAAATGGAATGGTACTTCGTCAAGTTTGTGTGTATTCAGACTTTCAGGCGAAAAGTATGTCTTGTGAATCTTTGATGTATATATACAAAAATACTCCAAGACTATTTGTCTCGATAATATTGAAACTTGAATAATATATTATGAATTATACATGTATTCTTGACCCCAATAGGTTTTGTGCTCTATGCCCTGCTTGTTGTATTTGAATTGATGCAGCAGGCTTTTGAAATGGGGATCATGTTTTTACTAGAGTCAAGTAACAATTATTTGTATTAAGAGCGACAAGTGTCGTTTCAATGTTCAATGGTTGTGTCCACAGCAGTGCCTGATTATCAATCGCTTACTAATCAGTAATCAAAAATCAATGTCTTGTGGACACGACTGATTACGGATGCATCGCTTAGCTCATTTTTCAGTGTCAAACTGACATCGGTCATGTTGACTGCCAATAGAATTGAAATAAGTTTTAAACTCGAAAATTGTATGAATTAGAAAGATTGAAACACACTTATGAAAATGGAAAGAGAAGCTTTATTGTCGGTGGTATAGTTTATATGAAAAAAAAATTTAGTACAAGATGTCCATAACAGAATTGCTATGGGTAATTTTTCTCAATGCTCTTCTTGTTTATTGGAAATTTCAGAAATTTGCTAATAAATAAGATGCTCAAGATAAAAGATTGCATTTATACAAATTTTATAATATATACCTGCAAATAATTCAAAATATACAAATAAACAATGTAGGTTACTCTTCTCACACATTCCATAGAATGATGAAGAATTTTGGATATAAACTCCATGTTATATAATAAGTATAAGATACCTGCAATTATTGGTGCTTCTGTTGGTAAATTGTTCATGGGGAAAGGTATATTCGCTAAGATATCTCCCAGCATTTCCATTTCATCTTCGTGAATAACATAATGACCTAAAATCCTGGATGCATGCACCACTTTGGCTTGGCTCTCGGCGAAAGTTGAATCCTGTACACCAAGTCATTAATCTTTTTGACAATGCGATATGGTCCTTCTCAAGGTCTTTGCAATTTCGGACTTAATCCTTTTCTTCGCTGTGGCTGGTACAACCAAACTGCATCGCCTTCGTTGAAAGAGTTTCATTTTCATTTTTTCGCTCTTTAACTGAAGCTTTTCTTTGGCAAAATCGTGGACCACTCTAAGTAGCTCCTGTAGGTCACTACATAATGTGAAAGAGACACTTCTTCATGATCATTGGCTGATGGTCTGCCAAACATCAGATCTACGGGGAACTTCATTTCTGTTCCAGAGAACAGCGTCGATGATCACTGGAATACTGGATAGTGGATTCATGCTGGGAACTTCTGTAGGCCAGGAGAAAGAGAGGTTCCAGTTTATCCCTGTTACGTTGATGCTCATCCACAAATATTGAGAGGTGTTGATTGATGGTCCTATTGTGCCTCTCGACCATTCCGTCTGACTGTGGATGAAGTGGGGTTGTTCTTGTTTATCGGATCCCCAGCAACCTCATTAACTGCGTCCATACTTCGGATTCAAAATTTCTGCCTTGATAGGTATGCAGCTCTAAAGGTATTTGGATCTCACGTTTTCCAGTAGGGCTTCGGCCACTGTAACTGTTTCCTGATACTGCATCGCCACTACCTCTGGCCACTTCGAGAAATAGTCCATGGCAACCATGATGTACTTGTTTCCCGAATCTGTCGTAGGGAATGGTCTCGCAATGTCCACCGCAATTCTTTCCCAAGGTTCACCTGACAGATACTGCTTCATTTTCAGTCAGCGATTTGTTCTCTTCTAAAGTTATCACTGACGATTTCCTCGGCAATTTCCGTTTCTTTATTCCTAATCTAATCTGCATTTGTTGGATATGTATGTGTGTTGGCTGTTTCTCTATGTTCCTGTCTTTGACAGAATTTACAGGAACTGCCACAAGTTCTTCGTGACAAGCTGTCAGCGTTGGCGTGACTTCTTCCTATTCGGTGTTTAATTTGAAAGTTGTCACTCTGCATAGTGTTAACTCCTTCCAGTTGTTTTTCTAGGTGCGCCTTCACGATCTTCTCACTATTTCCAGGTATTCGTGTATCTTCGGTGGCGATTATTTTTGCTTGACAGTTCTTGTTCGAAGATGCTGGGAAAAATATTTCCTCGTTGCTCATTCTGAACATTCTGTTTTTGAAGTCTACTGTAATGAAATTAAAGGTTTCCAAAATGTCTAAGCCTACTATAAATTTATCCACTATGTTGGCCACGATTGCATTAACCTTTACTTTTACTTGTGCCTTGCCAATTTCCAAAGTGGTGGTGGTCTCTCCAAAAACATTTATCAGATCTCCTTTTGCAGTTTCTTGTATTGGCTTGCACAATAGAGCCTTGGAAACCATGTCAGGGCGTACCACTGAGTCGGGTATTATCTCTGAACGTTTCGTTCTTCAGATCTGGATCGCCAATTTCTTCTCGAACTGTCCCAATTTCTTCTCGTACTGTTCCAATGTCTTCTCGAATTGTCCCAATTTCTTCTCGTACTTCTTCTGCTCGAAATCTCTTTGTTGTAGTTCTTCTTGTCTTCTCGAAAAATCGGAGAGTACCTTAGTTAGTTGTTCCTCCTTTTTCTGTTCTTCTCGCAGCCTTCGCACCTCCTCTTCTCTCTTTTCTTGTTGTCTTTGCGTTCCTCTTTCTTTTATTTTTCTTGCAGCCTTTACTCTTCCTCTCGTAGCATTCGCTCCTCCTCTTGTTTATTTTCTTGTAGTTCTTCTTGTCAGAGAATAACTTAGTTGTTCCTTTATTTTTTCTGTCTGCTTTTGGGTGTTCACTCACTTATCCCTCTTCTGACACCAAATTGTTGCGTATGCGGGTTCGTAGATAATTGATACTAATGTACAATTATTGAATAAACTTCATTCACAAACGAAAGTAGATTAATAAAAAAAAATACAACTTCACTTCACCATTAAATATTCTTAGTAGCTTACTCTGACTCTTCTTGTAAACTTATTGCACACTGTCTTTTACACTCTCTCATGCCGACAGTTCTCTCTAATATATACCCGAAAAAGACTCCAAATCTTTCTAGCCGCCTCTAGTCTTAGATTCACCAGCCGCCACTGGACTTTTCTCGAAATCCTTTGTCGGCATCCTAGTGAGCACATCTCCAACGCTCCAACATCAAAAGAACTTCGCCACTTTGTGGCTCAGTGCACACGGCTGTACCCCTTGCACAGTAATTCATCCACAGAACGATCCTGTGATCTTAACGAGCCTTCAAATTTCATTAAGATTTTACACAGAATAAGTTTACCACCACTGAAAATTCGAAATTTATAGAAAAGCTAAAAGCTCATTTATTTATACATACATAACAGCTATTGATATAACGAGATTATTATGCGACTTATAATAGTCGAGGACATTGGCGATGCAACAAGGGTTTATGGCATTTTATTCTGCCATTTCAAAAAGTTATTATTAAAATCATGCAAGATTTTGATATTCCTGGCGATATATTAGCTCCATTATGAAAAAGAATCTCCGCCGTTTTGTGAGTGGCGTACATGTTCAACGTGCAGAAGAAACAGTGTTGCTGGCGTATTTTGCAAAACTTTGCATCATCCTTATGGCCGAAATATTCCATGAGCGACTTTAGAACTGAAGGAAAGAATGAAAATCGGCAGATACGGCGCCTTAATACATTTCATCAAGAAGAAAAACGTTGGTTATGGAGTAAAAAAATCAGAAGTATTTACAAGAGAACAAGTCAACCAGTTTGTGTGTTCTGCCCCAGACTAGGAGTTTTAATGATGAAAGTGGCTTTTTTAATTGGAATTGAAAACAGTCAAAATATTGTTTTACGAGTTCATGAAAACTAGTTCTAATATTATTTGGTATCTAACGTATTATGCTTTCGTAATTAACGTATTAAATTATGGTAACTAATGTATTATGAATAATGGTTTTATGTAGGTTTTGGTACGTTTATGATATCATATAAAAATGTCTTACTCTTCAATGATACGATAATATAATCTAATATGGCCTGTTTACCATAAAATATGATGGTGTAGGGTTTACAAAACCTCATAATAAATAAAATAAAGCATTTCGAAAAGGCAATATATTTGTATTCGTCATATTGGACGTGCCGAATTAGTGAAGTGTCATATTAGTGAAACTCTATTGACATACAGTGGACCTAAATGTCGGTTTTATTATAAAAAACCAATTAACTCAAAAACTCCAATATTTAGGTATAGCATATATTTAACAAAAGCAATAGTATTTTGTGAGAGGTTTTTGACCGACGAACCCAAACGGAGAATGTATACACTTCAAATATCTGTTTTTTTTGGTTTGTGCGCGCCCTGTTTATAGTAAACATACTCCAATTTTGATGATTTTTTATTCATTTGAAAGAGGAGAATTGATAAATGGTCCCATATTCATAAAAACCGAAATATCCTTCCCTCCGAAAACCGCCCCCGATGGGGGTGGAGGTAGCAATTTTTCTGGAAAATTTAAAATCCGAGACGGCAGAATTAAAGATAAGAAAATATCGGAAAACGTTTAAATTGTTTTTTTTAAAACATGTACAAGCAAAGAATATTATTCATTATATATGGGTTCTTATTTGGTATAGGTAGTATAGGAGAATGTTCAACGATTTTTGTGAATAATGTTATACTCAAAAGTGTGAAATACATTTTTTACAAAAAAATGACAGACTTTATTAGTTGGCGCTCTGAAAAATATAATGATTAATATTGATGATTTTTGATTCATTTGAAAGAGGAGACTTGACAAATGGTGCCATAAACCTAAAAACTCAAATCCGAAATCTCCTTCCCATGAAATACATCCCCGAACCAAAGGGGGTAGAGGGAAAAATCCGAGACGGCAGAATTAAAGATAAGAAAACATTCGAAAACGTTTAAATTGAACATTTTTTCAAAAGAGCTACGGTTTTCGAGTTTCCGCGATGTTAGAAGTTGAAATATGTGTATTTTCGTTATGTGGAAGAGGCAATTTATTTCAAAAATTGAAAAACTGAGAAAGGAAAATTATTGACCACATTATTTGTAGCAACATTTATATTGAACATTTTGTCCATAGAGTTACGGTTTTCGAATTAAAAGAGTAGTAAGTTTATAATATGCGTAGTTCCGCGAGGATGTTCTTAGATTTCTGAATACCTAATAGCAACACTCAAAAGTGTGAAATTTCTAGGTCATTCTAGACTTTTTTCAAACATTTCAAATATGCTCGATCAATCAGAGCCTTGGAATAATACATTTCAGATATTTCCAAATTATTCTGGGATGTTCTAAATTGTTCGAGAAATTTCTAGATTATTCTAAAATTCTTTAAGACATTCTCATGCATTTGATTAGAATATAGGCTTACATTTGAAAACTTTCCAAATAATTCTAGAAATCTCGAGATCATTCTAGACTTTTCTCAAACAATCCAATTCATTTTAGTTTAATGATAAACACACATTTTTACAAATCACATGTTTCAACCCCCGTATCTTCTGCACCCTTATAGGTATCAACTTGCAACCACCACAGTGCACGATTGGAACCTTGTACCTATTGCGACATACAAACACTACCGATGCATCTGCGGTGTTCAACAATCCAAATCGTTTTAGATTAATGATATTCACACATTTTTAGAAATCACGTGTTTCAACCCCCGTATCTTCTACACTCTTATGGGTATCAACTTGCAACCACGATGGGAGCCTTGTACTTATTGAGACATACAAACACTATGCGTCTGCGATGTGCAGTTTTAGCTGCAATGTGAAATATAGGGACACACTCCTGTCATATATATATATATATAAATAAAAGGATGTTCTTGGGGATGCAGTCATATATTAAATAAAATTCTTTGATTGAAGCCGAGCTTTCGAGAATGTTTATTCTCTTCTTCAGGGCAAAAATCGTGAATTTAGAATAAATTAACCAAAAACAGGAAAGATTTCATTTCATTTCAATGTAATTGATGGCTATGAAATCTTTCCTGTTTTTGGTTAATTTATTCAAAATTCACGATTTTTGCCCTGAAGAAGAGAATAAACATTCTCGAAAGCTCGGCTTCAATCAAAGAATTTTATTTAATATATGACTGCATCCCCAAGAACATCTTTTTATTTATTATAAATCCAGTCAAGAATACAAAATCAATATATATATATATATATATATATATATATATATATATATATATATATATATATATATATATATATATATATAATATATGTATAGATTTTGCTGCTAAATGATTTTCATTTTTCTAATACAGTGGAAGTAGGGTTGATGCTAGCAGACTCCAGGAATTTACCCAAGTTAGAAGTGTATACTTACTCTTACGCTCTCTTTTCTGTACTTAAAAACAACACTATACCTTTTGGTAAATTCCTGAAGATTGCAATCATTAAGCCAATTTCTATTTTATCAGAAAAATGCAAATAATTTTGCAACAAAATAATGTTTACGTCTCACAAGTATAACCTCACAAGAGTCATAACAGTAATGTCGTCATTGGAACTGTGGGTCTGCTTTCATGCGAAAATTGAAACAGTCAATCTAAAACCGCTTTTTTGCAATAAATTATAATTTTGTATTTTTTTAATACATCTGCGGTCTATTCTATATGGAATTCTTTAAAATGAAAGCAAAACTAAGTATTGCATGTTTAATAAAATAGCTATTGGTACTCTAAAAGAACAATAATTTAAATCTGATCCCATTAGTAAATTGCACATGCTTGTAATATAGATTCGAAAAACAATGATCTCTTCAATTTTGGTTCTATAATTAATTAATATTGTCGCTTAAAAGTCTTCATTTTGCTACAAATCTAACAAGCTCACAGACATTTTCACGTAAAGAAAGTTAATCTATATTTGTCTTTTTAATAAAATTATCTAAAGATGTTTCAACATCATAATTCATTAGTACTTGAAACTAATATTCATATTTTGTGAGTTATATAAGTAAACTTTAGTAGGTATATGTTTCCATATTGTTAATTATTATCTCTGAATACAAATACAATAAATCCATAAAATTATGTATACAGAAATACTTAGAATAAATGATAAAATTTTGAAACAATTATACGAGTCTAGAAAAAAATCAGTACTCTAATCCCTCTCAGATTACACAAAGTAAACAGAAAAAGATTTGTTTATAGACGATATTGAGTAATGTAAAATTACCAAAAAATTGTTCATCATTCAGAAATAGAATGGAAAATAAAGGCATATGCAGTATGCAGGGCTCCGACGATTTCATAGGGACAGTATTGCTATTTCTCAAAAAGAGATAGAAAGTTTATAAGATTAGAGAAAATATGTATAATTTAGACCTCTTCCATATACTGGTTTGCAAATTGGAAAAATGTCATCCATTCCTGAATGATTTTGAAAAAACAAGAAATCGTCTATGTCTTTTTTTTATTTGATACCCGGAGAGGAGAGTAAAATTTTTGCATATGAAAATAACTGAGACAAAGATAATGGGATTTTTGGAGAAAATTTTATCTTTTTCTTTTGTGTTTTATCGTTGTCTTATTTGTTTTGCATACCATTCAATGGAGCTAAAAAATCCCTTCACAATTACGTAGAAACATATCAACATTCAAACCCATAAAGACACAGAAAAATGCAGCCAAGTAGATCCAAGATGTACAAGATCGTTCAAAGTGGATGAGGTTAAGGGACGCTTATGTCCAGCAATGGACATGACAAAATGTTTTGTACCTGCTTTTCTCTAAAACCCTTCAAAAAAATGCGGCCAGAGGGTTCCGTACCATTGTAAGAGATGTCTATCTATTAAGTTTCATAAGGGACAGTCCGCTGACAGACGGACCGACAGAACTACTCCTTGTAATAGGGCCCCGTATTTATAAATTTTGAAAACAAACATTACCAATTAAATACTTCTTTGACATTTATATGTCTTAAAATATTTTGATTAATATACAGGGTAGGTATCCTAAAGTAAGATAAGCAATTAAATTCTTCTATCCTTAAACCCTGAGGATTCTTAGACTTTTCTCTAACATTTTTTGAATGTCATTTTTAGGTCAATAACGCTCCCTGCATAGTGTCACCAAAAAAATCATAGCTTTGAAACGATACAAGTTAACTAAACAATATTTTTTCATTCAACTCCTTAATCCTTATTATTGTTGTGAACAAAGAGTCGATATTCCGTCACCGACTACATTTTTTCAAAAAGACAAAATACTAATGGCAATAATACAACTTTTTCAAATTTAACACCCTGTATTTTATTCCATCATTGCATAACATCTCTTGACAGCTTTCTGCCATATATGGTTTGGATTTTCTAATCTAGAAAGCCTTGATCCATCAATGAAACGGAGGGCTTATCATGTTTTTCATGTCATCTGCAATTGTTGAACAATATCTGAAAACCCTTTCCTTCACTTATCTCCAATGACAGAAATCTATAGAAATAAGTTTTGGGGATCGCACAGGCCAATAATATGGGAAGATAGATACCTTTCACCATTCCGTACATTGTCGAAAAACTGAGTTTTTCAAATTGCTTAATATTTATATCTATTGACAAATTGTTCTTAAATATTAGTGATTCAAAAAACAGGAAAAAAATGAAAAAATCATAGGTAATAATTTTTAATACAAAACGCAAGTCCAGATGAAAAGTTTGGAACTGTTCAAACCATCAGTTATTCGGCTGCCAGTTCAAACCAAACCGCCGGTTTTTAAAACATTCGTAATTTGTAACGGAACATCCACTATTAGTTCTTTTATATATCAAAAAAACTGTTGCGTATGCGAATTCGCAGATAAGTGAGACTAATTTAGAGTTATTGAATTAACTTTATTTACACTCGAAATAATAGAAATTACAACTTAACTTTACTATATTCGCACCAGCTTACTCGGACTATTCTATTTATTCACACTGTCTTTCACTCAATTTCACGACAATTCTCCCATATATATATATATATATATATATATATATATATATATATATATATATATATATATATATATATATATATATATATCTTCCTATCAATAGAGCGTCCGTACATTGACGAATTGCATTTAATAGAGCGTCCGTGGTAATTGGGCGTCCGTATACGGACGCTCTATTACACATCAGTGTAATTCTGGTCAAGATGATCATCTTAACCGATGGAACAAAAATTGGAAGGACGCTCCATGCACGTCCCAAGAGATTTTTGATTGATATTCGAATATAATTAGTTCGCTATATCTGGCGCAGCGCGGCGCTAAAATATTCATTTTGAATACGTTAACTTTCATTCCATCGCGTATTGGGCGTCCGGCAATCTGGCAACAACGAAACACATGAATTTCATTTCAACGACTTTTACACTCATATAGGGTCTTCTGATATAGATTCGAAGCACTTATAAATTATTCGTTTGTGATCATGTGGATAAACCTGGTGCCATTCGAATCAATAGAAGAAAAAATCGCTCTAGATAAAAACCATTCTTTGATTTTTTTTATTTATAGTATATATTTAAATTTATTTTTTTTTAATCATTATTCAATGTATTGGGAACAAAGTGAACTAACAATACGAACAATATTGACGTACTACTACTGACAGACGTTTCATTTAAAATGGAGGACATAAACTCTATCGTATTGTATTCCGCGAGGATATAGACTAATAAATCATATTCGACAGATTTGTATTCATGGTGGCATTTATACTAAGACCAATTTAGATTTCCATAACATTTGTGTAAAAGATCTTTGCGCGAAGATAGATGCAGAATTAACACAGCTTAAAAATATGAAAATTAGTTTTTGTTGTGCCTACAGATCACCGGATGGTGATAGTAATTTTTTTTAATATTATCTGCACAGAATATTATCAGAAAAAAACTCCAATAATAAGATACAGGCTGTCGGTGACTTTCAATTATAGTTTTAAGACTTAAAACCAGTGACAATAAATTAACTGAATGCAAACATATTTTTTATCACATGATATGCTAGAAAAAGTTTTTGTTGACACCAGCGGATAACTAAATCTAGAGAAACTAGATTCGATAATCTGTTCACAAATTTAGATGATAACATTTTCATTCTTGAAGTCATAGAGCCGCACTTGTCAGACCATAAAGGAATTTTATCATGTGTCGACCAATGTCAAAAAAATCTATCTCAGGTTTCACAGCTGCTTTAGATGAAATGATCTGAAATATATGCCATTTAGATCCAGAAACAAAAGCTGCTCATTTAGTTTACTCTGTCAGATCTTTAAACATCTCGTTTTCCATAAAAAAGTTATGTATCCCTGAAAATAACTTTAAAATGTTGAGATTTCTACGTCCCTAAAGCTGGCAGAGCAAAATGAGTAGAATCAAAAATACAAATCTGTTGTAGAGCTAATTAAATGCTGTGTTCCGAAATTATTTGCTCTTATAGTTTTTATTTTTGGAAAATGGCTGCTTTGCTAGCTTTAGACTAAAGCTAGCACAGCAACCTTTGAAAACTTACTTTTTTAGAACTTCTTTTATAGTGCTGTTAAGGTTAATTAATTGTTAATTAAGTGCTGTATTCCGAAATTATTTATTCTTATTTATAGTTTTTCGGAAAATGGATACTTTAAAAAATCTATTATTTCGGGATAATCTTATTTGGTCCTTGTAGAGCTAATTAAGTGCTAATTAACTGCTGTATTCCGAAATTAATTGCTCTGATATTAAAAAAATTGCTGCTTTGTTAGCTTTAGATCTAAAGCTAGCAGAGCAACCTTTGAAAATCATAATTTTTCAGAACTTTTGTTTTAGCGATTGTAGGGCTTATTAAGTGCGGTACTCCGAAATTAATTGCTCTAATAATTTTTTGAGAGAGAACGTTCTTTTAAGACAAATAAAAATGTCAATTTATCTATTGTGGGGATATTTATAGCTTTAAAGGTACACCGGGCAACTTGAAACTACTTAATTTTATGTAATCCATTTTTAATTCCATTTTAAAATTGAGATTTTAATGTTTTTGAATTTATTATCTCTCCCAATGAAGAAATGTACAATTCTGATACTAAAAAGCTAAGGGATAAAACTTAATTTTTGTAGGACCGGACGGTTTTCGATTGCTAACCGTATATGTTCCTATGACTGTAAGATAGGTTTACCGGTGGATAAGTTCATTACTAACCACGTCGGTAAGTACTTTTCTTACGGATATAATTGTATTGGCCGAAATATTATAGAAATTATAGAAATTAATTTCGGGGAACAGCACTTGATTAAATAACATAGGAAATATGTAAATTTTATTGATTTTTTATAAAAATACCTCAAATAATGGTTACCGATATAGTTTATATATCGGGTGTATAGATTATATGTTTTTGCTCTGATAGCGACAATCTCTGCCATTTTCTAAAAACTATAAGAGCCGATAATTTCGGAATGCAGCATTTAATTAGCAATTAATTAGCTCTACAAGCACGAAAAAAGTATTTCTCGAAAAAGTGTTTCTTGAAGCAAAGCAGTCATTTTCCGAAAACTTTAAGAACAATTGAGTTTGGAATACAGCACTTAATTAGCCCTATAAACACTAAAAGAAGTTCTCCAAAAGTTGATTTTTAAAAGCTGCTCTGTTAGACTTAGATCTAAAGCTAGCAAAGCAGCTATTTAGAAAAAACTATAAAAGCAATTAATTTCGGAATAAAGCAAATAATTAGCACTTAATTAGCTCTACAAGCATCAACTACGATTTTCTAGAAAAAAATAATTTTTAAAAACAAAGCATACATTTTCCTAAGAACCATAAAACAACAATTAATGTGGGAATACAGCACTTAATTAGACCTTAAGCACTAAAAAAGAAGTTCTCAATGAATATTTTTAAAGGTTGCTCAGCTATCTTTAGATCTAAAGCTAGCAAAGCAGCCATTAAAAAAATGCAAGACCAATTAATTTCGGAATACAGCAATTAATTAGCACTTTATTCGGTCTACAAGCACCAAATAAAATTTTCTCGGAAAAGTTGATTTTTTAAAGCAAAGCAGCCATTTTCCAAAAACCATATGAGTAATTAATTTCTGAATAAAGCACTTAATTAGAACTTAATTGGCCCTATAAACACAAAAAAAAGTACTAAAAAATATTTTTAAATGTTGCTCTGTAAGCTTTAGATTTACAGCTAGCAAATCAGCCATTAAAAAAAAACTTTAAGAGCAATTCATTTCGGTATACAGCAGTTAATTAGCAATTAATTACATCTGCAAGCACCAAATTTGTAATTTTGATTCTGCTCACTTTGCTCTGCTAGCTTCAAGGACGAGACAATTCTCCTGATATTAAAAATCTTAAGTCACAACTAACCCAGGTTCATACTATTGCCGAAGTGACCAGGACGCTCGATAGCTTCGAATTACTTAACATTAACAAATCGAAAAAAGTGGAGTTTAATAATAAGATAATATCTGAATCAAAAATAAGCAAAAGTCATTCTGGGGAATATTAAATACAAATTTAGGTAAAACTAATAACCTAAGGAATGAGAGCAATTTATCCGCTGAGGACTTTGCCAACTCTTTTGAACATTGCATAAACAATTTAATGCAAAATTCTGCGAACTATATTGCAAATCCCTTCGATTCTTGCATGCAAAAAATAGCAATAAACCATTTGACTTCTTACCTACATCCAACAAGTTAATCAGAAATATTGAACATTGTTCATAAACTGAAAAATTCTAGAGCCGCAGATAAATAAAAATGTAGCGATTGCTTTACCGAATCTGTTTAATCTTCGTATGAGTACATGTATTTTTCCAGATATTCTCAAGGTTTCCAAAGTTACACCTATCTATAAAAAGGGAAATACTCTCAGGTAACTGAAGCTGAATGTAGATAAAGATTATCTAAAAATGGCATATTTTGTTATGTTTCATAGCATAATAGTGACCGTATGCCTTGATAATCTGGAGAAACACATGTCACAGCCCCAAAATATGCATTGCACAAAAAAGTCATTCGAATAATAACATCCAGCAAATATGATGATCACTGTAAGCCATTGTTAGAAAAATTGAACATCCTGCAATTACCATGTTGCTGCATTTTGCAGTGCCTGCTTCATATAAAAAACATCCAGCACAATTATGTTTACTCTTATAATACAAGAGAAAAAAAACTATATCTGTCCTCCATTATTCAGACATAGACCCATAATTCCTATAAATTTCTGGGCATAAAATTGAATAATGCTTTGCCAAACAATTCAAAGATAATAATATGTCTTCTACATCACTCAAATTTAAGATCCGTAAATATTTAACATAACACCGTTTTAACTTCTTAGATGATTATCTGGAACATGTTGTAAGTACATTTATGTAGGTAATCCTTTTTTACCCTTTTTTCTAGATTGTTATTACTATTATTTTCTTTTTTTAACATGTTCATAATCCTTGTCTTGAATTAAGTTATATGTACTTTGTCACTTGTATGTTTATTATGTCTTCATCTGAAGCGTATTTTAATTTATTTTATTTGGTGTGATCTATATCACTATCCAGGACAAAAGTATACATGCCTAATTGTTTACATGAAATAAATATTTCTATTTCTATTTGATGTTGGAGACAGAAATAATGACAAAAATGAAAATGAGTTTACATTTTAAAATCATTAGCATCTACAATTCCATTTTGTATAAATTGAATTATAGAATATATGACAATTGAGTAATTATAATAAAGTTTAAGGAACAAAAAGTCAGATGATATACTATTCGGAGAAACAACCAATGCTAGGCAGTCGCTGGTAGTTTCAAAATACGAGAAATATATTTAAAATCACATTTCATCATCCCATTCCATTGCACATTTGGCAATAGCGCCGGACGCTGTATTTACGGTAAATGAAATAAATATACACCATATGGACGCTCTATTGTTTGTAAGATTGAAATTATTATATACATTGGACGCCCCAACGGCTATAGAATGAACGGAGCTCACATTGATGGCGAAGTGAAATATATACGGCAAGGACGCTTCATTACTGTTTTTTGAAAGGACGCCAGAATGATACCGAGATGTATATATATATATATATATATATATATATCCGACAAAGGCTCCAGATCATTCGAGCAGCTTCTGGTCTTTGATTCGGAAGCCGCCACTGGACGATTCTCGAAATTCCTTTGTCGGCATTTTAAGAGTAGATGCCGGCATGCTGCCGTCGCTCTCTTTGTCAACGCCGCTTTCGATATTTCCAACCACAGTTATCTCGCGCTGTTCCCCTTACACGTTACAATACTGTGGTTCTCAGGTAATTGACTGGTTTAGTTAAATTTAATGGTTCCGAAGCCGAGATTTTTTTGTAGTCGTATGGACGGAGCTGTTTTGACACAATAATTGACATAAGTCTAAAACTATTACAGATAAGTTCAAGAAAACTATGTACGTTATTTCAATAATGACAAATCAAAAAAAATTACCAGAAGTGGGGAATAGTCATAGAAAAAAAATGTATTTGTTAATGTTACTATAGGACACTCTGTACAGAAATAACACTAATGTTGGACTTATCGTTTAAAGAAGATATCAAATCAATAGCTTGGATAGAAAAAAGCTTGCACGCATCGTAAGCAAGAATGCCTGAATATGGTTTATAATTGAAATATTTTTTTTTGAATGACAATTGAAGAATGATGGACAAATTTTTAAATAAATGTTCACATGATAATCTTGGTATTTTCCAATTTCAAAACTTTTTTGTAGTCAAAATATTTTTATCGCTACGGTTGAACTGCCCTCAAGTCCCAAGGCCCCAAAGTAAGACAGAATATGTCTATAAGCGAGCTGCATCGTCGACATTTCTCTTTGGCTGACGCATTAAAATCAGTTGAGAGTTAAGATGATATTCAACTGGATAGCTCATCGATTTGGTCTTTCTGTGTGTATCAGTTTTGGAATTTATACTGAAATATGGATTTTTAAATTCATTCATTGTTAACTCTTGCCCAAAAGTGAATGTCATATGAGAATCGCGTCGGTGACTTCCTTTAGGTACATTTTCCCTTTGTAAAAATGGTACAACGTCATCAGGAAGAGCACATTATCGCCATTTTTTTTTAAATCATTTAGATTATTTGTGCGATGAGAAATACTAATGAAGCGAGCACATTACCGTGAGGTACCTACTCTATACTCCATAAACTGATTGATGAGAAATTATAATAAATCAATAATTTTGTATTCTTTAAGGAGGCATAGCGGTAAACTCAACAAACTATTTCATATAAAACTTTGGAAAATTGTTCATAGAATGTACCTACCTTGAAAATTTAAGGCCAGCTCATCGAATTTGAAAACCATGACAGATCTAGAAAGATACCTACATATCCCTCTTTATCTTCGTGTAAAAATAACCAGTTGATTTTCAAAAAGCATACAAAAAGTAAAATATACAAGTTTAAGAATGATGTGAAAAAACTACAGCTTGAAGACAAATCTGAAGAATTATTCGATCTCGAATGTGAGATGTTATGAAAGTCCAGGTGAATTAAACGCGAACGCATCTGTTGCTAGCGACGTGATTTAACTATCAATTCGAATAATCAACCAATTTCAATAGGTTATCTAAATTGATAACTTAACTCTGCAATAGTTCAACATAGGAAAAATAATGATTTCAAAAGGTACATTCGAAATTGGATACCTATATGAATGAAACAAGCGCTACAATGGTTTTCTAATATAATATAACATTATGATAAGAACATTTTAGTATTATCTGTTTTTATAATTCAAGATATATGAGAGAAAATTTGTTTTACATCATGCAGCCTAACATTTATTAGCATTATTCTATTTATATACAGTGTGTCCATAAAAAATTAAGAATTCCCTATGTCTCACTGCAAATTAATTTACACGGAAACATTTAATGGGGTTATTAGAATCCAATTATTATTTTTAATAACAACATGTCATTCTGTTGGAAAATTATGAATTATCACATTTCGCTCTGCTCTGTCGCCGTTTATCGTTGCTCAGAAATACAGTGTCAGAATTTTTTTAATCTTTAATAATTTGTTAACAGAATTACAGGTTAGAAGAAGATATTGAGGATGTTCCAGATTTTACGAAAATACTGTATAAGAAATAAAACATATTTTTTGGATAATTTGATCGCGCCTCCGCCATTATTTGAACGGGAGGAAACATTTCGATATAGCTGGTTATCAACTTATCCATTTATTGTTAAATACTTTTTTCTTCTTCGTACAAATACAAAAGAGCATCAGAATTTTGAATTAAAATTTTATTGGCAGCTATTAATAAAAATAAAGAAAACGCACCCTTTCATACCATAAAATTAATTATTTTGTTAATAACATAATTCCTATTTTAAAATTTTTACAATTTATTCAGTTATAATGAATTATTCTAGTTTACTAATAAAGCTATTTTCAGTCTTATTTTCATATTTTTTGTCTCAAAATGGAATCAAAAATAATGATTAACAAAAGACTCGATTTTTAGTAATGTTCTTGTAACCTTGCCATTTGACCTGATGCATCACCATTCATTTAGAGCAATCATCATGTAACGAGTAGTAAGTTTTCAAGTTCGTCTTGAAGTTTGTAAAAATACAAACATAGAGTTGAACATCGTCTCCGCGAAGACGGTCAAATACGATCGACTATATTAATTGGTGCATAAGTGTGATTCCAAATTCTTAAGTAGATTGGTGCTGGTACTTCAGAAGTTGGTGCAATAAGCCTTCTATTTACCTACAATTATATCTCATCAAAATTAACAGCAACAATAAAAATAACATTATTTTGAAATTTTCAATACACAAACTAATAATTTTTTTTGTAAAATATAAGGTATTCTTTCAACAAAACATTCAACATTTAACAACAGATTTCTATTTCATTCAGGAGCGAGAATATTCGACAAATTTTCCAGTAAAGACGCATATCAGCACTATACGCAATATTTAACTATTACCTAACATAAACTAATCACCCGGTGACTCTGAATTATGTGTTATCTTACGAAAAACCCTTCCATCACAATGGCATCTCCAGACTGAAGATTATGTGCTTAAAAATTTAAAAGAAAGCAAATACACGATAATATCACCGTACTTAGTTTATGAATACTCATATGTATCCAAATACATATTACAGTAAGGGGCAAATGTATGGAACACATTCTATTAAAACTCGATTATTAATTTATTACTAATCTATTTTTTATAAGCGTTTTCTAAAGAGTGATAAATATATACAAAGTAAAAACAAGAAAATCACGATGTCAAAATTCGATTTGCTCCCCATCCTTCAACCATTTCCGAAAAATATGCGGTATAGTCTACTTACATCAAATTAATTTTCGGTCCAGATTTCAAATATGAAATGAATAAACAATGTATAAAGAAATTAATTCGTGGTATATGATGTATAATACAGTCCTACAGCCCCTAGAGTGGAGTTTCGTAGTCAAAATTCTATAATAAATTAAATAATATTAATTCTATTGGTGCTGTTACTTTTGAAGATGTGTAGTTGCAGTTAGATTAATAACTTTTGGCACCAACTTATTTCACACTTACGGGTGTAACTATTTTTGACGAAAATAGTTGAACGTTCTCTACCACAAAAGAAGATAGTACTTATCCTATTACCCACCTATATTCATTGCTTGTACTTCTTATTATGTAGAAATCTCAGAACATCGCGGCGGAAATACGCATAAGTATTTTAGATTTAACCATTTTACCACCGCAGTAGCTCGAAAACCGCAACTCTTTTGATAAAATGTTCAATTTAAACGTTTCCGTTTTTTTTATTACCTTTAATTCTGCCATTTCGGATTTTCTATTTTTGAGAAAATTTGCACCCTCCACTCCCTTGGGGCGGTTTTTGGAGGGAAGGAGATTTCGGATTTGCGTTTTTATGAATATGAGATCATTTTTCAAGTCTCCTCTTTCAAATGAATCAAAAATCATCAAAATCGGAGTAGGTACCTTTACTAAATGAAACGCGCGCACGAACTTTCTTAGAGCTTAAGCATTTTTTTGTTGTTTACCCAGAATATGAATAAACATCGTGTAATCAAAAACCGACACCTAAAATTTTACACGGTTACAATTCACATGTTACTTAAGGTACCCTGAGGAAACTAATATAAAATTTTATTTGATCATATTTCTTTCCTGTTTTTTTCTTTACAAAAATACGCTTGGGAAGTACGATATGGACTTTAAGATTAGTACCCTATTAAACAAGAAAGGAAGCAAGTTATAAAAATGGTCCATATGTTCGCAAGATTCAAGATACCTAATCTTGAGTGACAGAGGTTCTACATAAAAAAGATAAGTCCACTTTAAACATCTTTAGTTAGGTATATCGAAATTAATTGTTATTATTTCATAATCTTGTCAATATATTGTAACGAGTTTGAGATATAGTGTCGACGCCATTCCGAGAAGGCGTGTGGGATTCCTCAGAAGGCGGAGCATCTTGAAGAGTACGGACGTTAGTGGGCATTCAGCTATTAGCCACTGATACCCGGCAAGGTCAAGATTATATCCCGAAACGTCTAGTGAGTTCGCGCTATTGGTGGAATGCTCACGGCGTTGGAAGATGTCGGTGGAAGCTTCTAGATGGAGATGGCTATTGAAGAGGATTTGCTACGGTGTTAGTAAGTCAGTCAGTCAGTACGGTGAATACGGTTGAGACCGGCAGTATGTGGCAGACCGGAGTACGTTGGAGTATGGCGAGTACGGTGCCGTCCGGCAGTTTGGTGTAGTTGGGTCCCTTGTAGGGAGCCATCAACAACAGAAATACATAGCGCTACTTCAAATAGGTACGGTTGTAACTAATAAATATAAATTGTACATAGTTGTCGATAGTGTAGTGTAAGTTTATAAGAACCGTATATAAATAATCTGTGATATTTTAGTATGTAAATAAATAAAGTTGAAGATAAATTAATCCGTTATAATATTTTCTTTCTTTCATGCTCATTTCTTGCATATTGTCTAATTTCTCTGCATTCCATTCCATGTTGAATGATAAGATATAATTTTTTGTCGTTCCGCCATATCATTATCAAAATTAGTGGTTGAGACATCATTTTGAGGATCACTCTCCCCTCTTATGTAGAAAAAAAAATGGTTGGAATGGCTATTTTCATTCCAAAAAATGTTTGAAAGAGTGTCGCCATCTGTTGTTAATATTTTTAAGTAAGATACATGTCATGAAATATTCGCACGGGTTAACAAGCCTATTCATATTCAAAACGATTTTGTAAATATTTCAATGAACATTCGACTGAAAGGCCAAATGTTTAATGTAAACTGTTAGATAATGAAATGATAATTATTTAAATTCAATGAAAATTCACGTATTTGGATTATCTTTGTTTATATGTGCAGCAATTATTTATCTCTTTTTAGGACTTTTTAGAACAAAAATTTTCAAATCATAGAAATGAACTGAAATTGAGAATTGATGGACAGTAAAAAAATTACCAATGCTTTTCAGTGAATCCCAAATCGTATTATTCAGGTGTTAAATATTTCTGCTAGAAAAAGTGACAAATGATGTTTCAATTTTATGCAAATTCAGATGATACGATGTCTCCATATTCCATGGCACACTTCGAATGAGTTTTTTTCGGATCGATCTATTTAGCTACTTGGATGATGGTAGAAGAGTAAAAATCGACTAGTCCAATGGATTTTCCTCAAAATTGTCACCTGATTTTTTATACATTTGACCCTCACTGTATATACAGTGCGTCCCAGAAGTAATACCTAAATTCATTTAAAATTTAGCCTTACCTTTTGCGTAGAAACGCTCGGACCAGTCTATTTATATTTCTTAATGCGGTTTTTATGGTAAATGTAGACAGGTTAGCTCCAAAATAAGTAACGACAATAATATTAATTTTTTGAAATGAAAACACCTATTTTTTTATTTAATTTTTCATTGAGTTAAACATATTTTTCATGTACCTATATCTAAACTCATAAGTTATCGAAAAAATACGAATTAACATATCAATAGGTAATATTTAAAGTGCTGTAATTGTCATACCATTTCTATGTTTTCCGAGATGATTTCTATTCAACATTCAGAAATACCAGAAATGAGAAAAAGGAGATATAGGTATATATAATATTTACCTACACAAAACGGAAAGTTTTGCTCGATATACGTACAAATAAATCCGCAGAAATATTTATTGATATGTTCAATCGTTATTTTTTAGATAATTGTTGAATTAAAATATCTATAGGTAAATGAGAAAGATTCCAAAATTTAAAAAATGGAGTTGATAGTCGTTGCTTACTTTTGGGCTACCCTGTATACATGAATTTACCATCAAACAGGCCACATAATAAAATAATAATAGTTTGTAGGTGATTTCATTTCAAAAACTGAAGTTTAAACCAAAAACTAATTTTAAATGAAATTAGACATTACTTCTGGAACACACTGTATGTCTCCATTTCCAAGGTATACCGTGTCGTTGTGTGTGTGTGTGTCCCCACTATATATACAGGTGCTAATGATAACAGATGACGTCACGGCACACAGTACTTATTATGCTTAACCACCAGGCGACGTGTCAAATAGTAAAGGTACTACGCCCTGCGGCAACGCAAAATCAGCAGGTGAGCAGGCGGCGGCGATGATGACGGTTCCATCATCAGCAGAAGTGCCCAAGCACTTGGTGCAACCACTGTGGTGAAGGTGCCGACATATATATGTGAGTTTAGAAGAAACATTTTTTTTTGTTTTTTTGTCACGTCAATATTATTGATTCAATCATAATTTGAGTATGAAGATTTTCATTTTTGTTTACCTTTAACATATCTATCGCAAATGATAGCAGTCTACATTTATTTTACTTCGTGCTATGTGAACAGTTATTTATCCGCAAAGTTGGTAAAATAATAGAAGTCTTATCTATCAGCAATTGATATTCAAATTTTCAAAATCACAAAATCTTCCTAATGTTATTGTTATCAGTTGAACAAAACAAGATAAATAATGATAAATTGATTGATTGATGCCGATTGATTATAGGCAATCGTTAAATGGAACATTATTTTTGGGAATATGCAGTATTCATTATAAAAAATAACCTTTAAGTTTTAACTTAATTTTATATAAGTGGTCTTATCTTCCTATAATTTAGTTTCATCGCCTTTATTCTGCATCGTACAATGTTTGAGTTGGTATAATTTATGGTATTTGTATTCTGTTGTCATCTAGTAATAGAATAAAAGTCAGAGTCTCAAAGTAAACATGCTTTTTGGCATCAAGAAATTTCTTATCAGTTTTATGAGCTTAGCCTACAATTAAGATTTTATCAGTTTAAGATTGCAGCGCACATTAAATGTGAACTTTTGCATAGAAAATAATCAAAAACTTGGTACCGATAAACTAACTAAATTAGAAAGAAATATATCACATACCATACTACGATTTTATGCAATTGTTAAGAACGTTTCCTAAGTAAATAAACATTTTTGTACAAAAATTAGGACGGAATTTATTAGTTGATGCACTCAAAAATGCAAAATAATATTAATTCCACTGGTGCTTGTTCTTGTGAAGAAGAGTCTTATTTTTAACAACAATTGCACAACAAAATTAAATAGAAGACTCTTAGCACCAACTTCACAAGAACCAGTACCGATAGAATTAATATTATTTTGTATTTTTTACCCATGTATATTCTTTGCTTGTACTTGTGATTATTCTGAAATCTAAAAACATCATCGCGGAAATACGCATATTTTAGACTTTGCCACTGCTGTAACTCGATAACCGTATTTTTTTTTGAAAAATGTCCGTTTTATTTATTTTATTTTCAATTTTTGAAAAAAATTGCCCCCTTCACATAGCGAAAATACACATATTTGAGATTTTAACATCGCTGTAACTCGAAAACCGTAACTCTTTTGAAAAAATGTTCAACTTAAACGTTTTCGGATATTGTCCTATGCAATTCTGCCGTCTCAGATTTTCGATATTCGAGAAAAAATTCCCCTCGGGGGCGTTTTTTTGGAGGGATGGAGATTTTGGATTTCAGTTTGCACGAATATGGGACCATTTCTCAAGCCTCCTCTTTCAAATGAATCCCTTTTGGTTAGTCAGACAAAAAGTATCAGCACCAGTGGAATTAATATTACTTTGTAGAGCACCAACTAATAAAGTCGCTCGTAGTTTTTGTGAAAAAAGTTTTATTTCATAATTCTGAGTCTAGCGTCATCAAAATAGTTGAACGTTATTTAGAGATATCAAAACAGCGATAACAGACTTATTTCAGACTTCAATATGTCCAAATTCAAATAATCTTCTAACTGACTGTCTCAAATTTTCGACTATAGAAAAAAAATGATTAGATCCTGTGATCATTGATTTTTTTCATGTGCCAAGACAAACAACAATTATCATATTGAATCCTAACGTAGGAGGAACTGTTTAGCAAGAATATGAATAAGAGGAAAATTGGAAGAAAACTCATTGGAGTTTTACCGAGATCTAATGAATGCTATAGGAATGCAAAAAAATGAACAAACATTCACTTTTCTGGAGAATTGGATAACTGGTATAGGAAAAGAACAAAAAAACAACACATTTATATATACCTATTTATTTTTTAAATGGTCGGTAGCTACTGTTTTTAAGATGAAGCGTTTTTTATCTTCAAATATTAATATATTATTCTGGAAAATACTTCAAAGTTGCTGTCCCTTGGCGTATCCACAAAATCGTTACAGAGAAAAAATATTAGGACTGCAAAATTGTACGGAACACTGATTACGCTTGATACCTAATTGACTACTTTATATCATCTGTCCAGTTTCATGCTATATGCCCTTTTTAAAAAGAAAATACCATAATATCAAACTTTTCTTCATTGAAAAGCCAAATCTTATCCTATCGAACAATCAAAACGACAAAATAACTAACATATTTTATATTAAGAATCATTTAACTTATTGTTGAACATGTTTACGAAGCGAGTTTTATTTAATATTTTTATTGTCCATAAAATTTTATTGGTACTTCTTGAAGCAGTTTTTCAATGAACGTACAGAGTAGTAAACATATACTCATAATACTTACATAATATGGATCTTGACACAAAATCAAATGAATAGATTCCAGAGTAACAGTTTATAAACATGTAAAAATGAAAATATCCACATACCTGTATATTTGAATTATTACAAGTATTTTTCAAATGAAAGCATAGAATTTGAAAATTTTAAGGGAAAGTATAATAACCTGTATTTTACGCTATTATATAAATGCATCTGGATAAGTTATAGAGTATCAGTTGAAATTAACCAAAAACCAGTGAGACAGAAGTTTGCTGATATCTTAATAAATACCTACCTATATTATAAATGATTCAGTTCAACATACGTTTAACTATTGACTCCATTTTCAGAACTGATCTTATCTTAAGAGTACCTGAATATTGTTGCTTGATTGATTATTGCTATCATTTTATTGTAGTCTTTCAAATGATTCTGCTAAATTATTTTAATGTAAAGCAACGAGTCCTTCGCTTATGATATCTATCAAAAAGTTATTTATTTTACACTCACAAACTCAATTCACAAGAGTTAGCTTCAATCATGTTAGGGATGCAATGAACAGTATTGAAAACAAAAAAACAGTTATATCACATTACCAAAATTAAGAAACAATTATTAAACGTAACCAAATGGAGAAATGAAAAACCAGGTTTCCTTCTGCCATAAAAAGCTATTTCAATGCCAGTACATATAGTGAACAATTTTTACAAAAAATAAGATCGAAGATCGAAGAGTTGGTGCAATGAAAAATACAAAATGATATTTAAAAAAGTCGGTCATTTTCTTTGGAAAAAATGTTTATTTTACACTTTTGAGTGAAACATTAGTTATCAAAATCATTCAGCAAGGAAGATAATACGTTGCTTATACCTATTCACAGATTTCAAAATATTTCGGAAATACACATATTTCGGACTTTACTAGTGCTGTAACTCACGTGTATGGTACGATCTCTGGATAAACATAAAAAGTTACTTTAACCCTGTCAATTTCGTTTCCGTAGAGGAACAAGCACGGTCATGGGCATACTTGTCTGGTATATGGAGCTAAAATTCTAATGCTGTACTCGTCTGCCGACTTGACTGTCTCTCGTATGAACTCTTACCCAAAAACTGGAATAGGTACTACAATAAATTTTGCAAAACTAGTAAGATCATACAATTATATCAAATGTATGGATTTTAAATTGACATACATCTTTCATGCCTCTGTTTGTGAGAGAAATAAAGTATAGTTTTGAGTTTCTCAGTCTCTCAGGACGAAGAAATAAAATATATATAAATAAAAATCAAAGAAAATTTAAATATGAGACCATGTCTCAGCAGAGCTCTTTCAAATGAAAGAGAATCATAAAAAAAATGTTTGTTTACTATTAAAAATGAGGTAACACCGATAAAAAAACAAATAATCGAATTTTATATTTCCACCTTTTTAGCCAACTATGCAAACAGAGGGGTTTTATAGGTACCTATAATGTCGGTATCTGTATATCTGTCTGGGGCGTTATGTCTACCAAACAGATCATTTTTTTTGTTTGAATATACAGGCTGTTTCAAATTCGACGGTCACTATTGGGATCTCGGAAACTATAGGGAATGCGAAGATGGTTGAATTAGGGCAAAGTTGCGCATTTATGTGCTCAACAATACGCCGTTTAGTAAGTTTGAAAATTTCGGGTAGTTCCGGAGATATCTGGAAAAAGCCGAATTTTCTGAGAATCATTTTATATTTTTCCTGGCTCTATATCTTAATGAATTTCTTAATAAATAGCACATTTATATTGCCACTTTTTCACTCTTTCCAAAGGTGTTAATAGTTTAGTAACGTTTCGTCTATGTGCAAATATCATAAACTATTTTTTTCTTATGGGAGCCATAGTAGAATTCCACAAATTGTAATAGCCCTTTTTATCACCTTTTTGACGATGTATAAGTTACCATTGTTGTCCTAAGAATCCGAGAAATTAAATAAATTACTTTGATAAAGTAGTTGGCTTTGATTTTTCCAATCGGTGATACGTAAATGAAATTCTGTATTATTGTCAATTGCTGAGTAGTTGAAAATGCAGTTCTCCAATGAAGAAAAACGAGATATAATAAAACTTTATTACAAGAATGATAAACATTGTGAATATATTGGAAGTGTATCTTAACATGTATCCCAAGAGACGACAACGTCAAACAATTTTGTCCAAATTAATGGACAGAATTCGAGATTGATTTGACTCGTTTGAAAAACTTAAGATTTATTATCCCTCATTAATAACGATTTCTTTAGTTTCTTCATCCATCCCGTTCCCAGATTTTTGTCTGGGTTTTTGAAGGAACCATGCTCAGCTAAATTTCTATCCAATAAGTTGAATACAATTCGGTGGGGTTGTCGTCTCTCGGGATATCTGTTAAGATACACTTCCAATGTACTCACAGTGTTTCTATCATTCTTGTAATAAAGTTTTACCATATCTCGTTTTTCTTCATTGGAAAACTCCATTTTCAACGGCTCAGCAATTGACAATAATATCTACAGAATGTCATTTACGTGTCACCGAATGTAAAAATCAAAGCCAACTAAGTACTTTATAAAAGTAATTTATTTATTTTTTCGGATTTTTAGGACAACAAGGGCAATGTTTGATACATCGTCAAAAAGGTAATAAAATGGGCTATTCAAATTTGTGGAATGTCATTACGGCTCCCATAAGAAAAAAAGTTAATGATAGTTACACATAGACGAAACGTTAGGTTATAAAATTATGAACACCATTGGAAAAAGTGAAAAAATCCCGATGGCCTGTATTCAGCGGAAAGGTAAATTTTTCAAAATTCATTGAATTGAAATTTTAACAACCTTTTCATTGGTATACCTACATGTTATTAAATAAAATTGTCATAGCCTTGCGGTTAGAGGTTTTTGTTTTGGCTGTTGAATATAAAGCAGACAGGGTTCGAGTCCACTTCAAGGCAGATTTTTTTTTCGTCTATTTCTTTTCAATAAATATACTATATATTTTTTTAATCAGGGTCTATATTAAGATCTCCAGAAAATGTACAATTACATCAAATTTATATTGAGTGTTTATGTTTTATCAATATTTGTTATTTTTCTTTATTAATTTTAATTTTTTTACCTGTGTATTTTATGAAAAATTGCTTTGAACAAAAGTTGTAGGTACTGATTATATCTATAACCTAAAATTATTTTTAATAATATTTACACTACTGCTCTTTTTTGATAATTTTTTAAAATGTTTGATGGTCGCCATTTTGAAACTACTTATCCGATATTGCCCAATAACGAACTCGACCGAGATATTTGAGAGATTGATTTTTGTAGCAAATTTGAACTTGATACCTTCAAAACTGCGACCTCTATCGTGTTAACAAATTTCGCAATATCCCATATATATATATATATATATATATATATATATATATATATATATATATATATATATATAAACTTTTGAACCAAATGTTTTTTTGGACTAACTTATAGACATATAACAACATGCCGTTGAAAGTTTTTCGAAATTCAAAAGTGTGAACGATCGCAATAGGTATAGGTATTTCTATAAGAAATTTACCTAAAAATTGGCAATGAAAATGTGCTATCTATTTAGAAATTCATTAAGAAATAAAGCCAGGAAAAAATAAAATGATTTTTCGAAAGTTCGTTTTTTTCGGATATCTCCGCAACTTCTCGAAATTTTCAATTTATTTAAGCGACGTATCGTAGAGTACATGAATGGGCAACTTTGCTCCAACTTAACCATCTTCATATTACCTATAGTTTCCCAATGGTGAGAGTCGAATTTGAAATAGCCTGTATATCTATATAAACAATTTCCTAATTCAAGTTCTATCATGAAGTCAGTCAAATATAACATCAGATATAACAAACATACCTATTATCTAGAGAGCAGCTATTCTACTGCCTATATATACCTGTAGGCGTCTTAAAATATTAACAATTCACAAATTATGTATCAACTTTTTTTAAAATAGCCATATCGAACATAGTTTTCCATTCTCATTCATTTTCTCTACAAAAAATTTTGTCCTGTTTTTAGGTTTACTTATAACTTCGGCATCATGACTGATGATAGCCAATCTCAGCAAATATAAACATATGTGGACTGGAGAAATATTTGAAATATATCAATATGTATATATATATATATATATATACAATCACTAGCAATTGTGACTGGCAGTTCAATTATTTCTCGATAACGTTTTATCATGTTTACTTTCGATAAGGCTGAAATATTATTTCAAAGCCAGAGCTTTAGCCTCATTCTTATTTATCGGAAATATAAAAAAACGTCGAATACGTTTAAGCGGCAGGTTTTCTGTTAAATAATTTGTAATATTATAAACAGTGAATAACTTTTAGGGTTCTATACAGGAATCATTAAATTCTAAATATTATGGAAATGTCACTCCAAGACAATGCCAACTAAAAGTACGGTGCCCACATAAAACCTACTTGTTTATTTGTTCATTTATGTGTAAATGTAAAAATGTATGACATGTTAAAAATGCGATTTAAAATGAAATAATATGGATAGGTCCTTCAACAAATATTTCAAACTTTTCAGGGTAGACGAGAACCTAATATATCTAAGTATGTAATTCATTTTTTCTATTAGATAGGTAGATATATGTCATAATTTTGTTCCAATACGGAGCTTTTGCTCAAAATTATTCGAAGCAGAATGGAAATAGTAAGAGGAACATTAATGAGAATCCTACATGCTTTACAATCAAGTGCCATCTTAAAAATAATAATTCAACAGAATAGCCTTAACGTTATATTGTTTTACGAGTCCACGTTGCCAAATTCTTACCAAAATCATAGGTATTCTCTTTTTTTCACATTCACATTTTTGTTACTGACTTTTATAAGTTGATAACGGTTCCAGATAAAAGAAACGTTGGTATTAAATATTACACATAAAAAAGCATTCTTCGTAGAAAGTTGCTTTTATAATGTCTTAACCCATTTGTTCAAGTCTCAAAAATAAGAGAGTTAAAGACTCATAAGACTTTCAAAAATTCATAATTTTAGTTTTTCCCGTTAGTTAGAAGTAGATTTTATGTTATTATCAACATAATTATTTAAAGCTTTACCCATTCACCTAACCATTTTTCTGTCTCTTATAGTTTCTGAGTTACTCTACATCCAACATCAATTTTAGATACACTGTATGTAGAACTTGACAACGGGTGATACCAGTGCCAGCTCAAGCCTTAACTTCATCCTCACCTGAAACCTGCATGATGTATTCTCAACTTTAAATACCTTCAGGTTGGTGAACTTGATGGACATTTTTCTTCTCGTTTTCTATTTGTCGCAGCAGTATCGGAATTCATTTAATAAAATATTTTTTACAAAAAATTGTACAAAAGTACAAAATAATATTAATTTTATTGGTGCTGGTAGGTACTTTTGAAGTTGTGCAGTTGCAGTTAGATTGAAAACTTTTGGCATCAACTCCACAAGTATCAGCACCAATAGAATTAATATTATTTTGTACTTTTCAGTGCACGAACTGATAAAGTCGGTCCAATTTTTTGTAAGAAATATTTATTTTACACTTTTGAGTGTTACATTTGTCACGAAAATTGTTGAACGTTGGATAATAGTCCATGCATGCTTTACTTGTATTTTCTATTATTCAGAAATCTAAGAATATGTCGTGGAAATACGCATATTATAAACTTTACCACTGCTGTAACTCGAAAACCGTAAATTGCTTCTTTCTCATAGCGAAAGTACACATATTTAAAATTTTAACATCGCAGAAACTCTAAGACCGTAGCTCTTTTGAAAAAATGTTCAATTTAAACGTTTCCGAATATTTTGTTGTCCTTAGGAAGGAAGGAGATTTCGAATTTGTGTTTTTATAATATGGGACCATTTCTTCAAGTCTCCTCTTTCAAATAAATCAAAAATCATCAAAATCGGAGTACGTTGACTAACGCGCGTACGAACCAAAAAAAAAGCACAGTCGAAAAACTATGTACATTTCCGTGTTGTGGTCAACAAACTCTGTATCAGTACCGAATTTCAACTTTTTCCGTTTTGTACATTCGGAGAAAATAGGCTGGGATATACGGAGAGAACAGGCGTACACCTGAAGTATTCTTACAGTGGTTCCGTTTTTCATCGGATAAATGGACCCTTAAGAAATATTCTAACAAGAGTTTTTGTTTTACTTCAATTCGCTTCAGTGATCAGGTTTTCGAATAAATTACACTTGATATTCCTGCATTTCCAGATAGTCTCTTTTTCAAGAATTTAAATGATACATACATTGAAGGGTGTTCTTCCTCGTGGTGCTCCTTCCATATATTAAATAAAATATGGGAGGATTAATCAATATTTATTAATTATTTAAATTGATGAAAAATATCCAAAAATGAAGAATATGCACGGTGATTCATTAAAAAAAAAACAGCCGATGACATCATATTTAGAAAATTGTAGAGATATATTTTTTTATTATACTCGTAATATATACCTATGTACCTACTTAGAATAAATATTAGATGTTTCCAACCATTTGCCCAAACCCGTATAAGTACTTATTTCACATTCCAAATTTCCTTCGATATTTTGAAAATCTTGAATAACTATAATATTTCACTTGTTATATTGTTGCTTGGTTACATGTTACGTGAGAAGGAAGCTTGATTGTTTGCCAAAGATAACACTAAACACGTATGTAGGTATGTTTGTATCTGATAAGCTCATTTATACAGATTTATATAATTTAATCATAAAACAATAGGGTCATAAAACAAGTCGCGTTCTAACACCACCAATATGTACACACATGTATCTTGAAAATGTTTTGTAAATTGGTTTGCATAAGGCTATAATAAGTATAGAGTCATCTTAGCGATAAGGATGCAGTGTTTCGTTTCGTAGCATTGGAAAGAAAAAGGTTTAACGTAATTATTATTACCTACGCCATTGATATAATGTTTTTCTCGAAATTCAAACTTTAAGATGGAGATTTATAATGTACTAGTTTAAAAAAGGCATACGTTTTCGCTACATTCTACTTGTTGGTAAATTACAAAATCACCTCTGATTGCCTGTCAAGCGGAGTGAATAGATTACCTGTCATATTTTTAAATCACTGAATATAAGGGAACGTTCAAGAAGTTTCATGACTAGCGAAACACTCAAAATTGTGAGATACATTCTTTTTTATGACCGAATTTATTCATTTCTGCACTGAAAAGTTTAATTTTATTAGTGCCAGAAAATCTACTATTTACCTCCAACTGCTCCACTTCGAAATTACCAGCACCAATATAATTACATATTTCAATGCACAAACTAATAAAGTCGGTTCGATTTTTTCTAAAAATGTTTATTACATTTAATTTCTGATTATATCCCAGTGGAGGGGCGTATTGTCGGGTTATAGAGAACAATTGAATTTCCTTAAATGACAATGCGTCACTCTGTTATCAAATCCTGAAATATTACATAAATATGTAGTAGATATTGCTGCGGGTATCTAGGAGGGATTCAAAGTTTATGGCATCAATATTAACACCATCAGATACGCTGACGATAGGTAGGTACTGTCTTGTGAAGAGTTTGGTATGAAGATAAACGTGAAGAAAACCAAAGTAATGATCATTAAGAAATCAAGGAATGTCCCACAACCAATTCACATAAATGGAGACGTTCTAGAACAAGTGGATGGGTTTCAGTACTTGGGATGCTGGGTAGACTGCAAATTGGATCCAGACACGGATATAAGATCAAGAATAGAACAAGCCAGAAACTGCTTTGTGCAACTTAAGAGGCTCCTTTGAGATTCACGAATCAGCCTCAGTCTGCGATTACGAATTTCAAAATGCTACGTTTGGTCTACACTCTTGGACATGGACACTCAAAGCACAAATAATCATCATTAAACTGGAAGCTTTCGAAATGTGGACCTATCGTAGGATCCTCAAAATACCATGGACATCACATACCACAAACAAAGAAGTTTTGCGCAGGATGGGAACAGAACGAGATTTATTTAAACTCATAATGGTCCGTAAAACAGCATATTTGGGCCACATGCTGAGGAATGAAAAATATCGATACGCATAGCTGGTTGTGACGGGAAAGATCGAAGGCAAGCGTGGGCTAGGAAGGAAGAAACTGTCTTGGCTGAGAAATATACGCCACTGGACTGGCCTAGACTACGAGACCCTGATAAGAACGGCCGAACACAAAGAATAATTTACCACGGTGATTTCCAACCTCCATTAATCCAAATGGCACACTAAGAAGAAAATTTGCTGCATAGCAAAAATGCGAACTGAGGCATTCTCTATTATTTTTCGAATGAAAAGAATCATCAAAATCGGTGCTATAATTTCAAAGACAATTTATCTCCAAGAGGTAGGTGATGATGCCTTGAATTCGGTTGTCTTTTTATATTGTCTAAGACTATTGTATAAGAGAAAAAAACAACATTGATATAAAAATTATTTAATTGAAGTAAAGAAAAGTAAGTAAGTAAGTAACCATTTTATGAAATATACCAAAAAGTTGTAAGCCAAATTTTTTTATTTCGTGCTATTTGCATTTGTGATTTATTCCAACACTCTACCACCATGATGCTTAGGTATATTTTTTGTACTATACTAGATTTTTGTAACGATGACTCCCATTTTATGTATAGATACAAAAAAAATGTGGGATAGAGAGCAAAAAACACTACTTGATAGCCTAAAAAAACGCAATGATTTCTAACTTATTCGCGTATTTTTTAAGGCTAAAGTAATTTAATAGACCTATATAATGTGTGACTTAGAATGCGGTTAGATTATTACATATTTATATAAATATTCAATTGCAAGAAAATATCCCAAAATGTTAATAGAGATATCTGACTTCGTATTAAATCACTTGTAGTGATTTAGTTTTAAAATGTGATTTTTTGCAGTTTTCAAAGCCCTCAAAAAAAAGCAAAAGGATTCTTCATAGGCATTTCGAAAAGAACAGTATATGAGTTCGACACCAGGGGACCAAAATATGAACTGTCTATAGTTCAGGAGACTAGTAGATCTACGCCATGTACGACTAGGAGTGCTACCAAGGAGATTCCATATCACGGTAATTTATAATTAAAACTTGTTAAAACTAAACCAACAGCCTGCAGCCAGTGGCTAATTGAAGCGGCAGATGAAGCCTGCAAAAAATCAAACTCATGACCTAGTTAACAAATGTGCTATAGAAGACATTATGTAGATGAAACCATCATTTCTACAGCAACAAAAAAAAATCCCGATGGTCTGTAGTCAGCGGAAAGGTAAATTTTTCAAAATTCATTGAATTGAAATTTTAACAACCTTTTCATTGGTATACCTACATATTATTAAATAAAATTGGCATAGCCTTGCGGTTAGAGGTTTTTGTTTTGGCTGTTGAATATAAAGCAGACAGGGTTTGAGTCCACTTTAAGGCAGATTTTTTTTCGTCTATTTCTTTCCATAAATATACTATATATTTTTTTAATCAGGGTCTATATTAAGACCTCCAGAAAATGTACAATTACATCAAATTTATATTGAGTGTTCATGTTTTATCAATATTTGTTATTTTTCTTTATTAATTTTTATTTTTTTACCTGTGTATTTTATGAAAAATTACTTGGAACAAAAGTTGTAGGTACTGATTATATCTATAACCTAAAATTATTTTTAATAATATTTACACTACTGCTCTTTTTTGATAATTTTTTAAAATATTTGAATGGTCGCCATTTTGAAACTACTTACCCGATATTGCCCAATAACGAACTCGACCGAGATATTTGAGAGATTGATTTTTGGAGCAAATTTGAACTTGATACCTTCAAAACTGCGACCTCTATCGTGTTAACAAATTTCATAATATCCCATATATATATATATAAACTTTTGAACCAAATGTTTTTTTGGACTAACTTATAGAGGTATAACAACATGCCGTTGAAATTTTTTCGAAATTCAAAAGTGTGAACGATCGCAATATGTATATTTCTATAAGAAATTTACCTAACAGACTCCAATGGTTTAGTATGTGATGAAAAACAAAACAAAATAATATTACTATCCTACCTCAAGTAGCAATGCAAGGAAAGTTTTGAAATAATCTAAGATTTTGAAAGATGTTTACGATTTACAGCTATCTGCCAAGATTATCTCGAGAATGGATAAAACCAATTTTGTTGCTAACTCTTTTATTTTGTTAGTATAGTAGTTAGATTACCTACCGAGACCGCTCGCCTCTAGCACTAGACGACAGAGAACACTCTAGGCGGGCATCATGCTTGCAAAAGTTACTATGCAATAACTGAAAAACTTGTTTGATTTAAGACTGTGTCAAGGAAGAATTTTCATGAAACCTGAGGTGTTTTTCAAGAATCCATTGATCATCAGTTATGCTCAAATAAAGTTTCATATTTTCTACCTATTTATACATATTCCCGCTAAAAGGTTCGTCTCACGAAGAAATGTAATAATATAATCATTGTTATTTGTCTTGGAAAGTTGAAAAAAAGTGAATGGCCAATCGGACGATTTTTATATTTGGTGGACTTTGTTAGAGAGCGGAAGGAAAGAAAGTTGTGTGAAAGATTTATTACCTGAATTAGAAAAAAAATAATTTCTGAGAATAACATACGAAAATCAATACGCGCGTTTCCATCACGTACCTACCAAATATACCGAAAAAATTAAATATTATAAATTTTATATCCTAGCATAAGAAAGTCTTATAAAAATAACAATCATTTTTTTGATATTTCTCACTTCCTTGTTAGCGAATGCAAAATAATTTGTTCTCGATTATAATATATTTTATGAATGTATTATTAAAGCAATATATTACCGACTTGACAAATGTTTAACGATTGTGTTATCTGTGTTTATATACACCTCCCACTGAAAACAGCCTAATTGTGTTTATGTCTCTCTGGGTCGATTCGTCGATGTTCTCTTTCTCTTTTTCTCCTCCAAAAGGCGACGCGCTAATTCAAAATACACACAAAAAACTAGATGCAGGTGAAAATTGAGTGGTAATTATGCTGGTACAACCGAATCATTAGCATATAACGCTCACTCTGTGTGTGGTTGTAAAATCGAGTTGAACTTCTTTTTTGGACCACATATTTAAAAGATATACTTGCTTGCTTGCTGTCGTTATTCGAAAGATAAGTAGGTACCTAACCTACCTAGAAATGGATAAAAATGACTTGGCGACGTGAGTATATTTTTAGTTTCTATTGGAAATAATCCTATATTAAATATTCAGTATACACATCAGACTTTTAGATAAGATAGATAGGTAAATAGGTATTTAGTGCGACAGCTCAAAGACAGCATGATATATTATTTCTTTATACTAGATGAATCCTATGTCATACATAATATATAATCGTGAAGTTTAACTTCCATACAGCTAATTATCCATTATACTTATCTTTCAGGATGTTTGTGGAGCAATGAAACAAGGACAGCCCCGTGAATCAGATAAATTCGAAAGTAAAGAGAGCTATCCGTCGACAGTATATATTTTACACTGTCATGGAGTTGCTCTCTTTATGAGCGAGTTTATTATCAACAATAGAAGATTTTTCTGCCCTCAGGAAAGGTATTGTTCTACTTTGAATAAATTCACTGAATAAAGCTGTGTCAAGGGGTTGTAGGTATGGTATATAGAAAAAATTAAAATACAGGGAGGTCTGATATGGCATGGAAATATTTTTTTTTCTGTGACGGTAAGAAAGCTTGACATTTTATCTCTGTTGGCAGGTGACAAAGTATCACATTTTATAAAATAACTTTTTAGTAAGTACTTTTTCCCGGGCATACCTAAACACTTACACATAAATTTAGCGATTTAGCTCGCAATCATTTTTGTGATGCTACTTTCACTGCTTCTACTAACTCCGGTGAAATCAAAGAAAACTCAAAATCAGACATTTTTTACAAAGAAACAATCTCCAAGTTTGCAATTTTCAAACCAATTCCCATAAATCAATTGACAGATATTTAATTACCGAATTACATTAATTGTCGCTATAAATACAACAGCCTACTACTTTAAAACTTCAAATTTCACTTCGATAATTTTCTGACTCTGTATATTGTAATATTCTTTCAATACTGAATCATGGTTTTTCCCGTCACCGAAAAAAAATACTGTATATATTAAACACGGGAAGAATATTAGATTTCTGCTCCCCTCGAGCTAAAATCTAAAACTTTTTCCCTTGTATAATAAATAACTACTTTTACGGCGAACGAATGCTGACCAGAGCTAAAATCTAAAATACTGAAATCAAAATGGCTTTGTTTGACCGATACAACGCGCATCGACTTTTCAACTTGACATTTGCTCACAAAGAACACTACTACCTCCACTTTGCTCTTATCCTGTCTTAACCCCAATTAACATATAAATATGCGATGAAATTGGTACTTTGATACATATTTTGAACTGAGAAATATTTATAATCAGACATGACACTAAACAAATATTCGACAGTTTAACAGTAGGTACCTACTTGACGTGTTACATTCTATCATTACTCGAGATCATAATTTATATTTTAATCGAGGTTATAAGCTAATGTCAACCACATGTAGAGCGTTGTTACGCGTCATATCGGCCAAACAAGGCCAATTTTTCAAAGACCTGGATTACAGCCACTGAACTATGGCCGTGTCAACGGAAGTGACTGATTACCAATCGATTGGCAATCAGATATTTGACAGGTGAATAATCAGTTAACAAATTTGTAACATAACCTATATTTTGTTTTCGCTATTAACCAGTTATATAATGGATTTCTATAGTTTTGTTTACTATAAATACATATATTGAACAGAAAATAATATATTGTTTTCTATTTTAATTTTTCAAATACCTATGTGTAATTTTCGAATAAAATTATTTCAATTATTTTGACAAACGTCTGTCATTCTCGTACTAATAAGTACCTAACCATCATCTCACCAACATGGAGATGATGTGTCACATTCTAAAAAACAAACAAAAAAAACGAATTTTTTTTTAGAATGTGTCTTTATTTTACTTTATTTTAATTTTTTAATGGGATAATTTATTTTTTCAAGTATATATATTTTAATTTCTATTTTTTGCATTGGTTTTGGTATCGTTTTCATAATGTTTTTCTTTTCTTAAAATTTTTATTTCATATTTTCATCTCCATGTGAGTATACTATCCACCATTTTGTATCCTAACTACATTATTTTTTCACTTTACATTTCAAGATCTTATAATATAATTTGTTACAGAACTTTCAACATTTTCATTGAAAATGAGATTGTACAATCTCGAAACATGTCTCATCAGTAACTAATCTTTAATAATAAATTGTGGAGAAGACTTTGTGTTTTTTTGGTCTTACCATTTCACTCTACTTCGAGAATTGACTTCTACAACCATTTTATACATGTTGTTTCAGAAATTGAATGAGGATTCAGAAAAGCTAATAAAATTCAGGGTGTTCCATTTAAGAAAATATCATATGACACTGACATATGACAGTTTATGATGTTAGTGATGTACAGTATTGGCTATTATGATAGATCAATTGTAGCTGTAAGGAAATATGCAATCTTGAATTCGCGATTTCTTCTGGATCTCCTGTAATTTGCCCAACCCTGTATATGAGTTTCCACGGCTCCATTTTCCAGTAAAAATTTCTTATATTATTCTCTGGATAATATACAAACACAGACATCGCTGAAGAAGACAACAAATCAGGAGTAGTAAAAGAATTTTGAAAAGAAAAGTACAATAAGACAACATCAGTGTGGATTTATTAGAGGAAGATCAACAAGAGATGCAATATATCATTAAACAAATCTCATGAATATCAATTTGGCATAGAAATGCTGGATTTTAGGCGAGCATTCGATTCAATATACATTTTTTTACAAAAAATTGGACAGAATTTATCAGTTGGTGGAAGGAGAAATACAAAATAATATTAATTCTATTGGTACTAGTAATTTTGAAGTTGTGCAGTTGTAGTTAGATATACAATACTGTTGGCACCAACTTCGAAAGTACCAGCACCAACAGAATTATTATTTTGTATTTTTTATTGCAGCAACTAAAGTCGGCCTAATTTTTTATATAAAATATTTATTTCTCACTTTTGAGTGTAAATTAGTCATCAAAATCGTTCAACGTTCACCAAAAAAGATAATTCGTAGCTTCTACTTATTCAAAGATTTCAAAACATCGCGGAAATAAACATTTTTCAGACTTTACCAATGCTTTAATTCGGAAACCGTATTTTTTTAAATATGTCCAATTTAAACGTTGCCGGACATGGTATGGTCTCTCTTCTCTAATTTTGTTTCAAATTTTCGATTTTCACCCCCCCCCCTCCTCTGAGAGATTTTTTTGGGGGGAAGGACATGTTGAATGTCGATTTTTTTCATTGGGACAAACTCTCAATGGTCCTCTATCAAATGAAAAAGGAATCATAAAAATCGGAGCACGTTTACTATTTAAAAGGCACAAACATCCCTAAAAAACATGCCGACAAACAGTCGAATTGTATACCTCCTCTGTTTGGTTTGTCGGTTAGAAAGGAGGAATACTTATGTTAGCAGTGAAAGAGCAATCAATTAGAGCAAAATGAAGGAGATTAAGCAATTGAATTTCTAACGTACAAAGGAGAAACTCAAGATTTCATTATAAATAAAAGATTAAAACAAGTAAACTTACTATACGCAACATTATTTAATTACTAGAATATGTTTTGAGAAATGTAAAGAAAGTAAATCTTTGAACAAGTGGTGATGATATAGTCATAATATCAATGAGAATAAACATCATGGAAAATATTGTAAAAGAAATTGTAACAGAAAGGAAGAAAGAGCGACTAGAAATAAATAGAAATAGACAATAAATATTATCTTACAAAAAACGGGACCGATGTTATTAGTTGATGCAATGAAAAGTATAAAATAATATTGTAACGTGGATAGGTATTCATGTACTTACGGTTGATATTCGTTTATTAATTATTTAAGCTACTACGTTGCTTACAGTAGTTATTGCATGTATATTTCCTTATGTAGTTCTAGAATTATGGTAGAGTTATTCTCGATCCTTCCAGAAATATATGTGAGGTACAATTTGTCATACTAATGTCAGTTTGACAAGGATCTAGAACATTAATTATATGCATCTAGATAATCATAGAACATTCTCGATGAATGTCATGTCATGATTCAGGTATATAAAGCCGTGTCGATCACGGGACAGAGTCAGTCTTGTGAAGTCAGTGAGTCAAGTCAGTTGATAACAGTCAGTCTGTGGAAACGGAGGTTAATAGTAGTTCTGTCGGTGAAGACAGTGACAGTATAGATTGTCAAGGTGACAAGTGGTGACAGTTGTACCATAATAGAAGCTCGTGTACTGAGTGTTTGTAAATAAACCATTGGAAGCAATCTGCGAATTTTGAGTATTATACGTTTAGCACAGGGTTAAACGTTACAATATTAATTCTATTGGTGCTGTTACTTTTGAAGTTGTGCAGTTGCAGTTAGATTGATAACTTTTGGCACCAACTTCACATGTACCATCACCAATAGAATTAATATTATTTTATACTTTTCAGTGCATCAACTAATAACGTCGGTCCAATTTTTGATTGTACCTTACATTAGTCACCAAAATCGTTGAACGTTCACTAATACCAATGAAGATACTATTTATCCTATTACCCATGTATATTCTTTTCTTGTAGCACAGACAATCTATTCCAACATAGATTGTCTGTGCTTGTAGTTATTATTACTCAGATCTCCAAGCATCGTTGCGGAAATACGCTTGAGTATTTTATATGTTACCACATTAACACCGATTTAACTCGAAAACCGTAACTCTAAGGAAAAAATGTTCATTATAAATGTTGCTACAAATAATTATATCTTTCATGAAGTATCGAAAGATATTCAATGTTCGAAAGAAATCGGCCTCTCCACATAGAAAAAATACATATTTAACATGCCTTTATCTCGAAAACCGTAACACTTTTGAAAAAATGTCCAATTTAAACGTTTCCGGATATTGTCCTATCTTTAATTATAAGAACTCAGATTTTCAATTTTAGAGATAGATGAAACAATATTGGCAACGATGAAGAAAACCTAAGAATATCAGAAAGAAGATTGGTCTTACAACATGTATAATATGTTATTTGTCAAAATTCAATTATTTTGGAAATATTTCGGCTTTCATAGTCTACAAATAAATAGCTTTTATTTTTAATTCGAGAAAGATGGACAAACTCCAATAGGAGGGAAACAATACTAGTAGTTAAGATACAAAATGTTGGATAGTATACTCACATGAAGATGAAAGTATGAAAAAAAAAAATTAAGAAAAGAAAATCATTATGAAAACGATCCCAAAACCAATGCAAAAAATTGAAATTAAAATATATATACTTGAAAAAATTAATTATCCCATTAAAAAATTAAAATAAAGTAAAATAAAGACACATTCTTTTTTTTTGTTTGTTTTTTTAGAATGTGACTCTATTTTACTTTATTTTAATTTTTTAAGTTCCTTATCGCGCGTTGTGAAAGGAGGCTAGACGGAAAAAATTCTTACGAAAAGTTGTCACGACACTTTTTGCTATAGTCTATTGCAAGCTGTGCGGCGTCGCATGTTTCTCTGTCTGTCTCTCTCTCTCTTATAGAAAGCAAGCCAGATGTTTTCATTTCTATTTCGCATTGAACAGTGTGGTGTCGCAACGATTATTTTTGTTGAGTGTATAAAGTTTTTTTGTAAGTAATAACTAATAAACAATAATAATAATAATGAATCCTGACAGTGTTTCTGCACAAGTTCCGGATATTGCTGATGGAGTTAGGTAAGTAGAGATTATCTATATAAATAAAAATGAATCGCCAAATGCGTTGCTAAGCGCAAAACTCGAGAACGGCTCGATGAATTCGGCTAATTTTTGTTTTAATATTTTCCTTAAGGTATAAGGAAGGTTTTTACGGAGAGAAAAATCGTGAAAATTGAGAGGAGAATAGTGAAAACACCGCTTTTGCCGTGCGCTTGACGTGTGGTGTCAGATATGACACATCTGACACCATATATATATATATAAATGTTTCGGTGTGTGTATGTATATGTACAATTTTTTTGCTTTTTTATTTTAATAGCGAATCAACTAAACCATCGACTACTGAGGTACAAACTATAACATCAAGGAAAATGAAAAAGACAAATGCACAAAGATGTAGAGAATATCGTGAGAGAAAGAAATTACAAAATACAATGGTACAAAACATAACTGCAGAGAGATCAGATGAATGTAGTGAGACTGATCAATTACCAGCCAAAAAACCTAAAACTGATGCAGAAAGAAGAGAAAAATATTATGAAGCGCTGAAATTAAAGAAACAAAAAAGTAAAAAAATACCTAAAACTGATAAACAAAGAAATAAAGAATGTTACGATAGGAAAAAGAAATTTCAGGCTTTAAACACTTTAAATCATCATTCAGATGTGTAAGTATGATTTTTTTTTATCTTTCTAAGGTATATTTTTTGGAGTAAAATATGATGTCATTTTAATCAATATTTTTTGATTGGTTAATTCTAGATCACGAGATAATTGCAGTGCAAAAATATGTAAACATCCAGAAGAAATACGTAATAATGCAGAAGAAACGCAGCAAAATAATTCATTTCACGTTCCATATCAACAGTTTAGAAACTGTGCACAGCCACAAGGAATCTATTATCAAGATGTCAACATTCCTACAGATGGAAATTGTTTCTTTTTTTCTATAATAAAAATTATGAATCTCTCAATGTCACCTTTACAAATAAGGCAACAACTACTTGCTTCGCCCTTCGTCAACTCATGCATCAATCCAAATGGTGCAAGGTCAATTCTCAGCAGTGAAACAGAGTATGCAGAAATGGATTGTATAGAAATATTTGCTAAAGTGTATAATCAGAATGTTTGTGTACATAATTACTATGTTAACACTAGAACTAACATAGAAGAAGGACAATTCCTTCATTTCAGAGTCAATGACTTGCAAAATTTCATACATTTACATCTTTGAAACGTACATTTCACACCATTAATTCAAGTTGAAGAAATGAATATTAATAATATAGCAGAAAATCAACGTACAGAAAAAATATCTTCCCTAACATCCTCCGATGATGAAGTTAGTGGAGATGATAACGATGAACATCATGCTGATATTGCTACTTTCATCGTAGGAATGAACGACATTAATGATATAGTTCCAAAATATACAAAATATTATGAAGAAATCCATGGTCATCTGCAATTTTATAATATATTCAAAAAAAATTCTTTTGGTCATTCTTGTGCTGTTTGCGATAGACTTTGGTGGAAAAATGACTTAAAAAGTACTACTGGCGTACATGATGATATTCTACAATTGATATTGCTGGTAATATAATTATTTTATACAAGATTCAATACATTATAACAATGTGCAACATTGCTTAATTCACAATTGTTGTTATTTATTAAAATTATTCAATTTTTTCAGAATTACGTACGTGGTACTACTGTTCAAGTATGCTCTACGTGTAAGAAGGCTATGGATAAAGGAAAAATTCCACTACTATCAACGTACAATGGTTTTTCATTTCCGATAATTCCACCACATTTGCCAAAATTGAATCTTATTGAGCAGCGACTTGTATCACCGAGAATTCCCTTCATGCAAATAAGGAGACTTAGACATGTTAACGGTCAATATGGCATTTACGGACAAATTATTAATGTTCCTGTAGAAGTTAATACAATGGTGAACCAATTGCCAAGACATATTGAAGATGATCACTGTTTTTATGTCCACATTAAGAAGAAATTAATCCACAAAACTAGTTATGTTCATGGACTTATTAATAAAGGACACATTAAACAGTGGTTAGATTATCTAGTAACAACTCCACTTTATATTCATGAAAATATAACAATAAACGAAGCAAATCTAAATTCTTATCAAATTGGTGCAGAAATAGAAATGGATAATATTAGTGAACATGTTCAAATGGAAGATAATGTCACAGCTCAACAACAAACTCTTATGTGGGACGAGAATAAAATGTTGCACATGGCACCAGGCGAAAAAAGCGTTCCACGTAGTATTTTGTTTGATAAATATGCCGAAGAGCTTTCATTTCCAAATATTTACGGTGGAAAATTTCGAACGTATAAAGATGGATGCAATGTTACTTCATTTATGCAAGCTACCAGTGAACTTAGGCGTACAGATCGCCGTGCTACTGACCCACAACATCTTCTGTATGTAGCGGCGAAAATCATGAGACAGAGAGTCAGCAGTTCTGTTAGTGTTGCATTTAAACATGTTGGACATGATACTAAAATTACTAGAGAGAATATACAATCTGAAGAAACTCGACAATTAAGTCCTCATGGTGTTCGTTTATTTTATACTAATGTCGCTGTAGACAGTTACAACAATTCAATTTTGCAAGAAGCTCCAGATAAGGTCATCTCAATAGCAAAGGATATAATAACTGGAACTAAAAATCAAGAACAAGAAGTTTCTTTTAGATTACAACTAAACAAAAAATCTGTCATCGATACTGGGGGATTACCTTACCAAATCACTTTTGTAAAAGAAAAATATTATCTTATCACAACAAATATTGATGTAAGTGATGGATTAGTTAATGGTGCCGTTGGTAAATTAATTCACCTAGACTTCAATGAGGACAACGTAGTTTGCAGAGTTTGGCTCGAATTCTGTGGATCAGCAAAGGTTGGACAAAAAGCAAGAAAAAAAGCTGCTTTACTAGCTGTCCAAATCAAAGTTAATAATACTGCTGTACCTATTGAATGGCGAACATCCAACATAACCATGACAAGGAATAAAGCAGTTACTGTTAAACGTAAACACTTTCCCATAATTTCTGCTTGTGCTATGACTATTCATAAGTCACAAGGTGGAACATTTGATCAAATTGTTTACGAGTATGACAAAATACATCCACAACAACTTGTTTATGTTGCTCTCTCTCGTGTAACAAGCATCAAAGGTTTATTTATCGTTACATTTGATGATGATGAAACTAAATTTAGATTTCATCATAATCGAGTACAAGCTTCATCAACAATATCTCTAGTACAAGAGTTTCAGAGATTGTCATTAAATAAACTTGAAACGAAGGCAAAATCTGTCATTGATTTCATTACTAGAGATAAAGGCATTTCATTGTGTACGTTCAACGTCCAAAGCCTTCGTAAACATTCAGTTGATTTAATAGACTCTGTTACAGAAAAAACGAACATTTTGTTATTATCAGAGACATGGTTGGACAATCGAGAAGAATGTGATATACCGAATTTTAATTGTATAATCCAATTTAAACGTGATTTTATTCGTTCAGGTGGAGTTGCGATATATCACAACATAAATGATACTACCAATCTTGTAACACCAAATATGTCGGTCATAATGAATAATATTCAGGACTTGCACGTAAGACGTACAAGTGTTGCAGATTTATGTGCAGCAGAGTGTGTAATGGAAAACGGTGTTACCTTAATCATGGCAGTCATATATGTCTCACCAAATAACAAATTAATAGATATTCAGGAGTTCATTCATCGAGCACTGCTAGAGTATTCTAAAGGTGTATCTCGAACGCTTAGCAGATACAACAAAAATTTAGATAAAGTTCCACTCATTTTAGCCGGTGATTTTAACATCAACTTCAGTAATGAAAAATCAAAACCATTGCTACAGTTTCTAGAGGAAGAATTTGATTTAAGAATTAACAATAATCCAGCAGAATCAACAACAAAATATAATACTACCATTGATGCAGTTTTTTCAAGACATTTAAATAAAATAGAATCCCAAACATATGTTTCCTACTTCAGTTACCACAAGCCAATTATTACGAAAATTGAGCCTACTGATTAAGTTTATATAACATTATATTTGTTAATAATAAAAAAAATATTATTATAACATAAAAAAAATAAAATTTTATTACAATTCCTTCACTAATTAATCGAAAGGAACTTCGTTCCATCCGGGTGTCCCTTGACACCTCTCATTCATTAATAAAGGTCGCATTCATAAAGGTATGAAGTTCAAATTTTCTGTAAAAACTGATCATATAAATATCTCCGTTGACTTCATTAACGGTCGTTCCATAGTCATTTATAAAATGTGACGCACTTGACAATAATGATGTCTACTTTTTGTTTGTTTTTTTAGAATGTGACTCTATTTTACTTTATTTTAATTTTTTAATGGGATAATTTATTTTTTCAAGTATATATATTTTAATTTCAATTTTTTGCATTGGTTTTGGGATCGTTTTCATGTTTTTCTTTTCTTAAAATTTTTTTTTCATATTTTCATCTCCATGTGAGTATACTATCCACCATTTTGTATCTTTACTACATTATTTTTTCACTTTACATTTCAAGATCTTATAATATAATTTGTTACAGAACTTTCAACATTTTCATTGAAAATGAGATTGAACAATCTCGAAACATGTCTCATCAGTAATTAATCTTTAATAATAAACTGTGGAGAAGACTTTGTGTTTTTTTGGTCTTACAACATGTATAATATGTCATTTGTCAAAATTCAATTATTTTGGAAATATTTCGGCTTTCAGAGTCTACAAATAAATAGCTTTTATTTTTAATTCGAGAAAGATGGACAAACTCCAATAAGAGGGAAACAATACTAAGTTTAAAAGCTATTTAACTAAATGTCGATTTTGAGATGGGATGCCGTTCCTCTTGGATGGATCTACGCCTATCCAATAATCCAATCATCATGAGTAGAGTTACTTGTACGTACATGTTCTGATAGCTGGTCCAATGGGTTGTCTCTGGCTGTTCCATAGTCATTTATAAAATGTGACGCACTTGACAATAATGATGTCTACTTTTTGAAAATTTTTTAAAAGTTTCATAGGCCGTCATTTTGAAACTACATTTCCGATCACGACCGTTAATGAAGTCAACGGAGATATTTATATGATCAGTTTTTACAGAAAATTTGAACTTCATACCTTTATGAATGCGACCTTTATTAATGAATGAGAGGTGTCAAGGGACACCCGGATGGAACGAAGTTCCTTTCGATTAATTAGTGAAGGAATTGTAATAAAATTTTATTTTTTTTATGTTATAATAATATTTTTTTTATTATTAACAAATATAATGTTATATAAACTTAATCAGTAGGCTCAATTTTCGTAATAATTGGCTTGTGGTAACTGAAGTAGGAAACATATGTTTGGGATTCTATTTTATTTAAATGTCTTGAAAAAACTGCATCAATGGTAGTATTATATTTTGTTGTTGATTCTGCTGGATTATTGTTAATTCTTAAATCAAATTCTTCCTCTAGAAACTGTAGCAATGGTTTTGATTTTTCATTACTGAAGTTGATGTTAAAATCACCGGCTAAAATGAGTGGAACTTTATCTAAATTTTTGTTGTATCTGCTAAGCGTTCGAGATACACCTTTAGAATACTCTAGCAGTGCTCGATGAATGAACTCCTGAATATCTATTAATTTGTTATTTGGTGAGACATATATGACTGCCATGATTAAGGTAACACCGTTTTCCATTACACACTCTGCTGCACATAAATCTGCAACACTTGTACGTCTTACGTGCAAGTCCTGAATATTATTCATTATGACCGACATATTTGGTGTTACAAGATTGGTAGTATCATTTATGTTGTGATATATCGCAACTCCACCTGAACGAATAAAATCACGTTTAAATTGGATTATACAATTAAAATTCGGTATATCACATTCTTCTCGATTGTCCAACCATGTCTCTGATAATAACAAAATGTTCGTTTTTTCTGTAACAGAGTCTATTAAATCAACTGAATGTTTACGAAGGCTTTGGACGTTGAACGTACACAATGAAATGCCTTTATCTCTAGTAATGAAATCAATGACAGATTTTGCCTTCGTTTCAAGTTTATTTAATGACAATCTCTGAAACTCTTGTACTAGAGATATTGTTGATGAAGCTTGTACTCGATTATGATGAAATCTAAATTTAGTTTCATCATCATCAAATGTAACGATAAATAAACCTTTGATGCTTGTTACACGAGAGAGAGCAACATAAACAAGTTGTTGTGGATGTATTTTGTCATACTCGTAAACAATTTGATCAAATGTTCCACCTTGTGACTTATGAATAGTCATAGCACAAGCAGAAATTATGGGAAAGTGTTTACGTTTAACAGTAACTGCTTTATTCCTTGTCATGGTTATGTTGGATGTTCGCCATTCAATAGGTACAGCAGTATTATTAACTTTGATTTGGACAGCTAGTAAAGCAGCTTTTTTTCTTGCTTTTTGTCCAACCTTTGCTGATCCACAGAATTCGAGCCAAACTCTGCAAACTACGTTGTCCTCATTGAAGTCTAGGTGAATTAATTTACCAACGGCACCATTAACTAATCCATCACTTACATCAATATTTGTTGTGATAAGATAATATTTTTCTTTTACAAAAGTGATTTGGTAAGGTAATCCCCCAGTATCGATGACAGATTTTTTGTTTAGTTGTAATCTAAAAGAAACTTCTTGTTCTTGATTTTTAGTTCCAGTTATTATATCCTTTGCTATTGAGATGACCTTATCTGGAGCTTCTTGCAAAATTGAATTGTTGTAACTGTCTACAGCGACATTAGTATAAAATAAACGAACACCATGAGGACTTAATTGTCGAGTTTCTTCAGATTGTATATTCTCTCTAGTAATTTTAGTATCATGTCCAACATGTTTAAATGCAACACTAACAGAACTGCTGACTCTCTGTCTCATGATTTTCGCCGCTACATACAGAAGATGTTGTGGGTCAGTAGCACGGCGATCTGTACGCCTAAGTTCACTGGTAGCTTGCATAAATGAAGTAACATTGCATCCATCTTTATACGTTCGAAATTTTCCACCGTAAATATTTGGAAATGAAAGCTCTTCGGCATATTTATCAAACAAAATACTACGTGGAACGCTTTTTTCGCCTGGTGCCATGTGCAACATTTTATTCTCGTCCCACATAAGAGTTTGTTGTTGAGCTGTGACATTATCTTCCATTTGAACATGTTCACTAATATTATCCATTTCTATTTCTGCACCAATTTGATAAGAATTTAGATTTGCTTCGTTTATTGTTATATTTTCATGAATATAAAGTGGAGTTGTTACTAGATAATCTAACCACTGTTTAATGTGTCCTTTATTAATAAGTCCATGAACATAACTAGTTTTGTGGATTAATTTCTTCTTAATGTGGACATAAAAACAGTGATCATCTTCAATATGTCTTGGCAATTGGTTCACCATTGTATTAACTTCTACAGGAACATTAATAATTTGTCCGTAAATGCCATATTGACCGTTAACATGTCTAAGTCTCCTTATTTGCATGAAGGGAATTCTCGGTGATACAAGTCGCTGCTCAATAAGATTCAATTTTGGCAAATGTGGTGGAATTATCGGAAATGAAAAACCATTGTACGTTGATAGTAGTGGAATTTTTCCTTTATCCATAGCCTTCTTACACGTAGAGCATACTTGAACAGTAGTACCACGTACGTAATTCTGAAAAAATTGAATAATTTTAATAAATAACAACAATTGTGAATTAAGCAATGTTGCACATTGTTATAATGTATTGAATCTTGTATAAAATAATTATATTACCAGCAATATCAATTGTAGAATATCATCATGTACGCCAGTAGTACTTTTTAAGTCATTTTTCCACCAAAGTCTATCGCAAACAGCACAAGAATGACCAAAAGAATTTTTTTTGAATATATTATAAAATTGCAGATGACCATGGATTTCTTCATAATATTTTGTATATTTTGGAACTGTATCATTAATGTCGTTCATTCCTACGATGAAAGTAGCAATATCAGCATGATGTTCATCGTTATCATCTCCACTAACTTCATCATCGGAGGATGTTAGGGAAGATATTTTTTCTGTACGTTGATTTTCTGCTATATTATTAATATTCATTTCTTCAACTTGAATTAATGGTGTGAAATGTACGTTTCAAAGATGTAAATGTATGAAATTTTGCAAGTCATTGACTCTGAAATGAAGGAATTGTCCTTCTTCTATGTTAGTTCTAGTGTTAACATAGTAATTATGTACACAAACATTCTGATTATACACTTTAGCAAATATTTCTATACAATCCATTTCTGCATACTCTGTTTCACTGCTGAGAATTGACCTTGCACCATTTGGATTGATGCATGAGTTGACGAAGGGCGAAGCAAGTAGTTGTTGCCTTATTTGTAAAGGTGACATTGAGAGATTCATAATTTTTATTATAGAAAAAAAGAAACAATTTCCATCTGTAGGAATGTTGACATCTTGATAATAGATTCCTTGTGGCTGTGCACAGTTTCTAAACTGTTGATATGGAACGTGAAATGAATTATTTTGCTGCGTTTCTTCTGCATTATTACGTATTTCTTCTGGATGTTTACATATTTTTGCACTGCAATTATCTCGTGATCTAGAATTAACCAATCAAAAAATATTGATTAAAATGACATCATATTTTACTCCAAAAAATATACCTTAGAAAGATAAAAAAAAATCATACTTACACATCTGAATGATGATTTAAAGTGTTTAAAGCCTGAAATTTCTTTTTCCTATCGTAACATTCTTTATTTCTTTGTTTATCAGTTTTAGGTATTTTTTTACTTTTTTGTTTCTTTAATTTCAGCGCTTCATAATATTTTTCTCTTCTTTCTGCATCAGTTTTAGGTTTTTTGGCTGGTAATTGATCAGTCTCACTACATTCATCTGATCTCTCTGCAGTTATGTTTTGTACCATTGTATTTTGTAATTTCTTTCTCTCACGATATTCTCTACATCTTTGTGCATTTGTCTTTTTCATTTTCCTTGATGTTATAGTTTGTACCTCAGTAGTCGATGGTTTAGTTGATTCGCTATTAAAATAAAAAAGCAAAAAAATTGTACATATACATACACACACCGAAACATTTATATATATATATATGGTGTCAGATGTGTCATATCTGACACCACACGTCAAGCGCACGGCAAAAGCGGTGTTTTCACTATTCTCCTCTCAATTTTCACGATTTTTCTCTCCGTAAAAACCTTCCTTATACCTTAAGGAAAATATTAAAACAAAAATTAGCCGAATTCATCGAGCCGTTCTCGAGTTTTGCGCTTAGCAACGCATTTGGCGATTCATTTTTATTTATATAGATAATCTCTACTTACCTAACTCCATCAGCAATATCCGGAACTTGTGCAGAAACACTGTCAGGATTCATTATTATTATTATTGTTTATTAGTTATTACTTACAAAAAAACTTTATACACTCAACAAAAATAATCGTTGCGACACCACACTGTTCAATGCGAAATAGAAATGAAAACATCTGGCTTGCTTTCTATAAGAGAGAGAGAGACAGACAGAGAAACATGCGACGCCGCACAGCTTGCAATAGACTATAGCAAAAAGTGTCGTGACAACTTTTCGTAAGAATTTTTTCCGTCTAGTCTCCTTTCACAACGCGCGATAAGGAACTTCGTTCCAAAAATATTCTCAACAGCATTTTATAGATCTTGGAGAAATTTTTTGATTTTTGAAAAAATATTTGAAGGTTGCCAACTGGAAGCTATAAAGTCAATCATACTGATTGTCCAAATTTTTCATAGTCAGTTAATTAAATTAATTAAAATAATAAATAATAATTAATTAAAATAATTAATTAAAAAACTATTCTAGAGATTGTGGAAAAAAAATAAGCAGCTTGTTGCTATGTGAATATATTTTGTTTAACGAATGATGGCGTCTGCCTTGAAAACACGAAAAATGGATCAATTCAATTGACGGAAGTAAATCAGTGGCGTAACGATTTCGAGATAAAATATGGTATTTCAATTTTTTATACGCTTCAAGGAAGTTTATATAATTAGGGAGAAAAAAAAATCGATTGATTAAATAAGTAATAATATGAAAGATAAAATAAAAATTTATTGCTTGAGTTATAAAATTTAAATTTATTCATCTGAATTCTCTGAAATGTCACTTTGACTTTGTGACGCCTATGAAATAAACATAGCGTTGCCTTTGGACATACGAGCAGTGCTCTAGCTTGGTATTGAAGGAGATAAGCATGAAATACTGATGTCTTAGCTTAGGCCGACAAACGTAGTAGAGAATTTCCTGATAATGAGATACGATGAGAAGTATAGCGTGATGTACGTAGCTCGTGAATGATTACACATCATCATCATCATTCGTGAAACAAACTATATGTGTATCGATTAAAGGTACCTAGTAGCATGTCGCTATCATTTTTCGTTCGCGAGATAATGCTGTAGAAAAATTAGTAAGTAGACCGACCGTACATACCCACACACCAAAACGGAAGCCAAAGATATTTTCCTAAGAACCAGTTTATATGAGACTAGTAGGTACCATCAAACGTGGAGAGTTGTCAAAATTACAATTTCGAAAACTCTAACCCATTACAACAACTGCCTACTGTTTTTTTTTCAGTTCATTATTAGATATTATGATACTTCTTAAATAAGTAGGTTTACTAGAATAAAAATACCATACTAATATCAAATATATGACCGAAAAATCAGAAATGCAAAATGAAGAAATTCGGATCATCTTTTAAAATAAAATAAAGATCTAAAACAGTAGTTGACACTTCATCAAGTTGAGCAATGAATATTTTTTATGATTAAAGTTACACTCAAAATTTGAAATAAATATTAAATCTTTGAACTCCCTTATTATCGATCTTTATTTTACAGATTCTAAAAATATTGAATTAAAAGTTGTTGTGTGAAAAGCGCGTTAATTTTACCCTTCTAGGATTTAAGGATTTCAAAAAATTCTGAAATACCCTATACAGTAATTGACAGTTCGTAGCCAGGGGAGGGTAAACTACACTGTTTTTTATTATTATTATTTTTTTCTATCGCGGAGAATGTTTTAAGCAAACGTTACAAATCATCTATAAATATGATATCTTTTTGATGACATTTATCCAGTAACCAGAGATTTTTGAAATTTTAGATTGCCCTTATTTTGGAAACTATTTTTTCAATCATGCTCATTAACCAACTCAACTGAGATATTCACAAAATCGATTTTTGAAATAGATACCTAGTTTTATAAATGTGCGTATTAACAAATCTCTACCTGTTTTTAATTTTATTTTTCTTAAGCTTTATACAAACGGTGAAGTTAGTTTTATAAACCAGAAATACTTTTAATCGCTTTCACTCAATATCCACTCTGATAGATTCTTCCTATTTTATTAAAGAAAATGGTACAAAACCATTGTAGAATGAGTTATGGAATAGAAGTATGATGCACAAACAGAAATCAGGGCCAGAGAAACCATTATATATGAAAATATGGCTAGAATATAGTAAAATGAGTGCTCAGTTACCATATCGGTCTTGGTCTTGGTCTTGGTCTTGCTTTGGGCATCAATACCCTTTTGCGATTCTTATGTATTTTCGTCCATTCTCTGCAGGTGTCCCCACCAAGATAGTTGTCTCTCTTCAACGTATTCTAGGATTGGTTTTATTTCTAGATCTTGTCTTATATCTGTATTTTTAATTCTGTCTCTTTTGGTGACTTCTCTTCTTAAGTACCGCATTTCCGCCGCCTGTATCTTACTTTTCTGCGGCTCTGTTAATACCCATGTTTCGCAACCAAGAGTCTGCTCTATATATCGTTTTAAAATCTTTGAGTTTTGTATCTCTATTTATGTCTTTTTTGTTTATAAATTTTTTGTTCAATGGCTTTTTGTATTCTGGTGTTGAGATCTATTTCTTGTTTCCCTTTTTCGTCTAAAGTTACTCCTAGGTATTCGAAATGATCTACTTGTTCTATATGGTCTCCATCTATCACTATCTTCAGCTTTTCTATATTTTCTCCAACCATCATGACTTTGGTTTTGTTCTTATTTATTCTTAATCCATTTTCTTTCAATGCCGTGTTCTATATGTTTAAATTGGTTTGTAGGTCTTTCTCACTTTCAGACAGTATTACCACGTCATCTGCAAATGCTCCTTCGCTTATTGATATTCTTTCTATTCGAGTGTGTCCTATTTCTAATTTCTTGGTTCTGGGCTTGCATTTTTTAATAATATCATCCATGAATATGATAAACAAAAGCGGACTAAGGCTTCCTCCCTGTCTGCTTGTAAATGTTTCCGAGGCTATATTGTTTCTAATTACTGAGTTTAAGTTACCTTCGTATATTTTTTGTGTTAGTCTTATAATCTTACCGCTTACGCCTCGGTCCTTCAAAATATTCCATATTTTATGTCTTTGTACTGAATCTAAAGCTTTTTCTAGGTCTAAAAATGCCATATAAACTTTTCTTCTTTCTTGGCTTGCTATTTCTGTGATTTGTTTAATCGTGAAAACATATGGTCCTGTGTGCTTCTTCCACTTCTAAACCGGCTCTGTGATTCTTCTAATGTACATTCTATCTTGGATATTATTCTTTTCTCTATTATTTTCTCAAACATTTTCATTGCTGTACATAACAAGGTTATTCCTCTGTAGTTATTGCAGTCCTTTGTGTCTCCCTTCTTATATGTATCGGGATAATCAACGATTTCTTCCAGTCTTCTGGTAGTTTTTCTTCGGTCCATATCTTGTTATAGATATCTAACAGTCTGTCTTTACCTTTTTGTCCAATATTTTTGATCATTTCTGATGTTATTTTGTCATATCCAGAAGACTTCCCATTCTTCAGTTCCTTTATTACTTGTTTTAGTTCTTCCATGGTTATTTTATTTTCCTTTCCTTGTTGTAGTATTTCAGTTTCTTCTATTTGTGCCCCTTCTTGTTTTTCATTGAGAAATTCCATAAAATACTCTCTCCATCTTAATAATAATAATAATAATAATCTTTATTCAGGTTAACATACAAATCTTGATTAAAAAATAGTATGCTAATAGATTGTCTGACTTAATAAAGTCCAACAATCCCCTACCGAGATGCAAATAGCATCTGTGTGTAGACCTGAACTTAATAATGTATTAAAATCTACAAGCTTAACATAATCTAAATATACATATTAATATACAATAAATAAACAAATAATAAAATTAAAATGCAACAAAACTATAAATACAACTACAAATGTAAAGAAAGACACATGATATAGGAAGTATTAAATATTAAAACAGATTTTTTAAGTAATATAACAATATCTATGTATATTATAACTTCAAATTATTTAAAATCCAACTCTTAATATGAAATTTAATACGCCCTCTAGAGAAGTTTAATTTTTTCAGATTGTTATCTAATCTATTGTAGACAAGTTTGGATCGATATAAACTAGTTTTTTGACCAATATTTAATTTAGTTTTACTTACTGTAAGCGATTTGTGTCTAGAAAATAAACATGCTTCAGCAATAGTATACTCTTCCCGTAGATTACAATAATTATTTATTAGTGCTTCCAAAATATATTTTTGATTGATGTTAAGCAATCGTGTCTCACTAAAAAGGTTGTGTTGTTTACCAAAAGTTAAAATTTTGATAGCACGCTTTTGTATTCTTACTATCGGCCCTAATGTATTTGAATAAGCTGAACCCCAACAAATAATTCCATAAAATAGGACGCTACAGAACAAAGCATGGTATAATTTTAATAAATCATTTTTTTCAAGAATATATCTCATTTTATAGAAAACAAAAAGAAGGTATCTTACTTTTTTAACAATACTAAAAATATTTTTCTTCCAATTCCAATTTTCATCTAGTATAACACCAAGGTATTTAACTTCATTTACCCTTTTTATTTTATCACATCCACAGTTTAAGTTATTATAACAAACATCATCATGTATTGTGAGTCCGTCTGTAACAGGGAGCTTATCCGCATATAGAGACACATATAAAACACTGGATTTTGACATATTTAAAGACACTTTGTGATAATTAAACCATTTCCTTATAATTTTTAATGAATGTTTAGCATTGGCTGTAACTTCATCCCAACTCTCACCACTACAAATATATTTAATATATTTTTCTTCTGTTATTATTTCACTGTTTTTATATCTGTTGCTCTGAAGCAACATTATACGAAATGTTGTTTTTCTGTTCGTAACGATTTAAGTGCTCGATAGAATAGTTTTTGGTTCCCTTTAGAGTCTTCTTCCATCTTCTCACCAAATTTTCTCCATTGATTGTTCTTGGAGGCCTTTATTATCGTTTTAGTGGTTTTTCTTTCTTTTTGGTATGTATCATACCTTTCTTTTGTCTTTTTGACCGACGAACCCCGAACGGAGGAGGTATACAATTCGACTGTCTGCTTTATTTTATTATTTTTTTTTTTTGGTTCGTGCGCGCCTTTTATATATTAAACGAGCTCCGATTTTGATGATTTTGGATTCATTTGGAAGAAGGAAATTGAGAAATGGTCCCATATACATAAAAACGCAAATCCGAAATCTCCTTCCCTCCGAAAACCGCCCCAGAAGGGGTGGAGGGGGCGAATTTTCTCGAAAATCGAAAAACGTTTAAATTGAACATTTTTTCAAAAGTGTTACGGTTTTCGAGATAGACGCATGTTAAATATGTATTTTTGCTATGTGGAGAGGACAATTTCTTTCGAAAATTGAAAATTTTTCAATACTACATGAAAGATATAATTATTTGTAGCAACATTTATAATAATTTTTTTTTCCTTAGAATTACGGTTTTCGAGTTAAATCGGTGTTAAAATGGTAACAACTAAAATATTCAAGCGTATTTCCGCCGCGATGTTCTGAGATCTCAATAATAACCACTACAAGCAAGGAATATACGTGGGTAATAGGATAAGTACTATCTTCATTGATATGGTATAGTGAACGTTCAACGATTTTCGGGGCTAATGATACACTCAAAAGTGTGAAATAAATATTTTTTACAAAAAATTGGACCGACGTTATTAGTTGATGCACTGAAAAGTATAAAATAATATTACTTCTATTGGTGATGGTACTTGTGAAGTTGGTGCCAAAAATTCTCAATCTAACTGCAACTGCACAACTTCAAAAGTACCATCACCAATAGAAGTAATATTATTTTATACTTTTCAGTGCATCAACTAATAACGTCGGTCCAATTTTTTGTAAAAAATATTTATTTGTCAAGTAATATTTCCAGGCTCCCTTCTTCACCATGCCGTTTGCTATTATTTTTTTTTCCTATTCGCTCCACATACTTTTTCAGCTGTGTTTAGTACTAAATATTTAAATATTTCCCAATCATTTTCTATGTTTCTACTTGCTGTACTTGTGTTATTATTTATGAACTTAATATTTATTTCGTTTTTGTAATTATCTGCTACTTCTTGATCTCTAAGTTGATAAGACTTTATTAACTTAATGTGAGTGCTTTTTCCTTGCGCCTTGTTAGTTGACGGGTTCTGTTTTTCGATTTTGTCCCGTATTGTCGTTATTACTAGATAGTGGTCACTTCCTATTTCTGCTCCTCTTTTAACTCTTGTATCCATTATTGTTTTTCTGTACTGACTTTCTGTTATATAGTCTATAGTATTGATTTTTTCGTTTCTACTCTGTACTTCTCTGGTATATTTATGTATATCTTTATATGAGGGAAAAACGTGTTTGTTATAATAAAATCGTTTGTGACACAAAATTCAAGTAGTCTCCTAACATTATTATTTCTAGTTAATTCTCCAAATTTTTTATTCACTATCCAGTTGTCCAACTCAGCTATTGATATCTCCTTTTAAATATTTCTTTCCCTCAGTTTGGTCTATTATTCTTGACAGCTCGTTCCAAAATGTATTATTGGTGGCTTTATCATCTTCATTTGGCCCATAAGCTATTATTATTGATCTTATCTGGCATGTTTTATTATTTTTGACCGACGAACCCCAAACGGAGGAGGTATACAATTCGACTGTGTGCTTTTTTTTTTTGGTTTGTGCGCGCGTTTCCTATAGTAATCGTACTCCGATTTTGATGATTTTTAATTCATTTGAAAGAGGAGGCTTGAGAAATGGTCCCATATTCATAAAAACGGAAATCCGACATCTCGTTCCCTCCGAAAACCGCCCCCGAAGTGGGTGGAGGGGGCAAATTTTCTCGAAAATTGAAAATCTGCGTTGGTATAATTAAAGATAGGACAATATACGGAAACGTTTAAATTGAACATTTTTTCAAAAGAGTAACGGTCTTCGATATAGAGACATTTTAAATTGTTAAATATACCTATTTTCGCTATGTGGAGAGGGCGATTTCTGTCGAAAATTGAAAATCTGTTTGCAGTACATGAAAGACATAATTAATTGTAGCAACATTTATAATGAACATTTTTCCCTTAGAGTTACGGTTTTCGAGTAAAATCGATGTTAAAATGGTAACAACTAAAATATTCAAGCGTATTTCCGCAGCGATGTTCTGAGATCTCAATAATAACTACAAACTACAAGCAGGGAATATACGTGGGTAATAGAATAAGTACTATCTTGATTGGTATTAGTGAAGGGTTCAACGATTTTCGTGACTAATGTTACACTCAAAAGTGTGAAATAAATATTTTTTACAAAAAATTGGACCGACGTTATTAGTTGGTGCACTGAAAAGTATAAAATAATATTAATTCTAATGGGGCTGGTACTTGTGAAGTTGGTGCCAAAAGTTATCAATCTACCTGCAACTGCACAGCTTCAAAAGTAACAGCACCAATAGAATTAATATTATTTTATACTTTTCAGTGCACCAACTTATAACGTCGGTCCAATTTTTTGTAAAAAATATTTATTCATCTTTACCCTCAGTATGCGTTCATTCCATGGTATCCAGTTTTGTATCTGCTCTGCATTATAAATGTTGCTACAAATAATTAGGTCTTTCATGTAGTCCCCGCATATTTTTTATTTTCGAAAGAAATCGCCCTCTCCACATAGCAAAAATACATATATTTGAGAATTTAACAAGTCTCCTGAAAAAATGTTCAATTTAAAGGTTTCCGGATATTGTCCTATCCTTAATTTTGCAACCTCAGATTTTCGATTTTCAAGAAAATCTGGCCCCTCCACCCCCTTCGGGAGCGGTTTTCTTGGGGACGGGGATTTCGGATTTCCGTTTTTATGAATATGAGACCATTTCTCAAGCCGCCTCTTTCAAACGAATCTAAAATCGTAAGAATCAGAGTACGATTACTATCTAAAAGGCGCGCACAAACCCAAAAAAGCACACAGTCGAATTGTATAGGTACCTACCTCCTCCGTTCGGGGTTTGTCGGTCAAACATAAATATAAGAATACCAATATCAATCAGACAAATGCACATGACTAAGGAGAATCATCAACAATTATAGAAATGCAATTGAGGGCCTTTTATCGTATTTTATAACATCCTGGAAACGAAATATAGGAGGCTAACCCTGTACAATATAACATGAAGATTGTCAAAATATTTTGTCCAATTATCTGAACAGAAAAACTTATTCAATTCTATGAATTTTATTTATGGGACTTATTTCATCTTCTTGCTTGGAAATCAATGAGCATGTAAAGATGAGGCCCATTGCATGCTATCAATTGATCATAAAACAAGACGTGCTTACTCTTGTTTTTGTGGAATTGTAGCACTAGAATAAATAGAAAATAAATATTTAATACTCATAAAATGCTATCTCCTGTAAGCGGTGATATCATTGATCTGCAGTCTCTCTCATAGAGTACATAGGTTAGGTTAGGTTAGGTTAGGTTAGGTTAGGTTAGGTTAGGTTAGGTTAGGTTAGGTTAGATAGATAGAGTACATAGGTTAGGTTGGCCTATATCTCTATCTACTGGACACAAGGCATGGAAATGGCCTAACGTATTGTTGCGTAGGTGTGTTCGCAGATAAGTGAGACTAATTTAGAGTTATTAAATTAACTTTATTTACACTCGAAATAATATAAATTACAACTTAACTTTACTATATTCGCACTAGCTTACTCGAACTATTCTATTATTCACACTGTCTTTTACATTCTGTCTCTCATGCCGACAATTCTCGCATATATATACATATATATATATATATCCGACAAAGGCTCCAGATCATTCGAGCGGCTTCTGGTCTTTGATTCGAAAGCCGCCACTGGACGTTTATCGAAATCCCTTTGTCGGCATTCAAGGAGTAGATGCCGACATGCTGCCGTCGCGCTCTTTGTCAACGCCGCTTTCGATATTTCCAACCACAGTATAGATCTCGCGCTTTCTTCAAAAGGATGCCGCCACTTTGTAGCCAATACCGGAGGCTGTTCCCCTTGCACGTTACACTGCTCCCTCCCTTAAAGCTGTTCGCCCCGAACAGCTTCTTCCGTTTGTCTCCAGACCGGTGGATTATCTCCTCGATACGGACTCAGTCTTTCCACGTGCACTACTTTTGGCTTGGCTCTTGGCGAAATTTGGATCCTGTACACCACGTCATTAAACTTTTTGACAATGCGATATGGTCCTTCCCAAGGTCTTTGCAATTTCGGACTTAATCCTCTCCTTCGCTGTGGCTGGTACAACCAAACTGCATCGCCTTCGTTAAAAGAGTTTAATGACTGCCTTTTGTCAAGTCTCATCTTCATTTTGACGCTCTTCAACTGAAGCATTTCTCTGGCGAAATCGTGGACCACTCTAAGTCGCTTCTGTAGGTCAGCTACATAATGTGGAAGAGACACTTCTTCATGATCGTCGGCTGATGGTCTGCCAAACATCAGATCTACGGGGAGCTTCATTTCTCTTCCAGACAAGAGCATCGATGGTGTATATCCAGTAGATTCATGCTGGGAACTTCGGTAGGCCAGGAGAAAGAGAGGTACCAGTTTATCCCAGTTACGTTGGTGCTCATCCACAAATATTGAGAGGTATTGATTGATGGTCCTATTGTGCCTCTCAACCATTCCATCTGACTGTGGATGAAGTGGGGTTGTTCGTGTTTTTCGTATCCCCAGCAACCTCATTAACTGCGTCCATACTTCGGATTCAAAATTTCTACCTTGATCGGTATGCAGCTCCAAGGGTACTCCGTGTCTGGAAATCACGCTTTCCAGAAGGGCTTCGGCCACTGTAATTGCTTCCTGATTCGGCATCGGCACTACTTCTGGCCACTTTGAGAAATAGTCCATGGCGACCATGATGTACTTATTTCCAGAATCTGTCGTAGGGAATGGTCCCGCAATGTCCACCGCAATTCTTTCACCTGATAGATACTGCTTCATTTTCCCTCGGGATCGTGTCTTCGGACCCTTCTTAGAAGCAAAGAGGTCACACCTTGACCTTCTGATCAAATCTGGAGATTTCTTGCCACTCAGGTCGTCGCTTTTGGTCTAGCCAGCCCCGTACTATCGTCAAATCTTTGTCAACGATTTCTTCTCTTCTAAAGTTGTCTCTGGTGATTCGTCGGTAATTTCCGTTTCCTTTTTCCTAATCTGCATTTGTTGGATATGTACAACATCCTTGGTTATTTCTCTTTGTTCCTGCCTTTGACAGAATTTACAGGAACTGCCACAAGGTCTTCGTGACAAGCTGTCAGCGTTGGCGTGACTTCTTCCTTTGAGATGTTTAATTTGTGAGTCGTAACTCTGCAGTTTCTCTAGCCAACGCGCTATCTGTCCCTCCGGATTTTTGAAATTCAGCAGCCACTGTAATGCAGAATAGTCTGTTCTTACTAGGAATTTCCGTCCATAGAGAAAACTGTGGTAATGTTCTATGGATCGTACAACCGCTAGCAGTTCCTTACGGGTCACACAGTAGTTTCGCTCTGCTTTGACCAACGTTTTGCTGAAATATTCAATTACAGCTTCTTCGCCATTCTGTATTTGGGAAAGAACAGCTCCTATTCCACTTTGTGAAGCGTCAGTGTCTAACACGAACAATCCTTCGTCCAAGGGATATGCAAGAACAGGAGCACTGGTCAAACGGTTTTTCAGCTCCAGAAACGACTGGTGACATTCTGGTGACCAGTCAAAGTGGGAGTTCTTTTCGGTTAATTGATGTAGTGACTTCGCAATTTTCCCAAAATCTTTAACAAATCGGCGGTAGTAACTGCTGAGTCCCAAAAAGCTTCTGACTTCGTGCTTGTTCTTTGGTCTGGGCAAATCTCGCACTGCCTGGACTTTTTCTGGATCGGTCTCAATTCCTTTCGATGATAGGACGTGTCCGAGAAAGTTGACTTTTTCCTGGAATAGAACGCATTTCTTTGGATTCAGCTGGAGATTAGCACTTCGGATCCTGGCGAAAACTTTCTTCAAATTCGATTGATGTTCGTCGAAATCTTTGCCAATCACCATTACATCATCCAAATATACCAGGCACGTCTCCCAAGTTAGTCCTCGCAGAACTAATTCCATTAACCTTTCAAAAGTGGCATTCGCATTACATAATCCAAACGGCATGACATTAAATTGATACAGGCCGTTTCCAGCTGTAAAGGCTTTTTTCTCTTTATCTTCCTTGTTTAGCGCTATCTGCCAATATCCAGTTTTCAGGTTCAGAGTTGAGAACCACCTGGATCCAGCTAAGGTGTTCAAGGTATCGTCAATACGGGGTAATAGGTAGCTGTCCTTCTTCGTAATATCATTTAGCCTCCTGTAATCCACACAGAACCTCGTAGAAACATCCTTCTTGGTCACCAGCACAACTGGTGATGACCAAGAACTGCTGGATTCTTCTATGACGCCATTCTTCAGCATTTCTTGAACCATGGTGTTAACTTGCTGTTGTTTTACGAAAGGAAGTCTTCGTGGAGGTTGGCAAATAGGTACAGCATTTCCCGTGTTAATCCGATGTTCGACTAAATTCGTTTGCCCTGTAATTCTTCCTTGTACGAAAACATCAGCTTCTTGCTTTACAAACTCGATGGCCTTTTTCTTTTCCTGTTCGCTAAGATGTTTCCAGGTCTTTTTGAAACTCTCCATTAGCTCTTGGGACAACTGCACATCTTTTGAAACGGATTCCTCTTGCTCACATCTTGTTACACGGGAGACTGGCGATCATGTACCGATGACTTCCCCTTTCTTCCGTTTGGTTCAAAAACCATAGTGTTAACTCCTTCCATTTGTTTTTCTAGGTGCGCCTTCACGATCTTCTCACTATTCTCAGGTATTCGTGTATCTTCGGTGACGATTATTTTAACAGGACAGTTCTTGTTCGAAGATGCTGAGAAAAATATTTCCTCGTTGCCCACTCTGAACATTCTGTTTTTAAAGTCCACTGTGATGAAATTGAAGGTTGCCAAAACGTCTAAGCCTACTATAAATTCATCCACTATGACGGCCACGATGGCATTAACCTTTACTTGTGCCCGGCCAATTTCCAAAGTGGTGGTGGTCTCTCCAAAAACATTTATCAGATCTCCTTTTGCAGTTTCCAATATTGGCTTGATGTTGTGCTGCACAATAGAGTCTTTGGAAACCATGTCGGGGCATCAGATCACATTTCTTGCCATTGATAAAACCTTGGACAACAAGGCTCTTGCAGTTCTTCTTAATGGAGCGCAAATGTACTTGTGGGCTTGATAATCAGTGGTCGCCAGCGTTCGCCCCTTACACTGGCGAGGTGGAGTTTTCTTGAAGTCTGGATCGTCGCCTGCAATTTCTACTTATATGTCCCTCTCGGTTGCAATTGTAACACTTAATCGGTTTTCTATATCCGGACTCCTCGCCTCCTCGAGAGCAGAATTTATGGAACATCGCCTCCAGCTTTTTAAAGAAATCTGCATTGTCTTGCGGTTCCTCCGACACCCTGACATCTCTTAATTTGCTGCGACAATTCATCGAAGCATTTTTGGCAGCTTCGTATTCCATTGCCTGGACAACTGTTTCGGCTAAGGTGTTATGCCTACTCAGTTTCAACGCTTGCTGCATGTCTATATCTCGAACTCCGTCGATGAAGTACTGGACACAAATTTGCTCAATGAATTTGTCCGGGGCCTGTGGATAAGCCAGTCGCACCATGCTCTCAATGCTATTGCTGAATTCCTGCAGTGATTCCATTGAACCTTGAATTCTACTTTTCAACTGGCTCTGATACACTTGGCTAAGATATTTGTTGCCATATCTTAGTTCCAAGGCGCCCGCAACAGCCAAATAATCAGTTTGTTTGGCTTCACGAATGTTTTGAAGTATTTCAAGCGCCTTTCCTCGCAAAGCCAATACCAACGCCGTTGCTTTCTGCTGCTGATCCCATCCATTTGCATTGGCTGCAGCCTCAAATTGACGTTTGTACATGGACCAGGATAGTTCACCGTCAAACGTTGGTGGTTTAAGTTTTTCATTGGCTGTAGTGATCGTCGACAAGTCCATTTTGCTGCTTTCGTCTTGGTTTGTATCTCGTTTCTTCTTCACCTCTTTCTCTAGTCTTCGATACTTCTCCTCAAACTCTTTTCGAACTGTCCCAATTTCTTCTCGAACTGTCCCGATTTCCTGTCGAACTGTCTCGATTTCTTCTCGAACTTCTTGTTTTACGGTTTCGATTTCCTGTTGGACATTTTGGAACAATCTGCTCCAAATCTCTCTGTCGTCGATCCTCTTCTTCTTTCTTTTCTCGCAGCCTTCGCTCCTCCTCTTCTTTCTTTTCTTGTTGTCGTCGTGCCTCTTCCTCTTGTTTTTCTCTCAGCCTTCGCTCCTCCTCTTCTCTCTTCTCTTGTTGTAATTCTTCTTATTTTCTCGAAAAATCGGAGAATAACTTAGTTAGGTTCTTCCATTTTTTCTGTCTGCTTACGGGTGTTCACCATATACAAAAGCCTCTTCACTCACTTATCCCTCTTCTGACACCAAATTGTTGCGTATGTGGGTTCGCAGATAAGTGAGACCAATTTAGAGTTATTAAATTAACTTTATTTACACTCGAAATAATATAAATTACAACTTAACTTTACTATATTCGCACTAGCTTACTCGGACTATTCTATTATTCACACTGTCTTTTACATTCTGTCTCTCATGCCGAATCTTCTCCCATATATATATATATATCCGACAAAGGCACCAGATTATTCGAGCGGCTTCTGGTCTTTGATTCGAAAGCCGCCACTGGACGTTTCTCGAAATCCCTTTGTCGGCATTCTAGGAGTAGATGCCGAAATGCTGCCGTCGCTCTCTTTGTCAACGCCGCTTTCGATATTTCCAACCACAGTATAGATCTCGCGCTTTCTTCAAAAGGATGTAGCCAATACCGGCGGCTGTTCCCCTTGCACGTTACAGTATATACCACTGCACTGGAGTGGTGGTAATAGTGGGGAAAGGCCAAAGTTAGTAATAACCTTGGGGCAAGGCCCTCAACTTGTAAAGTATTAACAAGATTTGCCAAATGACCTGGCAGCACGTCGTATATCGTAGAAGGACAATGGGTACACTGCTACAGCGGACTCTCTTGCAGTGACGCTGATTGGTCAGCTCTCGAGAGGTGTAACAGAAGACTGCTCATGGATAAGGATAGAGATAGAAAACGTGATCCTGTGTTGATGATTCTTTTATCATTGAAAGGGGACTGTTGAGAATTGGTACCATCGAGAAAAACAATTGATAAGTCCTTCCCCCAATGGTGGTGAAAATGGCAACTTTTATCGAAATCAAAAATTTGATATGGCAAAATTATAGGTAAGACCATATACAGCAATGTTTACAAAGGTTATTAGCGACGAATCCTCTCAATCCTTCTAATACTATTAAAAAAGAATTGGTGGTATTCTTGAAGAAGTAGACAGCATTTGCTAGGCTGTAAAAAAGACCAGTGGCCAAAAAAAACCTTAACTGCTTTGGGATATTGTGAAAAGACACTATATACTACAAATAAAAAATATTTGGAACTTAAGCGTGGATGCACTGATTTTAGATATTATTAGATAGGTATGTGGAAAAATATCCCAAAATTACACACTTAATATTTTATATGTACGGTCCAAATTTACTGAACATTTTAAATCTCTTGAAATCAGGTGTTTCTTTCTGTTTCTGTTGGTATCGTGTCGCAAATTTATCACATGCTCTTGAAATAATTGTTTCAAATACCGACTCTGTAAATAATAAACTCTCTCTCGGTTTCTAACACAACTTAAAAGTTGTTAATGGTTGTACGATTCTTAAATAGAAAAATATTAGATTGTCAATTAATTAGAAAAAATAAAAAAGTTCAAAACAGAATGTTTCTATTTGAATAAGGGCCGATATCATAATGAATCCTTAATGGGAGATTAGTTAATTCTCCAATTTGTTCAAATCATATCTCGATAACGGAATAAAAATTTTTCATTTTTCAATAACTTCTACAACGTTAGTTACCATCTCTTTCGTTTTTCTAAAGTAACTTTGAATTATATGTCCAACCAAAAAAAATACGAAATTTTTAATCTAGGATTAAAATTAATAAGAGATTAAATTTTATTATGAAATCGGCCATTAGTTTTTTAACTTTTTCGAATTTATTCAGTCGATATAACGTTAATACTTTTTACAAGTAACTTCAAGAAACGAATTGTAAGCTAGATCAGACTAGACTGCGTATCTTTGATGAATCTATAGACTCTAATGAAATTTTAAAAAAATCGTAGATGAATAACTATATTGAAAACGTCAGAACCTAGCTCAGCCTAAATCAAAATAATTTAATTTTCGTATATAGAGCGATACTAAGATGATGGGCGTGCTCTAAAAAACAAATATCAAATATGATATAAATTGTTTGAAAAATGTATTTTAGCTTCCAGATGCAGAAGATTAAATTATAGAATTTTTGTGAAAAGCTTAGGTAGGTATGTTTCTTTATTATGAAAAATAGATTTTTAAATAAAACACCCTTTAACTCAGCAATGAGTCAAATTTTCTATGAGAGATTTGGGTTAAATCTTTTAAATTAAATTAATTAAATATTTTCAATTAGGGAATAATGAGACTCCCTGTATAATTTTTCGCAAAACGCAATACTTAAGTAATGTTAAATAAATTCCTAAAAATAACAACGATTTGAATGCTCAGCATTCAGAGCAAAACAAAAATAAAAATTTAAAGCGAATAAACTGCTCTCTGCTGGATATATGGAAATACCAAAATATTTTTTACAAAAAATTGGACCGACTTTATTAGTTGGTGCACTGAAAAGTATAAAATAATATTAATTCTATTGGTGCTGTTACTTTTGAAGTTGTGCAGTTGCAGGTAGATTGGTAACTTTTGGCACCAACTTCACAAGTACCAGCCCCAATAGAATTAATATTATTTTATACTTTTCAGTGCACCAACTAATAAAGTCGGTCCAATTTTTTGTAAAAAATATTTATTTCACACTTTTGAGTGTAACATTAGTCACGAAAATCGTTGAACGTTCACTAATACCAATGAAGATAGTACTTATTCTATTACCCACGTATATTCCTTGCTTGTAGTTGTTATTATTGAGATCTCAGAACATCGCTGCGGAAATACGCTTGAATATTTTAGTTGTTACCATTTTAACACCGATTTTACTCGAAAACCGTAACTCTAAGGGAAAAATGTTCAGTATAAATGTTGCTACAAATAATTATGTCTTTCATGTACTGCAAACAGATTTTCAATTTTCGACAGAAATCGCCCTCTCCACATAGCGAAAATAGGTATATTTGAGAATTTAAAATGTCTCTATGTCGAAAACCGTTACTCTTTTGAAAAAATGTTCCATTTAAACGTTTCCGGATATTGTCCTATCTGTAATTATATCAACGCAGATTTTCAATTTTCGACAAAATTTGCCCCCTCCACCCCCTTCGGGGGCGGTTTTCGGAGGGAACGAGATGTCGGATTCCCGTTTTTATGAATATGGGACCATTTCTCAAGCCTCCTCTTTCAAATGAATCAAAAATCATCAAAATCGGAGTACGTTTACTATATGAGAGGCGCGCACAAACCAAAAAAAAAAAAAAAAAAGCACACAATCGAATTGTATACCTCCTCCTTTTGGGAAGTCGGTCAATAAAATGTAGGCTTATGTGAATATGTTTTTCCTATTCGTATTTTCGCGGCTGGCACAATGGTGACCTCGCATGGCCATTTCGGTTCATTGTCGTAAGGACAATCTTACACTTTAGGTGGTCTAATTTGGAGTTACCATTGCGCATGCGCAAATTTCAAAAAAGCACGTCAACGTTGTCGGATCTTTTGCTGTCATAAGATATAAAATGAATAATATAAATGTGCATTCTGTAAGTCAAACTACATATTGAATTGATTGTTTTCTATGAAGAAGATTCATGGAAAACAAACAGTAGATATAAAAAATGATTAAAAATGTAATCTGCTTATATATTAATTCTATAAAATGTGGATGAACTTATGCCCTCTTCTGCCATGTAACAATTAATACTAGAGGTCTAGAGGTTAACTTATATTGAAAATATTCTCAAATTACTATTTATTGACATATATACAATATATAGTGTAGTGTTGCCTAAGCTTTGAAATAGAAGACTTTCATTTTATTGCTTCTGTTCGCATTACTCAAATACTCAAATAGGCACAACTTGAATGTAACTTGTAATGTTTTTTCTCAAGCTTGCAAATTCAACAAAGACGTATTTGCTACTTTCTTGAAGGAGACCTGCATTTTGTTTACTATAAAGCAGAGTTCGCCGATATATATCACTCGATATATAACAGATAAATAACATTGCTATATAGGTACTTATCGTGATATTTATTGGTTGATATTTATTTAATATGTTAAATAGGTTGGAAGCTTTTCATATTATTTGGCAAATATGCTAGACCACAGATTTTTAGGCGATAGACTAAGCAATTTGCAGAAAGAACAAGCTTATCCATTTCTGTACGATATTAACCCAGAATTTATCCCATTCGTTATTGCCTTGACAACAAAATTAAAGCCATTTCCCAAATGTATGTTTGGTGCCCATTTCAAGAACACTGCTCCTTTAATATGGTGGAAAAGCTTAACTATACAGGATTCAGAATGGCCTAATAAGAATGATTTCGTAAGACTATACAAAAGAAAGATATCTTTCCACAAATCGTCTTGGTAACCAAAAAGCTGGAAAACTAGAATTTCCTTCTAAGTATTTGAATCAGAACCAAAACAGACTATGTAGTTTGAAATGGATAGGGCCAGAAGAAATTCAACCCTTATTAGATGCCGAAGAATCAGATGCTGATGATGATAATGTCCGATTATAAATATATCAAGTTTCGTGAGGATGAATATGAGTTTATACTATTCCTATTATATGAACACAATTGCGCAGATTTATCAGAGCTCACAAGGTAGTGCCGCTTTAGCAAAATTAAATAAATGGTAAATCTTCCGCGTAACCGTTAAAATGTAAATTAGATTCAGTAAAAATGAACTACTTCTAAAAGTATCATTCGTCAATTAACAGCAAAACATCCGGCAACGTTGACGTCCTTTTTTAAAATTTGGACATGCGCAATGGGGAGCTCCAAATTAGACCACCTAAAGTGTAAGATTGTCCTCCAAATAGATGTACACTTATGGTGTTTTAGAGGTACAAAAGGCAACTAGCGTTGAGTTTAGCGGAACCAATCGAAACCTGCCGAACTTTCAAACGCACCAATCAGGTATCAGAACTTTGACATTCTGTCATCAAAACGCATCGTGTGTTTCCATCTTGAAAACACCATTAGACTAGGAACTCTATTTCCTACTCTAAGGATGGTTGTCTCTGTCTAATGATATACAGCGCTCCAGTACACTATTCTATATACCTATAATTTGATCCTTGAATTTTTTGTGAAGCTCACTATGGGGATTGCGAGTTTAGTACTCATACGTGAAAGGGGAAGTTGGAGGAGGTGGCTTGGAGTCACATATGTATGCCACATATGGTATCCATGGTAACAAAATAGGGACATGTCCCTTCTCTTACCAAAAATATTCATGACGGATGCGCATATCGCCAGCTATCCCCAGGTCTTTGGCTTCATTTTTAACACGCTTATATTAACTTCACTTGTATGTTTGTATGTTTGTGAGTTTGTGAGTATGTAACTCTCCTTTGCATAAGGAGATGGATTTTCATTTCGCTTTTTCTTGGTTTGTGTAGAATGATTTTTTTGGATTTTTTTTTAAATGTTCTTTTTGATTGGGAGCAGATGACCAGCGGGTTTTAAATGTTTCATCCCTTACCATCCCCTAGATATTAAGGGTTTAAAAAAATGCAATTATTTTTTTTGAGAGAACCAAAAGAGATATCGAAAAAATTTAAAAACCACAAGATAGCCCCATCGATGGGACTAAACATAAAAAATCGTCGGCCGCACGAATCCCATAGGAACCGCCACGTTCTGGATCATATGAGTGAGGGTAAATTTTCGGGATGAAAAAGTTGCTTGATCTATAATTCTATCTCCTCTGAAACTGTTTGAAATATCTCAAATTCTCTAATATCTTCGCAAAGCTGACAAAATTTCGCAGAGGATAGCACTTTTTGTTTTTCAAATATCCCTTTATTAAGGGCGCAAAGGGCGTTTAAAGTTGGGGGATGGAATCGACGCATTTTATTAGAAGGTTTTATCAAGTAAAAAACGTCCAGAACTCAATTTTTATATCTCGGCAATGGTAGGTCCTAGAGAGCAAAATTTTCTTCCAAAATATATTTTGGACTTTTTCAAGAATATGCCTCGCTTATACTAGGGCTCTATCTCTAATATTTCGGGTAGCTCATTACTGGTCGAAAAAAAGCTTGCATTTTTTTTAAAATTTTCTATTTTTTTTTTCAATATATTTAAAACGAAAAAAGATATTCAAAATTGGAAAAAACGTTCTTGGTCGCTTTATTTTCTTTATTAAGTGTGTAAAATTTCATCGCGATCGGATATTTCCTTCTATTTTTTTCGGAAATAAACATTTGATAATTAAGATTCTTTGTCAAATTGTCTTGCTACACTTTTCAGACTTTGCCAGTTTGACTTCAAATATCTCTGGAACGGTTTGCGATATTCTAAATCAGTAAAATCACCTCTAATTGATTGACCATTTTTTCTAATTATTTGGGAATTTTAAATATGATTGTGTCTGGTATGAGTATGTAGTGTAGCGCAGGCATAAATGCCGATTAACATTCTAATATCTCAAAAACGGCTCGAGTTATTCAAAATCGAAATGTTTCTCATAATATAGGATAGAATCGAAATTGCAATTTATTAAGAATTATAAAGTCCACAATAATTGGCAAAATTAAAGAGCTGATGAAAATTGTCGGGATAATAAGGGCAAAATTCCACTTTTTCAAGTTTTCGCTAAGAATAGTGTAAAAAAAATCATCAAGTCATTCATAATTATTAAAGATATCACATAGTTGATTTAGATCCCAATATGTTAACGCCGATGAATTACTTTTGAATAATAGTGCAGATATCAATTGTAAAATATCAAATTTGAATTCGATGTCGATGCTTACTATGAACGACATTATGAATATTTGGAATATCAAAGTATTTAGTTATTTGAATAATTTCAACAATCGAAAAGCTATACTTAAAACGCTGGACATACATGTTATTTAAATAAATATAGTTTTAAAAAAATAAAAAACACGCTTTTAAAGAATATTGAACTAAAAAGTTAAAAATAAATATAGTTTAAAAAAACTAAAAAACTCGCTTTCAAAGAATATCGAACTAAAAAGGTGAAAATAATTTTGAAAATAAACTTAAAACAGTAGTTTATAAAAATATAGTTTAAAAAAACTAAAAAAACACGCTTTTAAAGAATATCGAACTAAAAAGTTGAAAATAATTTTGAAAATAAACTTAAAACAGTAGTTTATAAAAAATACTAGTAGGCTAGTAGAAGGCCTACACTAAGTGGAAATTCCATAGCATCCTAATAGATAAATATGATCGAAGGAGAAGTTCAATTCAACAACATCGTCGATCAATCTTCTATTCCTAGGCTGTGTTCTGGGAGTCGCTACCTGCACTATCAATGTAAACACTACCGATGCTGTTCGTGGAGCTTATTGTGTGTTAGTGATAGCAAGCTCCATGAACACTATTTTGCGCAGAGACAACAGCAGTGTTGTCTCTGATTTTGCGTTTGCGTCCACATTCTGTTATTTGCTGTCACTTTGAGGTTAAGGAGTTAAGGCACAAAAATATGAATAAGAAAATTGACTTATTTTTTGTCAATGAAGAGACTCGACTGAGAATAAGTACAAATTGAAACTACTAAGCAGTAACTTAAGAATTGACTAGCATATCTATTTGCCATACCATGACTTTCAATTTCAAACCTGCGCAAAGATCCCTGCCTGAAGATCTGGTTTATCCTTATAATTTTCTGGACGTTTAAGCAGCCTTCAATATTGGTGAGCATCTTGTTAGTTTTTGCACAGAATGGTCACTCTAATATCTTTGTTATAATATCGAATGTAAACGTTTAATAAATTTTGGGTTAAATAAATAGTATTATGTTTCATTTCATTATTTTTTGTTACATACTGTGGTATACGAGTATACTCTTGCAGAAGAATTTGGATACCGCTGCATATTAATTGAACCTGAGTTTCCCCATCACGAGAAAATATTTCAGTTAATTTTTTTATTTATCTTATCCCATTGAGTAGACATTTAATCCTTCACCGCTTTAGAAACCTGTCCAAAGCATAAACGATTATCGGTTTGTTATATTAGTGTCATTATGACGTCTGTCAGATGTACAGTATTTCTGTCATTGTGGCTTGTGGCTTGCAAACGCAAACACTATCCATTTATCCATACACTACCTCGGAAGAAATAGCGTTGATAGCATTAATTTATGACGTGACACACAAAAATTAATGACGTCACGATAGCGTTTGTGGTACTATCATTGAGCTCCGTGAACAGCTGATAGTGCAGATAGCGACTCCCCGAACACAGCCCTCAGCCCTAGTCTATTATAAGGGTGTTCGAGCAGCGGTTCAAACCAGTCCCAAACCGTCAGACGCCTGCGCACTTCAATTTGCGATGAAATAATTAATTCCCAACTACTAGTAAGATGTTCGAGCAGTAGTTTGACGATTTCCAAACTCAGTTTGAGAGAGGCGCAGTTGAAGCGTCTTCTTCTTAGAGTATAGTGTTCTCTGATGTTGGAGAAATCCCTTTCAGAGAACACCACCAAAGTCCTAAACTAAACCGGTTTTGTGTTTTGTCTATCAGTCTTTCATTGATGTTCTCTCTTATCTTTGGTCATAAAACATATCTATCGGCATAGTCATTTGTTCTATGACAACGAAATTGTAAGAAAGGGGAAGGGGTAGTTTGCAAATTGCAGTTCGAGCAACAAAATCCCAAATCACTTGGAAACTGTTTCAAACCGCACATGCGCATTTTAAACAGTTATCAAACCGTCCCAAACTACTGCTCGAACAGCCTTTATATTAACTCTATGATCTATGCCCTGCATTATACATGTCCCATGTCAACTTTGACAGTGACATTTATACATCGCTTCTTTGTCGCTATGTCATTTCCTTGACCTGCCTTGACGATTAAATTCTTACAACTGTAATGAGCTCAGCTTTTTTCAATTATTTTGAAAATACTTCCCTTACAGACGTCATCAAGCTGTACTGGGGTAGTGTTGTTATTTTCCTATCAGATACAATATCCGCGTCCAGTGAACATTTCGCTAAACTTTTCCAAAAATCGCCTGTGTCTTATTATCTTGAAGATTTTGGAGATCTAGAAGCAAATCTACTGAAAATATTTTCCGCAATTCTCCTATTCAATCTTATAATTATATTTATCATCTGGCAGATATACGGAAAAAGAATTTGCGATAGATTCTTGAATCTTTGTGAGTATATTAACTGATAATATATCTAAACCTTTAGATTAATAATACTTTATTTAACAATGCCAGTATTGTTTTCCTTTATAGTAATTTTGTCATAAACATTCAACATCAACATCAATTTGACATTTACTTACAGAATATAGATATGAAATACACTAATAAACTCTCATGTTCGTGATCTAGCTACACTTCGAGAAATTGAAGAACTGAAAGCAAGTGTTTCCCGGCTGAAATTACCCAAAGAATATACACCCAGGTATTAGTGTTAGTATTATTAAATCAACTAATACAATGGCAGAGAAAATCAAGAAATTCTTTGCTAAAAAGAAAGCAGATGCCAAGTTCAAGCGAGCAGGTCCGGGTCACAAACTGAATGAATCTTCTACAACCGTCGTGGTTGGGCCAAGTAAAAGCAAACCTTCCTACGTACCGCTTAAACTAGAGCCTAGCGAGGCTGCAAGACAGGCTGCCGAGGCTGCATTAGTACGTGTCTCAGGTCAAAGAAAAGATACTGCGTTTAATACTTCACTAGCTGCGATACAGGCGAAAGTGCGCAGAGAATTGGAGGCCGAAAGTAAAAACAACGAGAACCTGACGACGATTGGGCCGAGTCAACCCATAGAGACAGAGTTGGAGCTATCTAATCACCTGGCTGTGAAAGGTTTACATCAGAATACAACTTATTTGATTATGATTATTTCTGGCTCCGTTTTCAGGTGTTTATTTCAAATGTCCATTGATAAGTGATGAGGTATTAACCAAAGATGAATGGAAAGTAAAAATTAAAGAATTTCTCTTCAATACTCTTGAAGAAGAAAAAGGAATGACATCTTGTTTAATCATTTATTCATGTAACTACAACAGAATAAAAGTAAGTGGGCTCTTTTGAATTACGTTTAAAGTAAGAATAATATGTACACATATATTCAAATTTCCGTATCTTCTAGAATTTTTTGTTCCTGACCGTTAATAATTTCTTTCCAAATGAATTTTGATGCGTCTTCTAATAACCAATAATACTTTATTATTTCGATATGTATGTTGTACTTCTTCTCTTATATGATCACTCTCTAAGAGACATTTTTCGGGTCCGTCAAGCCGCACCCCTGATGAAACGAATATGAATTTTTTTATTGCAAAATTATGTGCAAATTACGGCCACAAAAAAAAGGGGTGCAGCTTGACGTCAAGCTGCACCCCCGCACCGATTTCTGTTGCTGAAATTTGAAGGTCATTGGAGAGCATATAATTTGCACATAATTATGGTGTAATCGATTTTCAAATTTCGGCAACAGAAATCGGTGCGGGATGCACATCGACATCAAGTTGCAACCGCTTTTTTCAAATTACGAAAAAATGGTCAAGGAATTGTGCACAAAATTATTTTTTGTGGCCGTAATTCGCACAGAACTTGAACATAATTTTGCAATAAATAATTTTTAAATTCGTTTTACACAACTTTGTAATTTGAAAAAAATTTAAGGGATGGAGTACGTCAAGCTGCACACCCTTTTTTCAAATAGCGAAAAAATGGTCAAGGAATTGGGCAGAATTTTTTTCTGTGGCCGTAATTTGCACATAATTTTGCAACGAAAAAATTTCATATTCGTTTTATCGGGGGTGTGGCTTGACGGACCCACATTTTTCATCATTACAATCCATTTCCAGATTATTATTCCTAAAGTTATTGCTCTTAAGATTTAAGTAGCAAAGATTTTATCATATTGTGTAACTCGATTCATAAGAAATTCAGGGTTCTACGTAGAATTCGCTGAACATTTTTATAAATAAAAAACTACGGCTTTTTCCATTCTGTTAGATTTGTTATCGTCTTCTTGTTAGCAATAAAATAATTGGCCTGCATAATTATGCGTGAAATTTTCATTATAAATGAATAAGCAATGTTCCCTCAAGTTTGGTTTAAACATAACAAAATCTAGTACAAATAATACGTTTTGATGTTGTAATAATTGATTGTTAATTTCATGAAAGGTGCTGGACTGCGTCAATGTGTTATGCCGTTACTTGGATAATCTGATAGCTAATCCCAATGAAGCGAAATTCCATAAAATCCGATGCTCTAATGCCACCTACAATGACAAGGTGGTCCCTATTTTGGGGGCAGTAGACTTTTTACATGCAGCTGGTTTCAGGGAACAGAAACTGGAGCACAATGGAACGGAAGAAGATTTTCTGGTGTGGTCCAAAGATAATATAGAGAATTTGGAGTACTTACAGGTAAGGGCTACAGAAAAATAAATTTAAACATGCGCACATGCATTGACATGATAAAAGTTTCAGTAATTATTGCCTTTCAGTTTTTGAGAGATACTCTAAAATCAGAAGAACGCATTGAATTAGAAATAGATAGAAATATTCAAGTTCTGTCACCATCGCAAGCTGCCAACAGAATTGAATTACCCCAAGACTTCTATGCGTTAACACCCGAAGAACTGAAAAAAGAAAAACAACAAAGGTAATGAACTATTTCAGTTCAATATATGTTAACGTTCTTTTTTTATATAAGTAATCAACCATTTTTTACAGGGCTGAGAATATTGAGAAACAAATGCAGCTAAGAACTAAAGCGATGCGGGAAAAAGATGAAATTCGAGAAATTAGAAAATACAAATTTTGTTTGATACGGATAAGATTTCCAGACGGATTATATTTGCAGGTAATTAGAAAGCTATACGTACCTACCTATTGGGATCTTTCAAATTGGTAAATGCTACCTAGTGACCAAACATTTATGATATGGACTATGGACAAAATTAATCTAATTGAATTTTACGTACGTTCTTGGAATCATCATTGAAATCTTTGCTTTTATTTTTCAATATTACTACCTTTGGGTCCACCGTGATTTTTGATGCTACTTTTATTTGACAGATTACAATAATTCGTATTACAGAAAGTTTAGCTTCTTCAGGTGACTCAATATTTATAATTTTTAGCTTAATATTTGTGAAAATATATCGAATAATTATTAAGCTATAACGAAACATATTATTTAACTAATAATTGAAAATCTTTCCAATTCTTAAGATGTCTCAGATAAATTAACATTATGCTGCAGGAGCAGACGAGATTATGTGTAGTTCTTAAATTCAATCCATTGCACTTGATGAACTGAAATTTTCATTTGTGGAGCTCTTGTTCTCACTTTATAACAACCTCAAAGTTTTGCCCTATTGATCATAATAATAGGAAGAAAGCTCCAAAATTATATTTGTATAGTTACTCTTCTGCAAAGGTTAATATGATTGATATATAGTTGCATAACTTTAACTTTGTTCTTAGAGTTGAACAGATGGGCATCTCAAAATCAGAAAATGTGTCAGAAATCTAGATGTATATACAGAGAATATTGAGTTATACATTTTGCTTTAAATATATATAAACCTTAATCTGTCATCTGTAATTGAAGTGTATTCTTGAGCTCATATGGATGTCTTTACGTCAAAAAATTCCAGCAAAGCAAGTTTTTTACCTGTTACCTTTGCAACCCCAATCTAAGGGTAATGAAAAATTACGTTTTATATTTTTTTACGTGCAAAGGTCTCCTCAACCTCGTATCTTTTGAATTAACGGATATGGAACCACACCCGTTTTCTACTACTACTACTACCCTCCAAATTGCATTATATATAAGTATAAACGTTCAAAAGATGGGAGGGAGGGTAGAAAATAAGTCAGTACTATAATCTTTCTTTGACACGATCGATTTTTCTAGGGAACATTTTCTGTCTATGAGAAATTCTCCGAAGTATATGATTTTGTTAAAGAGAACATTGAACATGAAGGTTTGCCTTTCGTTCTCACCATTCCTACAGGACAAAGATTCGAAGAGAGCGACAAAGACAGCACATTGGCAGATTTAAGACTCGTCCCCGCCACCATATTACTGTTCAATTGGGATCCCACTATAGAGGAGGATCTTAAGGCATCTGGGAATATAGGTTTTCTAAAGCCGGATGTTATGATGCTGGTTCAGTCACTGTGATTTTTTCTGCTGTTCTTAAGATGAGTCTGTCTGAGCGTATCTTGAGGTAAATTATTGCTAGTTGATTCACTTACCTCTAATATATGAGAATCTTTATTCATACTGAAACATTATTTTGACCACATATCTGTAATCTTTATTAAATCCTGTGACTTTTTTGTTAATTGATCATGGAAATCAAATAATCTCAATTATTTACTAAGCCTCTAGGATTACGCTACAGCAATTAAAATATATTATGCTGTCGAAACTTTTAAAACATATACTATCATTTTCTCTTTTAATTGCGATATAACTTGTACAGTGAGATAAATTTTATATAAAATGTTATGAAACCACTATTTTTGCCTATTCCACTTTATCATATAATTATTGTTATTAAAGATATATAAATATTATCAATTATTAATAATTATATTAAATATCACTACTGCTTTATTTATTAGTCAATATTTCCAAAATATAAACAAAACAAATTATCACATTTTTTTATTTAAAAATATTTATTCATACAATCACAATTTTCAGCTTGAAGTAGACAGACTAATATTTTAAAACGAATCTGAAACATAAATAAAATTATACTCCAAGAAGAGTTGGATAAGTACATTTAGTCAATCAAAAATGCGCGCACTCTATCGACAGACTACAGAATAAGAGATCCAAGAGCATGACATAGTAAGTTGATTTAGATAAAGCAAGTTTACATTGTCAAATGTGATTGACGTAACTGCTACAAGTTCAATAGTTAAATACATCGTTGACCACTGGGGTAATCACTGAAAACGAATTTTTAGGTTTAATGACACTAATGAACATATTTTTTTTAAAGCTGATATTACAATAAAAAGTACTCACGGCACATCGAGCTCAAGGTATTAAAGTAGAAAAACTGTGATCTAAGGTCACTTTACTTGAGATCTACCTAGGAAGTAGTAGCCTTATCTACCGAACCATCTCACTGATTCTGCAGGAACCATTGTCATCTTCTAAATAGTATACATTAGGAATAGAAGTAGAATTTGAGTCGAAAAAAAAGGCGCGAATAGCATACAATGTCGCCGTAAAGTCTGGAACTCCTGAATTACTTTAACTGGGGCCTCGAATATTCGGACTAATGAAAACCGCGTTGAGTTGAATAAATAATTCTGATTACTGAATAGGGGCAACTTTTATATTGAAAAGCAACACATTTATTACAAAACAACTTGAAGATTATTTTATAAAATAATAGATGAGGTTTTGTTTGCTTTAAACCTATTCTGATTCATTATTTAAGTATAACTAGATTCTTTTAATCTTTCAAGTACAAGAACATGAGAAGGATATCATTATATTCCGTCTACTTTAGGCACAATTTGAAAATGCTTCATTATTCTTACTATTATGATTTGTATGACCCAACTGTGTGAAGTAATAATGCTCACTCTCATGTTGTCTATCTATGTGTTCCAGAAGTAACAAATCTACATCATGCTCAAACCACATATTTCTACGGTCGATGTCTGTAACATGCTTGTCCGAATTATTCAAGAATCAACATTATTGATGTGACACTGTATTTTTTTAGGTCGATTTTCAAGTCAATTTACGATTATGTGGTGGTGATTAATTTATGCAGGGGCGTATCGTGAGGTTAAAGAAAACCATTATTTGTATCAAGGTAATTCTGCCAGCAAATGATGAAATATCATATTTTTCAACCCCATCATCAAAAAAAATGTATGGTTAGATCAGCAACTGTAGGCACCAGTACTGGAAGATTATTTACGTTATGACGTTGAAATGCGAAAACCACTTATTTTGAACAGCTACGCTAATTTTTGAAGACCGTTGACGTCTGTGTTTTTGTCAAATAGATCATTCTATATTTTTTCATTCTCAGCAAGAAGCAAAAAAAGAGGGAGATGACACTCGCCATAAAAATTTCGTACGGATATCATTCGAACAAATGCGCGTATGTAGCAACGAGCTATTCTCGCTTACGTTGACAACCGATTATTGCTGGCAGGGACCGCTTCTGGCTTCTGTCTTTGATATGCAACTTATGTGATCTGGTTTATCTACGTAGAGAAGAATAGCTGGATTACTCACCTGTTATATAGTCTTCTTGATTCTCAGATAGTATGTTTGACAACGATTTAAATTAATGGCAATGGTTCGATTAGAGCTCTTGTATAAGTAGAAATTCTCGACCGCCATTGGCCCCATCCCTCCCTATTGAAAAAAAATTTTTCGCCAATTGTCATTATAGAATTTTTGGGGACAAAATAGCGGTCGAGAATATCCATATAATCTAGTGCCTTGTGACAGCGCGAATACTAAAGAAGATAGATATTTTATAGAAGTCATCTTATACTAAATTTAAGGCTAAATCCAATTCAGCTTTCGCGTCCAAGTAACAGGGACGCCATCGTTAGTAATCAGGATTTTGAAGCGAAAACCACTATACGGCTATCAGACGAAGAAAACTGAACACCATTTAATTTTAATATAAGATTAGCTAATTGACATGACATTTATTCATATAAATGCCAGAGAAATATAAAATAAATGCAAAATCACATAAGATCTAAGAGTGCCTATGATTAGATATTATGTACAAACGAGGTTTGAATACATTATTGTATTATTTGCTTCATATAGACAGATATTTTCTTTCTCATAGTTTTAGAGGGTGTTTTCAATTCAAAATTCGTTTGGTAGTACATATATTTAAATATTTGACGCTGAATGGATAAGTTTTTCTTAGCTATTTCCTTATTACATCTAGGTAATTCAATACTTGTTTTTCAATTTTACCAGTTTAAGAAAAATATTTCAAAGATAATAATTTATAGTGGTAAAGTATACACTTGTATAATTGAGTTTTTATCATATATATTCATGCTGATATTATAGCAACCAATAGTGATGAAGTTAGTTTTTTCGACATTTACAGTAAGCTTATTATTATGTAACCATACAATCAATTTGTTCAGATACTCATTCATTTTTAGTTCAGCGTTAACCCATGTATATTCAATGCTAAGCACAACTGTATCATCAGCTAAAGCAAATAATAGTGGACAATTTTGAAAGATATCATTGACGTATATACGAAAGAGAAGAGGCCCCCAGAACATTTCTCTGGGGCATACCAATTTCAACTGTTTCAAGTTCACTATAAGACTCGTTTAGTCTGTTTGTTTTCAGTCATTTAAATAGCTTGTAAGCAGTTTTAAAGAAATACCTCTTACACCTTCATTTTCAAGTTTATTAATCACTAGCTTTTGCCCGCGGCTTCGTGCATTCAATTCCATGCGGTAGTTTTTGCGTGATTTGTGTACAAACATACAGACAGACGCGGTAAATGGAACCTAAATTTGTTGTTGGACCTCTACCAATACATCTGTGAAAATTACATTCAATTCCATGTAGTAGTTTTTATACGCGTACAAACATACAAGGCAGACATACAAAATTCTAAAAACTGTTGTTTTGGCTTCTGTTGCTCTAATAAAGACCCCCATATTATTTTATCTTAAATATCTTCAATGTACAGACATCGGCCTATTGCAATTTCATCATACACTAGCTTTTACCCGCGACCTCATATGCGTGGAAAATTGCATTTCATGCGGTAGTTTTTGCGTGATTTGTGTACAAACATACAGACAGCCAGACGCGGTAAAATGAAACCTCTAGCAATACATCCCTGAAAATTGCATTCAATTCCATGCAATAGTTTTTGCGTGATGAGCGTACAAACATACAGACAGACAAAAATTCTGAAAACTCTTTTATTGGCTTCTTGGCTTTAATAAAGACCCCTTAAATATCTATAATATACAGACATTGGCCTGTTACAATTTTATTATATGTATAGATATCTTGTGATTTACTCTATCAAAAGCCTTTGTTAGATCAATGAATATAGCAGTAACAGCTTTATCAAAATCGATACCGTTAGACATAATGTCAAGAACTTCATCTAGGGCATCAGTTGCACTTGTATTCTAGAGGAACCCATTGTTCTTTTAGGCTTGTATATTATTTTGTAATACTAGGATGCAATTAGATACATTAAAGTTGGGGACATGTTAATTATATTAGGGTGGATTAGTGTGGAGCAATATTTGGAGCTTGATGTCTTGGTTATTATTCATAAAACCAGATTACGCAAGGAACCTATATATTTACAAAATATACTAGAAACATTTCAAGTTGTGCATGAGGGAAAGCAAAACAACATAGTACTAAAAGGGGGTTAAGACAACTCCTGGACAGAATTAGGTTGTTTTCAGTGGCAAAAACAAATGTTATAGTTTGAAGTAGTAGGTAACTTAAAAATGCTAAAAGCATAACGGTTTTTAAAATAATGGTAAAAAACATTTGTATTTAGTTTTCTTCCTATTAGTTTTTCACGATAAATTTAAAATAGAATAGTAAAAACCAACAAACGCCCTATCTCGAACTCCTGCGTATAATAATTTTTATGGCGATCGGTTTAACTGTGTCGGTAGTGCTGGAAGAAGAGGTGCTGAACATGATTGAGGAAGAATCAGGTACTTCTACTCGAAACATAGCTGAGGCTTTGACTTTGAATGTAAGTGTTGGCACATTCTTAAGAACAATTTATTGTATCCATACTCCATACCATATGCAACGCGTTTAAGCACTTCTTCCTGATGATTTTCATCCACGTAAGTAATGGCTTTTGCACAAAATGGTTCAACTCCATCAACTATTGAATGTATCAAGAAATATTCAATTAGGAGTTTTCTTAATATAATCATTTACGGTGTGATGAAAATTCACATGAAATATGTGAAGAATGTTTTAAACATCAGTTCTCGTTGAATGTTTAGATTGGAATTGTGGGTGACTAATTGGAGCAGTATTTCTACCAGGAAAACTTACCGGATAAGTCTATCGCAACTTTTTAGAATAAACGCTCCCAGGATTTCTGAAGGATTTACTATTGGCAATAAGAAAAACAATTTGGTCCATGCACGATGGCGCACCAGCGCATTTTAGTGCGATTGCTCGGGATTTTTCAACACAAACATACGGAAATTGTTGGATTGACCAAGGTGCATCTCACTTATGACCTGCACCATCCCAGGACTTAACGCCTTGAATTTTTTCCTGTGTGGCCTTCTGAAGTCCTTAGTGTAGATTAGATCAGTGGAAAATGTGGAGGACCCAAGAAATTAAATCATTGCTGGATGGAACTCAATTAGAAACCACCCTGGTATGGTTTCTAATTGAGTTCCAAAGAATTCTTCAGTCGACGAGATGTTTGGATTATAGGAAGCATACTTTCCTGTTTCCAGTCTTCTTGATTGAGACTATCGTATGAAACATGCAAGGAGATTCTAATATTTAGGAGAGAGCGTAAGCCCGTTTGGTGGCGAATGGCGAGGCGCAAGGTAAAATGAGCCGCGTGGTGTAAAGGAAAGTATACCTGTAGCGTATGCAACCCGCAAATTAAGCCCAGTTGCTTACGGAGATTTCGTGAAATCTCTTGGAAAATAAATTAAAAAATTGTTTTTTTGGTTGTTCCTGACCTAAGCTGTGCCCTGACGTTAAGCAATCGCTTGCTTGTTTGTATTTTTCACACAAATTTACTCTCGCCCTTTTTTTCTGGATATTAGATGGGTTAACTAACCTGAATAAAATGATCTTGTTCTAACGACCGTGGTTTCAACAAAGCTGAGACCTGGACCAAACATTTTCGCATAAATTTTTTAACCTATAAATATAAATCATAAGGAATGATCTATCTTCAAAACTCTGTACAGGACCTTCTTTTGTAGTACAACTGTCACATGGACTATTTGTACAGGAAAATTTCGAAAACAGGAAGGAAGAAAATTGCGCCCAACAGAAACATCATCATTGATCTATCGGACAGGTCAGATATCGAGCCTGGTGTTAAAGAGGGAAGATGCTATACCTAGTTCGAAGGAGCGCAGTATCTCTAGAGAGAGATCAAGCAGTAGAAGAAAAATTTTGTTAGAAGGCGCACTTTATCCAGATGTCGAAGAAGTACCAGGCAATAGTGGTCGTTGGAAAAGCAATTCACGTCGCTCCACAAAGAGGCGCAGGAGGTAGAAGGTGTTTCGGTCGCAATAGGAAGATCAAACGGAACACCGAGTAACCTGTCTTCCTCGGGAAGCGAGAATGAGGCTTGGGACAAGAGGATGCAAGGAGCTCCCCCAGATGAGATTGAAGAATGCATTTGGATGATGTTTGATCGGGACGATCAAAGCTAAGAAGTGGGCAGTATAACGTGGAAAGTTTATCATGTACTTACTGTTACGTACGTCGAACGAATGTGTTACTCTTAAAACTATTCTTAAATACAATTAACTCATTAAACAACATTTTGAAGATTACCATACACAGCGCAAGATGTTTCGCTCCTGTTGCGGCTTTTCGGTCTTTCTTGTCAACCAGCAACTTACGAACATGTTTGCGAGCTTACCATCACACAAAGGAGCTTGTTGCTGCTGAGCATATTCACTAGTGAGTAGCCTGCTTTAAGCGCTATCGATCACGGGTCAGAATCAGTTTTTTTTATGTATCAGTCAACTGGAGACATAAGTCAATAGTAGTAGTAGTTAAAACACCATAGCCAAAGTGACAAGTTGTGACATTTGTACTACAACAGAAGGTCGTGTACAGAGTATTGAAAATAAACCATGGGAAGCAATCTGCAAACTTTTGAGTATTACGCAAGTGAACTTGCCCCACGTTTAGCACAGGGTTAATCGTTACAATACTATCACTAAGGTAAATAGTAACTTTGTCGCACTTTTACTAACTAGTTGAAATATTCCACATTATGTTTAAGCTAGCAGGACATGTGTTTTTGGGAAGATGGGCGGAGCCGAAAATTTGAAATTAGGGCATCTAATTAGTCTTTAATTATAAACGTAGTCGTTTTTGATTCTGCTGACATTGCTCTTCCAGCTTAATGGACATAGACTGAGCCTTCAATTAGTAAACAATCCATATCTATCTTCATATCTAATGTATAGACCAGAAATCTAAGAAGATTGTAAGTCACCAAACACTTGAGTTATCAGCAGGCAGTCTACGCAGAGTTGCACCTGCCCTAACGGTTACATTTTGTTTCATAGGTAGGTAGGTATAATGGGTTAAGATAATTATTAAGAAAAATCGCTTGAACATAATTGAGAATTGTTTATGTAATGTATATACAATATATTATGATATGTAACATAAAAACATTTATAAACATCACGATTCATGACATATCTTAATCCGGACCTGGGAATATTTCATGGGACACACACTTTTATTGCTTATCTATTTCGAACAATAGGTAATAATGAGGATCATGGATTTACGACCTTCTTAGATTTCTGGTTCCACAATACTAATCTGACTTTATCGGTCCCTACTCATGTGTGTATCGTGTATCCTACTTACCATTGATATTGGTGATGGCAATTATTAATCAATAGCTGCCAACAAAAGAACTTTGAACATTCTTGATAAGTGACTGTTCTCATGTAATAATCAACCAGGCCATGAAGTGGAAAGTAAAACAAAAATTCCAAAGGGCTTTTAGTTTTGATTTTGTATTCATCAATTACCAAGACGGTTGCATTACCTACCTAACTGCTTTGAAATATTTAAAATTAAAGAATAAATAGGATAAGCTCACCGGCTAAAGATTATTTTGTTGTTATGCTGCCAGATATAAAGTATCAGTCATAGTTCATACTATTAAATTTTAAATAAATATTCATTAAAGTTTTCATCAAAGAACTTCAACTCGGAAACATATGAAGTTTTTGAACAAGCTGTGACTTGTACGCATCCGTGTTACGGGTGGAACACCCACCCCACGGGCGCGCATGTCCTATAACACGAGAAAATATGTACTATTATCATTATGGGGTAAACATTGAAGTAGGCATATAGCTATTAGCTACAATAAAAGTCCTACTACAATGTTCACTTGCCATATAACCCCATATTGATATATGGTACATACTTTTTCATGTTATAGGACAATTGGTGCACACGTGTGGTTTGCCGACGTCCATTGCACGGGTACGTAGCTAATAGCTACAGCCTTTTGAAGAATGTGCAATGAAAAAGTTTCTCGATCTCTCCTTCAATACCTATTAAATTTAGATTTTCCACATGACAAATGGAGATTTCAAACTTATATTCTTAATTAGATTTTTCTTTCAAGTTTTCATTGTTATCAAATGAAATGCACTCGTAAATTATTTGATTTTCAAGTAAACGGAAATTTTGACAGTGACACCCATCTTATTACACTTATATTGATTTCGAGATATAATGCATACCAATTTTTTAACGTTAACACAACGCTTGTTGTGCTTCCATCTCGAAGCCATTAGCAATACAGACCCTCTGAAATTTCGAATCAAGTTTCTACACTATTTTTTCGGAAACCGGTGAACTTACCCTATAAACTTTTGGCGTAATAACTGCCGTTGCATTCAAACTAATCATGTGTCAGATTATAAAAAGTCAATTGAAAATTTACAGACCTTTGTGTCCAGGACAGTATGCAGACTTTCCATTCAAATTTGAACACACAAAATCCCCAACCCTCTAACACACTTTACTGACCACCAAAAATGTGACTTCTAGACACTCAAGGAATATAATTATTGAATTGTTTTTTTTTCTCGTTTTAAATCACCCACTGCAATATAACTAACAATGAGACAGACTATTAAGATTTCACAATTATTGCACAAAAACAGATTTAATTTTGAAGCACAATTACTGCTTGATATATCATCTATACCACATGAATGTTTGAATTTCAGAAAGCACAAAACAAACCTTAACTGAACTCGGACTCACACTGCACTGATACCGGGTGAACTGAAACACACTTTTTGTGACAGAACGTTCTATTTTTCACATCACTACATAATTTATCAACATGAGAGAGTTTCATATACATAAGTATATTCTGGTTAAATACAGACTGTATTTTGTTTATTTATACCAACCATGAATCTAATTTTTATAAAATGAGATATATTCACTGATTTATTACACTAAATCATCACATGCCTTTTTTTCTCGAAAACAGTGCATCATTTTTATATAGGTATAGCAACTAGAACTAGACACTAACACTAGATTTTTTTACACCACAAAAAGTCTGAATCAAATCAAGTACAGTTCTTTCACATAAAAACAAGAGGCGAAAACAAAGTATTTTTTCAACACAAGATAACCAACCATATGTAACTTTCAACTACATGATGAGAAAGAACTGTGTTAAGCACTTAAACTAGTAGGGCCACTGCACATATTTTTTATAAAAATACACTTCTAAACAATAATAAGGTATTAGTCGAAAACACAACTGGAACTAATTCTACTTATCGTTGATCTCCAATTTCCTGAAAAAATGTATCATTAGAACATAATCATGAAACTTTAACTTAGAACAATGCATCTGGAAAAAAAAGCATTTTTTTCTGATAAATAAAAGCTATTTCTAATGATAAATGACCATATAGAAAAAAGTATAGTCAAGATAAAATTTACATGAATTGAATTTATTACTGCAATAACAATAAAAAGTATAAAAAAGGTCAAAATGGTAAAAATGGTTCATGAAATTTGAAAGGTATATAAAAAATACGGAACTTATATCGTATATCAACAACATACAAATATTCTACCAAACTAGAACCATTGAAACTTATTCAGATGATGCAAACCAGGAAGTACTGATATAAAAATTTAAGGAAGACGTTCACTGTTGATGAATTATCATTTCGATCTGTTGGTGAATTGTCATTTTAAACCAAATATATAGATAACTATGCTAAAATTACATGTTATGAGAATTCCCATATAAAAATAAAGTAGAAAATATTGCAGCTTTATATAAATTTAAAGATAATATATCTTGACGATACCTTTACATTATGAAAAATAATAGAAAAAAAATTAAACAAACAAAATACTTTGAAGTGAAAATTATGCTGTTCCACCACGTACCACTACTATAACCAAATGGTCTTCTTTTATTGCTTCGTCTGACAGATTTGGACAGGTGCGTTTGATCAGCTCTGTAGAAAATGGACAGGGCGGGAACGAATACAGTACACCAGTAGCTTCAGTTTCCTTATTCAACAACGAGATCACTCCGGCTGCCTCTTTCTGTTTCAAATATGAAACAAGATTCCTCAGTGGTCTTGTCTGCACGGTGTTATCATCATTTGTTACAGAGGCTGTCGATCCGGCCAAACCCAAAAATATCGCATGTGAGCTGGCACTTGAAATACGCTTTTGGACATCTTCAAGTTTGGGTTGATCTAATCGAAGCCGTTGCGTGATTCGAAGCTGATGTTTACCATCCTCATCTTTCATCAATCCATCAACAATGTCTGTATCGCCATCGATAAGGTGGAATTTGGCTGGAAAGAGCGAATTTTTGAGTATCAGAGCACCCTGCCAGATGGTAGTGCATTTCCTTGCAACTTCAGGTAGTGTGCGACTTGAAGCTAGCAGGCCGGCTCTTCTTGAGCCACTATCCGAGTCGGAATCTGGAGATCTTCGAGGTGATCTAGAACGTGAGCGGTCAATACCACGTGATCCAGAACGTCTCCTATCATAATCCAAATCTCTTGAACGTCCCCATTCATCCTCACGGCCTTCCTGATAGCGATATGCATCTCTGCTACCAGCTCTTCGCTCCGGATATGCCTGTCTGCCTCTGTAGCTGCCACCCCTGTATCCACTACTGTGACCTTCAGCAGCATCATATTCATAATCGAAGTCGGGTTCGCGAGCCCTATAATCATCCGCTGTTGCATAAGGTGGTTTAGGTCGATATGTGACACCTGGTGTAACATCGGCAAAATCAGTCCTCAATCGGCGATCGGGTCCACCTAGAGCAAATCCTCGCATTTCCTTTACAGCAGCCTGGGCTGCGTCGATGCTATCATACAAAATAAGAGCTTGCACATCACCTTTAACGTAATCAATCTTCTTGATAGCTCCGAAACGATCGAATTCTCTTTCAAGTTGTGGCACAGATGTCCATGGTCCAAGTCCACCGACCCATATTCGCGTTGTGGGTGTTGCTTTACCATAACCAATTTTGCATTGAAATTTACCAATATATTGTCCAGATAATTCTACCTTTGCTCTGTGTGCCATGTCAAGGTTATTGAATCGAACAAAAGCGAAAGCATTACCTGTTCCTGGAGGTGGTCTTTTGATGTCAATATCCTCAACAATCCCATACCTCCCGAAGATTCTGCGCAACTCTTCTTCGGTTATATTAATTTCCAAGTTACCAGCGAAAAGCGTGCGGGTAGCTAGTGGATCGTCTTCAGGTTGGACATGGTGCAAATAATTGGGGAATTTGTCCTTTTTATTTTCAGTTTTCTCGAATGGCTGGCGCGGGGCATTATGTCTAGGCGGTCCATATGCATGCGTAGGCGGTATGTGAGGCGGTCCATGGTGGATGGGGGGTCTGGCAAGGTAATCATGATGTGGTGCAGGTAGAGCTTCTCTGCGATATTCACGATGTACCGGGACTCCTACAGGCGGTCCATACGCACGGTCATAACGATCAACAGCTCTCAAACGATCTGGGGAACGCGAATACGCGTAATGCCTATCATATTCGGGGCTAACGGAACGTGGTCGGCTACGATATAAATCACTGGAACGGGGAACTTCATACACAGCCTCGACTAGTGCTACTTTATCGTAGATAATAATACGCGGTTTACCGTGCTTGGCATCTCGAGCATCTTCCGGATTTCTAAAACACACATAGGCGACTCTCTCGTCCAAATCGTGAGTAATTCTGATGCTAATATCCCCATATTTCTTATACTCCCTATACAAGGTATCTTTAATAACCTCGTCACTAGCTTTAGGATGAAGGGCGCTGACGCAGAGTACTTTATAGGGGTAAGACCGCTCCGGTGGCCGCAGGTAATCGTCTCGATGTGGCGAAACATACCTGGCCCTTGGACTTGGGGATCTGGCGCGACTACTACGGCGTCTAACACGTTCTGGTGTGATTCGTTCATCGGAACTATCATCGTAACGTCCCATGCTGGAACGAGACCTCTTGCTTCTTGGTGGAGTGTCTCTATCACTATTCATATTATTGTGTATCTTAACTTTAATTATGTCTCTGCCAGAGGGGATCATACGCACTGCACAAGCCAATTAACAACAGACACAATGGATGACACGGCACTCCTTTCCTAAAAACAACACAATCAACACTTATTTTCAACATAATCACACTTTAAAATTATCTCAAATAAATATACAACAAATAATAGAAAAACGTACTTCGTAACTACTACACAACACTGTGTAAACTAGAATTGAGACCTGTTTTTGGAGATAACAAGCTTCACCGGCATCACCTTCTAAACCAAGCCAACACGTACAACAAAATGGCAGCTAAATTGAGCATTAAGCTGACAAAGAGCAAAGGAAGTCAAGGAACGCCATTCGCCGATCAGTCGATAAAGAAGAAAGCTACTACTACTAAACTACTTCAAAAAAATGCGCATGCGCCTTTTAGCAAGTTAGCGAAAGTTACGAGACGTGTTCATCTCTGTTCTCTGGTTTTAACCCATAGACACAGATTTTCCCTAATTCCATGTGTAACTCGGAGGTATTGTTCTGTGGTGGTAAGCACTATTTTTAGTAGAGTGCTATCTACAGTCCATAGTGCTATCTATACAGCGCTCTATTTTTAGCTTAGGGTAAGGAAAAGTAGTGCGTACACGATAGGGATGCTGATAGCTGTATAGCCACCGTGAAACGAAAGTGAAGCCAGTTTTTCATCGGCCGCCATTAGTTTTGGCACCTTGGTGTTTACAGCTTATTTTAATTTCCATTTTTTGTGCTATTTTTCAATGAAAACGACGTTTTTTATCTCAACACAATGGCGAAATTTCAGGCTCTTTGATATAAGAGTCGCCGTCGAACAAAGAATATAGTGTTACGCACAGAATACTAATAAATAGTTTCGTCTATTCTCGGCCATTGATTTATACCTCATTTGGCTTCACTTGCTGTCCGAATGCGATGTCTCCTTGGTAATTCCATGCTCTAAGATTTTTAGGAATGGCTCTGATAAGGGTGAAGAAGACTTCTTGGTATTGCTACAAAGATATAGAAGACATTTTTTGTACCATCGTTTTTACTTTTGCTTCAAGACTTTTGTATATCATATACAAGGAGATAGTTGATATAAATCTATACGGCACTCTGTTTAAATCAATCTGATTTAATGTTAAGGGTACAAAGTAATAGGTTAGGTTAGGGTTAAGGGTGCTCGAGCAGTAGTTTGGAGTTTTGGACCAGTTTCAAACCGTTTTCAACTAAAAGGCTGTTCGAGCAGTAGTTTGGGACGGTTTGATAACTGTTTAAAATGCACATGTGCGGTTTGAAACAGTTTCCAAGTGGTTTGGGATTTTGTTGCTCGAACACCAAACTGCAGTTTGCAAACTACCCCTTCCACTTTCTTACATTTTCGTCGTCATAGACCAAATGACCATGCCGATAGATATGTTTTATGACCAAAGAGAAGAGAGAGAGAAGAGAACATCAATGAAAGACTGATGGACAAAACACAAACCAGGGTTTATTTTTGGACTGTGGTAGTGTTCTCTGAAAAAGATTTCTCCAACAACAGAGAACACTATACCCTAAGAAGAAGAAGACGCTTCAACTGCGCCTGTCTCAAACTAGTCCGGACTAGTTTGGAAATCGTCAAACTACAAACTACTGCTCGAACACTCGAACATCTTACTAGTAGTTGGGAATAAATTATTCATCGTAAATTGAAATGCGCACGCGTCTGACGGTTTGGGACTGGTTCCGTGATTGTGAAGCATGCGCATTTTAATTTATGTCTTCTTAAAACTGAAATGCAACTGACGGTTTGATATATGGATGAATGGATGTATAATCCCTGTGTCCAACACACATCAAGCTAAAAAAGCGCTGCAAAATTTTTGACAGATTTTGGTATGCTTGCGCTTTTTAAGCTGCAGCATTAAAAATACCCCAACAATTATTTTTAAAAACTTCTTTATACGCTTACGAGCGCAAGACGTCTAACATCAAATCCCGTCAAAAATGTTGCAGTGCTTTCTTAGCTAGAGGTGTGTCGGACACAGGGATTGTATACGGTCCATAGTTTGAGAGTTTGAGTTTTGTTTGAACAGAGAACACTACACACTACCTTCAAGGTTTGATTTTCTGCTTGAAGGCTTGGACACCCTTTTAAATTTAATTTTATCTATGGATTTAAAGAAAGAAGAAGAAGAGCAGAATGCAGAAATAACCTCATTTTAAGTTTCAATTTTCCTATCTATTTATTTTAATTTTCAGGAAAAAATATTGAGTCATGACTCTTTTTATTGTTAATCGGTAAGTATTCTTTCAATATCCACGTATCTTTTAGTTTTTTTACATAAACATACTTGATTAATTTTTCAGACATGATGAGTTCAATGACAATGAGACTTCAAAAGGACCAAATGAGGATGAGGAAGAAGAGAAAATTAAACTCGAAAAGACTCTCAAAAGAATCGAGAGAAATAAAAAACTGAGGAGCAAGCAGAAAGAAAGAGAGCAGAAAGTTAAAGCGGCTAAGCAAAAGACCATAGCTTCGAGACAGGCGAAAAGAGAGATAAAATCCAAAATAATTCAAGTTCCCGATAATTCGAACGATTTTGTTGATAATTCGGCCTTTGAAGAAACTGAAAAAGTGAAGAATGATAATGAACCTGAGAAAAACAAACCTTCAAAAGTGGGGAAATTCGATCTTCATGCTATAACAGATTTCACTGTGTTGGGAGCAGAAAACTTCATTAAAAAAAGCAAGGTTAGATATCAAAACTAAATGCAAAAATTCAGGTACAACTACATCTCTCTCTCATCTTACGAACGTTGTTTTATATGCTGGTTATATTATATCATTTTTTGACCGACGAACCCCAAACGGAGGAGGTATACAATTCGACTGTGTGCTTTTTTTTTGGTTTGTGCGTGCCTTTCATATAGTAATCGTACTCCGATTTTGATGATTTTTTATTCATTTGAAAGAGGAGGCTTGAGAAATGGTCCCATATTCATAAAAACGGGAATCCGACATCTCGTTCCCTCCGAAAACCGCCCCCGAAGAGGGTGGATGGGACAAATTTTCTCGAAAATTGAAAATCTTGCTTGGTATAATTAAAGATACGACAATATCCGGAAACGTTTAAATTGAACATTTTTTCAAAAGAGTAACGGTTTTCGAGATAGAGACATTTTAAATTCTCAAATATACCTATTTTCGCTATGTAGAGAGGGCGATTTCAGTCGAAAATTGAAAATCTGTTTGCAGTACATGAAAGACATAATTATTTGTAGCAACATTTATAATGAACATTTTTCCCTTAGAATTACGGTTTTAGAGTAAAATCGGTGTTAAAATGGTAACAACTAAAATATTCAAGCGTATTTCCGCAGCGATGTTCTGAGATCTCAATAATAACAACTACAAGCAAGGAATATACGTGGGTAATAGGATAAGTACTATCTTGATTGGTATTAGTGAACTTTCAACGATTTTCGTGACTAATGTTACACTCAAAAGTGTGAAATTAATATTTTTTACAAAAAATTGGACCGACGTTATTAGTTGGTGCACTGAAAAGTATAAAATAATATTAATTCTATTGGTGCTGGTACTTGTGAAGTTGGTGCCAAAAGTTATCAATCTATGTGCAACTGCACAACTTCAAAAGTAACAGCACCAATAGAATTAATATTATTTTATACTTTTCAGTGCACCAACTCATAACGTCGGTCAAATTTAAAAAGAAAAATATTTTAACTAAACTAACCAAAACTAAAGACTACGTATAATAATTGATTTCTCAAATAAAGACGTAAATTATTCAAATTACCTAAATATCTATGAGAAATCTTAGCAAATCACCTATAATTATTTTCTAGGTTAAGCGTATATTGCCTAATTGGCTCGCCAAACCGACAATCATTTCTGTGGATCTACAACACTTGGAAACCAGAGTCTCTGAACTTAAACAACTTGACAAAGGCATTCGGAAACTTTTAAAGGCCAATAATATAAAGTATTTATTTCCTGTCCAAGCCACCGTCATACCATACATACTTAAATGTAATAAACAAGCAGATGTATTCTTTCCCAGTGATGTATGTGTATCAGCACCCACGGGAAGTGGAAAAACTCTTGCATTTCTTTTGCCAGTGATTCAAGCTCTCAAGCGTCATGTAGTAAAAAAGATTAGAGCCCTTGTGATATTACCCACACAGGATTTGGCAACGCAAGTGTTTAAGACGTTCAAGTTGTACTCGCAAAATACTAATATTGATGTTTGCTTAATAACAGGAAATAATCCTTTTGCTGTGGAACAGAGTCAGTTAATAGTAGAAAGTATGTGTTGTCTTCAGCATTAATATATATAGGACGTAGGATATATGAACTATATTTGTTTTCAGATCAGGCTTTTGGGTCAGTCAGCAAAGTGGATATTCTTGTTTGCACTGCTGGACGACTTGTAGATCATTTAAAAATGACTAGAGGTTTGGATCTGCAAAATCTTGAATTTCTTATAATAGACGAAGCAGATCGAGTATTAGAAAACATACAAAATGATTGGCTATATCACCTGGAAAAACACATTCACGGAGAAGGTAGCTAGTATTTCACTGAAGACATACATCCCCAAACATAAACGAAGTTAAAATAGTATTTTAAATTGAAAATAGAGTTTTACAAAACATGCATGCTTATCATATTATCTCTATGCATCAACCAAGTGTTTTTATATATATATTTATATCTTCTTTATATTTTTATTTATTCAAGTACAGATCTGAATTTAAAACTTTGTTCTATCTTTGATTATAAATATGAATGATAAAGTTTGAAAATTAATTGGATCTTGTAATTACTTCAAGGGCCATCTCAATCCGGCAAAGTACTCAATCTAATGAATTTGCGTAAACACAGACCTCCACAGAAACTGCTTTTCTCAGCAACGCTGTCACAGGACCCGGAGAAGCTACAAAAGCTTTCACTTTTCCAACCAAAACTGTTCACGTCTATCATTGAAACCGATTCTACAACAAAAAAAGAACAGACAACTGAGATATCAACGAATACATTCATTGGGAAATATACAACGCCCAAAGAATTGACCGAGAAATTTATTGTTACGTCGCAGGATTTGAAGCCTTTGGTATTGTACAAATTTATTGAATTGAAAAAACTTACCAGATCCATTATCTTTACACATTCAGTCGAGAGTGCACATAGACTGGCCATATTACTGAGAGCATTGTTCAAGGATAAGAGAAAAATTGAGGAAGTGTCATCTAATCTACAAGGAAAAAATAGCAGGACGCAACTGATTGATAAGTTTTCATCTGGTGATATAGATGTGTAAGTTTGAATGCCCTTTAACTAGTTCATGAGTCCACTCAGTAATAATGCATCGATTGAAACCAGTTTTGTAACAGGCACCTTGAAATTTCAATGTTCGTGAAGTAAGTGCTCAATGTCACCGCCTTGAAGATAACTTCTGATTTTACCCAGACCAGAGTAAAGTAGGTAATTCCAAACCATAAATTACTTTACCGCTCATACTACGGACTCTTGTGTCAATCAGACATATAACCAGGGATAACCATAAAGAAACTTTACTTCATTAGTCTATCTCAAATTATGCTTTCAAATAAGGTATTCAATAACTAAGTCATACAGATGGAATTTAATAATTTTGGTGTTGAAAAATTAATAATTGTAATCTATGCGTGTGCTAAGGCGAAACTTCGGAAGTTATACAACATTCGCTTCTAGAAATGTGTCAAATTCGCTATCGAACTCTTGTGGTTGGCATGACTTGCCTTCAATCACTAATCACGACTGTCAGATATTATTATTATTATATAATTCTATTAAAATCTTATCGTGTGTATAGTTGATATTATGGTTATGTTACAAGATAAACGATAGTTCTAACTACAGATAGATAAAAACAAATGAAGCGGTCTATTTAAGAAACTCGAATATTTTTTTTGTGTCAACTAGGTTGGTTTCTACCGATGCTCTGGCACGTGGTATTGATTTACCAAATGTTCAGTGTGTCATTTCATATTCCGCCCCAAAATATTTGAAGACATACATTCATAGAGCAGGAAGAACTGCCAGAGCTGGTGAATTTGGTTTGGCAGTAACGATGCTAAGTAAGACACAAGTGGCTAAATTTGAATCCCTTCTGAGCCAAGCAGATAAGAACAATGTGGAAGAGGTAAGTTTATTTTTTCACTAACATGGTTATTTACTGTTACCCATACCTTTATTCTTCAGTATTCCTGTATTTTGACTGACGAACCCAATAGAGGAGTTTTTTTGTTCATGCGCGCGTTTTATATAGTAAACATACTCGGATTTTGATGTTTTTTATTTATTTGAAAGAGGAGGGTGGAGGGGCATTCAAAAATCCGTGATGGCAGAATTAAAGATAAGAAAATATCCGAAAACGTTTAAATTGAACGTTTTTTCAAAAGATGTAAGGTTTTCAAGTTTCAGCGATATTGCAACTTGAAATATACGTCTTTTCGAAACGTCGAAGAGGCAATTTCCTTCCAAAATTGAAAATCTAAGAATAGAGAATTAAAGACCAGATTATTTGTACCATTTATATTTAACATTTTTACCATAGAGTTACGGTTTTCGTGTTACAGTGGTGGTGAGGTCTAAAAAAATTCAATTCCAATCTAAAATATGCGTATTTCCGCGACGATGTTTTTAGATTTCTGGATAATAACAAGTACAAGCAAACAACAACAATTGTCGTGACTAATGTTACACTCAAAAAAAATAATTATTTTTAACAAAAAATTGGACCGATATGTATTGACCAGTTTTGTCGTACCTAATTACTTCAAAAAAAGGAGAAGGTATACAATTCGGTTGTAAAATTGTTTTTTTCCAGCTAATATTACCTGAAGATGACTTAAAACCTCTCGGTGAACAATATCAACAATCTTTGCAAGAATTGAAGAGGATTGTGGACGAAGAAGATAGAATGGATTTGGAAAAGAGTTTGTCTATGAAAAGAATGAGAATATCAAAGAGGAAAAGAAAAAATTCTTCATGACAATTTTTGTCAATAAAATGAATAGAAAATATAGATTTCAATATTTTTGATTTGGTTTCATTATTTCACTAAAATAATAATTATTTAATCCAATAAGTGTGATATTGATATTGCAATATTAAAAAAAATCATAATTTTCCATACTACATATTTCGCAATTATTATATATTTTTTAGTTTACATCCTTAAATGAAAATGTCGGGTTTTGAGAAGAGGTTTATTCAGTATGGATTGATTCCTATTAGATTTTCAGGTTAGAAACACGTGACCTAATGACGGCAAGAAAGTCGAGTTCCTGATTGAGTTGTGACAGAAATGGTTGTACTACTATGATGTGGTTATACCGGGCTTGGTTCTGGCTATCCTTGACTCCATGTCTCGTTGCTTGGCATGGATCAGCTGCCGACACATTTTAATGGCGTAGCACGGGAAGCGTAGTTTTGACTGTTTACATGAATCAAGAAAACAACAAGTCTTTTCGTAATCTGCCCGTTTCTAAGTTTGTCTGACAAGGAAAGATGGCATATGAATTTCCCGCGTCTGAAGATATGGCCACTTTTCAGACGATGGGGCTTGGAAGGCCGCAAGTTTCAAGCGGTGAGTGGTGCATGGTATCTATGGTCACTTTTCTGGTCGTTTGTTTACGTTTCGTTGTGTGCGTACGAACTGAATTCGTCACATTCTTCCTGTAGAGAGTGTTGGTTTACGAATGCGATTTTTGTGTATGGCAATTTATTATATTTTCTGGAAGGTGAGTTTCCACACTCTTTGTATTAATCTATGTTCCACACATTGTTTTCAAAGATGCCACCGAAGAAGCACATTGGTGTGAAAAGGTTGGTAATTCAGAGCTAAGTCCGAGAAGTCATAAATAACGTTGCCACTTTTATGCAAGACGAAGCTGAACGGGGATTTCAGATACCGCTGAAACATAATAGGTTTACCTCTTGGTAATGTACACTGACGTGACGTCAGCACTTCGTGCATTTTCGTGACGTAGGTAAATGGACTCTATAAGGTTTTTTCATAAAACATATTGGATATTGAATAAGAGATGATTAAGAATATTTTAGTCAACTTCGATACGTCGATTTTATTTCAAGTCGTAAGGAAGAAAATTATTAATTATATGAGTTTAAAATTAAAACCAGAATTAAGACATTTTTACTACTTTTATTTTATCAATGTCTATGGCACAAAATATACATCTTTGTTACTCTGAAAGGCAAAATATGAAAGCACATACAAACAACAAACTAAACCTAATACGGTCGGGTCAGTAAAAAATTACCCATGCTCCATCAAATCAAGCAGAGAAGAGAAAACACATTCTTTTAATTTTGCATCATTGTTTCATGGACGTTGATATAAACAAAGAATGAGGTTCTCTCTCACTCTCTTTATTTTAATGGGCTGAGCTACTTGGCCATTTACCCAGAGTCGGCGCAGGTATACATACACTCACGTCCGTATCTCTTTATTTCTTGCTATATCAGCTCCTGATACATGTTTTGTGAGCGGAGTGTTTTTTTGGTGTTCTTTATTAAAATAATGACGTCGTGTTCATTGACTTACTTCAGATGAATATCATTGATGGCGCACGGGTAATGTTCTGCTGACCCATGTATATGTATATATTTTAGACTCCATAATTACATTAATCAAAAAAATATACCTACACATATTTAACGATCATTTGTACTATTTAAATCATTTCTGTAATAATAACTAAAGCATTAACGTATTAAGATATGCAGCCATATTCATCATCTATCTTTAGTTAGACACCAGTTTAAATTGTTTTTGTTAGTTATTTGGGTAAAGATAATATTAAAACTAGTACTAAACTAAAATTAATTGTGAATATGGCTATATATAATCAATAATATATTTGACCAAATGCGAAATCCCCACAAAAAACAAACGTTAAAATATGGGTTTGTTAAATATATAAATTCTTATCATTTGCGAAAAATATAATATAATTAAGCAACCAACACTAATATAATAATAATAGTATATAACAAAATAAAAGCAATAGGTTAGTATGAATACTACTATTTCTTATGTAATTATATAATTCTATTAATAATTCAAATAATATAACAATATTGTCCAAAAATGAAGTATGTTGTATTTTAAAAGGTTTAAAACTAATGGAGGCTTTAAAGTGAAGATTTATCTTTTTATTTGAAAATTATACATTTACATATATTATGTACAATAAATATATCAGCGAATTACCTGATAATTTATTGTTATAATTACTTTCATACTATTCTTGCAAAATACTTATATGACATTAATCAAATTAATTCAACGCACTTGTGCAGTGGTTAGTTTAGTAACAACAGATAATCTACAACAGAATTAATGAAATAACTATGAAAGTAGTTATATATTTATCATGAAAAAAGCTTATTAATCACTGATATGCTTGTATAAATATCTTCCCATGTATTATATATGCGCAACAAAATAAAAAAGCTTTTTTGCAAAGGCACATAATTTCAGCTTGTAGATTTTTCAAAAATATGATATTTTCCGTGTAGTACAGACATTATATCTATCACAAAAGAATTATATCATTAGTAGATACAAGAAAAAATTTGGCTGTTGTATTTAAGTCTAAGATTACATACATATTATAAAGACTTAAAAATACAAGCACCATATTATTTACTCGAAAATATTACATTTTTCAAATCAAATTTTGTCAAAAGTTCATACTCTGTCAGTTCAACAGCAGATTGTGATCCGTCAGTCAACTAAAATTGTCCAAACACGTATTTGTCTATCTGAAGATGCCACTCAGGGAATTGGCTCCTACACAGGTGAAAAACTGATAGGGCATTCGATCGGTGCAATTAGTCAACTGAAGGCACTGGTCGTACAGGTAGCACAAGTGTGGTGAACCGAATCCATGCAGACATGTTCGATCCTTACGTCTGTCTGCTGGCAATTTTAAGCTTTACATTCGTGTTGTCCACATTAACGATATGCAGTATAACCGACAGTGTTTAGGACAAAATATTTTTTTATTCGGTGATCCTCCTCAAAACATATTTTCAGGATTATGAATTCGTATTAACTAAGAAAATAGCAACAGCTATCAAACTAGTTCTAAATATCTCAAATATCAACTACTTAATTTTATATATTGATACAAACTAAACTATTTCCTAAAGACAATCAGGCGTTTTTATAATCGAAACTTAGTACGCTACTAAATTAAGTGCGGAGGTCTAACCTTAAATTAGGTTTATGACTTTTATGTCAGTGTTATGGTAGGATAGTGTTTTGTTTTTTATTTCAATACGATACCAGCTGGTACCGAACCAAGATTGGATTATAAATACGCCTGTATGTTTTTATCTCAACTTTTCAATGAATGTTTTCAAGTTTAAAATATTGTAAAACAGACTTTATAAGACAAGGATAATTAAATCTGGATTGTAAAATCTCGGAACGAAAATACGATCTTCAGTAGTAGATTTTTTGTCTTTATTGATACTAAATACGAGTAATTTTTTGGTCTTTTGATCAACAAGATAAATCAAACAATTCACCAGGTTGTTTAAAATTCATAAATATTAAACTTGAAGTGAGAATATCAACAAAATATGATTCAATGAAGAAGTGAAGCGGCTGAAATTCCACAAGAACTTTCTCACCAAAGTGAACATAAATTGAAGTTTATCATCTAAATTTACGTCCATTCTCCTCATAATGAAAACTGGAATAAATTATAATCAGACACAACAGTTCAGTTGATGGCTCTCTTCAATAAGAGTATATAACCATTATTCTCCTGCATTACTTGCAATGTAAACATTGTCTCATCTCTGATGTGACGCAAAAGATCGTCATTTACTCGAACATGAATGGAATGCGGTCCCTCCATATACATGTCACGTACACGTTCCATGGAAACACCTAACATTGCAGATAATTTTTGCAGTAATTCATCATTGTTGTAAGATGATAGAAATACCGCATTGTATACGGCAGAGTTCTCCCTACAAACGTATATCTTCAGTTTTGGTGCGATGGCCCTGCAACAATAATAATTCAAAGAAGTGATATAGACCAAGTGATTTATATACGAATATAGTATGAATAATAGCACATCAAGCCGTATTCGTAAAGTAGCGGATAAATTCTGTAAAAACTTAAATGATAGCTTCAAAAAAAAACGGTCGGAGCCGTCGATATTTATTTTTGACTGACCAACCCAAATGGCTGCGCGCGCTGTATATAGCAAACGTACTCGGATTTTGATGATTTTTAATTTATTTGAAAGAGGAGACTTGAGAAATGGTCCCATATTCATAAAAACTCAAATCCGAAATTTCCTTCCCTCCGAAAACAGGCAAATTTTCTCGAAAATCGAAAATCCGAAATGGCAGAATTAAAGATAAATTAAACATTTTTTCAAAAGAGCTACTGTTTTCGAGTTTCGGCGATGTTAAAATTTGAAATATGTATTTTCGTTATGTGGAAGAGGCATTTTCTGAATAATAACAAATATAAGCAAAGTATATATGGGTAATAATGGTATACGTGAACATTCAACGATTCTCGTACCTAATGTTACTAGTACTTGTGAAGTTGGCGCCAAGTTATCAATCAATCTGCAACTGCACAACTTCAAAAGTATCAGCACCAATAGAATTAATATTATTTCGTATATTTCGTGCACTAAATAATAAAAGTCGGTCGGTTGTATTATTTTATTCTTATTTGGTCAGAATAAGCTCATGAGTTCATACCATGTCCAAATTTTATTGAAATCGGATTGAAAACAATAGAAATGTAATAGGTTAAAATGTGTTCCAACTTAATTTTGCCCCCAGTATATATACTTTTTATTATAAAAAATTGACTCACGTTAAATGGATGGCATTGTGTAGCCTAATACCGTCTGCATCACCACATATTTGAATGAAATCATCTCTTGTCATTCGCATCATATCATCGCCAGAGAATCTTTCGAAAGTACCCAAATAGTTTTCGAAACGATTCAATGACAACCATTGTGCAATTTCTTGTGGTGAAGAATGCTGAGTCAGCTGATTCAAACGAGGAGTTATTATGTTCTGAAATAACAAAAAATAGATCATTTTAATAAGAAATAATCTATGACCGCCTAAGAAAAATCGTTGTTTGGTATTTTTATGCTGTCAAACTTATATCAAAAACAAACAAAAATGAGTAAATAAGACTGCTAAGCAAAGATCGACCATAAAACAAGTTCATATATCAATTGACTTACATTAGTCAGGGAAGTTTCTTTATGCTCCACAAAGGATTTGCCAACTGGGCTTTGGACGAGTGCTTGATTTCCAATATTAGCTACAATTCCATTGTCTGCTCTCGTAACCAGCTGGCTATTTTGGACTGGAGGTGGACTTGAAAAGAAAATAAAAAGATGAAAAACAGTTTTATTGCAAAAGTTTGTATAAATACTAAAAAACAAAATTAGATATTCTTTATTTCCAAAAAAATGTCGCGGAAGTGATTATTATTATATTCAAGTGACGCCATCGACATTGAAAAAGACCTTGATAAGATGTTTAATATTTCTATACTTGAGAAGGGTTAGGTTTTTGATAAATATCACAAATATAGAACTCTGCAAAAGAACTAAAATTGATTAAGTATAAAATATGCAGTCTGGATATGAAGTAGATGCCAACTTATTAATTTGATTGATATAATTTCAGCAAACAATTTGAGTAGCACAAAATCCGGATTGAACTGCAATTGATTGTGGTAAACATTTAGGTATTAAAAACTGTGATTTGGCCACAAACGTGTTATTCATAGCATAACGAAATGCACTAATTAACCTCCATAATTATGTAAGTAGTACCAAGCAGCAGCACCTACCCGATTCACAGAGACAAACCTCTATCAATAGGTACCCGTTTCCCTCGGGATACAAACTCCAGTACACACAAAGAAACTGTTAAAACTTTTGTCTTGAGGTAGGTAAATGTTGACTCCTAAATGTCAGTTTAAAATCACTCTTGTGTCTGTATGTCTCAAGTCACAACATATTTTTCCGAATCTATTGGAAGAAAAAGATCAACTATTTTACCTACTTAATATAAAAATAAGATGAACCATAATCACGGAAATATTATTTATCAAATTCCTGTTCAAGAAATAAATTCTTGGGTCAAAAAATATATGAAAATGGAGCATTCTCTAACCTCTTTGAAGTTGGCATGGCAAATTTGGCAGGCAAACAAACAAAGTATTGAATAATTAGCCGTAAATTAACCGTGAAATTAAAAAATTAACCGCATGCAAAGAAACCCAGAAATTGGTTTGCATGCTAGCTTCAGGTGAAGTTGGCATGCAAAAACCGTAAAATCGGTTAGGATCGTCCCAGCCAATTCCACCCTGGCTCATAATTTGCCGCTAATTAACCACTGACGATATAGCCTCACACTTAAGGCCAATGAATTTTTTTCTCGAAAACATCGCTTGTTTTTCAAAACATCGCATGTTTTTCATACGTACAATAAAACGAACGTTCTAAAATCTAACGCGATCGTTCTGCCTACCTGTAAATGGGCCGAAATGTTACTCCAACTATCGCACTAATTAACCGTGAAAGAGAAAAATTAACCGCAAGCTAAGAAACCCGAAATTTGGTTTGCATGCTAGCTTCAAGTAAAGTTGGCATTTAAAAACCATAGAATCGGTTAGGATCGTCCCAGCCAATTCCCCCCTGGCTCAAAATTTGCCACTAATTAACCGCTGACGATACAGCCTCACACTTAAGGCCAATGAAATTTTTTTTCGAAAACATCGCTTGTTTTTCAAAACATCGCATGTTTTTCATACGTACAATAAAACGAACGTTCTAAAATCCAACGAGATCGTTCTGTAAATGGGCCGAAATGTTACTCCAACTATAGCACTAATTAACCGTGAAATATAATATAATTATAATTTTTATCATTCACGGTTAATTAGTGCGATATTAGGAGTAACATTTTGGCCCATCTACAGGTAGCCAGAACGATCCCGTCAGATTTTAGAACGTTCGTTTTATTGTACGTATGAAAAACAAGCGATGTTTTCGAAAAAAAAATTCATTGGCCTTAAGTGTGAGGCTGTATCGTCAGCGGTTAATTAGCGGCAAATTATGAGCCAGGGTGGAATTGGCTGGGACGATCCTAACCGATTTTACGGTTTTTAAATGCCAATTTTACTTGAAGCTAGCATGCAAACCAAATTTCGAGTTTCTTAGCTTGCGGTTAATTTTTTATTTTCACGGTTAATTTACGGCTAATTATTCAATACTTTGTTTGTTTGCCTGCCAAATTTGCCATGCCAACTTCAAAGAGGTCATTCTCTAAAACTAGGTAGGTAGGATAAAATTTTTAGAAAATACGGAATATTGTGGGGTCTTTTAAAAATGTATGTATGGAACCCATTCAACGTGCACCCGACAAGCAGATGGGTTTTTTATTGACTGATGGTCTTCTTATAAATATTGATAATTGGAATGAATTGTCAGAAGTTTCATTAACAAAGCGAACTTTGAGTTTATGCAATTAATTTTCCAACTAACGTCCTTGTCAATATTCATACTAATTTTCTATTTCCATAAAAAGTGTAGTCATGTAATAAGATACATAAGACAAAACGTACATAAATTGATTTCAAAATGATTCTGTTGGATACACTCCAAAGGTTTATTATTAAGTATAATTCATTTATTAGTTAGTGCACTGAAAAATACAAAATGATATTAACGAGATTTTCCTGCGGTCGAAATTCGCCCGTAATTCAATAAATTAAAGTTTGAAAATTAATGAGGTTCTTCTGTAAAAGAGTATTTGTTTATAATTATTGGATATTATTTTTTGAATTCTTTTATCACTGGCCAAAAATCAAACCCGGGTCAACTGTACGAAAGACAAGTACGTTACCACTAAAACACCAGGTTTTCATGATCCTATATATTGATAAATATAAACGGCTGGCGGCTGGTCAACGTAAACTTACTTTGTATAACAATGTAGTTGTAACACATACTATAAATTAATTTTAGCTTGGTTCACTCCTTTGCCATATAAGCTTCAACTATGCCAAATGTTATATTCCTTCTATGACAGCATTATTCTGAAAATGGGGTCCGTCCTCCATGAATTAATACCCATATAGATTCAGCTGTTTCTGGTAATTTTGAAGTAGTTTTTGTAAAAAAAGAAACTATGGTACAACTAGGTGCCCACCGGCAAATCATTCTTGAATATGACCTATATTTATATAAATAAAAAGATGTTCTTGGGGATGCAGTCATATATTCAATAGAATTCTTTGATTAAAGCCGAGCTTTCGAGAATGTTTATTCTCTTCTTCAGGGCAAAAATCGTGAATTTAGAATAAATTAGCCAAAAACTGGAAAGATTTCATAGCCATCAATTACAAATGGCATTATTTATATATTGATGGCTATGAAATCTTTCCAGTTTTTGGCTAATTTATTCTAAATTCACGATTTTTGCCCTGAAGAAGAGAATAAACATTCTCGAAAGCTCGGCTTTAATCAAAGAATTTTATTGAATATATGATTGCATCCCCAAGAACATCTTTTTATTTATTATAAAACCAGTCAAGAATACAAAATCAATAAATATATATATATATATATATATATATATATATATATATATATATATATATACGTGGGTAGGTATTAGGTATAGTCAATTATAAGGTAATCCCCGTCCAAGATCGAATAGAAAGATTACGAACAGGGTATATTTTATTTCTTGCACATTTGAATCTTGAATATGTAATATGTCCTGAACACGGTATAGTCAATTTTAGGCACAGTATAGATATACTATCTATACTGTGATTTTAGAATAAACCCTTGGAGTGTGTCGTATTAAATGACCTTAAATGGTAGATGGTAAATTGGAAAATATAGGTTCAGATTAAATAGAAAGGTTCGATTCTTTACACCTACATATGCACTGCTCTTAAATGATGTCTGATGTTGGAAGAATTCCTCTTCATCAGCACCTTAAGATTAGGTAAATTCAACTTCTGCAAATAGGTCTTGCTTCTGCCAGCCCTCAAAGTTGGATGAAACTTTAAACGCATCCTCTTTCCCAGAAGTCTTGCATTACTGAGATCCCTAGAAAATGCATGGAAGAACTGCGCCTGAACAACATAATCAATCTCAGTAATGGTCATAGTGTGCACCAACAAAAAGCAATTTTCGTTCTCTTGCATGTTGATGGTAGAGCTTTATTTTTATATAGTTATCTCTTTTATTTTGGTTAAGTTTCAGATAAGCGCCACCGATGTTCTACCGTGGCAAAAATAGACGTTCTTCAATAGCTGAGAAGTAAAATCTTTTCTCTTTACACCAGCCCTCGGGAGGCGAAAACTGATGTCATCTAATGTAGATGCTCTGTTTAACCATGAGAACGGATTTGAGGAGGTGTGAGTTTTTCTTTGGTCCATTAAATGAGGAAAAATGTGGCAATAATAATCCTGATTCGTTGCTGACCATTCCTGATATAAGAGGTTATTAACCATCAGACTAAACGTATATATAACTTCGCTACTACTTGTCAATCTCTTGGGCGTTGATTTAAATAATTTCTGCTTTCTAGTAATGTATTCTTCAATATTCCATACACCAAAATACACAACACAAACACCGACAACTGCTCAAAATTAGCGATAAATCATTATTATCGAAAACACAATATCGACAATGTCAAGGTACACTTGCATCAACACACAGGTGAGCACGTAGTCACCGTTCTTCGAATGAACGGCTAATTAATTCAGATGTAACAAATAATGAAAAGGGCCCACGACGACGGTCAGAATTTCAACATAAAATAACCGAGAAAGAATATGAATTATATTTAAATGTATACGCAACACAAATTCACTACAACACTGGGCCCTGGGCACCGGTACAAGTCTGGTTCGAAGCAACTATTCTGCTAGAAACGGAGCGCAACCGGTTGTAACTGGATGGGATGGGATTTAGCGGTTCGATGCGGCCGAAAGCCAATAAATAAAACTTTTTCTTGCCGTACTTGCTCACTGCTGTTGTCGTCTGTCACGTCGTCTTATGAAACGTATGAGTACGAGGGAGATAGCAGACAGCATTTATCGGGTGGTGCGCCGTTCGTTCTTTATTTGCCAACATTGCGCAGCTAACAGGGTGGTCGCTAATAAGTGATAACACCATCATGGTGTCCATGGGCATGGATGGGCACGATTTTCAATCGCTTAAACACTGTTGCTATTCTTCTCTGGTATTGTAGAACAATGTCCACACATAACCTACTTCATTGCATAACTATTTGTTATGTATATTTTTGTTATATTATTTATCATAATCAATTGAAATGCAAACGAGGTCACCTTGTATATTATTGTTTACATGTGTATGCACTCGCAAGATTGCCATTGGTTGGCTATAAATAGCCATGTAAATTCATAACAATTTGTATGCAGCAACGATTTAAATTTAATTTAATTTAATTCACTTAATAGAAGGCTTGTCATTTGACTATTAGGTAGTTGGATCAAGTGGAATTACAGAATAATAAAGGATAAATATTCTGGATAAAAGATATTCAAAATTGTGGTCAAAAGACTACTGTGAAAAATATAATTACCTACGTATAAATACATACTTTACTGGGTATTTATTTATTTGCGTGTGGCAATGCAACGACAACAGATCCTATATAAACAAAACAAATGGCAATACAATAATACAATATACAGGGTACTCCTCATTGATGTGCAAACAAGACCTAGACCTAATAGGTCTTTAGATAAAACATAAAGTTTAAGAATGAGTATCTAAATTTCAAAAAAACAACTGACTTAAAATCTTTTTTTCTGTGACGGGAAAAAAGTTTGACATTTTATCTCTGTTGACAGGTGACAAAGTATCACTTTTTCCAGTCGGGGAAAAAAGTGAGTAGGGTGAATGTGCTAGTAGTCGGCCTTTTTTAAGTAATCTCGCTGTAGACTGAGGGAGGGAACAAACTTTGGTTTGCATTTGTAGCTCGCAAATTAGGCTATCGCATAGTGTAGAGAAAAACAACCGATTTTCGAATGTGAATTTATACTTAATTTTTATTTCTAATTGGAACCGTTTTGCTAGTAGTTGGCCGCTCTAAAATTGGTCATTTCTTACCAGGCCAGAACTACGTATTTTCGGCCCACATACAAAATGTAGGTAGTGTCATCGTAATTTAGTAATTTCTTCATCACACATTGACTTTGCTGCTAAATACTTTTCAACTTTCGTTCATGTAACTTGAAAGAGTTATTTTTGCTATTTTTGAGGTAAAAATTTTGCCAGTGCAATAAGATAGTTTCGGCATATTTCCCTAAGTCGATTTGTCACAGCTTCAAGAGCGTTTGCTCAGATTTCATCGTTGTGAAGATGAATCTTTGTTTTAGCACGGCCTGACATGACCTAAGGATTGTTAAAATCAACTTTTCCGTGCAAAATTTGCTTGAAATAGCCTCAGAAATCTTGTGGCTGATTACCGGTAAAATTACAAAAAGGCGTAAGTTCTAGCCTAGTTGTTTTTTACACTGAATTTATCCTACTCTTTGACGGATTTTTGACCGACGAACCCCGAACGGAGGAGGTATACAATTCGACTGTCTGCTTTATTTTTATTTTTTTGGTTCGTGCGCGCCTTTTATATAGTAAACGAGCTCCGATTTTGATGATTTTGGATTCATTTGAAAGAAGAGGATTGAGAAATGGTCCCATATTCATAAAATCGCAAATCCGAAATCTCCTTCCCTCTGAAAACCGCCCCGGAAGGGGTGGTGGGGGCGAATTTTCTCGAAAATCGAAAATCTGAGTTGGTATAATTAAAGATAGGACAATATCCGGAAACGTTTAAATTGAACATTTTTTAAAAAGTGTTACAGTTTTCGAGATAGACGCATGTTAAATATGTATTTTTGCTATGTGGAGAGGGCAATTTCTTTCGAAAATTGAAATTTTTTCGATACTACATGAAACATATAATTATTTGTAGCAACATTTATAATGAACATTTTTTCCTTAGAGTTACGGTTTTCGAGTTAAATCGGTGTTAAAATGGTAACATATAAAATACTCAAGCGTATTTCTGCAGCGATGCGTTGAGATCTCAATAATAACAACTACAAGCAAAGAATATACGTGGGTAATAAGATAAGTACTATCTTCATTGGTATTAGTGAACGTTCAACGATTTTGGTGACTAACGTAAGGTATACTCAAAAGTGTGAAATAAATATTTTTTACAAAAAAAATGGACCGACGTTATTAGTTGATGCACTGAAAAGTATAAAATAATAATAATTCTATAGGTGATGGTACTTGTGAAGTTGGTGCCAAAAGTTATCAATCTAACTGCAACTGCACAACTTCAAAAGTAACAGCACCAATAGAATTAATATTATTTTATACTTTTCAGTGCATCAACTAATAACGTCGGTCCAATTTTTTGTAAAAAATATTTAGGTGTTTCATATCTGTTCGCGCGTTTCGGATAGTAAACTTTTTCCGATTTTGAAGATTCTTGTTTCATTTGACAGAGGACTGCTGAAAATTTGAGATGGCAAAACGATCTCTTTTCCGGAAACATTAAAATTTCACAAAGACATTTTTCAAAAACTTCAACGGTTACCGGTCCAGGAATGTGCAAGATTGCGACAACAATATTGTGAAACTGCTGATTATAAGTGAACGTTGGACTAATTTACTAACTAATAAAACACTCAAAAATGTTAAATTCATCGGAGCCAAAATTATTTTATTTATCTATCACTGCACAACTTCAAATTACCAGTACCAATACATTTTTTTGTCAAATTAAGTCGCTACTATTCGAATGGAAACTTATGCTGATAGATAGGAGTAGATAGCAAATCACTGATATAAAATTTCTCAAATTATTAGCAAAAATCAGATAATGTGAAATTATGTTCACGAAGATAATCGTCGAGAGCTTCAGATTATATTACTTCTAATGGATATCTTAAAATTAGAAAATAATTTCCATAATAAATCAATACATTATAAGATCTAATGCAGCAAAAAAAGGATTAGTTTCCTCTACGAGATAGCAGTGCGATAAAAAATTGTAGTTACCAAATTGTACGACAAGAGAAAATTAACGTCTCTACTATCGCGTAAATGTTTTATTCTATATTAGAAGAAAATTATTAAATATTAAATGATACAACGTAAAGCAAATATTGAAACAAAAACGATCGATTTTCAAAAAGGCTCCATGAATTCAACGAATCACGCCGACTCCGGATACTGTTGCTATATACTAGTTACCACCAGAGAAAACTACACAATCAAATTATTTATTTTATCTACCTCAGGCATTCATTCATTGCGAGATTACAAATAATGTTTTGTTTGAATTTTGACATTGCGGAATATACTAGATTTACGAGGTTAATTCATATTTTTCTTTGAATTATTAGTAACAGGCCATAAAGATTAAGAAATCTGAAACTTTTGGGCAGCATAACATACAAGAATAAGAACACTCATAAATCTGACTTCACATAACTGGACTTTATCTACGAAAGTTCATAACCTTGCGTTGTCTCTACATAAAATGTTTATGGAAATGTAAGGTTTGCGCATAATACAGCCGGGCCGGAGCGCATCACATTGCATAATTATCCCCAGATCCAAAGTACATAAGACTACTTAAGTGCTGACGTCACTATTCCAAACTAAACAGAAGTAATAATTTTTGATTGGTTCAAATATAAACAAAATGTAATATTTCAACAAATCTCTTAACTAGCTTATTTAGGGGTTGCATCGAGACCAGTGGACTATATGACTATATGTAATAGGCACTACAATACCAAACCCGTTTACGGAAAACACACCGGAGACATAGAGTACTTGTGTGAAGAGTAGGTCTCCCTTCCTCTTACAGAAAATCATGTGCACATCAACTCCATAGTTACTTATTAGTACGACAATGAATATTAATCATATTAATAAAAAGGTGGAATTATAAATTTCGGTTCAATATGTTCATTTTATAAGATTTTTTTACCGATAATTGTCACGGACCATTACAGGAATATGAAGTTATTTTGAAATATAAGTGCTAAACGAGGAAATGTAACGTTCATGACAAAGCAATTGACAAAAAGTGTCAAAGTGTCTTAAAGACCGCTCAGCCTTTTTTGACCGACTTCTCGACTGTATGCTTTTTTGGTTTGTACGCGCGCTGTATGTACTAAACGTACTCCGATTTTGATGATTTTTGATTTATATGAAAGAGGAAAATTGATAAACAGATAGAAACACTTAAATCCGAAATCTCAATCCCTGAGATAGCAGAATTAAATATGAGACAATACCCGGAAACGTTTAAATTGAACATTTTCTCAAAAGAGTACCAGTTTTCGAGTTATAGAAATGGTAAAGAATGAAATATGTGTATTTCCGCTATGTGGACGGGGCATTTTTTGCTAAAACTGAAAATATGAAACGGCCAAATTAATGTAGCAACATTTGAATTGGACATTTTCATAAGTTACGGTTTTCGAGTTACAGCAGTGGTAAAGTCTGAAATCAGTGAATTTCCGCCGCGATGTTTCGAGATCTCTGAATAATAAATATTTTTTTACAAAAAATTGGACTGACGTTATTAGTTAGTGTACTGAAAAATACGAAATAATTCTATTGGTGCTGTTACTTTTGAAGTTGTGCAGTTGCAGTTAGATTGATAACTTTTAGCACCAACTTCACAAGTTTATATATGTATTTATTCACACTGTTTCTATCATCCTTGTAATAAAGTTTTATCATATCTTGTTTTTCTTCTTTGGAGAACTCCATTTCCAACGACTCAGGAATTGACAATAATACAGAATGTCATTTACGTGTCACCGATTGAAAAATCAAAGCCTACTACTTTATAAAAGTAATTTAATTTCTCGGATTTTTAGGACAAAAAGGCCAAATTATGATACATCATCAAAAAGGTAATAAAAAGGGCTATTCAAATTTGTGGAATGCGAATATGGCTCCCATAAAAAAAATAGTTCCTGATTGTTACTCATGGACGAACCGTCAGGTGGTTACAAAACTATTAACACATTGGAAAGAGTGAAAAAAGTGGCAATGTAAATGTGCTACTTATTTAGAAATTCATTAAGAAATAAAGACAGGAAAAAATAAAATGATTTTCCGAAAATTCGTTTTTTTCCGGATATCTCCGGAACTACTCTAAATTTTCGAACTTTCTAAACGGCGTATTGTTGAGCACATAAATGCGCATTTTTGCCCAAATTTAACCAACTTCGTATTCCCTTTAATTTTCGAGATCCCAATAGTGAGAGTCGAATTTGAAACAGCCTGTATAAACGAAAAGTAATTCAGTCGAGTATTTGTGGTGAAAAAATAATAAATTTTCAACATTAACATACTCTAGTAGACGAGGCCTTTGTGTTTTATTCTCTTTTTTGCAAGGATTCAATAGTACCGCTGTGATTTGAAAAACTTTTTTTAAAAAACTTGTATTTGTCTCTATAATAAGACTTTTTAAATTGTTTAAGAGAATTATTCTGCAACTCTGTTGAATGCTAGAATGCCAGAACTTTTTTGGCGACGAAGCACTAATTTTTACTTAGGCTTTCGGAGGTTCTTGCCTGGACATCCAAAATGAAGAATGTGATTAAGATTTTCCTGTTAAAGAATACAAACATGTTTTAAATGTTATGTTATGGCTCTTAGAAAAATAGGCAATGCAATAAATTCAGTATTCAATCAATAACAACTTCTGTCATCTGTCATACTGTCATTTATACAAAGGGGAGACGTAGAGCACCGTATAGATGAGTATTATCGCCGCCCCCATTGTGTGTCCTGACCCTGACTGTCACGTCAGTGGTGTATGTAAAGCGCATGTTTACGTATCTTTACGTGTATAACCTATACCACTAATACCACTGAAGTGACAGTCAGGACACACAATGGCGGGCGGCGATAATACTCATCCATACAGCGCTCTAGTGTCGTCTATATGTAAACCGTTAAAAAGAAATTAACACTTTAACAATGATGTATAGTTAGTTGTCTAAATCTACAAATTTTGAAATCAATTATGTTTTTTTTTTTGGAAAAAGCAGGCACAAACGATTTAATTATTATATTTGGGACTTACAAAGGATATTTGAGCGTTTGAGTGTATAATATATTTGTTAAGATCTATTTTTAAAACGTGTTCGCTATCTGGTATCAAATAATTAACAATCTAATTATTCATTAACTATTGACTCACAAACAAAAAGAAAAGTGTTACAAACACTAACAAACGATTGCCATCAATAAAAATTAAAAAATATAATTATTTAAAATTCGTGTTGGCTATCTGGTAGTCGCTGAATGGGTGGTGGTGTAATTACCGGTAAATTGCTACCAGTCGCTACTCAGCTTTTATGGTTCGAGTGTGTGCTCCTAGATGGCTCTTTCTTTTAATATAGAAAGGCTGTTCGAGCAGTAGTTTTGGACGGTTTGATAACTGTTTAAAATGCGCATGTGCGGTTTGAAACAGTTTCTAAGTGGTTTGGGATTTTGTTGCTCGAACACCAAACTGCAGTTTGCAAACTACCCCTTCCACTTTCTCCAACAGCAACAACAGAGAACACTATACTCTAAGAAGAAGAAGACGCTTCAACTGCGCCTGTCTCAAACTGAGTTTGGAAATCGTCAAACTACTGCTCGAACATCTTACTAGTAGTTGGGAATAAATTATTTCATCGTAAATTGAAGTGCGCAGACGTCTGACGGTTTGGGACTGGTTTGAACCGCTGCTCGAACACCCTTAGAGTTGCTTGTCAATTGGTGTTTTCGAGATACAAAACGCAACTAGCGTTGTGTTTAGCGAGGCCAATCGAAACCTGCCGAACTTTCAAACACACCAATCAGGTATCAGAACTTTGACATTCGGTCATTAAAACGCGTCTTATGTTTCCATCTTGAAATCACCATATATTCATGGCCTTCTGTCTATTGGCTGCTGAAAACTAATAAAAAATAAGCTGAGCCCTCTTCAAGTTACTTTGACACTTGTTTATCAAGTGCTTTGGCACCATGAATGTTAGGTTATTCCTCATGTTTGACACTTATATGTTTATTTTGTCAAAATACCTTCAAATTCCTGTGATTGTCCGTGATAATTATTGAAAATAATGTTTAATAAGCTGGAAATATGAAACGAAAATGATTTATAAGTGTGTATCTACTTTATTTCCAGCTTTTTATTAATATGGCACTCTCTACGCAATTGATAATCATACCTTTATTTTATTGTTCCGTTCTAGTTTTTCTCAAATTAAATATGCCTTAATCAGAGTATGTCGTTTTATCTCCCCCGTGAGAGACGCACACCCTTCGTCTATAATCGCACTGGATACCCTGTCCCTATTTCTATTTCTTTAGTCCGTGTAGTTTACGCTCCGTCCGTATATTTTCTTAGTCTGTACTTCCAACGCACGCTACAAGCGAGCCATATCGCAGCGCATAAGAGCAGCCTCAAGAATCCACCTGCCACTTACGCTGCATTGCGGCACGCCTGTAGTGTGCGATGGTTAAAACAAAATGTATATAAGTAGAACAGAGATTTTTGCAATGCAATGCGTAACGCTACGGCCTGCCCAAATGTGCGTGAACCTTAAACCTTTCGTACAAATAGCTTATTAGCTTATTTATCATTAGTAGTCATGCTCTTAAGCATTCATCCAGTATTTCAATATCAGTTGTTTTAATAACTTTCTGATTTGAAATGTGAGGATAAATTGTCCCATAAAACGTTGTCGAATGCCATTGATTAGAATCAGATGAGACATGTAATTTTTCGTTGTTATATTGAAGCCTATTTTCACAAACATTAGGCAACGCCTAATATGAAAGTTAGTTAATCTAATATAAAAAAAATGCGCTCACCTCTGGACTACATTAGGTGTAGTAACTGGAAGCACAGGAGGTGGAGTCAATACTGCATCATTTGGCAGCTGGAAAAAAATATATATGAGTTTTTGTCATAGGATATTTGATTGTCCAACTAAGTTCTACGGATTAAGAATGGTATGAACTGCTACAAGAATGGACGTATAGGCTTTGTTCAGGGTCAGTCAGTCAGTGCTATCATTGCAAACACTACCGATGCTGTTAATGGAGCCAATTATGTGTTAGTGATAGCAAGCTCCATGAACGCTAGTTTGCGTTTGCGTTCATATTCTGTCATTTGCTGTCATATTGAGGTTAAGGCACAATAAATATTAATGAGTTAAGAAAATTTACTTATGTTTTGTCTATGGAGAGACTCGTCTAAGAAATATCACTAATTGAGAATGCCTTTCAATCTGAAATAAAACCGGCGTCAATACTTGGGATAAATTTGGGCTGAAAATTGAAGTACATAATATCGAAGATGGTTCTTATATTTTATTCGCATTCATATCAATGCTTGAATAAGTACAAATTAAAACCACTTTATAATTGACTAGCATATCTATTTGCCATACAATGGATTGAGAAAAGACATTCAATTTCAAACTTGCACAAAGATGTTTGCCTGAATATCTGGTTTATCCTTATAATTGTCTGAATAAAACCATCACTTTTGTTGCATAGAATGTACACTTTAATTTAATTTTTATAAATAAAAATTACTATTTAGAATGTAACACTTTTATTAAATTTTGGTTTAAATAATAGTCATTAATTTCATTATTTTATGATAAAGTCATAAAAAAATTTACGAGAGATGTTATCATAAACGATTATCAGTATGACGTCGAATGTTAGTTGTACAGTATTCCGGTCAACCAAGATTTCTAGACGAACAAACAGAAATTAACGTTCTTGGTGAAATCCGACTTTATGGACTCATCAGGCAGCTACAGCAATAATATTATTCCAGGAATCAATAAATGTACATCCTTCAAGAACTTGATAGCGATGACTAGGATAGAAAAATTTAGTTCTATGAAATTACAACAGATATAATGACTGCGAAACCTTGACTTATCAAAACTATTTTCTCCTTTGGCGAGTATACACTTCATTTAGATGGTACGTTTAGAAACAAAACTGCCATTACGGGAAAAGTATTAGGGCATACGCATTATCCCCAGATAATTAATAGTTGGACTGCGTCAGATGCTGCTATTTAGAAAGGCAATTTTTTAACGGCTTTTGAGAGAAATCTGTAGGGCCTCTGTTGGATCATAAATTAGAGAAACTCAGACGCAAATTTATCTTTACAAGAAAATTGACTACATTTCTAACAAGATGAAGCACCTCGTCATTATGTGATTAATGTTAGGCAATAATGAATTTTCGTGTCACGCCATAACTGAATGCTATCAAAGCTATTTCTTCCGAGGTAGTGTATAGATGGTGTTTGTGTTTGCAAGCTCCATGAACAGGAATACTTAACCAGTGGATCTTCAAAGAAGGTCCTGTTGAGTAGCGACTTAAATTTCCGGAACTAAAGCCTATTGATTTCATTCTAAAGTCACCTAGAATATGTTGCTTTCAAAACTCAACCTTAGACAACAGGACAACTTCAAGATTAAACATTAGCAAATGTAACATCAAGAATTTGAAACCAGGCTCTATCATTGTCTTCAAAACAAATTTTTTTTGACGTTTATTAAATAAATTATATTGTGATACATTTTGACAGGTTTAATAAACCGAAAACTATAAATGTTCCTTTTTACGCTACCATTGAAAAGCTTTATACTTTGAAAGATGAATAAGAAAGGTGGTGGTAGACTTTCGTTTTTTTCACTTACATCATTCAAAACAGTACATTCGTAGCTGGGTTGGTATTTCTCTTGTTCCGATGTTGGTCGCTTCAGTATTTTCTCTCTGTCCTGTTTGTGCTTACGATCGGCACCTTTCAGCTTGAACACCTTCACCTGACAGGCGGCAGCATGAAGACGCTTACCACCACTACCATTATTATTATTATTATTAACATTGCCTACTGCAGGAGCTGCTGCACCTTCATGGTGTTGATACGTTTCGACTTGGATGCGAAACGGTACACCCTTTTCGCCACCGTGTTTCTTGGGTGTGAACTCGGTGCTGATACAGTTGACCTTGAATCAAAGAAAGAAATGTATTATTTTAATGCCTCGATATACCAGGTGATTCAGTTTGGTATTTGTTTATTTAAACCAAAAAGTTTGATAAGTCTTAGACATTTTTGATTGCACGTGAAACTCTATTGAACAGTCATTAAATTATTTCTACGTTGACATACAAATTATGTCAAAACTGCGATAGTCTTTTTTTTTCAAATAATATTTTACATATTTTGTTATAGACTCTTGCATTTTTAACGACGTTAATGACGCATAAACGTCACTGAATTGTATTAGTTGTTTTCCATGGCGTTGCCGAAGCTGCGTTATCTTTTAGATTTGGGTACGTATATAAATGTTGACCTTTCAAACAAAAAACTCATTCAAATCGAGCAATACGTTCAAAAGTTATAGCAGTTTGAAACTAATCATCATTTTAGGTGTTACGTTTTTTTATGTCGGTCAGTGTATTTAAAGTTCTCGTTTGTTTGTTAAGAGTTTTTTTTATTTAGTAGCTAATGAATAGCATTCGTGTTATCCATCATAAACATATATGGAAACAGTTTCTTTCCTTTCTATCGGAGGATATTGGAGAATAGTTTTTTCCTTAACTCCAACGGAGCTTAAGTGTTTTTTCCTTACATTCGGCATAGTGTCATATAATATTTTTCCCTCAAATTTTAAATAAAGATTATGGTTTCGATCACTGGACAAATACTAGTATATACGAAAATCAACATACCTTAACATAAACTCCCACTTCCTTTGTGGGATCCCAATTAAAATGTACCAGATTCAATGCATTCGTAGGCTGAGTTATATCATAAGCACCATACGATAGTGGTACATCCACTTCCAAAATTCGATCACCAGGTCGGGCCTTTTGCCATGAAAGCATCTGTTCCTTTTCCATGTACTGCAATCGCCGCTCATAGAAGCAAATTCTAATAACAGACTGAAACAAAACAAAGACAAACATTTTCTAAAGCAAAGCCAAACGCCAAAAATATAAAACATTCTAAATTCTAAAACTATCTAATACGTCTAAAAGCTAATTTAATGATTCAAGAAAATAACATAAAATCTCTGTATTACATACCTTCAATAATTTTCCTCTGTAGAGTGACAAATCACCCAATTTCTTCAACTTGACTTCATAGCTTTGCCCTTGATTCAAGTATGTTAATGTGTCTTCATTCTGTTTTGTCGCTATACTTGTAGCTGCAGCTAATACATATTGAAAACGACAATCTTCGATTAAATTGTAATTTGAAGAGGATACCGCGTAGCTATCTTGGGAACCAGGTGAGGACAAATTGTTATCTGAGAAGGAAAAAAAGCACATAATTGTAAATAAAGTTGTACAAATATAGGAATTATACCCTGAAGTTTGTATAAGTCTAAGTGAATTTAAGAAGACGTTTTTTATCATCCTATGAGATATTAAAATCATGTTAAAAGTTGAGAAAAACTCAGCTAAAAGAGGCAATAGGCAATCATACCCAACTTTGCTTAGTAATTTTGCAGCGAAAAAACTTAAAGTATTACGGATAATTAACGTGAGATTGGATATTTTGTGGCGTCATCTTCGTTTGTTACACAGAGTACCAACGATTTCATTCTGAAGTAAAAGGTTAATGTCATCCACATATTTATTTTTAGCCGCTTAAATTGTTTGCTCACTCAACCATTCGTTATTTTTGTGTCAAGTAATAATTTGAGGGAATACTTTGTTTATGAGCTCGTCTTTCGATGAGACAAAATTGCATAAATTCGGAGGAAATGCAATCAATCTGCTCGATTTGTCGACAGGAACACGGCTTACACGGCCATTAACGATAATCATCAATGCTTGGAGAGATCTTGTGTAGATGGAATGGAATGCAACTCTCATGTTTATTTACACTTTCGCGAATTACAGCTTATATACTGAGAGATAGCGACAATGAAATGTTCCGAAAATTTCTCATACATTCGGACTGATTGACCGAATGATCCTTGACAAATCGATTTGACAGTTGTTATCATTTGCTCTAATGACATTTCGAGTATTTTCTATGTATTTGGATATCTTTCAAAATATTTTTTTCATTCTTAATCTTTCCAATATTTTAAGTTATTCTGTTATTCGGGGTGGAAATGAATCCATCAAAGATCATCAAAATCTGTCCAGCCGTTCTTGAGTTATAAATGGTGTAACTAACTCGTCTTTGTTTTATATATAAAGATTGCTATAAGACGTTTATAAGAGCAGGGAGATTCTTTTTGTATATTATTGAATTTTGATTATTTTTAAATAGTTTTTATTACTTTCGGTTCTTGTATTAATGGACTCCGCAGCGATTTCTCAGGCCCCATACGGTCTAGAGACTTGAAATTTCGAATTCGAACTTAGATCGCTGACATCTCGCCGCCTGTTAAGCTCCAAGTGTGACCCAATATGGGCCAATATTTATTAATTATAATTATTTCAAGCAAGCAAGATCACTTTATCTTCGACATGGAACAACAATGAGATCCGTCACTGGAATTACGCACGAGCATGGAGTGTATATATACGTCTCTGTTCTCTGGAATATAGGTCCTCTCTGGCAGATCGTCGTATATATTACATTTTCGTTTTGTGTGTGGTGGTAGACAAACAGTAATTTGTTATGGAATTGCTGTTGCTGGCAAACAGATATACATAAATATAGTTCAAATCGAGAGAAGGAGAGCTATAGTAGGTACTCATCGGTACGGTTTAAATCTTAAATGCCTAATAAAAACTATTTTTATTTTTTTTTTTAAAATTCCACTCGTTCTTCCTTTTCTTTTCTTTTACTTGTTCTTCTGCTATCATTCCAGCCTGCAGAGGAGGCTATGTCCCCTACAGCAGGCATCAATTATTATTCACTACCACCTGTAGAGAATTGTAACAATAGGAAATAAACGTTTTTGAATTTTGATTTGATTTCTCTTATAAAAATTTAATGTTGGCAACGTAATGCTTAAGTACAGAAATCAACATATCACTCAATTAAAATTTTATAGCTAAATAATTTATTGCAATTTTCATTACCAGATAAGAGAGACATATTCGGAAGACCACATACCGAATAGCCAACACGAATTTGAAAAATTAATATTTTTAAATTTTTGTTGATACATATCGTTTGTGATGCAGTTTTTTGTGACTCAATATTTAATGAGTTATTAGATTGTTAAACATTAACACCGATTAGCCAACACGTCTTGAAAATAGACCTTACATTCTATATTTTTTACTCAATTCATCAGGAATGTTTGTGAAACAAAAATATAATAATGACGTTTGTGACTCACTATTATTCTAGTAAAATCTAAATTGATTTCAAAATTTGTAGGTTTAGGCAACTAACTCATCATTATTAAATCATCAATAAAAATAATTTGTGTATGGAACGTCACAATACAAAATATATAATATTAATTCTGTTAGTGCAGGTACTTTTGAAGTTGGTGCCAAAAGTCTTTATCCAACTACAGTTGCTCAGCTTCAACGAAAGATAAGGTGACTGACGAAAAGTTATAAAAAAGTTATTTATTCCGTCATCAAGATATTGTTAACGCAAACTGAAGAATTAATGAATCTCCCATAAGGGATTCATAATGAAATCAGCCATTAATATTATTTTGTATTGTGACGTTCCATACACAAATTATATATTTATTGCCGATTTAACAGTGATGTATAGTTAGTTGCCTAAACCTACAAATTTTGAAATCAATTTAGATTTTTCTGAAACAATAGATTTACAAACGATTTCATTATTATATTTGTGTTTTACAAACGATTTCTGATAAATTGAGCAAAAAATAGAAACTGTAAGGTCTACTTTCAAGACGTGTTGGCTAATGGGTGTTTTGTTTAACAATCTCATTAAATAATGAGTCACAAAAAAGAATAAACGCGTCACAATGTTCACAAACGATCTATATCAACAGAAATTTTAGAAATATGCATTTTTCAAATTCCATCTCTTGCTGGAAATACGAGTTACATCTTTAAATTATAACTGGACCGTTTGAGCTCGGTATTGCAGTTTTATATATGTACGTTTTTGTTCTCTGCCACTTCTAGATTAATTTTATTTATCTTTATTGTTATCCGTTTCTACCTGTCCTATCTCCGAATACTTCTTCCAAACCACGTAACGGATTTTGAAACGGTTTCCACTACCATTTAGAGAATTTGTTGCAGATGGTTTGTATGCAGAATACATTCTAATTAAACTTTAGTTTGGTAGAGAAACCTTGAATATAAATCAAAATAATGTACTATAGAATTGTAGGTCCTCAAAGATCCTGGAGAAAAGTCCGCAAAAATATATATAAGATATCCCGAAAGTAACCATTTATATTCTTTTCCCTACCCTATGAATTCGAATCTATTTGTATACTATTCTCTATCGGCAGAGTTTTCTTCCAAATAAGTGAACTGAACTGGGAAAAAGTGCTCAATAAATGATGGGATTTTTCAATCCATTTCAGATATTTCTATTATTTATATCTAATAACCTTATTTCCGAAAAGATATTGAATAACCAAAACTCTAATATATGTAGTTGAAAGGGAATTTTCCTATCATTAAAAGGGTATAGAAAATTTTATTTAATTTGAGACGTATAGAGACGTAATTTACCCATAAAAAACATTTTAGAGAGAATATTGGAATATCGTCTAAAACTTTGTCATCTTCTGGTCAAAATAAAGTGTCAGACTAGGAAATTTTCAAAACAAACCCAAAAAATACTTACTATCAATAACATTATGCAAATTGGCAAGGGCAGTTTGACTAAAAAGCTGATTGATGGTATTATTGAACATGGTCTGACTATTGTTGTCCTCCATGGTACTGTTGACGGTGGCATTGCCACCACCAGCAGTGCTACCAGCATCATGTTGGGACGAATTAATAGGACTACTTTGTCGATGATGCGGACGAGCAACCACCTGTTGTTGTAGGGCAGTTACTTCATTTTGAGTTGGGGAAGGGGCTTCTTGCTTGAACACAGTCATGCCATTTATTGAAAGGATGGTGTCACTACAAAATAAACATATTATTCATAAACATTCAGCAATGCAGAAATAAAGATAAATAAAATAGAAAAATTAAATCATCACTGAAAGCAATACAGATTTCCAGAGTTATGTTGGTGACATTATGTTCTATATCTAATAGAAGCTTATATCATATAAAATATATTGGCAATGAGATAATCTTTCAGAATGCTTAATTAACAAGACAACATACAACATGATGAGTCAAAATAAGTACTTGGGAATAAGCAATTGAGAGATTAACAACTATGAAAAATGAATGTCAAGGTTCAAAATACATATATGAGTATAAATTACAAATGATTGGAAATTTTATTAGCATTTTAAACGACAGATGAAATGTATATATTATATGTATTTAGATATTTATATACCTATGTAATTGGTAAAATATTTTTACACATTTTTTTATTATAAAATGAAATCCGGGATCGAAATATTAATGCAGAAATATTAAAAGAGATTGGTGAGACAAAAAATATCATAAGAAATATTTTAGAATACCAAATTATTTTATTATTATTATTTATTTTATGTTTATGACATGAATTTAATTTTTAATATAAATGACTGTGTTCCTAAATTCAACCAAGTCTTCAGTCGACTGACCAGGTATAGTACTAGTAAAGAGAAACATGATCAACTAAAGTTATATTTATATTGTTCTGGTGTTGCAGAAGTTCTAATATTCTGATTAATATTTTTTTAAAAAAATTGGACCCACTTTATTAGTTTTTACACTGAAAAATACAAAATAATATTAATTCTATTGGTGCTGATAATTTTGGAGAGCCTACCCAGCACCAATAGAATTAATATAATTTTTAATATTTTTCAGTGCAACAACTAATAAAGTCGGTCCATTTTTTTGTAAAAAATATTTATTTCACATTTTTGAGTGTAACATTAGTCATGAAAACGTTCATTAATATCCAAAAAGATATAGGCTTATCTTGTACTTGTTATTTATTTATTATTCAGAGATCCCAAATCATGGCGTAAATATACATATTTCAGAGTTTACTGCTGGATCTCGAAAACAGTAACTCAATTTAAATGTTGCTACTTATAATCTTTTCTTTAATATGGCGGTCTCATATTTTCAATTTTCGAAAAAAATTGCTCTTCCACATGGCGAAAATATGCATATTTCAGACTTTACCATTGCGAAACTTGGAAACCGTAACTCTTTCGAAAAAATGTTCAATTTAAAATTTTACGGATATGGTCTCCTCTCTAATTTTCAAATCTCGAATTTTCGATTTTCGGAAAAATTTGCCCCTTCCACATAGCTAAAACACATATTTCAGACTGTAACGCGGAAACATATGATTATTTTTTAAAATATACAATCTAAACATTTTCGGATATGGAATTTTCATTAATTCTGCCGTCTCAGATTTTCAATTTTCGAGAAAAATTGCCATCTCCACCCCTTCGGGGGCGGTTTCTGGAGGGATGGAGAATTTGGATTAGATTTTTCTCAATATGGGTTCATTTCTCAACTCTCCTCTTACAAACTGTCTAAATCTGAGTACGTTTACTATGCAAAACGCGCGAACAGCCATTAAAAAAAAGAAAACATACAACCGAATTGTAAACCCCCTCCTTTTTTTAAGTCGGTCAAAAACAACTATCGGGGTTTAATTATCAAGCTGATAACGTCATCTAATGCAGGCAAGTATATTGGATCGAATTCAGGAATGCAGGCATTATAACGTACTTACCTAACATTATAGGGATGATTGACGAGATCGTTTCCAAGACTGTCAATATCTGTATTGAGATCTGTATAATCGTCAACTTGCCATTGCGGCATCTTGGTAATTCCTAAAAACATCAAGATAATAATTTTCCGATAAAATTAAAAGTAAAGAAAATTTTGCAACCATTTTATTTGAAAATGTTCAAGTTCGAAAAATGTTATCACAAGTAATGTTATAAAATTATAATATAAATGCTGACAATAACAGTATGATTATGATATGCTTAATGCTCTTATTTGCTCAAGATAATGTACTTGATAAATGTAAATTGAACTTGTAAGTTTTACAATTATTCAACTACTTGTATATAGGTATAAATTTTATAATAGATATATCCAATTCAGTATGTCATATTAATGAGCAAATCTCACTGAAAAACTCACGAAAGCAGTATTCGAATATAATATGTTCAGTATCAACTGCAATATGATGTGAAAACTTGAAAATTTCATATTATGTAGACAAATTTCGTTCAAAAGACTGAAAAAAAACTACAGACTACTAGATTTTGAAATATTTTTTTACTGAACAAAAACTGAGTCAATAGAACAAAATGTAATTCAACTACATGGTATCCGTAATGTTTTGGCCCATAAAGGAGAGCCCAAGACCAGAAAATATTAAATTATTTCAAATCTCAAAAATCAGGTCCAACACTTTTTTGGAGAAATTCTAATAAAATAATGCAAGAAACATTTAATTCGAACATTTAAGGGCTCTATCCACTAAACGAGCTGATCACTTGATTTCACGATCTCTTTTTTCCAGATTTGATAATTTTTTCTAAGTTGTACATTTCAATATCTCCAAGTAAGTAATATTTTTAAACAAAAAGTTTTAGTTTCATCATTTCAATGGCCTCTGTAGCAAAGACTGGTACTAGACAATTAACAAGATTTTGTCATCCTAGTAGCAATAAACCATAAAGAAACAGACAGCAAAAAACCTCTTTCACAAGGCATTTTTCAATCAGTAACATAGACTAGCGCTCGTTTTGAGATAATTGAAAAGGTCATTCCCGACGACAATAACTATTGTTGGTAAAAGTGACGTCAAACTCCTAATTTTTTTATTTTACAAAATTATGATTCTCATTCATGCACACACACTTTCACTTAGATTCTCTTCTCCAAATATGGGATGTGGAATAGGTCATAAATAAATAAGAATTTTCCGATAAATTCTTTAATTTTTCACTGAATAGGGGCTGTCAAAATGTTCTACGGAACATAACAGAATCTGGGGTAATGGATTATCAAATGATCTGGCAAGGCTGGAAGTGGGGGCAACCAAGTCGGGAACATGAATCCTGCCCACAAAAAACATCGGGATATAATCGATGGAGGTGAAGGCTGTAGTTAAGGCATACACCGCAAAATTAAAAAAACAGGCTTTATTAAACTACTACGTGTAGAAATACACAAACCAGATATACATTATATAAAGTACACATTCGATTATGCAGTAATAAGGATAATCTAGAGTATCTTCGAATGTAAGATTTTGATTCTATAAGAAGGTGAGGACTTTGAATCAAGAGGGATGCAAATAGATTTACCAGGAATGTTGGATCTTCTTAAACAATATTAATAATAGTAAAAATCAGTACCTTTTATAAACCATTTAACAATAATGGCGCGGAGATTTGTTACGCGATCAAATATACTTATATAAAGTTTGTTACACGAATGATGGCTATTGAATGTAATCATTCACGAACTACGTACATCACGTTATACTTCTCATCGCATCTCATTACCATGAATTTTATTACTACGTTTGTCAATCTAAGCTGCGACATCAGTATTTCAAGTTTTATACCATGATAGGGCGCTGCTCGTATGTCCGAAGGCAACGCAATCTTTATTTCATAAGCGTCACAAAGTCAAAGTGACATTTCAGACAATTCAGTTGAATAAATTTATATTTTATAACTCACGCAAACGATTTGTATTTTACGTTTCTGCATTATTATTAATGATAAATCTTTCATATAATTGCTTATTTAATCAATCAATGCTTTTTTCTCCCTAATTATAAGAATTTCCTCTTACAAAATTAAAATACCTGATCTTAACTCAAAATGGCCACGCCACTGATTTACCACCTCGCTTGAATTGACCCGTTTCTCGTGTTTTAAGGCATATGCCATCGTGCGTAGTTCGTGAAACAAACTATAGATGTCAGATCTTATACTTATGTTTACTAAGATAAGTCTGCTGTGTATTGTAGGATAAAAAAATTGGAGCAGAAATCGTACTAGTAGGTATCATTTCATATAGTTAAATATAAGAACTACAACAACTGAAATCAATGGCTGTAAGTCTTCTAGTCATGTAGTTTTACCATAAAATATGAATATGATTTAGGGAAGAGGTATTCTATCTATTTAACCAATAAATAAACATAAAACTTTTCCTGAAGAAAGATGAAGTTCGGCTGTTCATTCTCATGCTCTATTAAGAAATTAGACAATTCAGAAATCCCTACAGTAATGGAAAAGCAAATAAATAAAAGCAAACCTATATTTCGAGTCAGTGGGAGGAAGTTTTGAGATGAAAATATTTGATTTTAGAAGCTTAATATCATAGCAATCCTATTATTTTAAATGAAAAAATCTGGTGTGTCCACTCACACGACTTTCGTACCGCTCGCAGGCAAATTCCAGTGAATAAAAAATCGTCCGATCAAAACTTTTTTGTGCTTTTTATCAGAGATGGCGCTGTATGTGGGTGGTAAAGGGCTCTCAGAAGAATACTTTAGGCACGTTTAATCAAAATCCCTAGAGCCGTTTCCGCGCTTAAGTCTTGAGCAAATCACGTTTTTTGGCTATAACTCAGCACCCAGTGTATACAGTATTCTCATTCAATGCCACCGGCGAGTGGTATTGGTACCAAACAAAACAAAAAAGACAGCAACCAAATACACCGATCTGTTCCCGAGACAATGCTGTCACAGACAGACAGACAGACAAACCAATAGCTGAAAATATGTTTCTTAGACTTAAAAAATCTGAAACGTCAACATTTGTAAAAATCTCGATACTGAAAATTTCACACGATTACAAGACTTTCCTTAAACAGCTACTATAATAGCGTAAGACAGTAAAAAGAAGTGTCAAAATCGCAGTTTACCCATATAATTTAGTCGAAATTGCGAGAGCATACAGAAAATAATGAAAAATATGCAATAAAACTATATACCTCCACCTTTTAATAAAGTATGTGGAAAAAACATGGCTCAATTATTCATCCTCCTCCTCTTCAAGTCAAATAGCAACATAAAGGGACAACAAACTAGCACAATCGGATGTAATAGATTAAAAAAAACATCTATAGAATAATAAATACTACACTCAACACATTACTATCAACAGAAACGACATACATATAAGTACATATGTATGTACTATTAACTAGATAATCGCACTAATATAAGATTTCGGGAGTTGAATGAAATCGAAAACATCAGAGACATATATAAATGTGTGTAGTAAACAAAGTATACTTTCTTAATATCAATATAGAAAGCTATAGTAGTAATAAGGCATGTTTGAGTTTTGTAAAAGGGACCTTTGACACTCTGTATCAGTTATGAGATTTGAAAACGACGAGATATTGTGTGTATACAGTATCTGCTAGCAAATTGCAACCGATATAGAAAATAGAATACATAGTCATAAAATATACATATATATATATATATATATATATATATATATATATATATATATATATATATATATATATATATATATATATATAACTAGATTACTAATTTCTTTCACTATCTAGAAGAATCGGTGTATTAACACATACAGGTCCCAAAATTTCGTGTACATAGAGAGTGTATTGTGGTGAGATCAAAATAAGTCGATTGAGCCAAAATTACCTATATCACAAAGTGCTTTTTTTGTCTGTGAGGAAGCTTCAAAGTTGGGAGAAAATTTTAATTTTTTTTCAATAACTCGAAAACGCTTCGTTCGATTTTATAAAATTTGTTATGTCGCTATTTTAATTGAAGAGCCATTGTTCAAAGCGAAAATAACACCAACTGAAACACGGAAGGGTAATTTATCTATCTAATCCAACCATAAATGACATCGTATTTTCTTCAGGGCCGCTCCTCTTCCCTCAATTTTTTTATGGAGTTCTGTATCGATTTGCAGCATTATTTGTCTAACGCAAAAACATGTACCTCTCATGGTAGCTGAGTAAAACAAATTTTATGGACTGATGTGATGGTTAGTGACTTCAAATCGAGCTTAAAATTTTCAAGAAAACTAAGTTGGCAGCCGTGGCGGTCGTCAGAGAAGACTGAGCCTCCTCTCCTTGATGCAAACAAAACTTTATTTTTATACCAACTTTTCTGTCTTATTTCTAATACCTACCTATCTTCATTAGTATTTTTTTATTAAATGAGACTATACAAACATTTAATTTGCTCGTTTCCAATCTCCAAATTTATCAAAGAAATTCAAAATGCAGCTGCCGTTAGCTGCTGCACAATATAATAAATACATGGCTGTGAGCGCACGCACTGGGCAGCTAGCTGCCTCTAGCTGTATATTTTGCAGCACTGAATTGTGGCCTTGTATATGCATAGGCGTTTCTTATTCGCCCAAATCTAAGTTTCTGGCCGCTAAAGGCAGCAAGCGGCACGCTGGCAGAACACTGGTCATACAACCAAGCTTGACGTAGTTCAGAGTTAGATTGTAGAAATCGATCGATATGAAATTAGTCCATAGTAGTCAACCTGGTTGTGGTGGTAATCCTGTATGATGTAAACGTCAGGAATTTACAGGATATTTTATTATTAGTTGCGAATGATTGGTTATTATTTTAAACTTCTTAAATGAGTAATAGATACATCAAGCACAATCACTTCGGAATTCGACACAAAAGTATCTATTAAACAAATTAGTAGACCAACACCAACAATGCCATTATTAGTCATGTCAGGGGGAGGTAGGCAACAAAATTTTCTGAAAATAATTATCCATTAAAAAACATAAAATGTAAAAAATGCCAGTCTCGCAACACAGTCCTTCCAACGCAAAAAGTTGCGAGATCACATGTAAAACCAAGTCATTTAGCTTAGCTCCTATCTATGGAAGTACCTATTCAACAACATTTTCATAAATGTGATCTAATTATTTACCCTCCATCATTTATAGTCACCGAATAATTATTAGAAATCTCTATTTCTATAATACATGTATAATGACTCGGCAATCGCACGGCTCCCTCACTGACAGAAAAAATCAAATACCAATGAAATAAAATACACTAACGTTATAAACTATAAAAAAAGGTTTTAGTATATATATATATATATATATATATATATATATATATATATATATATATATATATATATTTAGTATACATATAGGATGTAGGTAGGTATATTAAAATATCAGGACAACATGATCACGTGAGAATAAACTACTATTTAAAATACTTTAATTTTTAAATGATTATTTTCGTTCGACTGCCAAGTCATTATACATGTCTTATAGAAATAAAGATGTCTAATAATTATTCGGTGACTATAAATGATGGTGGGTAAATAATTAGATCAAATTTATGAAAATGTTGTTGAATAGGTACTTCCATAGATAGGAGCTAAGCTAAATGATTTGGTTTTACATGTGATCTCACAACTTTTTGCGTTGGAAGGACTGTGTTGCGAGACATTTTATGTTTTTTAATGGATCTCATTTCTTTTTGTATGTAATTCTCCTTTGTTTCTTCTCATAGTCTATGTGCATGGCTATTAATAAACGTTTTTCAATAATTCAACCAGAATATGGCAATATAATCTGTATATTTATTGTTTTACTGGTGGAGCGCTAAAATACTAGCAAATGCTAAGTAATAACCGGCAAACCAGCAACCCTGCACTTTGGCTAAGTGCTGCGCACGCATATTCTGTCTCTGTCTGTGGGTCAGTAGTCAGTACTGGTCAGTACAGTACTCAGTACTCCAATGCTAGCATGAGAAGTCGCACGAAGTCTGAGCGGTATTTGAACGTAATCATAATCATTTTTATCATTATCAAAACGAAACTGACATTTAGGAATGTTTGATTTTTTCCTCTCATTATACGTAAAAAATAACTAAATTCCAAATTTGAGTTTCTGAGTCTCCTAGAAGTACCTTAGAATTTTGATGATCGGTGAGTGTGTCAGTGACAGTATTACAGAAATTCGACTGGCGATAGCTCATAAACTAAAGTTATGAATTTTTTTGAATTATATTATGTCATCTCGAACTATAGATATACTATGACCTCTAAGTCTCTGTAAATTCAGACTTCTAGCTTCCTCAACAACGAAGTTACAGGGGGTCGAAAGTAGTGTGAACTGCTTTGAGAAAAGGATAGTACGGCTGTGCTCGACTTGGCGGAGGCACTACCGTGCCCCCAGATCAGAGGATAAAATGGTTAACGGCTTCAATAACTAGAAAAAACTGTTTCTTTGGAATTGTCTATTGTTTACAAATGAAAAATCATCAGTTAGGGGTAAAACAGATTTAGATTTTTTGACAATTTACAAAATTTGTCACTTGCAATAGAAAGACATGAGAAATCGCAGGAGCATATATTTTCGTCAATTAAATTTGACTGAAAATCGTGCTATTTTAAAAAGATTGATTGATGCGATCATTTATGTAACAAGGAATGTGCTTTACGAGGACACGATGAGAAATTAGATTAAGGAAATATGATTCAAAGTAAGAGCAGATTTTAAACGAGGGTACCGTATTTACTGGAACTTCAAAATCTATTCAAAATGATCTAATTGAGGGTATAACTACGTCCATTAAAAACAAAATAGAGAATGAATTATTTAATTGTTTATGCTTTATACACCAACAAAAATAAAAAGTAACGCACCGCTGCAATATCGCAAGGTATTGTAGAAATTTGAAAATACATATATATATAATATTGTTCATATATCGAGAATTTTTAGTTCTACGACATATCTGTCAGAATTATCAATTTTTTTTGACAATCGCTAATTTAGTTTTCTTGAAAACTTCAAGTTACTAAACATCAGTGCATAATTGTTTGTTTACTCAAATACCATGAGAGATTCATGTTTTTTGCAACAGACAAAAAATGCTGTAAATGAATACAGTTCTCCATAAAAAATGAAGGAACTGGGGGCGGCCCTAAAAAAATACGATGTCATTTATTAGGGTTGTTTTTACCCTTCCATGATCTCAGTTGGTTTAATTTCATTTAATTTGAAAAATGGCTATTCAATTAAAATAGCTACATACAAAATTTTATAAAAATCGAAAGAAGCGTTTTTGAGTTATTAAAAAAAATATTTCAACTTTGAAGCTTCTGGCAGGCAAACCAGGCACTTTGTGATATAGGTAATTTTGGCTCAATAGACTTATTTTGATCTCACAACATACAGTAGCTCTATGTGCCCGGAACATTGAGACACCCTGTATATATGATTTATTCAATTCAACAGCCTTGTAATTTTGGGAGATTATTCTTAATAATTATTATTTTTCATAAAAAATATTGCCAGAACGTTTCCTCCTCCTCCCTACAAATTATTAACAGAACGGCTAAATTGTTTATTTTTCAAAAGTCGCGTGATTTTAATATATAGTTTGAATACCCATAGAATGGTGTTTCGGCATACCTTGTCTATCTCTTTTTTTTTCGTTTGTAAACTAGATGAAATAAAATTTCAACGTCATAAACATATGTCTTTGATCAGATCGGCTCATTGTTATTTTGACGTTTGTTCTAGTTCTCTTTGACGTCCAATGTCAAACATTTCTTTTTGAAAGTGATTTAGCCCCTTTACAAATATTTCAGTGTCAGTGTTTTGGGGTTAGGAATTAAAATTTAATTTAAATTATTTACGACATGCGTAAAATGGCAGCTGACGTCAGGAACGGTGACAAAACCCCACACGATGGGTATTCAAACTATACTAATAAATTGACGTAGCCGTAAAGCCAGAGCAGAAAAAGCTAGCCAGATTAAAAAAAGATTTTTCAAGAAAAAATTGGACCAACGTTATTAGTTCTTGCACTGAAAAATACGAAATAATATTAATTTTATTGGTACTGTTACGTTTGAAGTTGTGCAGTTGCAGTTAGATTGATAACTTTTGGCACCAACTTCACAAGTACCATCACCAATTGAATAATTGAATTAATATTATTTCGTATTTTTCAGTGCATCAACTAATAACGTCGGTACCATTTAAAAAAAATATTTATTTCACACTTTTGAGTGTAACATTGGTCACGAAAATCGCTGAACGTTGACTAATACCATTAATATCCTATTACCCACGGATATTGCTTATCCTTGTTATTACGTAGAGATCTCAGAATATCACTGCGGAAATACGCTTAAATATTTTAGATTTAACCATTTTACCACCGCTTAACTCGAAAACCGTAACTCGAAGGAGAAAATAGTCATTATAAATGTTGCTTCAAATATTATTGTCTTTCATGTGGAACCCAGAGATTTTCATTTTTCGAAAGAAATCGCCCCTTCCCCATTGCCTAAATGCACTTATGTGCGATGTTAATATGAATGTAACTCGAAAAACGTAACTCTTTTGAAAAAATGTTTATTTTGAAACAGATATTGTCCTATCTTTCTGTCAACTCAAATTTTCGATTTTCGAGAACATTTGACCTTTTCGGAGGAAAGGAAATTTCGAATTTGAGTTTTTACGAAAATGAGACCAATTTCCAAGTCTCCGCTTTGAAATGAATCAAAAATAATCAAAATCGGAATACGTTTACTATATACAATGCGCGAAGAAACAAACAAATATGCAAACAGTCAAATTGTATACCTCCTCCGTTCGGGGTTCGTCGGTCAAAAAATACTGCATATGCGGGAAAAATAAACAAATAAATAGCAGTGTTTTTTTTTCAAATCATTATATTTTATATATCGTTATATTTTTATACTTAAAACCAATGATATGTATTAGAAAGAAATATACAGGGTAATTCAGGCCTTCTTTTTAGCCTTGGGGTAGTTTATTCAAGAACGCTCCCAGATGGACCCTTCTTTATTCAGCATTTCATAGGGATTTAGTAGTCACATTTTCATGAATTTTGAAATGACAACCTAGTCTATGTTGCTGGCTCTTGAATTTGAACAAAAACACCTTGTATAGTGGGTTTTTTTGTTAAACAAGTTATAAGAGTCTTTGGATTCCTTAGTATGACATCTGTTATTATGATTTTAATTGAATGAATATCAGAAAATAAATTTTATTTTGGGACAAATCTGGATTTTTTTCTTAATAGATACCAACCTTTTTGGGTCATCACTTTCTTAACTGGGCCACCACAGGCGCCATTGTTCTCATCGACAACCATCAATGGATCTTTAATCAATTTGAAAGCTCCACCAGCAGCAGCAGTAGCTGCCCTCTGTTTGGCCATCACCTTCCCATCATGATCCTCATCATCATCATCAGCATCGGGCATTTTCCGCTTACGAACCATAATAATATCTTGTTTGTTTGTCGTTGACAAAGGTGATGATGTGGATGATGATGATGAATTTGTCGTTCTAGATTCTTCCTCTTCGTCAATTTTCAGTGCATTCCATCCGAACAGATCGGCTGTGGTGGATGTCGTTGTAGTGCCATTGTTGTCCATGGTCCACGAGTTTCCAGAGTTGTTGGAAGTATTGTCCTCGATCAACAAAACGTCATTGTTCTCGTATAGTTGATAATCCATAATACGATGTAGCGGAAATGACACAAAATGACGGGAAATATGAAAAATGCGACTAGGTTTTTTCTCTATCTATTTATATTTGTCTTCTGAGATGTGTTAACCGACTATGGTGGTGATTGTGTTTTCTAAGGGTTTTTTTTGAGTCCTAATTTTGCGAATGTGATGATACGTCGACACAACAAGATAATATTTTCTTAGAACATAACAAAGAATGAATTGTACAATTTTTTGATGCCAGTTGTTTCGCGTTGACGATGATTTTGCAGGAAGCTGTTATCGATGCTGAGCATTTTATTTTGTAAGAATCGCGACTCAATATCCATTTATCACACAGCTAAAATATTGATACGTAAAACTTGATATTTTAAACAATTCGGGAAAGGAGTGCGGCGCTTCGATGTGGGAGAAGGAAATCTTGACCGATGTTTGTCAAGTATGCAGACCTTGTGATGGTTCTTATAACCGTCCTGTAGCCGTTTTGGCGAAATCTTTAATGTGCAGAATAGCAGTAGAGAGGAGTATTTCTATCTATGATCGGATTAATTCGAACACATTCACAGTGGCGGCACGGACAACAAACAACGAAACAACAAAAGTGGTGGATATAGACCAACCAACCGTCACAACTGAAGCGCTTATCGCAACTGACTTGAGACGGACAGCAATGAATGCCACTGTTAACAAACAGTTGAATTAGTTAAATTGGTCTCAATTTGCTCAACTGTGTCAAACCGACACACTGTCAAGATGAAGAGAGTTACGTATTTTCTATGTACGTACTAAAACAACTGGAAAGCTTGATTAGAGCAAAAAAAATCGCCAAGATGTGCTTTGTCTTCGTCTTCTCTCCCGTCTCAGCAACGGATAAATTAATCAAGCCAGACTTATAGTAGTTAATACTTAGATTGTTTAAATTAATCCTCTTTTACGTTCGCGCTTTTGTATGAAAAATCCGCACAGTCTTATTAACTTGACTGGATCTGCTGATGAGAGTTTCAATTTGTTATTTTCAGGATGGTAAGAGCTCGAATGCATTCAGAATCTGTAACAAAAATATTTTTATTAATATATATTCAATTATTCAGTTTGCTGGAAAGAGAAACTGCGAGAAAAAATTATGAGAGTAAAAAATACTACTAATACCATATCTCGTTGTCAGCATAAAATACTGGAAATAGGCAACATGCAATATAATTATTTTTGATGTCTTTTATTTCACGTTAAAGAATTCCATTGTAGGATGGACAACAAACGTATTCAAAAATGAAAGTACTATAATTTATTGCAAAAATGCGGTTTTAAAATGCCTACTTCAATTCTCGCGCGAAACCGAACCTACAGTTCCGATGACGTCAATCATGTCTGTCACAAATTTCCTCTTTATAACTTATGATAACAACTTGTTTGAGGTGATACTTGACGGTAAACATAATTTCTTTACGAAATTAATTGTATTTTATAACAAAATGGAAGCTGGGTTTATAAGAGCAGAAAGAGCAGGACTTTACCAAATGATAGTGTTGAAATGTTTGTACGTTTTTTTGTTGAAAGTGCAGAATTCTAAAGTGTAGCAATGAAAGGGACTAAATTATTACGGTATGTCTCAAACAAGTTCAATAAGTAGGTAGATAACTATTTGCGTACAAGCTTAGATTATCTAGCCTAAACGTAGAAGCATAACAAATTATATTTGCCGACTTACATCAAAGTGGTCCTAACAGCAATGAATAACAGTCTTTGGAAAATAATTTTCATCCCTTTTTGCAGCTTGAAACCACTTTTTTTCTGTTTTGGACCAGAAAGTCCAGTTGAAAACAATTTATTTGGAAACTTTGCTGAAGTAGATGGACACAATGGCACAAAACATGAATCAACACGGCTTTTTATAAGAAAGAACATTAATAGCATTATTATGTCTACCTGATGTTGATGGATGACTGTAAAATGGATTAGTTTTAAATACTTTACGATTTCTTCATGTACTTATACAAAAAATTGCAATACAATATTTAAGTGACAGTGACAGACATGAGTGAGGTCATCGGAACTGTAGCTGCGTTTTCGCGCTAAATTTGAAACAGTCAGTTTAAAATCGCATTTTCTGCCATAAGTTTAAATATTTTTTTTATATATTTTTGTCTTCTACATGGAATTCTTTAAAATGAAAGCGAAAATAAAAATATTGCAAGTTGCCCATTATTTTTGGTTTCGAATAAGGCAACTAGGGTGCGTAGTCACTATCTTGAATTAAAAATACCCTATTAAAATTATCAGAAAAATATGCTTTTTAAATCTGAGATAAATTTGAGTCTTTTTTGCTAAATACTTTTCTTGCTATTTCTAAAATATACTCCAGGTGGGACTTCAAATCTGTAACTTCAATGGAATCACGCAGTATCAAGTCAAATCGGGAAAGGTTTCGAACTTATATACAACTAGCTGTTTTACCCAGTACTTCCACAAGCAAACACTTTAGTAGATTGTGGTACCAAAACATAAAGTGATAAAAAGTCTTGAGTATGGAACCATTCTACCTCGGAGTCCTAGTCGCACGTAGAAACAGTCCGAAGACCAACCCGGATACATCCACCAAGAGAGAACAGCACGAGAATGTCTCCTACATATGTCGTAGGGATTTTCCAGAATGGAACCCTCCACCTTTAAGTCTCAGTCGCACTGACAGACTATCACAAAACAGTCCATTGACATACTTCACACAAACATAGCGAAAAATTCACGAAAATTCAGCCATAGAGCTCACATATTTATTTGGGTATTACAAGTATAGAACCCTCCACCTAGGAGGCTCAGTTACACTTACAGCCACTACCAGATCATTCCAATAAATTCTACAAACTTATATGATAAAAAGACCATCAAAATCCAGCCATAGAGTTCATAAATATACAACTTTCAGGTACGGAACCCACCACATAGAGTCCCAAGGGCAATAAAAGGTAGCCTGTATTATTTCCCAAGGGCTAGTCTATCTCTGTACTAAATTTCATCAAAATCAGTTCAGTAGTTTAGACGTGAAAGCGTAACAAACAAATTTACTTTTGCATTTATAATATTAGTTAGGATGGGATCTATGTATAATACTAGAAATGGAATTGGAATAATTTGGATGAACATTTAAGTAGTTACACTGTTGAGATTAAGAGGATTAGTGACCGTATAATGTCTGTAAAAGCAGCAATGTAAGAATATAATATTATCGCTTTCTACACACCACAAGCAATCTCTTAAGCAAGCCACTCTCACTAGCGAATATGCTCGGAAGCATGCTGGGCAAAATGTTCGGCAACATGTTGAAGATCTTTCCCGTCAACCAGCAACTTACGAACATGTTGGTGAGCTTACCCACACACAAAGGAGCTTGTTGCTGCGAGCCATGCTCCCCAAAATATTCGCTAGTGAGTGGCTTGCTTTAGAAAGTTATAAACAAGAATTCTGAGAAGACCTAGGCATACTTTCAATAACTGTACCTACAGGTGGACCTAACTCATATTTGGTGTGATCTGAATGTGGGAGCAATCGGAAGCGGCTTTTAAGGATACCAGGACAGCTTAGATTCAGGGAACACAACAAAGAAGGAGAAACAATTCTGGGGTTTGCAGCCTCTTATAATCTTGCTATAGTGAAAATCTGCTTTGAAAAGAAGGCCAAATAACTTGTAAGAGTGGGAATGCCAAGACCAATGTAGACAAGATTGTTATAGGTAAAACAGATCTGATACAAATCAAATACTGCAAGATCATCCCAGGAGAATCTCTTACATCTCAACATGGGTTCTTGTCTTCAAAACTTAAAACGCCTGTTAAGATTAAAGGACCTAAACAGAGAGATAATAAAATGACATGCATTAAGTGCAGATAAAGGATCATAGGAATCTTGTAGATGACTACCGTCGTAACAACACTTCTAAAAATGGTTCCTCGGCAACAAGGTAAAATTTTTTAGAATTTTTGCAACACATCAAAACATGAGCTTGGATCAGTAAACTGCAAAATACACCAAGTGGTGGAACGAAGACTTCAAAAACAGCGTTGCTGAAAAGAATCGTTTGTTTACAGTCTGTTAAAACACTGAATCGATTAAGATAAGGAAGCTTACAAAATGACCAAGAAGGCTGCTAGAAAAACAGTGGCAGTGCAAAGGGAAAGACAAACTTAAATCTCTACAAGCAACTAGCGCAAGCAACAGACAATGATATAAATAAAATTGCTAAACGTAGACACAATGACTGTCTGTAAGGACTTTGAAACAACAAAATATAGTTAGATATTATATAGCTACTACTGTGGTTATGCTACAAGTGCATAAAGGGGCGAATATCTGGCAATCGTGATTTTGCATCATAAACCTAGGTATGTGTCCTATGAAGGACGAGTGTGGTATATGTCATGACGAGCAAAGGCGAGTCGTGGCTACCACACGAATCAAAAATACTTTGGATCAGTCTTAGCAGTAGAAGATGGTACAATAACCGCCCGCATTAGCCACAGCCAGGTGCAATAAATGGCGCGAACTAACCGGAGTTGTATGAGATCCAGAAATGCTTATTAGAACCAAAGGAATGGCCTACAAAACCGGTATTACTCTGTAGAAGAAGGCGGAAGAGCAAAAACAAAATAAGCTCAAATATTCATGTCCAATTTTTATTTGTTCCAGATATGCTCTGATTAGTTGTAATTCAGAAACTAAGAAAAAAATTCAAAACTATCTATCTCTACAATGTGGAAAACGACGTCGATACTCTTCTACTGCACATACAAGTACTACCATTGTAGAAACCATGAACAAAGATCATATCTGCATATTCATTATATATATTATATATAAGATTTTAAGACACTTTCCTTATATGTATGTCAAATTGTAATTTGGGAAAAGGTTATCAAAGTTATCTTGATTATCTTTTTATTTTTTTTTGTAATAATTTTTGTTTGTTTTTAAAAGAACAAATGAAAATCGCAATTGATATGAGCTCATTTTGACTTCCTAGACCTTAAAATATTTCCATTTCCTCCTGAAATTAGCACAGCGCTTCTGCATACCATTTATATTTATAGGTTTATTAGTACCTACCTAATTTTCAAGTCCAGTAACTATAAAGCCCTTCTTTTTAATTTTGATATATTACACAGCTAGAGGAATTTAACAAATGGAAACCACAAAATCACCGCTATTTCTATATACTCTAATGAAATATTATCACAGTATAAAGTATTTATACTATGATATTATTAAGGATAAGAAGAAGACAACCATTATGTGAATACCTAGAAAGACAGAAAGAAATATTTATTTCAAAATTGGACGGTAGTATTCGAGTAAGAAATGATAATAGTATAAAGACTCACTTCCTGGTTAAAAAACATAGTTTTACGAATGCAATAAAAGAGGTACTACTTTTGGCAATGGACTATTTTAACGAAATTCAAACAAAAATAACTGCGGAAGAGTCCAAAAAGTGATTTGTATCGTTATAAAGTTCGATACATAGACATAGATTGATAGCTATTGGAAAAAATAAGTAAATCTGATAAAATACAAAAGAACTTAAAATAATTTGTTTTACTGACTGCACGTACATGCTCCTCTGGGTAAAAAATTATAAGAAGCAAGTATCTTAATTAGAAACATGTATTTGTTTCATTGAATCTGAGTAGAAAAACATTTCTTAAAATGGAAATATGCAACACTATGGTATTACAGTTGACAGTTTCGCGATAAAAAGATTTTAAAAAATACCACAAAAAAGCAGATTTTTCAATTATTTTATTTTATGCCATGCTCAGGGACAGTTCAATAAACTCTTTTGAAGTTGGTATAAAATCGAAAACATCTTTTGTAATAATAAAAATGATAAATACGCAATTTAACGAAAGAACCAATATTTAGCTTGAGTCTGAAAAGTTGTAAAAAATAAAATGATCACTTGATACCCAATGCAACTTTAAACATTTTCAGTACCTTATGTGATTAGTTTAAGTTAAGTACCATGAATATTTTTTACAATACATTGGACCGACGTTATTAGTTGGTGCACTGAAAAGTATAAAATAAGATTAAATCTATTGGTGCTTTTACTTTTGAAGTTGTGCAGTTGCGTTTAGATTGATAACTTTTGGCACCAACTTCACAAGTACCAACACCAATAGACTTAATATGATTTTATACTTTTTAGTGCAGCAACTAATAACGTCGGCCCAATTTTTTGTAAAAATATTTATTTCACATTTTTGAGTGTAACATTAGTCACGAAAATCGTTGAACGTTCATAATACCAATGAAGATAGTACTCATCCTATTACCCACGTATATTCTTTGCTTGTAGTTGTTATTATTGGGATCTCAAAACATCGCTGCGAAAATACACTTAAGTATTTTAGATGTTACCATTTTAACACCGATTTAACTCGAAAACCGTATCTCTAAGGAAAAAATGTTCTTTATAAATGTTGATACAACATTTCATGTAGTATCCAATGATTTTCAATTTTCGAAAGAAATCACCATCTCCACATAGCAAAAATACATATATTTGAGAATTTAACATGCCTTTATCTCGAAAACCGTAACTCTTTTGAAAAAATGTCAATATAAACGTTTCCGGATATTGTCCTATCTTTAATTATACCACCTCAGATTTTCGATTTTCGAGAAAATTTGAGCACTCCACCCCCTTCGAGGGCGGTTTTCGGAGGGAAGGAGATTTCGGATTTGCGTTTTTATGAATATGGGCAATTTCTCAAGCCTCCTCTTTCAAATGAATCAAATATCATCAAAATCGGAGCTCGTTTTTACTACATAAAAGGCGCGCACGAACCTAGAAAATCCCGACGGCCTGTAGCCACCGGAAAGATAAATTTCACAAAATTCATTGAATTGAAATTTGAACAACCTTTTCATTTGTATACCTACTATCTTTACATGCAAATTGCCCCGCCTTGCGGGTAGCATTTTATAGGTTGTTGTTTTGGCTGTTGAATACTTATAAAGTAGATAGGGATATATATATATATATATATATATATATATATATATATATATATATATATATATAGATATATATATATATTTTAATAGATATGAAGACAGATCCATTTCTCAAAGTGGAAGAAGCATTGAAAGGGGAAAGGTAACGAAGTCAAACTTCCACAGTTAAAGTTCTTTATTGATTAAAAATTAAATATTGTAGGACATGTTTCGACCGCTAGGGTCATCATCAGCTAGAAAAAAGTTTTAAATTAGATACAAGAAATATGTTCAAACGGAAAAGGTTTTACAAAATTATAAAGGTAGATAGGGCCAAAACTTAAGTTGGGAGTGAAGTATAAAAACTTAATTATAGAAAAAGAATGAAAATACAATTATATGCGTGAAAAGAGAAATTTGATTACAAATGATACATATACATGTTAAAATGGACAGACATTTTGGAGAATAATTTGGTCTACTTAGGAGACAGGAAAACGAAGAACATGATCGTGCTGAGATGAAACTAATTTGTGTGAAGTATAAAGACTTAATTATAAGAATTATATATATATATATATATATATATATATATATATATATATATATATATATATATATATATATATATATATATATATATATATATATATATATATATATATATATATATATATACAATCTCATCATCAGGCACTAGGATTCTCATCACGTAGTTGTATAAACAAAAGACAAACAATTAATCACAGATGAATACATACAGTTGTAGAGATAAAATAATAACTTAATATAAATAAAATTGTTAAAATATAGATAAAATTTGTAATTTGTAGAAATAAAACTTAATACTAATAAAGGTTGTTGTAAAATTTTTATTTCTACAAATTACAAATTTTATCTATATTTTAACAATTTTATTTATATTAAGTTATTATTTTATCTCTACAACTGTATGTATTCATCTGTGATTAATTAATAATATTTGTCTTTTGTTTATACAACTACGTGATGAGAATCCTAGTGCCTGATGATGAGATTGTAAAATAAAATCTCGAAACCGGTAGCACCATTAAAGGATTTGTGAGATATGGTTTTTCATTCCCAATTTTAAATATAATATATATATATATATATATATATATATATATATATATATATATATATATAGTAAATTGAACCTACATTTCGTAGGGTGCCGCAATAAGAACGAGGTTTGTCGTCTACATATTGCGTTTGTGTGCATTTTTTCCACTATACTGCTCAATCAGATTGATTACCAAACATAGCATCAGTCTCCCAGAAATGTAGGTTCAATTTACCAGCTAGGCGTGAAATTATTATTCATATTCTAATATGGTCATCTGGTACGGATAGCTCCTCATTTATTTATATATATATATATATATATATATATATATATATATATATATATATATATATATATAATTAAATAAATGAGGAGCTATCCGTACCAGATAAACATATTAGAATATGAATAATAATTTCACGCCTAGCTGGTAAATTGAACCTACATTTCGTAGGGTGCCGCAATAAGAACGAGGTTTGTCGTCTACATATTGCGTTTGTGTGCATTTTTTCCACTATACTGCTCAATCAGATTGATTACCAAACATAGCATCAGTCTCCCAGATATATATCATGATTTCGAGGTTGTTGCCTCTCATCAGTATATCGTAGGGTGAAGAGCCATATTTGATAATCAATCCTTATTTGGAACTCATACTTGTATCAATCTTCGGTATAGAACTGTCGGTGGAGACAAGTACGAGCGATATATTAAGCATGTATAATGGTGGATAATAACAATCGGCAAAGGTTAATAATTAATTAAATAAATGAGGAGCTATCCGTACCAGATGACCATATTAGAATATGAATACCCCCTACGGCACCCTACGAAATGTAGGTTCAATTTACCAGCTAGGCGTGAAATTATTATTCATATATATATATATATATATATATATATATATATATATATATATATATATATATATATATATATATATATATATGTATATATATATATATATATATATATATATATATATACACATATATAACAATAGAATTATTATTATTTATTATATTATTATTATTATTATTATTAATATTATTTTGTATTTTTCAGTGCACCAACTAATAAAGTTGGTCAATTTTTTTGTAAAAAATATTTATTTGACACATTTGAATGTAACATTATTCACAAAAATCAATGAACGTTCACTTACACCAAAGAAGAATCTATGTATATTCTTTGCTAGTGCTTGTTAAGAGCACTATTTGGAAATATCAAAACATCGCGACGGAAATACTTATGTACACATATTTCAAACTTTACCACTGCTGTTATGAGAAAACCGTAACTCTATGGAAAAAATGTTCAATGTAAATGTTGTTACACATAATCTGGTCTTTAATTTGGCATTCTCAGATTTTCAATTTTCAAAAGAAATTGCCCCTTCCACATAGCGAAAATACACATATTTCAAATTTTAATATTGTTGAAACCCGAAATCCGGAGCTCTTTTGAAAAAATGTTCAATTTAAACGTTTTCGGATATTTTCTTATCTTTAATTCTGCCGTCTCAGATTTTGATTTTGGAAATTTCCCCCTCCACCCTCTTCGGGAATGTATTTCGGATGGAAGGATTTCAGATTTAAGTTTTTAGGAAAATGGGACCATTTCTCTCGTTTCCAATGTCAAATGAATTAAAAATCATTAAAATCGGAGTACGTTTACTATCGAGCGATCCAAAAAAACTCATCCCGAGTAGGCTTTTGAAAATGAGAACATGTCTTTGCTAAATATTAATAGAAATTGGTCGTTCCATAATAACAATATTAGTACCGACAATAATCGACTGGATCATCCTTTCACTTGACTCCCTTCAATCAAGATGATCTGTATGAACTCTTACAGAATAAAAAAAACAACAAAAAATCGTGTGGTTTTGACGATATACCCGCCGTATTGCTGAAACGGGTTATACCATTTTTGTCAGACGAACCCCGAACCGAGGAGGTATACAATTCGACTGCCTGCTTTTTTTATGTTTGACCGCGCGTTTTATATAGTAAACGAACTCAATTTTGATGATTTTTGATTCATTTGAAAGAGGAGGATTGAGAAATGGTCCCATATTCATTAAAACGCAAATCCAAAGTCCCCTTCCCTCTGAAAACCGCCCCCAAATGGGGTGTAGGGGGCAAATTATCTCGAAAATCGAAAATCTAAGTTGGTATAGTTAAAGATAGGACAATATCCGGAAACGTTTAAATTGAACATTTTTTCAAAAGAGTTACCGTTTTCGAGTAAGATGCATGTCAAATTCTCATAATATATATTTTTGCTATGTGGAGAGGGCGATTTCTTTCGACAATTGAAAATATTTGGATACTACATGAAAGACATAATTATTTGTAACAACATTTATCATGAACATTTTTTCTAGGAGTTACGGTTTTCGAGATAAATCGTTGTTAAAATGGTAACATATAAAATATTTGAGCGAATATATGTTGGTATTGTTATAAGTACTATTTTTATTGGTATTAGTGAACGTTCAACGATTTTCGTGACTAATGTGACACTCAAAAGTGTGAAATAAATATTTTTTACAAAAAATTGGACCGACGTTATTAGTTGGTGCACTGAAAAGTATAAAATAATATTAATTCTATTGGTGCTGGTACTTGTGAAGTTGGTGCCAAAATTTATTAATCTAACTACAACTACACAACTTACCTATTTAGAAGTCTAAGGTCAGTCCTTACAACTAATCAGCTTGTTATGATATATTACTCTCAAGCGGAATCTAAGTTAAAATATGGTATATGTTTCTGGGGCATGTCGACAGGCCTCATGGATGTTTTCATATCACAAAAAAAAGTTATACGTTGTATTGTTGGAGCATCAAGTCAATTAAGTTGTAAGAAATATTACAAGGATTTAGAAATTTTAACTTTACCGTGCCTGTATATTTTGGAAGTATGTGTCTATATAATTAGTAACATCAATAACTTCTAGACAAATAATCAGATACACAATATCAACACTAGATTCTGTGCTGATTTGCACGTACCGTTTTCTAAGAAAAGTGCCTTATTCAAATCACCAAACATTATTGGACAAAGAATTTTTAATAAGTTACCAGTGAAAATAAAAAGCAGTAGGTAATACTGTTAAATCTTTTAAGATGTTATTAAAAAAAATATTTAGTTGAAAATTAGTTCTACTCTGTTAATGACTTTTTAAATCTATAAAAATCTATGTATCATATTAATTTGAATTTTATAAAAGCTTAATTTTAAATTTTAGGTAAATTTCTTATAGAAATGTACCTATTGCGATCGTTCACACTTTTGAATTTCGAAAAAATTTCAACGCCATGATATATGTCTATAAGTTAGTCCAAAAAAACATTTGGTTCAAAAGATATATATATATATATATATATATATATATATATATATATATATATATATATATATATATATATATATATATATGGGATATTACGAAATTTGTTAACACGATAGAGGTCGCAGTTTTGGAGATATCAAGTTCAAATTTGCTACAAAAATCAATCTCTCAAATATCTCGGCCGAGTTCGTTATTGGGTAATATCGGGTAAGTAGTTTCAAAATGGCGACCGTTCAAACATTTAAAAAAATTATCAAAAAAGAGCCGTACTGTAAATATCATCAAAAATAATTTTAGGTTATAGATATAATCAGTACCTACAACTTTTGTTCGAAGCAATTTTGCATAAAATGCACAGATAAAAAAATAAAAATTAATAAATAAAAAATAAGAAATATTGATAAGACATGAACACTCAATATAAATTTGATGTAATTGTAAATTTTCTGGAGATCTTAATATAGATCTGATTAAAAAAATATATAGTATATTTATTGAAAAGAAATAGGCGAAAAAAATTCCTGCCTTGAAGTGGAACGCGAACCCTGTCTGCTTTATATTCAACAGCCAAAACAGAAACCTCTAACCGCAAGGCTATGACACAAACGGCAATAGTATGTAATAACATGTAGGTATACCAATTAAAAAGTTGTTAAAATTTCAATTCAATGAATTTTGAGAAATTTACCTTTCCGCTGACTACAGGCCATCGGGATTTTTTTAAATCATGTTTCGTCTTAGTGACCTGTAGCTGATAGGTGGTGATCTAGTTTTAAGTTTACATTTTGACAAATTTCTATACAAGCAACGTTTTGTCAAAAAGAAAAAATAAAGTATTATTATTATTATTATTATTATTAAAAAACACAGATAGGAAGCTAAAAGTGACATCATCATTGTTCTTCTTTATTTATACTGTTGATTCTAGGTCAGGAATCTTTACAGCTTATCTTTTTTTTATGTTACACTTCGTAAATTGCATACAATGAGAGTCGAGGCGAGCAAGGGGGTGTAACGTTAGCTCTTTTTTTATTTGGTGAGCTAATGCTAAGCTAAGTGAGTTATGTGATTAACAGGTCTGCCGGTCTTTTTGTAGTGTGCTTGTCTTTAATTTGAATTTTCATTACATCTTTGAAGTCGTCGTGTGTGTGTGAATCTACTCTTTAGTGTACGTTCGTTGCTAGTTCTTTGATAAGGTCGGATATTATATCTATTTTTAAATCCTCATGTATGTGTTTGTTCGTCATGTACCAGGGGAAGTTTTCTCAAAATTTTATTTTGAGTTCGTTGTATTTTCTTAACATGTACAGACTGGCCGCCCCAGACACAGCATGCTTATGTTAAAGTTGGTCTGATTGTTTTGCAATTTTTTTTCAAGTTAAGCTTGATGGTTATCTTTCAGCGTTCAAAATACTTTGTTAGCTGGTCGATAGCTTTTTGTGCCTCTTTGACAATATAGTCGGGGTGTCAGCTACGAAGAGATATATCTCAGCCTTGAAAAGTTTCGGTATATCAGAAGTATACAAATTATATAGGTGAGGAGAGAGAACCGCCCCTTGAGGTACTCCCGCCCTTATTGGTCTCGTAGTAGATAAGATGTTGTTATATTTGATTTGAAAACTTCTTTCGTTTAAAAATGCTCGGATTATTTTGATGAGATGCACCGGGTAGCCAAATTTAATTAATTTGTACACCAATGCGTCATGCCAGACTTTGTCGAATGCTGTTTTAATGTCGAGAAAAATAGCCGTCACTGTATTTTTGTCTATGACGTCCGCAGTAGTCTTTTCAACAAAGCGAAGAAGTTGTAGATCGGTGGAATGTCCTTCTTTAGAACCGTATTGTTCTGGTGGTATTTGTCAGAAAGTCTTGTTCTTTAAGTCTTGTGAGTATGGTTAGTTCTAGAATTTTCCCTAGGTTTGAGAGTAGGCTTATTGGTCTGTAGTTTTGCGGTAATTGAGGACTTTTCTTGGTTTTTGTATGACTATTACATGTGCATGCTTCCATTTATTCCGAAAATAGGATAATCGGAGGCACGAGTTAAATAGTCCTACAAGTTTGTCTGTGTATTTGTCAGGTAGTTGTTTCAGAATTTTGTTGGTGATATTGTCATGTCCTGGTGCTTTTGATATTTTAAGTGCTTTAATAATTTGGGTTACTTCATCATTCGAAGTTGGTCTAAAGGAAATTGTCTCTGTTTTCGGTTTGTGAGCTGAGTTTATTTAGGGCAGAAAGTATTTCATCTTTCAGTGGTTGGTCGTTTACATTAGAGCTGTTTAGTGAGCATTGTTCCTGAAGTGAGTCTGCGAACGCTTCTGCTTTGTCTTCAGTCTTGTATACAAGTCCGTTCGATCTGTGTATTGGTCTGTCGTGATCTAATCATACTGTACAATCTTTTGTTGTGATTGAGGTCATTTAATGAGTCCGTGAAGTTGTCCCATTGATCGTTTCTGTGTCTGGTAATCTGTTTTTTGATTTGATTATCAAGTCTTCTCGCCTGGTTTTGTGTCTACGGTCCCCAGTGCTATTGGCTAGGTGTCTGTATTTGTTTTTGAGTTTGTTTTTTTCTTTAAGATATTTCGGGAATCCGCCTATGGATTTCTCTTTTTTTGTTTGTCTAGTATTCTTCAAAGCAGTGTCTATGTCGGTTTCTAATTGAACAATTTCTCGATCAATTTTGTCAGTAGAGTTTAGTTCATTTATAATGCAATCTGAGTTTTGTAGAATGCTCTGAAATAGATTCCAGTTTGTTATTTTTGTATTTTTGTTTGTCTTTATGATTGCGTGTGGCTCAAAGATAAGTGAACCGGGTGTCTACGTTAGTAAAAATGTCAGTATTCCAAGATATTTTTTGTCATAAAAATATCAATAATGTCGTTAGAGCCCTTAGGGCTGTTGATCGTCAGTGTTTCGGGTCCTCAAATATGTATATTGTGGTGTTTTTGTTTGTATTTGTGAAGGTGATTATCATTTCTATTGCGTCTTCTATAGTTCCATTCAGGGTGTTTAGCATTGAGGTCTCCTCCTACTAAGGTCTGAATGTTATCTCTAAGAAGTTCGTTTAGTTCTGAATCAATAATATGTTTTGTTGGTGAGATATACATTAAAATGATACGTATTGTCTGTCCGTCGTGTAATTTGGTATCGATTCCTATCATTTCGATGTGGTCTGGTATAATGTCATGCTTGATTGAGTTTTTGATAAGGATCGCCACTCCTCCACCTCGTCCTGTATGTCTGTCGTGTCTATGAGTCGTGTTATAGTGTTATTAAGTATATTGAAATTGTGTTGTGGTTTAAAAAACGTCTCTTGTACTAGTAATATGTCAGGGTTGTGATCTTGTAAGTAATTATTAGTCTCCAGTTTCTTATTTATAATGGAATTAGCGTTCCAGGATACTAAGTTGAGTTGTTTTATTGTTGTGTTGTTAGTCATTCAATTTTTTAGTCCAAGTTTAGCGGCAAGTCGTGACATTTGACTAAAGAGATGTTGCATCTCTCTAATCATATCTGTAGTGTTTTCTGTTTGCCTTGCTAAAAGTGACAAGTGATGTTTCAGTCAATATAAATGCAATAGCAGATGGTTCAAGACACGCTCCCCATTTCGAATGCCTACTGCGAATTATCTATTATTTTTTTGTTCGGATCGGATATATACAGCGCGCGCACAAACCATAGGTACTCAAAGGCCATAGTATTTTTCCACTTATATTCAATGAAACAAACGCATGACGCCATATTTAAGAAAAATACATGATAACGTCGCTGATCTGTCTTATTGACGTCATCATCAAAGTAAGCCCAATTGAATTTAAAAATTGACATGTTCTAGCGATTTTGTGTAAACTGTACTTGTATTAGCAGTTTCTTTTCTAAACGCTCACAAATATTCTATTGGTGGTGCGGGTAAGTAGGCGCCAAAAATGTTCGCTCTACCAAGTAGGTAACATCTGTAGAAAATTATCAGACGCTGACGTAGCGATACAAAAAAAATATAATATATTTACCAACCGGAAACATTGGCACGGTTTTATGTTTATAAATAATCATCAAACGTTCGATTTTTTTTAATAAAGATAGAAAATCGTTGATTTTATAACAGATTTAAAAACGACGTAACCTACAGTTTTATCATTGAAAAAAATATTTGGCAAAAATGAAAATACATTAGACAAATGAATGAAATGAACTGAGTGTTGTAAGTTAAAATCGGTGCCTAAAATCTTCTATTAACCCAAAACTGAAGAACTTCCAAATTACCATTACCAATAGAATTACCATTACATTTTTACTTTCCTACGCTACTATATATAGTAGCTGTATAAGGAAGGTATTGTAATCGTGTGAAATTTTCGGTATCGAGATTTTTACAAATGTTGACGTTTCAGAGTTTTTTAAGTCTAATAAACATATTTTCAGCCATTGGTCTGTCTGTCTGTCTGTGACAGCATTATCTCGGGAACGGATCGGTGTATTTTGTTGCTTTCTTTTTTATTTTGTTTGGTACCAATATCACTCGCCGGTGGCACTGAATGAGAATCCTGTATACACTGGGTGTTGAACTATACCAAAAAACGTGATTTGCTCAAGACTATAGCGCGAAAACGGCTCTAAGGATTTTGATTAAACTTGCCTAAAGTATTCTTCTGAGAACCCTCTACCACCCACATCTAGCGCCATCTCTGAGAAAAAGCACAAAAAAATTAGGCTTAAATAAAATTCCATATTTTCCACGTGTTTCTTCAGATTCTGGTTAAACGTTTCATCTTGCGAGAAAATGTTACATGACCATTGTTACTTTTCTACGCTACTATATGTATAAGGAAAGTATTGTAATCGTGTGCAATTTTCGGTATCGAGATTTTGCAAATGTTGACGTTTCAGAGTTTTTTAAGTCTCAAAACATATTTTCAGCCATTGGTCTGTCTGTCTGTCTGCCTGTCTGTGACAGCATTATCTCGGGAACGGATCGGTGTATTTGGTTGCTTTCTTTTTTATTTTGTTTTGTTGTTGTTCGAAAACGGCTCTAAGGATTTTAATTAAATTTGCCTAAAGTAATCTTTTGGGAGCCCTTTACCACCCTTTTCTTGACATGCTGAAAAAATGAGTGCGGGCACAATTTGACCAGAGGATTTTTACTTTACTACCGCTATTATCGTCGCTATGTAAGGAAAATATTGTAATAGTGTAAATCTTTTCATTCACTAGAATTTGCCTGCGAGCGGTAGGAAAGTCGTGTGAGTGGACACACCAGATTTTTGACCGACGGACCAAACGGAGGAGGTATACAATTCGACTGTTTGTATGCATGTCCCCCTCAAAAACTTCACCCTAACGGGGTGGAGGGGGAAATTTTTCCGAAAATTGAGAATTTGAGAGGACAACATTTAATATCTTACTTTTCAATTAGACATTTTTCAAAAATATCATAGGTTTCCGAGTTAGAGCAGTGGGGGAATCTGAAATATGTGTAGGTATTTCCGCAATGTTTTGAAATATCTGAATAAGTAAGGTATAAGCAACGTATTATCTTTTTTGATGAACGTTGAATGACTTTGATAACTAATATTACACTCAAAAGTGTGAAATAAATATATTTCACAAAAAATTGGACTGACTTATTGGTTAGTGCACTGAAAAATACAAAATAATATTATTTATTCTATTGGTTCTGGTACTTTTGGAGTGTCAAAAGTTTTCAATCTAACTACAACTGCACAACTTTAAAATTACCAGTACCTACCAATAGAATTAATATTATTTTGTATTTTTCAGTTCACCAACTAACAAAGTCGGTCCAATTTTTATGTACAAAATACTTGTTAGAAATATTTATGAGATCCCTAAGTCATGTATTGTGACAATCATAATTCCTGTTCCTTCTGTAACGTGTAAGGGGAACAGCCGCCGGTACTGGCTACAAGGTGGCGGCATCCGTTTGAAGTAAGCACGAGTATATCTCGCATATATGCTGTGGTTGGACATATCGAAAGCGGCGTTGACAAAAAGAGCGACGGCAGCATGTCGGCATCTACTCCTAGATGCCGACAAAAGGGATTTCGAGAAACGTCTGGTGGCGGCTTTCGCATCAAAGACCAGAAGCCGCTCGAATGATCTGGATCTTTTGTCGGATATATATATGGGAGAATTGTCGGCAAGAAGACAGAATGAAAAAGACAGTGTGAATAAATAGAATAGTCCGAGTAAGAGAGAATGAAAAAGACAGTGTGAATAAATAGAATAGTCCGAGTAAGTCAGTGAGAATATAGTAAAGTTAAGTTGTAATTTATATTATTTCGAGTGTAAATAAAGTTAATTTAATAACTCTAAATTAGTCTCACTTATCTGCGAACCCGCATACGCAACAATTTGGTGTTAGAAGAGGGATAAGTGAGTGAAGAGGCTTTTGTCTCTGGTGAACACCCGAAAGCAGACAGAAAAAAATGGATGAACAACTAACCAATTTATTCTCCGATTTTTCCAGAAGACAAGAAGAATTACGACAACAAGAAAAAAAAGAAGAAGAGGAACGACGACAACAAGAAAAGAAAGAAGATGAGGAGCGAAGGCTGCGAGAAAAACAAGAGGAAGATGCACGACGACTACAAGAAAAGAAAGAAGAAGAGGTACGACGACAGAGAGATTTCGAGCAGATTGCAGGATTGTTCCAAAATGTCCATCAAGAAATCGATACCGTTTAACAAGAAATTGGAACAGTTCGAGAAGAAATTGGGACAGTTCGAGAAGAGTTTGAGGAAAAGTACTAAATACTAGAGAAAGAAGTGAAGAAAATGCGAGATACTAACCAAGACCAAAGTAGCTAATTGACACGTCGGCAATCACAACAGCCAATGAAAAACTTAAACCGCCAACGTTTGACGGCGAAATATCCTGGGCTATGTACTAACGTCAGTTTGAGGCTGCAGCCAATGCAAATGGATGGGATCAGCAGCAGAAAGCGACTGCGTTGGTATTGGCCTTGCGAGGAAAGGCGCTTGAAATACTTCAAAACATTCCTGAAGCCAAACAAACTGATTATTTGGCTGTTGCGGGCGCCTTGGAACTAAGATATGGCAACAAATATCTTAGCCAATCGAGCAAATTAGTGTCCAGTACTTCATCGATGGAGTTCGAGAAATCGACATGCAGCAAGCGTTGAGACTGAGTAGGCATAACACCTTATCCGAAACAGTTGTCCAAGCACTGGAATACGAAGCTGCCAAAAACGCTTCTATGAATCGTCGCAGCAAATTAAGAGAAGTCAGGGTGTCAGACGAACCACAAGACAATGCAGATTTCTTTAAGAAGCTGGAGGCGATGTTCCAGAAATTCTGCTCTCGAGGAAGCAAGGTGTCCGGATATAGAAAAGTGATTAAGTGTTACATTTGCAACCGAGAGGGACATATAAGTAGAAACTGCAGACGACGACCCAGATCTGAAGAACGAAATGTTCAGAGAGAGAATACCCGACTTCAGGAAAACTCCAGTGTAAGGGGGCCAACGCTGGCGACTGCTGATTATCAAGCCCCCAAGTTACATTTGCGCTGCATTAAGGAGAAACGGCAAAGTTACGACTTTCAAGTTAAAGACCAAAAAGAAAGAAGTCACGCCAACAATGACAGCTTGTCACGAAGACCTTGTGGCAGTTCCTGTAAATTCTGTCAAAGGCAGGAACAAAGAGAAACAGCCAAGGATGTGGTACATATCCAACAAATGCAGATTAGGAATAAGCAAACGGAAAATAACGATGAAATCACCAGAGACAACTTTAGAAGAGAACAAATCGCTGACAAAGATTTGACGATAGTACAGGGCTGGCTAGACCAAAAGCGACGACCTGAGTGGCAAGAAATAGCCAGATTTGATCAGACAGTCAAGGGGTACTGGGCTCTGTGGGATTCGTTGTGCTTACGGGATGACTTGATCACTCGTAAATGGGAAAGTCCAGATGGTAGGAGCATTGTGTATCAAACCGTTGTACCCCGAACGATGGTAGCTGAAGTACTTCGTGAACTGCATGGCAGTCGCAGTGTAGGCCATTTTGAAGTAAATAGAACACTGGCACATGTGAAAGAGCGGTATTATTGGATCAAGTGTCGAAGAGATGTGGAAGAATGGTGCAGAAGGTGTGACTTCTGTGCTTCTAAGAAGGGTCCGAAGACACGATCCCGAGGGAAAATGAAGCAGTATCTGTCAGGTGAACATTGGGAAAGAATTGCGGTGGACATTGCAGGACCATTCCCTATGACAGATTCTGGAAATAAGTACATCATGGTTGCCATGGACTATTTCTCAAAGTGGCCAGAAGTAGTGACGATGCCGAATCAGGAAGCAGTTACAGTGGCCGAAGCCCTTCTGGAAAACGTGATTTCCAGACACGGAGTACCCTTGGAGCTGCATACCGATCAAGGTAGAAATTTTGAATCCGAAGTACGGACGCAGTTAATGAGGTTGCTGGGGATACGAAAAACACGAACAACCCCACTTCATCCACAGTCAGATGGAATGGTTGACAGGCACAATAGGACCATCAATCAATACCTTTCAATATTTGTGGATGAGCACCAACGTAACTGGGATAAAATGTTACCTCTCTTCCTCCTGGCCTACCGAAGTTCCCAGCATGAATCTACTGGCTATACACCCTCGATGTTGTTGTCTGGAAGAGAAATGAAGCTCCCCGTAGATCTGATGTTTGGCAGACCATCAACCGACGATCAGGAAGAAGTGTCTCTTCCACATTATGTAGCTGACCTACAGGAGCGACTTAGAGTGGTCCACGATTTTGCTAGACAAAAGCTTCAGATGAAGAACGACAAAATGAAGATAAGACTTGACAAAAGGCAGTCATTAAACTCTTTCAACGAAGGCGATGCAGTTTGGTTGTACCAGCCACAGCGAAGGAGAGGATTAAGTCCGAAATTGCAAAGACCTTGAGAAGGACCATATCGCATTGTCAAAAAGATTAATGACTTGGTGTACAGGATCCAACTTTCGCCAAGAGCCAAGCCAAAAGTGGTGCACGTGGAAAGACTGACTCCGTATCGAGGAGATAATTCACCGGTCTGGAGACAAACGGAAGAAGCTGTTCGGGGCGAACAGCTTTAAGGGAGGGAGCAGTGTAACGTGTAAGGGGAACAGCCGCCGGTATTGGCTACAAGGTGGCGACATCCGTTTGAAGTAAGCGCGAGTTTATCTCGCTTATATGCTGTGGTTGGACATATCGAAAGCGGCGTTGACAAAGAGAGCCACTGCAGCATGTCGGCATCTACTCCTAGATTCCGACAAAAGGGATTTCGAGAAACGTCTGGTGGCGGCTTTCGCAGCAAAGACCAGAAGCCGCTCGAATGATCTGGATCCTTTGTCGGATATATATATGGGAGAAAAGAAGACAGAATGTAAAAGACACTGTGAATAATAGAATAGTCCGAGTAAGCTAGTGCGAATATAGTAAAGTTAAGTTGTAATTTATATTATTTCGAGTGTAAATAAAGTTAATTTAATAACTCTAAATTAGTCTCACTTATCTGCGAACCCGCATACACAACACTTCGTTAGTTAAGAAGGTACCTAACCGAATTAAGCCTTTTATTTTCAAATAATAACTATGAACACGATTCTTACTAAACATGGACAAACTCGCTGTAGGTGTAGTTTAGTTGGTAAATGATAGGGAGATGAACATTCATTTTTATGTAGGACCAGGTTTTACTTGGGTTTCTTACGGTATATAGGGTTTCCTATAATTATTGCGACAAAATGATTGGGGTTGTAGAGGGCATCAAAATAAGCAATTTTGCCTTATAAACACCTGTCCGGACATGTTCGTCTAGCACATTTTTATGGGCTGTTGTCAGTTACTTGTTAACATTGTTGTCAGTGTGATTTCTCATATTGGCATTTTCATATTCAAAACCAGCTGTGTTATCATCGATGCGCACACTTGCCAGTCCTCTCCAGGGACTTTGAAACGATTCATTTAGTGTCAGTGACTGGTGCGTGAAACCTAAAACCTACGTATTATAACAGTTCTATGAAGTTAAAATGGAGCCTTATTCGTATGCGGAACTTGCTGATATTTATTTTATTTACGGAGAAGCTGGTGGTAACGAGAGACGTCTTAGTATCAGTGGCAGCGTCAGACAAATCGCGGGTGCAGGGCGGCCCTTCGCGAGGCGCACAGCAGAATTTGAGGAAGCGGTTCTGCATCATGTAGAGGCCAATCCGTATACAACCGTGCGTGCTACTGCACATGATATACTCGAAATACTGTTTGGCGGTTTCTCCAAGATCAACAACTACACCCCTACCACCTTTTAAGTCCAAGCCATGGGTCCGGAAGACTATATCCCGCGTCACCGTTGTCGTTGGTAGTTGCAGCTGAAGTTGAGACAACCAAACTTTCGTCGCTCCGTTTTGTTTACTGACGAGGCCTTTTTTACAAAGGACGGTTATTTTAATAACACATTTGGGATGAAGACAACCCCATACCATAGCCCTCTTGAGAATCCAACACCAGTATTCCATTAACATCTAGGGCGGCATTGTAGACGAACAAATCATCGGGCCATATTTGCTCCCACCACGACCACGATTGGATGGTCATGTTTATGGTCAATTACTACAGCATGTGCTGCCGGAACTATTAGAGAATGTGCCATTGGACGTCATTACTCACATGTGGTTTCAACATGATGGCGCTCCAGCCCACTTTTCTTTGCGAGTACAGCAGTATTTGGACGTAACATTTCCCAATAGGTGGATAGGCCGAGGTGGCCCTGTGCATTGGCTTGCGCGGTCGCCCGACTTGACCCCATTGGATTATTTTCTCTGGGGCCATCTAAAAGCTCTTGTTTACAAGACACCTATTCCAAACCAACAAGAGATAGTGGGAAGAGTGATGGCTGCAGCCGAACATTTTCAGGACATACCGGGGATATGCCACAGAGTTCGCCGATCATTGAACAATCGTGCCTAGCTGTGTCTTGAGCAAGATGGAGGTCACTTTCAGTAATTACTGTAGGTAAACTGTTTCAATACACTGCTCTTTGTTTTTGCTGGAGCCCAAACGGACATATTTACGGACAGGGGTTTATAATGTGAAATTGATTATTTTGATGCCTTCTACAACCCCTATCATTATCAATAATTATGGGACACCCTGTATTACAATCAGGCCAAAGATTTCATTATCCAAACAATTTAACGTAAATAAAAATAATTTCATATTTTCACTTAGATACCTATTCTAAAAGGAGTTTTCAATTATTATACAATATTTAATGAAAATAATCGTCCTCTAATGAATGTCAATTAGCATATGGAGTTAATTATCACCAATGTGTGAAGAAATTATTACATTAACCGTTCTTGGAAAAAACAAATTTGTCAATAGTTCTTTTATTAATTTTATGGATCCGTATCTGAAAGCCGTATACCTTAATGTCTCAGATTGACAGTAAATTAAAATTCCCTAGTATGTGACACCACCGTGATAGCGGGGCTTGGAAGGGCTAAGGGTATGGATTTAATACGCCTGCTTCCAGCTTAAATGAGGCAGATGAGCGGTAAAGAAATTTGCTGCGTTTAAGCTGATAGCAAATGCAGACGTACTTTATCCGTATCTTTACTATCGACTGCATCGAGTTCTGAAACAGTCAAATGTGAATCGAAAACAACTATTTTTTTGTTTCCTTATAAAATAAATGTAAATTGTTCTCAATTAATTAAAAATCTCTATATGGCTAAGGCACAGCTTACATTTGTTAGGTAAGCTGTAGCTAAGAAACTGATCCTAAGATACATGTGATTCGATTTGTAAAAAATGTATATATGATTATCTACACACGACCATATTTTTAATAATATATACTATGATAAACGAAAAATGTATTTAAAACAAAACATATTGTTCCAATCAACATCATAGATCAATTTTATAACATTGAGCACTGTTCTTCCAATAAACCTCCAAAAACTTCATAATGATGATTTAGATCTCGAACCGTATGCACTTTACACAATGTCCCCAAGACACCAAATTCAGATTTTGCACCGTAAAATACTCTTTTCGCTCTACTGTGCACCAGTGCCATAGCACACATCATACATGGTTCAGTTGTGGTGTAAACCCAATAACCTGTACATAAATACGGTCCCGATTCGGGTGTTTCCAATTCATATTTGTGCTTGAAAGATCGAGCACCAAAACTTGTGCCTGGATATTTAGATTGAAGAAATGTTAGTACATCCTCGGGGATGCCTTTTAAATCTAAATTCTCTTTAGTGGCATCAATTTTTCTTTTACCAATGCTCTTATCGAGAACATTCTTACTTTCTAAAAAACTACCGAGATTTGAGTTTTTCTCTGAGTTTACATTAGAATAATTTCCACTAGAACTACTGCTGTATATTAAAGACATTTCATCAATATTTTCATCCAAAAGACTTTTCATTTCCTCACTATCTTGTGTTCTTATAATAGGAGTGAGTTTGAATACTCCACCATTCTGAGTTTTGGCAACATTATCAATAGCTATCATCAACGCATGTCTACAAGATACCGTACTTCCTGTACGATATCCAACAGCTACTACCGAATTAATTTTGGGATCAACAACTACCACTCCAACTTGATTCGAATCAAAATAATTATCTTTTGCATAATTGGCAACATCTATGGCAATTTTCATACAAATTATATGATTTTCTATTTCTTTCCTAGTAAACAATTCGTTCTTTATAAGGTTTTCTATATATTTATTCGGGTGGAAATTACAAGGCCACATTTTGTTTACCTTTTCGAATTGTCTTCTCACTTGTGGGGCTACTCCAGCTACTTCAGTAATCCTTATATTGTTATCCAAACGAGATATGTCGAAATTGTTGTTCTGTAATGCAGGAAGTATTTTATTTTGTTTAAAATGCTCAACAGGAGCCAGAAGAATATCTTTTTTCCTCATCCTTTTCAAATGTCCCATATTAGAAAGGGGCATGATATTATTCAGTTCTGTAATAATCTTGGAAATATGCTTTGGGTTTTTTACAGTATCATAATAAACCTTTACTGTTGGTGTGTCTTCGATAAGTTCGTCAGCCAGTACTGGGTACATAGAGGAAGTTTTACTTTCATTTTTGAGGACGGAATCAATTTTTATCTTTTTTGAAGACTCCATCTCTCTAATAGGTACTCAACTTCCTCAGCAAATATGTATATCGCAGTTCTTCTTTATTTCGACCTTAAAGCTGCAGGCACCTAATATATAGTTCAGTATTATAAGTTATGAAGAAATTCCATCAAAACAGTCATTTGATTTGACTGATTCTTTTCACTCTAAATTTTTTTCAATAAGATCTCAAAATTCAACTGTTTTGTTTTGGGGCATAAGAGTTTAGCGTGATTAATTAGTAAGAATATTTGATAACATCATAATATACAGCTAGGTAGTATGAAGGTACACTTAATGTATAATATATTTGTCCACAACAACTGAACAAATATTCATTTTAGAATCTTGTAAATAACGTTAGCCACGGATTATATTGTTTTGTCCTCGAACATATCATTTAACCTCAATTTAAAAATGTCAATTGATCAAAAAGATTATTCACGACTCGACTATAACATAACAGTCAAGTTATAACAGTTTACAGTATTACAGTTTCTCATTTTAATTCGCTTTAACTGACATAAGATCCCTGAATAGCGAATGTACTGAATACTCATAGATAATAATAAGATCACGAAGTAAACAGATATGATAAATTATCTCATCAAAATAAAATCTATCATTTCCAAGGTCTTATCGACAGTACTAATCGATTGTAAATTAGTAACTATAATAATAATTTTCATACCTTCAATAAGGATGGTTGGGTCAAATAGTCAGGACTGCTGGAAGCACTTGAACATTTTCCATGAAATTATGTAAAACTTGACGTAGATAGCAACAAAAGTTGGATTGATGACACTTTAACAGAACGTGATTTTTACAGGTGATCGGATTCATCTAATCCATAATCATAGAGAAATATATCTTGTTAACGATGACTTTTGTGAGATAATTTTATTGGAAATTGAAGATTTTAGGTAGTAGTAGTAAGGACATCTACCGACAGTATCGATATCGAACTAACAATTGACAATGTGACAACTGTCAAAAGCATGGAACCCTACTGCCAAGGGAATGGTAACTCCCAAGCCCAGAGAACAGTATATGTCTCTGTTAATTTCGTTGGCCATGTTTTCACCTTGGAACACACTAGCGCTTGAACGGTGCGTTCCCTTACTAGCTCGATAGTGGCGGCAGATTCAAAGTATTAGAAAAGTACTATCGTAGCTTGAAAATAGAGAAAGGAATGAAAAATAAAAATAACTTTCGAGATTATTCATTTTACTTTTCATGATAGTGATCGAAAAAGTTATATGAATGCAGGAAATATTTTTTTCAAAATCTCCAACAAGTTCTGAGGGGTCCATTCCTTTTTCAATATTTTTGCTTAAAGATGGCTAAATAAGACATTGAAAACTGTACATATTGTTAGTGCTTTTTTCATTATTGCAAAAATTATATAATTAAATTTAGACATTCAATGCGTTCTTTCATTACGCCACCAGGAACGGTAAAATATTTCGAGACCTTTGAGGTACTTCATTTTCGCTTCGTCCTTCTTCTTCAGTTGTTCCTGATTTGGAAGCAAAATAAAAAGAAAAAAAATCAGTAAAGTATAATACAAGCAAGCAAACTCAAATTAAAACATACAATATACAATAAATATCAACTATACTTACTAATCTTTATTTGCACTTTGCAGAATGCTTGTTTAATACGCCAGATAGAACAGCTGGAAGTTTAAAATAATCAGTGATAATGCTATTAATGATATACTGGTAGCTTTACTTGATTTTCCACTATCAGGATGATCTTGCTTCAAAACATTGTATCTAAAAAAGGGTAGTCCTCCTTTCTCCAACTTGAAATGTTTTTCTGTGCCTTACAGATATTCCTGGTAGCCTTATCATATGTACTCGGTGGCATTCTCTTATAATTAAGATAAAATAACACAAGAATGATAAATCATAGGAATAGGAATACTAAATACATACCAATAACGAATGATAAACTTTCAATCTCAACACAACAGACAAACAATAAGTTTTCTGTTAATATGAAAAAATCGATTTAAATCCAATGTCGATAAACTTTCAGTTTTGTTTGACGGCAACGTATAATAATTAAAAATAATACATGTATATCAAAACAAGCACCTCGTTAGAAAAGTTAGAAAACAGACTCAACAATTCCAGCCACATTTTGGTGAGCGATACTCGATACTAGCGCTCAATCGATGCGTTTTGGCAACAAACAGTCAACCTGTCAACGTCAACCTTCAACCTTAATTAACCTATTTATGAAACATATACATGCGACAATCACTTATCTATGCATGAAACTATGAGCCTAACCTAACTTTTAAACAGATGTTTTCTATTCTCTGCTTCCCTACAAGAACTTGTAAAGACCTTTCTTGATTTCATACATTTACATTTTGACCTTTTTTTATAATGAGTGCAAAGAAAAAGGTAACCCTTGCTGATAAGATCGCAAATTTACTTGTAACTGCACCATCAAGTGTAGACCCAGAAGATGAAGCCCTTGATGGAATTGAACCCAATTTTAGTGATGATTCTATGCAAGATGTGGACGAAACTGAGAAGGAATTGTTAAGTAAATTTAGAAAGCAGAATGTAGATCTCCTTTCTGAAATTGATAGCAGATACGTTGGTAAGAGAGGCAGTAGAAAAAACCTCAGAGATTCCGATGAATCATCTGAAAATGATGACTTTGAAGGAGATGAGGCAGAAACAGTTAAACAGTTAGAATCAGGTATGCTATTTGAATCAATAAAAAATTTAGTAGTAGTGATAGTGTTTTCATTATGAATCATTTACAGATGCATCAGAGAATGGTGCAAGTGAAGAGCAAAGTGAGGACTATGAAGATGGATCAGACACCGATGATGATAAGATGGATGACGAGAATGTGGATGGAGATATGTTCACAAACGAGAACAATGACAGTTATAAACATATGAACGAAGGGGACGTCTCGGCACATGTTAAAAAAGGCATGTGTGTAAGAAAACAGTTAGACATTTGGGAAAGTCTTCTTGAAATGCGAATTCAGTTGCAAAAAAGCGTAATAGCAGCTAATAAAATGCCTAATTACGAACACTATGCTCAAATTAAAAAAACAGCTGGCACTCAATTTACAAGCAAAGTTAAAGAAACTAAAGATAGCGTGAATAACCTGTTGGAAAAACTGTTGCTTCTACAGAAATTGGTCTTGAAACGTTACCCAGAAACAAAGAATCTTGGTAAAGAAGATACCAAAAAAGAATGTATTGACGGCGATGAAGAAGAGATTCCCAGTGATACCGATGAATCCGAGAATAGCGATTCAGAAGAGAATGATTCTAAGTCAGGTTCTGCTAAGAGAAAATTAACAGATTTCGAAGATGAAATAAGCCATAGACACAAAATGTACAAAACATATCGCAACAATGTAATACAAAAGTGGCATGATAAAACACGTATAGCTGTGATGAAAAATAATGCAGTACCCCATTCTATAATCACTCATATTGAGCATACGTTGAGCGATCATGGAAAGTTGCTAAGAAGAACACAATTGAAACGAAGTGATTACAAGATTGTTGGTGAAAAACAAGATGATCATTCAGAACAGAAAAATAATGAGGACAACATTGAACCGAGAATAAAAGAGGAAGAGTACAGTACGGAAATTTTCGATGACGATGATTTTTATCATCAACTATTGAGAGAATTGATCGAAGTGAAATCGGCCGATGTCACTGATCCCGTTCAGTTGGGCCGACAATGGATCCAGTTGCAGAATATGCGAAGTAAAATGAAACGGAAAATCGATACACGAGCCACCAAAGGTCGCAAAATTCGGTATGCTGTACATACAAAACTAGTCAACTTTATGGCACCAATTTTAGCTGAAAACGCATGGACAGATGAGGCAAAAACTGAATTGTATAGTTCACTATTTGGAAAAAATAAATAATAATAATTGGAAAATAATGTTTTCATTCGTTTGGAATGAACAAATGTAAAATTTCAATTTTAATTTATTATTCAAAAACAAATATCAATAACAAATCTACGCTCATGTCTTACCAAATTATACTAAGATGTTTGAATAATGGTCGCGTATCAAATACTTATAAATACGACTTTAAGGTGTTCATAAATTGACAGCGTAAGCCATTAGGCAAACCTTCAAATACATGTTTTAGATGTTATGGTTTTAAAAAAATGTAACGCCAACCTATATACAGTGTGTATACAAAAGGTAACGTAAATTGCTTATATTTCGATTTCTAATAGGTTTATAAAAGAACCTCTTGGACTTCAAAGTAATATTTTTTTAAATAGAACACTACATTTTTTCTTGTACTCTATTAAATTAAAGATCTCAAAGCACTAATGTTTCGAAAATTAGAATAATTTACATAATTTAAATAATTATAAGGAAACATTCTTATTGCCCAAAATAATATACAACGGTTTTATATGTTTTTAACAAGATGCTCAAAATGTCTTCGCTGTTATATTTGGCCATATCCAAGTCTATTATGTTCATTCGTTATTTGATTGGTTGTTAATGAGTTTTCTATTTCCCTGCGGCCAGGGAAAAAAATGTGAAAATGTTTTATTCCACACCAAATCTATGAAGAGTATGTCTCGTAATAATTTACGAGAATAATTCCAAGATCTTCTACCGACAAGATTTTAATATTCTGTATATCATTTTAAAGGTTTTGAGAAAGGTTCAATAATTAGATAAATATTTTTTACAAAAAATTGGACCGACGTTATTAGTTGGTGCACTAAAAAATACAAAATAATATTAATTCTATTGGTTCTGGTACTTTTAATTTTGTGCAGTTGCAGTTAGATTGAAAACTTTTGGCACCAACTTCACAAGTACCAGCACCAATAGAATTTATATTATTTTGTATTTTTCAATGCACCAACTATTAACGTCGGTCCAAGTAAAAAATATTTATTTCACACTTTTGATTGTAATATTAACATTAGTCACGAAAATTGTTGAATGTTCACTTACATTCTTTGCTTGTACATGTTATTATTCAGTACCTAATCTAAAAAAATTGTCGCGGAAATACGCGTATTTTAAACTTTACCACTGTTCAATTTAAACGTTTCCGGATATTTTCTTGTCTTTAATTCTGCCGTCTCGAATTTTCGAGAAAAATTACCCCTTCGGGGGCGGTTTTCGGAGGGAAGGAGATTTCGGATTTGAGTTTTTACGAATATGGGACCATTATCTCATCTTTCAAATAATTCAAAAATCATCAATAGCGGTGTACGTTTACTATATACAGTGCGCACACAAACAAAAAAAAACAGACAGTCGAATTGTATATCTCCTCCGTTTGGGTTGGTCGGTAAAAAAATAATTGTCGAAAAAAATTAAGCTGTATTCTCCTATGTAAAATTTAGGGATTTTTCGTTGAAAATATGTTAGCCACATATTCTATAAAATTGGAAAAAGGGAATAAAAAATAAACAACAAATTCATGTTGTTATTGGCCGATGTTCCACCACTGGACGGCCTCTAGTTTTAATTATTTTATTAGAACCAAATGGGGTAGCGACACATAAATTTCTGGGAATTTTGGCCCGGAGAACATATGTTTTGGCTTAATATATCAAGCAACTCTTGTGTTTCCGGAACGATCTCCTGGTCCATGGCCGCCTCTTTCAGCTCCGCCACCGAAACCACCATGGCCTCCCCTGTTTCCTCCTTTATTGCCACTGCTACTACCCCTGTTTGAGCCATGAGTACCAGAGTCTCTTGATGGAGCAGATTCTACCATTATGCTCTGAGCAACGAGCATAACTACAAGGCACAATATCTGAAAAATATATTTGAAATAATACTAACAAGCCCTTTCATTTGATATATCACATGATACACGCTTGAATAATCTTTTTTTGTTCAATTTTCAAAAAAATTAAAAATCAACTCTCTGAATCAGAATCATGCAGTCAGTTCTGAACAAGCATCAAATTCCAACTTTCTCCGTTCAGTAGATTCGAAGCAAATAGGCTGTGAACGATGAACATTCAGACATCAAAAGGATCTTACCGTTCTTTCAAGGGATGTACGAAACCCAAATGAACACCAGTACTTACATATTCAATACTGTTTGGGAGTGAACTACTTGAATGCGACTCTAAAATTAAACATGAAGGTGATATTTATAATTCTGGAACGTTTATTAGGTAAGTATTTCATTCATGAAATTTTTTATTATTAAGATTTATCTAAATATTGAAGTAACTTCATCAGTTGAGAAGAACTCAGCTATATTCTTTCTGGAAAAATGAAATAAATTTAGAAACAATAGTGGTTATCGAGAGGTTAACATTCTGCGGAGTATTTATTCCGATGCAGATGTAAAGAAAGATGTATAGTAACATTAAACATATATTATCAAGTTATAGATATGATCTGAATCTACAACTTTTGTTGGAAGCATTTTTCCCTAAAAGTGGTAGAAAAATAGTGAAAATTAAAAATGTATAATTTATCTATGCACTGGCTACAAGCCGTCGGATTTTTTTTTACTAAGTATATTATATATATATATATATATATATATATATATATATATATATATATATATACTGTTCTAAAACATATTAAATCAAGAAATTAAGTCTATCAGCTGGCAGTTATTCCATTTGAACAGGTTCAAAAAAACTCTAATTCTTCATTTAAACCTCCGCCATTTTGAAACTTGCTGACAGAGTTTTTTAATCTACGGAATTAAACGAGATATTCTATGGACATTTGCATCTGCCAAATTATATCAAAATCGTTCTAAAAATGTGGCCCTCACTTGTCCATAGACAAAACATTGAAGTCTAGCGCGTCGAAAAGTTCAGTCAAAATCGATTTCAAAATTTGTACCAAATTGATAAACAATTGGTAAGAGGTTAAGTATAAGTAGTAGATGTAATTGAGAAACTAGACTCACCACAAATTTCATGTTGTTGGCTTATATGGATATCCCTCTTCAGTACGCACAGTTTAGAATAAATATCTGTCGTTACTTTATATACTTAAAATGGGGATAAGGGGACTCACATCTTTATTGTGAAATTTGTTTATTCGTATAATCACTTATTATAGGATTGTTATGGATGTGCTCGTGATTATGTGGTAATGATATTCTCAGAGAATAATAATAAATTTATTTAAACTTTGTTTACATTTCATAAGTGAAAATAAATATGTACAAGAATTATGGACATTTACAGCAAAATATTGGGAATCTGGAATTGGAATTTTAATAGGTATCACTCGCACTCTAAAATGTAAATCCATACATAAATAGATCCATACATATTTTATGGTTGCTTGATGAACATTTTTTCAAATATTGAAATTTAGCAATAAATATAGGAAGTTGAAGAAAAAACTGTGGAATAAAAAATATTCCGTTGACTCGTAGCCATAAATTTGGCGGTTTTTATTATCTCGGTCGCGTTCATAAATGGGCACGATCGGACTAGTAGTTTCAAAATGGCGACCGACCAGGCTTTGAACAAAAAATCACAAAAAATTGCTGTTAAATAAAGTACATAAAAAATATTTAAAAGTTATAGATATGATCTGCTCCAAAGACTTTTATTTGAACCAGTTTTCCGTAATAAAGTGATAGAAATAATAAAAATAAAAAACCTGAAATTTACCTATTCTCTGACCACTAGCCTCTGGATTTTTTAGATTTGTCGCAAAATTTTCGAAATGACGCACCCAGGATTTTTAGACTTATCCGTAATATTTACTCACTTATGTTAATTTTACTGTTAACGGGGTCTATGCGGACCTTTGTTAGCAATAGTAACTGCAGTGTAAATAATAATAGTAGGTATTCACAATCACGTATTTTGTTGATTTATTTGCTAGGTCAGGCTTATTTTGAATGAAGAATAACTTTCTTTGTTTTTCACAGCAATTGGCAATTTATTGAAGGTTTCTAGACATTTACATATAGGATGTTGAGTGCTATATTTATTCTTACATTCGATACGATAAAGTTATTTTTTGATTTATATTGTCATATATGTGGGAAAAATTAACTAAATTGATTTAAATTTTACTGTCACATTTTTGTCGATTTTTTCGGATATTTTTAATATATTTGCATTGTTTTATTTTGAAGAGTCTATATTTTCTTTAAATTTATTGGTCTCCATTTACCCCAGCAGTCTGTTATAAGATATCGGAAGACTGGCAGAAAGTATGCGTCGAAGATCAGTCTATTTTGTTTATTTAGATAACTGTTACATCTATACAAAGCACTTATATTATTGGAACAACTTTATTGAAATATGATTTGCATGTTGCTGAAAATTCAACTTATCATTTACGACCAGCCCTAGATATTTGGTGTGTTCGACTCTTTGAATTGCTAGGGTACCAATTTTTATGAACAAATCCTGGGTTGCCATATTTTTATTTTTAAATAGCATGAAAATTGTTCTGTGAATTTAATATGGATGACAAACCAACCTACAAAATCTATTTTGAACGATCTCTTGAAGCACACAATAATAGAAAACTTCCTTAACGGCATATCCTTAGTCATGGTCTGATATATACCTGGCAACAAATCTTCTCTACAATACCTTCTCTAGAATTTTATTTTTATTTGCACTTTCCCCTGAATAGATACACTACTCACAATGCACGAAAAGTGTGGGTTAATGATGATATAAAGCAATCTAGTTATGAGGCTAAAGACTTATTCTTTCTAAAAAAGAGCTTTCCTGAACTGTCGAATCTGTATAAAAAAAAGATATATATATCCTGCCAAGACGGTCTCTCCTTACGGCGCATCCACTCCAAGACCACTCTCAACCATGGGTCGTTCTCTTGGGCCAGTTTTATTTGTTCGGGCTGCCACTCCTCATTCTCTACGGTTGTTCGTCTTATAGGGCAAAGCTTCTCTTCCATCTTCGAGCAGTGAGTGCAGTTATAGTTGCACGGTCTTTTGGTTAAGGCATCTGCGTTTCCATCAATTTTTCCTGCCCTGCGCTCGATGTCATAGTCATATTCCTGAAGACGTTCTAACCATCTTGCCATTTGTCCTTCAGGATTACGGAATTGCAGGAGCCACTTCAACGCTGCATAGTCAGTTCTAATTAGAAAGCGGCGACCATACAAATACTTATGGAAGTGTTCGCAGGCTTTCACTATTCCCAACAGTTCCCTTCTGGTAACGCAATAATTCCTCTCCGATTTGGACAAAACCTCAATCACTTTCTCCTGCCCGTCTTGAATTCGAGAGAGCCAATAGCTGTATTACTGGCATCTGTGTCCAACACCAATTTTCCGTCATGCCTAGGATAACCCAAGATTGGTGCGCTGATAAGAGCTTCTTGCAGTTGTTCGAAAGCTCTCTGACACTCGTCATTCCAGGAATATTCTTTGCCTTCTTCTGTTAACTTAGTTAAAGGTTTAGCGATGTTGGCAAAACCTTTCACGAACCTTTGGTAGTAGGTGCACAAGCCCAGAAAACTTCTAATCTCATGCTTGTGCTTGGGAATAGGCCATTCCTTAATGGCTGTTATCTTTTCTGGATCTGCCGTGACGCCGTCCCCAGATACGATGTGACCCAGATATCTTACTTCACGTCGGAACAGATAACATTTCTTAGGACTCAGCTTCAGGTTGGCCTCACGTAATCGTTAGAAAACTTCTCTTAAATTCTTCGAGTGTTCCTCAAATGATTTTCCTACCACGATTACGTCATCCAAATACACTAGGCAGGTTTGCCATGTCAGTCCTCTCAAAACTGCTTCCATGAGCCTCTCAAATGTAGCGGGAGCATTGCATAGTCCAAACGGCATCACAGTGAATTGCCAGAGGCCTGATCCTATCGAGAAAGCAGTCTTCTCTCGATCTGCGGAATCCATTCCAACTTGCCAGTATCCACTTTTCAGATCTAGTGTAGAAAACCATCGTGACCTAGAGCGAGTATCTAGGGTGTCATCTATTCTGGGTATCGGATAACTATCCTTCTTAGTGACTAAATTCAGAAGTCGGTAATCTACACAAAATCTTGTAGAACCATCCTTTTTCTTCACGAGCACTACGCTGGAGAGGTCCATGGACTATTTGATGGCTCAATGACTCCTTGTTTGCTCATTTCTTGAATTGCGCTCCCGTAACTAGCTTCCTTATCATTTATAACAGGTACTCTGTTGGACTGATCTTCTTCCTCGATGGCTCTTAAACGGTGCCCTCGGGAAGTTTGGCTTGCTGCTTCATGCTCCAAAGCAATAGCTAGTGCTTCTTCTAGCAATTTTGGCCAGGCCAGCTTCAACGCCTTCTGCAGCTCGCTCTTCCTCAATCCATTTACAAATGTGTCCACCGCGATTTCATCAAGGAAGCTATCGGCAGCTGTAGGATATGCTAGCCGCACAATACGAGCTACTTCCCCCTCAAATTCTTGACTCTTATTTGCATGTAGCACCCGAGATCGTAATTGTGCTTTGTATACTTGCTGAAGATGACTGTCTCCATACCGATTCTCCAATTTAGAAAGCAAGACATGTTAGTTTGCTTGGCCAGCTGGAATGGACCTTAGGATGTCTGCTGCATCACCTCGTAAAGCAGCAGTTAACGAAACAGCTTTCTGCTCTTCATTCCACTGGTTAGCCATTGCCACAGCTTCAAACTGCTTTCGATAGGTTTACCAGGAGCACTTTCCATCAAAGTTTGGCAGCTTAACCCTCATACTACCTGCGGCTAAGTCATCTTCGCCTTTGAGTGTCTAGCTCCCACTGCAGTAACCATTCTTAACTGACATTTCCAGTGTCTTGATTTTTTGTTGCAGTAGCTCCATCTTCATCTCTGTGGTGACAAAGTTTTCGTCAACTATTCTTGAAATTTCTTCGAATTTCTTGTCACTATATCTACCAGCTTCCTCGATAGTTCTGGTCACCTCCTCAAACCTCACATCACTTTTTCTGGAAACATCTTTAATTTCATCTTGAAGAGTTCTAGAAACTTCTTCAAACTTTTTCGAGACTTCATCAAATTTCTCATTATTATTTCTAGAAATTTCTTCAAACTTTTTCGAGACTTCATCGAATCTTTCGTTATTTTTTCTAGAAATTTCTTCGAATTTTTCATTATTATTTCTAGAATTGTTTTTCCAGTAACAGCTTTTCCGGAGAGTGGAACTCGAACATATCAGGATCGTCTCCATTTTCAATCAGAGTGTCCCTTAACCGTTTCTGGAGGGTCGCTTTATTACCGGAATCATCACAATCCCGTTCCACCAATTATTCTTTGAGTTGTTTCGCTGTTAGCTGCACTAATTTCATTTTGAATTGTCTTTATTAACAAAGTTAATTATTCGATACAGTTTTCCAAGTCTTCAACACGAAAACGAACAAAATTCTTCACACTAACACAAAAATGAACAGAAAGTTTTCACACGAAAAACGAACTAAAGAGTCTTCACACTAACACAAAAACGAACAAAAGAGTCACTTAAATCTAACGAAAGTCTCAAAAACACTCAAATCTGCACGAAACCGCAGTCTCTTAAAGTCTGTCCAATTTTATAATCCCTCACTGATTCCACACTGACACCAATGTAACGGGAATTTATATTAAAACTGGATTCGATTTATTTTCACTTATTTATTTACACCAATAACTAGACGACTATATACACATTTATATTCACACTTATTTCTCTGACTATATACGACTTTCTATTGTCTATGACCTATGACCGACTATGTATCACTAACTAAACAACGACTTCCGTGGTCCGTGTGTTTATATCCACTTAACCTCCTATCTCGAAGCTTCTCGTTCGTTCTAATATATTGTTCTGGATGTAATTCCCAATATTCCTTCGAGAGTAATCGAGGTGCTTCCGGGGCTCCAGAGTGTTCTTCCAGATATTTGTGTGTGTGTGGATGTCTTTATTCGGGTAACTCTTCACGTTACAGTACAGTTCGGTGTAGTTTAGTCCTTAGTAGGGGGCCACCAACAACATAAATAAATGACTCGGTTAAAATATGCTTGTAAATAGTGTAAATAATAAATATAAATTTTTCATAGTACATAAATAATCAGTGATATGTTTTTTTAAATAAATAAACTTGGAGATAAATTATTCCCGGTAATTTTTATATACCCGTTACAATAGGTTCTTGAACTAAGACCAAGTTTTTCACAGTTATATTGTCATGACCATAGGAGCAGCATCTATATTCATTTCATTTAGAATAGCCTGTATATTTTATTGACCGACTTCCCAAAAGGAGGAGGTATACAATTCGACTGTGTGCTTTTTTTTGGTTTGTGCGCGCCTTTCATATAGTAAACGTACTCCGATTTTGATGATTTTTGATTCATTTGAAAGAGGGGGCTTGAGAAATGGTCCCATATTCGTAAAAACTCAAAATTGAGAATCTGCGTTGATATAATTACAGATAGGATAATATCCGGAAACGTTTAAATGGAACATTTTTTCAAAAGAGTAGCGGTTTTCGACATAGAGACATTTTAAATTCTCAAATATACCTATTTTCGCTATGTGGAGAGGGCGATTTCTGTCGAAAATTGAAAATCTGTTTGCAGTACATGAAAGACATAATTATTTGTAGCAACATTTATACTGAACATTTTTCCCTTAGAGTTACGGTTTTCGAGTAAAATCGGTGTTAAAATGGTAACAACTAAAATATTCAAGCGTATTTCCGCAGCGATGTTCTGAGATCTCAATAATAACAACTACAAGCAAGGAATATACGTGGGTAATAGAATAAGTACTATCTTCATTGGTATTAGTGAACGTTCAACGATTTTCGTGACTAATGTTACACTCAAAAGTGTGAAATAAATATTTTTTACAAAAAATTGGACCGACTTTATTAGTTGGTGCACTGAAAAGTATAAAATAATATTAATTCTATTGGGGCTGGTACTTGTGAAGTTGGTGCCAAAAGTTACCAATCTACCTGCAACTGCACAACTTCAAAAGTAACAGCACCAATAGAATTAATATTATTTTATACTTTTCAGTGCACCAACTAATAAAGTCGGTCCAATTTTTTGTAAAAAATATTTATTAGAGTTTGATTCATGCAGATATATCGAATTTCTAATACTATTTTTTTCAAAAGTATAGGTTAATAATGTTGTATATGGTTGTTATTGTCTGTTTGCGAAATTTGAAAAATATGAATTGAATCAATTCACAATTTCCGTCTTATCTGTAACGAGTATATCATTTCTTTTACGGATAATTGTCTCTATTTTCCCCCCTTTAACTAGGGTAGTTACGAACTGCCATTGCTTTTTATGATTATTGCGTGCTTGGTCCCATCTCGTACTAAAAATTTGCTTTTAGTTTTTTTACGTGCCACCGAATGGAAAAATCAAAGTCAACTACTTTATAAAAGTAAAATATTTAATTTCTCGGATTTTAGGACAACAAAGCCAACTTATGGTACATCATCAAAAAGGTAATAAAAAAGGCTATTCAAATTTGTGGAAGGCTAATATTGCTCCCATAAGAAAAAAAAAGTTCATGATAGTTACACATAGAGGAAAATATGTCAGGTTAAAAAAATATTAACACCATTAGAAAGAGTGAAAAAAGTGGCAATGTAAATATGTTATTTATTTTGAAATTCATTTGGAAATAAAGCCAGGAAAAAAATAAAATGATTTCCAGAAAATTTGGCTTTTTCCAGATATCTCCGGAACTACTCGAAATTTTCAAACTTTCTAAAAGGCGTATTGTACATAATGCGCAACTTTGCCTCAATTTAACCATCTTCGTATTCCCTATAGTTTCCGAGATCCCAATGGTGAGAGTCGAATTTGAAACAGCCTGTATAACTAACTATTTACAATTTATATCACAATATTTATTTCTCTTGGTTAGCACGTTCAAAATTCACTGACTTGACTCGCTCTCGTTGTCTTATTCAAATAAGGTATTTAAATCTATCGAACAACGACGCCGATATGCTTCTCAAAACCACCGGTCACCGGACGCATACAGCATAGATAAACTATTTATACGGAGGCCGGAGGCGTTGGAGGTATGTTTTCTCTGGGAGGCGTACAGCATAAGCATACAGATCGCGCTCGATGCTGATCACAGAATTCAGAATACTAATAAATAAAGCTGGTGCTACTGGAAGATATTTCGTGCGGCATCTCGAATCTAGGCTGTTCCTTTGGAGGTATTGTTCCTTTGGAGGTATGTTTTCTCTGTTTGCTCCCAGTTCCTAGAGGAAACATACCTCCGCTCAAAGAATAGATGTTTTTTATTCTTTGTCTATACAGCGATCTAGGCATAGATATAGCAGAAATGTCAACTTATTTTTTTAAATTTGAAAGTGAAAAGTGACAAGCCGTATATGAATAGTTTATCTATGGTGACAAGTTGTGTCCAACACACATCTAGCTAAGAAAGCGCTGCAACATTTTTGACAGATTTTGGTATCAAACGCTTGCAACTTCAGAAATATTCCAACAGTTATTTTTGAAGCTTCTGCATAGATCAGCTTGGCTTAAGAGCGTAAGGAGTCTAACAGAAAATTCTGTCAAAATTGTTGCAGCGCTTTTTTAGCTAGATGTGTGTTGGTTGGACACAAGCTATCTCTCTCTTATTGTTATTGTACTATGATCTGCCATGATCTAACTGACATGCGATAAAACTTACGCGCGACTTTCACAGCTGGAATCGGAGGTCGAATTACATAGGTAGCAAGTGGGTCCCTTATCGCCTTGTTCATATGTCAAAGTTAACGATAGGACTGCGAAATTGAGAAAAGGGGATGTTACTTAGAACATAAAAAACCTTAATCTTATTGAAAATTTATGAGTTTATGAGCACCGAATAGAATATCAAGACCTATCGAGATGGAAATATATTATCGTATACAGTTTGCACCATCATACAACTTTGCATTATCCTTTGAATTTGTATTTTTATGTTTTAAGCAGCATCCCCCTTCAAATGCGAACCACGCGGCAGAAATTGGAAGCTGAAAAGACAGGACGCTAACCGAACCACTTTTTCACTCTCGTTTCAAGACCTTTCTGTATGACCGTGGCTGTGGTACATTGTTATATAATCAGAGACAACCATGGTTGTCTCCAAGAATATATAAAGGGAGGATGACTAACTCTGTATCCTGTTCTATAAACAGAAGTGGCTGAAATAACGTCTCGTGATAAGTTGTCAATTTGGGATGTTGGGCAGTATTTTACTAAGTGTCTATTGTTGTATTTAAGCTTCCTTCGCCCATACTACATAAGGATGCGCTGCGTGATTTTGGGCAAAACACCGAAATGACATACGATAACCCAATGTTTTTTGTGCTACTCCCACTCCTCGTGTTATTCGTCCTCCCTGTATTTGTTCATGGTTCTGGTTGTCTCTGTAATAATTAAACAAGAGAACAAGAGCCAGGCTTGAAGGTATGTTTTCTCTGAGCCAGGCCGAGCCAGAGAACACTAACCAGATGCCAGATAATGACACTAACACTACAACACTACCTCCCGCCTCCCAGAGAATATGTAGGTATATATTCTCTGATATGTACCTACAAACAAGAGCTAAGAACATTGTTTTTTATTTTGTTTAATTGCTTTGAAATTGCAATACTGCATAGATATAAAAGAATATTGATAGTTCAGATTATTCATTTATTAATTTTACATAATGTCAAGACCATGGTTTCGAAGAAAAGGTTCTTCAGGTGGGTCCAATCGAAAATATGAAAATAACAACAGTCCCAGTTTTATAGAAGATTTACCAAATTATGGATATCCTGGTTATAAGCTATATTTCAGAGAAAAGAGTTGGTACATCTACTGGTCATACCGAATAATATGGATTATAATGTACTTTTTCAGAGAAATGTTCCGCTGAAACTTTAAAACATATCGAATGTTTTCTAAAATTCATAGAAAATACTAAGGGCATCTATAACATCAGAGATGTTTTTCAAAGTAGATATTTCAATGTAGAGTACTCATCTCTACTAATGGATGATATCATTGCTTCGGAATGGCCGGATATCAAGGAGGATTTAATAAATAACACGGAATATTGTATAAAATGTATGGGGCTAGCCATGCATACATTCTTATATAGAAAGAAGCAAAATGAATCGACTGCAGAAGAAATAGATATAGGTACCGTGTACGCAAGAATAATAAATTTCGAACCTGTTCTTCAGCTGAAAAATTTAGGAGTTAATTGCTATGGTAAGATAATTGAATTTGAAGCTCTAATTTTTAGGCTGGGATTTTAGGTCAATTAGTTGCAATCAAAGGTACTGTAATAAGGGCAGAAAATGCAAAATTATATTGTAAATATTTAGTATTTTCCTGTCACATTTGTAATGGGACGCAATTGGTGGAACAAAAGGATGGAACTTTTACACCACCTACAAGCTGTTCTACCAAGGGTTGTCGTTCAAAATCAGAATTTGTCCCCTTGATCAACTCACCGTTTAATGAAATAATCACTTGGCAGAACTTGAGGATACAAGAACTTCTTAGACCAGAAATGGTCAGTGAAAATTTTGCATGCAACCTAAATTATTAATGCTATTGATTATGCTTTGATTTGATAAACAATTTCCTTTAAGTGCGACGATGCCAGAGTTCCACGAACTCTGGACTGTGAGTTAACGGAAGATATGGCTAAATCTTGTATTCCTGGAGACGATATCACTGTTACAGGTGTTGTTAAGGTGTTTTTTATTGAATATACCACTGGATAAATATTAAGAGTCTTATTTTTTCTCAGGTTCGAGATTCTCAAAATAATTATGGTAAAAATAAGCAACAAGCACTATTCAACATGTATTTAGAAGTTATATCAATTTTTAATAATAAAAAGCAGAGCAGCAGTAATAATAGTAGCGGTCGATCAACAGATGTTATTGTTTTTAATACAAAAGATTACTACCTGATAAAGGTATTTTCCATTTCCCTGTTAATACTAAATAAATTTGATTGAGGATCACTCCTATTTTTTGTAGGCAATTCATTCCGAGAGAAATCTTTTTAGACTGTTAGTTCATTCAATGTGCCCCCATATCTACGGTCATGACATTGTGAAAGCTGGTCTTCTACTTGCTTTACTTGGAGGTACCAAAACCGATACATTTAGAGCTGAATCTCATGTACTTTTGGTGGGTGATCCCGGATTGGGGAAGAGTCAGATGTTGAAAGCTTGCACTAACATAGCACCAAGAGGTATGTGCGATATTCTTCTAATTATCGGATTCAGCCAACTATACCAGTTGAGTTTAAGCACCTATCATTGTTAAAATCCTAGTAACTTCTGGTAGACTAATATGCGCTTATATTTCTTCTTCATGAACAAACAGGTGTTTATGTTTGCGGTAATACCAGTACTAGTTCCGGTTTAACGGTCACTGTGACTAGGGATGGCAATGATTTTGCTCTTGAAGCTGGAGCCTTAATGTTAGCCGATCAAGGGTGTTGTTGTATAGATGAATTCGATAAGAGTCCCGCGCAGCATGCGGTAGGTAATTGGATAATTGAAAATGTTAGCCATAAAATCAATTATCAGCCTTATCGAAAAAAGCATTCTACTGAGTAGAGGTAATATTTTCAGTGTCTTCTCGAGGCTATGGAGCAACAAACTATTAGCGTAGCCAAAGCTGGTATTGTTTGTGATCTTCCAACGCGAACAACGGTTCTAGCAGCTGCAAATCCAGCTGGTGGGCATTACAACAAGGCTAAAACAGTTGCGGAAAATTTGAGAATCGGCTCACCGACATTGTCACGCTTTGATCTTATATTTATCCTGTTAGATCATGCGCACGAGGTAATGTAATAAATATCTTATAATCCATAAAATGATTTTAGTTTATGCTACAAGTGGGTAAAAGGGCCAATATCCGACAATAGCGATATCGCAAAATCATACTACGATATGTCAAAATTAATAAAAGATGGCAACCCATGAGTGGGTAACAAATTTAACATGTATCGGCCCTTTCTCATGTGTAGATTATTTTCTGCATCACCTGCTTTGGAAGTTCAATTTTAAAGGAATATAGAACTTTCATCATACCTATTCCAAGTCAACAATTGGGATCTTTCACATGAGCCTACGCTACCAGCTACCATGTAACTATGATGTTTTTTAAGGCTCCTCCCATTTGACAGATCTCAATATGATGCGTAAGTTCCTAAAGTGTCAAGATGTATGGAAACAAATTATCTCATTATACTGGATGGCATTTTGTAACACATGCGATATATTATTTCATCAGCCAACAACCGTTAGTTTCTATATGTGGTGATCTTTGGCAAATGCATAAATACTGTTGTCTATAGTAAATATTGATGTTTGTTAAACCACAGTCATTGAAAAAAAACATGGGATATGGTTTATTATTTTACTTTACTCACTAGTGAGAAGGTATCGGCAAGATGTGGATATTAAGCACATTCGACAATTGAGCTTTCAGGGTAGGTGGTTGGTGTAATTTTTGAAATTGCTCTATTTTTTTCAAAACTATTTATTTGTTCATATATTTATGTTAAGCATCTGGACTCTTTTGTCACCAAACACGTATTAGGTATGCATACAGCAGAGGCAAATAAGAGCACCCAAAATGGGAACTCAAATCCCACTGAGGCAGTACACCGTGAGAACTTGAGGTAATTAACTATTTGAGCAAAAACAAATAATACAATACGGGAAAAATTGTGCATTATCTAAACTTCTTCGCATCTCACAGAGGAAACATTTGTAATAAGTTCAACAGCAACCTTCATTATTATTTAAAAATATCACGAGTCAGCTGGAACTGGATTTATGTTTTTTTTTCAAAAAAGAGCTTTTTCTCTTCATAAATCATTTTGTCCTATATTAAACACTTCTTATATTTTTTGAATTCTGTCAAGTCTTTTTGTATATTTCATAGAAAAATACAACTTTTTATATCATTATATATATATATGCATATTATATCATGCACGAATTTTCTTTATACATTGCCTACCGAAACTAATTTCGTAACTTGTGAACTTAGATCCCAATAAAAATAATATTGATACAAAATTAGCACACAATTATAACTGTAAGCTTACGAAATATTAAACAGGTTTAAATGTGGAAATATGTTTTCTCCATTTTTAAAACAACCTGTAAAATTATGTGCTCACAAAAGCACACTTGGCAAAGTAGTTTTGTATTATTAACACTTTGTTCGCAGAATCATGTAGAATGATGTTTTCAGAAATTGGGAAAACAATACTATCTTCGGGTCTTAGAAAATAGTTAGTATAAAAATTCTGTCTCACAATCGATCGTAAGTTTATAATGGATGAACAGGGCATTCATATCAATTTGAATTTTATTTATATCTAAAAAACTTATGGATCTCTAGAATTGGTAAATATTTTAATCTCGTCAGTTTTTTGTCTATTAATATTTTATTATCTTCAGAGAGCGGTTGAAAGTACTGCCAGGTGAAAAAATAGACCATATACCACATATTCTTTTACGAAAGTATATAGCTTATGCTCACAAATACGTCAAGCCACATCTTACAGAAGAGGCCAGGATATTGATAAGAGATTTTTATATTACATTAAGGCAAAGATTTCAATACGGTGATTCTACACCAATAACAACAAGGCAACTTAATTCCTTGATAAGGTTGACACAGGTGAGTGAGTGTATTTTTTATTAGTAATAAAAAAAATATAGTTAAAAACTAAGGCAGAGTGAAAAAAGTGGCAATGTAAATGTGCTATTTATTAAGAAATAAAGCCAGGAAAAAAATATAACGATTTTCCGGAAATCTCCGGAACCACTCGAAATTTTAAAACTTTCTAAATGGCCTATTGTTGAGCATATAAATGCGTAACTTTGCTCCAATTTAACCATCTTTGTATTCCCTATAGTTTCCGAGGTCCCAATGGTGAGCGTCGAATTTGAAACAGCCTCTCTACAAGTATGGTCATTATAAAAATATAGTAAAAAAGCACTCCACGCATTTTACAATCAAATTAAACTCTTTATATTCCAAAATTGTTTTAGTTTTTAGTTCGGATTGTTATTAAAGTGTCTATGTATTTTCTAATTTTTTAGTCTCTCAAAGTTGATAATAATTATCATGATACTCGATTCCTTAGTGTATCTATGTATGTCGCTAGTTCAAAATTCGTTTAATTGCATTGAAGGATAATATCAAAAAGTGTCGTAAAATATTAACCTCTTGATGGTCTGTCAATCAAATTAAGAATAAGACTGATAGTACATACTTAACCAGTAAGATAAACATTATTTTATTTTATCCTTGTGATCCTGGTCAGTATACTAGGATAAAGTTATTAAATTTTTGTATTGTCATTGGTCCTTGATATGAGTTTAAGTTTTCAAGTAAATCGGACGTCTACAAGTTCTGAAAATTACGTTACTTAGTTAGAAGCTAATGAAAGCGTGTTAAGAATAATATTATTATTATTACGGAAATTATTATGAGATTTATGTTCTATTATTGTTTTTTTATTATTACTTTTGGAATATGTAATATATTGTTTAAAGCAGCTGCAAGTTGTGTGGTAATGATAAAACAGTCATTTTAAACTAAGAAAAATGAAAACATATTTGTACTGAATAACCATCTTTGTATGTTTGAGATTTGAAGATAAACTTTTTTCTATTTATTTATTTTCAATAAATCTTTTAATTTTCTCAAGTTCATCAGGAACGAAGTTGAATCATCAAAGGTTATTCTCATCTCACTCTTCTATAACTCATGATCTCGTGGTTTCATTCATTTCAACTGGCCTACTTATATCTTGCGAAATTATCTTGAACCGATTTAAATTTAAGGCAAGAGCAAAAGCTGATTTGAGGGAGGAAGCCACTCAAGAAGATGCCACAGAGGTGATTGAAATAATGAATGCCAGTTTGTCTGACATATTCACAGACAATAACGGTTTATTGGATAGAACAAGATCTCAAAATAGTACAGGAATGAGTACAAGAAACAAGGTTGGTATAATAAAGTATAAATGGATCATGAATTATATCTACATTATCAGAATGGGCTTATTGTATTGACTATTCTATACTATCTAGTTCGAGTCTTTTTGCAGATTCTTTGTTGTAGGCAATGAAATTATTGGCGGCAATACAGCAATCCTCGGAAACGGAAGCAAAGTCAATGTTTACAACAAAAGAAATCAAAGCATTGGGTGAACAAGTTGGAATTAAAAAGAACGAGATATTTGAACTTGTGGAAAGCTTGAATATTCAAGGGTTCCTATTGAATAAAGGGCAAAGTAGATATCAACTTGTTAGTGCTACCACATGAGGAATGAGTTGGCTTGATTTTTATATTTCCTAATAAATATATGTTTTATATTCTGTTGTATTACATATTTACAAAATCGTGAAAGAAAGAAAAACTTGATACCCTTCATGCATACAAAAAGGTGTGATGATGTAAATACATCTCAATATTTTTCCATGCCAGACAAAAAAAAACAATAAAAAAAACTGTGGAAACAATTTCTACTATTTACATTTAATAAAAAATATAATAGTCCCTGTACCGTTACAACAAATGCCTTATAGTAGTACAAATATTTTTACACATTACATATACAGTATAATTTTGAAATATTTGCGGATATGGAAAACCGATTAGAAATATGTAATTGAAGGTCAGTTAAACTTGGAACCTATATTATGTCAATATAAAAGAAACTGATGTTCTCAAATATTCAGAATGAATAATGAGCGAAATTAATGTCCGGACTATCGACTTTTCAATTTATATTATGTTCTCGAATTAAAATAAAATAATAGGCTGTGAAATTTTTAAGCGAAAGAGAATATGTATTTTATTTATTATATGAAGTTTTAACAGCTTGCTATAGTTATTTATTGTACAAGGGAAAAAAGTACTAGGTTGTGTACCGAGAGCTAAAATCTAATATTTTTCCCGTGTATAATACACTATTTTTTTGTGACGGGGAAAAACTACGATTCAATATTGAAAAAATATTACAATATATTAAAGTCAGAAGATTATCGAAGTAAAATTTGAAGTTTTAAAGTGGTAGGCGACAATTAGATATGCGTTGCTAAGGAAACCTTTAAAGTAATTAAATATCTGTCAGTTTAATTCTGTGTTTTAATTAATATTTATGTGTCTATAATCTACCCGGGAAAAAAAATACTTTTTTCTCGTGGGGAAAAAAGTGATACATTCTCACCTGTCAACAGAAATAAAGTGTCAAACTTTTTTCCCGTCACAGAAAAATAATTATTTATTAAAAAAGGCCAGTCACCACGATTGAATTTTCTCATATATTTCAAAATCACCTCGTATAAATACAGAAATTCCTTAAATGGATCAACTTAAACAACAAACATTATTAGATAACAATAATATCAAAAATTTTACAATACTCTAGCACAATCATTAGGCCAGTTTCAAGTGCATTGTGGCAAGTACTCTATTTTTTTATTTTTTTATTGGTCTATTTTTAGCCTAAATTTGTTCTAATTCATCATGGATTATAACTGCTACTTTTTATTTACATGAATTATTCATAAATCTGTTAATTAACAGATACAAGCAGTACATTTTTCAATAACAACTGGCAAACAATATATAAGGCAAGGTATTTGTGCAGTGAAACTACGTTAAAAAGTTTATAAGTAGGATATGTGTCAAATAATTTGGCTGCACGAACAAAAAATGTTGTGATAAAGATGAAAAACAACCATGCAACGGAATGTGAAGTTGAAGGTACAAAATAATGTAAATATTGGTAAATATAAATATCATAGACACAAAAGAATAAAGATGACAGTGGCGCAGTGGTTTGCGTGTACGATTGCCATGCATTAGATTCCGGGTGATGCATAAAGATTCTTCACGGAGGCCATCTCGTGGAAAAGCACTTACTACGAGTAATAAAGCCACTCATAACTGATAGTTTGTTTGGATGGAGAGGAAGTAGTGTTCTCTGGTTTGGATGGAAGGTCCCATATATTCGTGAAAGGGCGCGTTTCATAAATACATACGAGACGTCACTACAGTAGTACTATGAAGAAGAAATATGCTTGGAGTTTATTATGTTTTTGGTTTCGTACGTCCATCAAATTTCATTTAACTTGAATGGACAATTGGATCTAAAGACAGCTTCAACAATAAAGATAATTAAATGGAAATTTTCAATTCTATTCTACTAGTAGCAATGATTTCAGTTTTATGTCGGAAATTCTGAGATATCATGGAGCTCGAACAATAATCATAATATTTACTGTTAGCAGCATTTAAGAGTTTTTATATTTGTGTATCAACAGATCGAAAGTTATGATTGGTAAGAAAAGTCCTAGTTATAAAAGACTTTAAATTCAAATACTCAATCAATACGACGGTGAGTATAGATAGGTGCGGTTGATAAATTACATAATTCCTAGCATTCATATACACAAGCTCCAAGATAGCTTTTCATTAAAAATCTGCAGGATTGCCTACTATAATACAAATTGGAAAAATAGGTATACTCGTCTGGAATAATTGAAAAGAAAAAAGAAGCATTTGTCTACAATTATCATAAAACTATGTACTATTCCTATATATAAATGCACTTATAGGATTTAGAATTTTCAATAACTATACTTGTTGTAGTTTGTAAATAAACTCAAAAATGACAACAGGGTGTAATTAATGTTGTGTTTCTTATATATTTCCACCAATTTCGACATACACAATAATAATTTTAATAAAAAAATCATTCACATTTTTATAATAAGGCATAACCATTGCGAAGACCTTTTATATCTCCAATATAAGTACTAAATAGTTCTTGAACTATTACATACAAATTATTTTATAACATATTCGATATTGAGGTTCGTTAATATAATATATAGAAGTGACTAAATATAAAAAAATATATATGATATACAAACAAAAAAAATAAAATATAACCTAGTGAGTATTCATTCACAACCAGAGTACAAGTGACATTTAAAAATATAATTAATATAATTATTCCTAATACATATATAGATATATAAATTTAAGAAAAATAATGGAGATTTGAAATCTCCAACGTAAAATTTCATACGATGCTGTGAGTTTTCGATAGATAAACTAAGAAAAATTGAGTTAAAGATCACAATTCCTCAACATTCATAGAAATTTAAATTTTTGCAAAGTTAAAGTCGAATAAATACAGGGTTCAGATGAAAAATTCATCATCTTATGTCACGACTTGGTGAACAATGTTTACCATTTATATTATATCTTGTGATGAAAGTTTGTAATTTATATTTTAAATTGTTCATACCGCAAACAACAGATAATAATAACTAACCAAAGCATATTCGGTTCTTTGAATTTTCAAAGTTCCTTACCAGTGGCTAACAAACGAACACAATTTGATACAATAATAAATATGATTTGAGAGAATACATTTGCTTTGAGCTTTTCGGGTCTAATTTTACATAAAGTTTCAAAAAGAGAGAGAAATAAATTATGATAGTGAACGATCTATTGTATTGTGCCGTATAAGCGTCAAAACATCTATTTATTATGACGCTTATACGGAATAATGCAATAGAGATCCTTACATTATCATAATTTATTACTCTCTGTCTTTCTGAAATGGAATACAGTTGATCGATTACTTCAAATAAGCACAACTGAACTTGATGAAATGTTATTTTCTCGTACCTAAAACATTCACATCAACTTAACAATCTCTCAATATGTCAAGAGTTATAAAAAAATAACTTCTTGTGTCAATCAGTCAATAATACTTTTCTTCAATTTGAGTATGTAAATGGAGACACATTCGTTATTTTTTAGCAACACCATTGAAAATTCTCTATCGAAAAACAATAATGACATGATTTTTCTCTATAAATAGAAATTCCTAACTGCAAGAATAATTTAGACATAAAAATAACAGAAATACAGACACCAGACATTCTAAAACAAGGTATTAACAACAACAAAAGTTGGTTCTTTGAACCAAAAAACAAAATAATTTTAGGATGACAAAATTGGTACGGAAAATATTACTATTAAGATTTAAATACACCCCTATTATTTATATGTATATTCAGATAATAATAACAAGGGTACGCGTGCGCGATAGCGCCCTATCTCATGTTTTTAGACCACGAAGGCACTTTTTGACACTACGCAGCCATCCTTTCTCAGGTCATAGATCAGACCTGTATTGCTCCCATCTTGCATCATCCGACTCATGGGTCAAATACCTTACGCCAACTTGATTCTCGAGAATGCGTAAGTCACACCAGGTCTGGTAGTCCTTTTAGATGGAGAAAAAAACCAACGATATTATAAAAAAATATAATAAGTCAGAATTCGCTTTCACATTTGCTGATTTGGTTTTCTACTACGGCGTTATTTACTATATCCAAATAAAGTCAAAATATTTACTTTTGAAGTTGTGCAGTTGCAGGTAGATTGATAACTTTTGGCACCAACATTACAAGTACCACCACCAATAGAATTAATATTATTTTATACTTTTCAGTGCACCAATTAATAACATCGGTCCAATTTTTTGTAAAAAATATTTATTTCACACTTTTGAGTGTAACATTAGTCACGAAAATCGTTGAACGTTCACTAATACCAATGAAGATAGTACTTATCCTATTACCCACGTATATTCCTTGCTTGTAGTTGTTATTATTGAGATCTCAGAACATTGCTGCGGAAATACGCTTGGATATTTTAGTTGTTACCTTTTTAACATCGATTTTACTCGAAAACCGTAACTCTTAGGGAAAAATGTTCATTATAAATGTTGCTACAAATAATTATGTCCTTCATCTACCGCCCACAGATTTTCAATTTTCGACAGAAATCGCCCTCTCCACATTGCACATTTGAGAATTTAACATGCGTCTATCTCGAAACCCGCAACTCTTTTGAAAAGATGTTCAATTTAAGCGTTTCCGGATATTGTCCTATCTTTAATTATACCACCTCAGATTTTCAATTTTCGAGAAAATTTGCACCATCCACCCCCTTCGGGGGCGGTTTTCGGAGGGAAGGAGATGTCGGATTCCCGTTTTTATGAATATGGGACCATTTCTCAAGGCTCCTCTTCCAAATGAACCAAAAATCATCAAAATCGGACTACGATTACTATATGAAAGGCGCGCACAAACCAAAAAAAAATCCCAACGGCCTGTAGTCAGCGGAAAGGTAAATTTTTCAAAATTCATTCAATTGAAATTTGAACAACCTTTTCATTGGTATACCTACATGTTATTACATAAAATTGTCGTATGTGTCATAGCCTTGCGGTTAGAGGTTTTTGTTTTGGCTGTTGAATATAAAGCAGACAGGGTTCGAGTTCCAATTCAAGGCAGAATTTTTTTTTTCGTCTATTTCTTTTCAATAAATATACAATATATTTTTTTAATCAGGGTCTATATTAAGATCTCCAGAAAATGTACAATTACATCAAATTTATATTGAGTTTTATCAATATTTGTTATTTTTCTTTATTGATTTTTATTTTTTTATCTGTGTATTTTATGAAAAATTGCTTTGAACAAAAGTTGTAGGTACTGATTATATCTATAACCTAAAATTATTTTTGATGATATTTACACTACGGCTCTTTTTTGATAATTTTTTTAAATGTTTGAATGGTCGCCATTTTGAAACTACTTACCCGATATTGCGCAATAACGAACTCGACCGAGATAAGTGTGAACGATCGCAATAGGTACATTTCTATAAGAAATTTACCTAAAAGCACTCAGTCGAATTGTATACCTCCTCCGTTTGGGGTTCGTCGATCAAAAAGACGTGCCCACCCGCTTCACAAGTAAGCAAACCACGGTTACAAAATATCAATACCCGTTTCAACCGTGGAACCCGCAATTTTATAAAATATACAACACGTTAAAAATACAATTATTGCGGTATTCATAACCATTCTTAGTTCAGTACTAGTTTAGCTTATACTAAAGCTATCACGTTACCTAGTTACTATGGTAAACTAAATAAACTAGAACCAAACTAAAACTGATTCTGAATATTGCTGTTTGTTTTTCGCAAAGCTATACAATACAAGATTCTTACAAGGGTTTACCCGGTTCTTGAGAACCTGTTGCATTATTGAGATTTAGATATTTGGTTTAGCGGACTTTTCATAAGGCTACTGACGGCCTAGGTACATGTTTTCATTCACTGATTTCAGTTCAGGTATTTTTTTTCAACTTGCTAAACGAAAACCATAAAAGCTCGGCTGAAAATCATGACACTATAGCTTATAACATTCGGGAATAATGTGGTTATCTATATATATATATGTGAACTAATTTTCAGGATCAGATCATTAGGTCCATCCGGAGACTACTCCTTACATAACAGCTAGTAAATTTTATCTTTTTATAATATTAAAATATACAAAACGTTTAATTTTTTCCTCTTTTTTATACATTCACTTTTTAAGAGATATAAATCACATCATCCATTCCTTCAAATTTAATCGATATAGTGTACTCAATATACCCAAATATCTTACCTGTAACCAAATGTCCGCTAATGATTTATCAACTGTATACCTCTTCCTTTGCTTAACTTGAAGTAAATTGTTTATCAAATTTTTAGCTAAAAATCAAACAAAATTATATATTAATATGTTCAATAACCATAATAATAAATAGTAGCATACCGTCTGAAGATATTTCTTTCCATGGATTCGGTGGATACATAAAATCAGCATTCTGAATTTGTTCATTGATATCTTCATCTTCATTGAACGGGAATGTACCACTTAAACTGACATAGACAATAACACCGACACTCCACATATCCAACGATCTATTATAACCTTTATTTCGCAGCACCTCAGGAGCTAAAAACATACACCAGCTCACACCTGTTCTAATCTCTTCAAAATAACATTTGTACGTTACCTAAATAAGCAGGTGTACCAACAACTGATCTCCTGAAAGATTTTTCACCAATAATTCGTGCAAAACCAAAATCACACAATTTCACTTGCGGATATTCAGAATCTGAACTTAAAAGCACATTTTCAGGTTTGAGATCACAGTGTACAATATTTTTGCTATGTAGATGCTTCAAAGCCACCAATATTTGCGTTATTAAAAACTTAGTAACACGTTCAGTCAGTCTACCTTTATCATGGGACAATATCATCTCCAACATATCACCTTTGAGTTTTTCCATAACGACAAAGATTCTTTCGGGTGTCTCAAACATGCGTTCTAAATTTACGACACCTGGATGTGACAGATTCTGGAGGATCGATACTTCGTTCTTTAGTTGAGCCTCTTGTTTCATGGGAAATCGCAGTTTATCAATCACCTAAAATGGCAAATAGTCAAAATATGCTTGTCAGGAAAAGCTGTGAATCTAAATTTACCTTGATTGCAACTGATCTTGCAGTTTTTCTATGCACTCCACCGTAGACGATACCAAATTGTCCAGATCCAAGAACTTCGTCGGGGTATATTTGGTAGATCTGACTCATATCTGTGATTTGTTCCTCAGAAACATCAGTCTCTTCATGTTCTAAATAAAAATACCTTTTTTAAAAAGAATATTTTGTGATAAGGACAACCGCTTCAAGTAATACATCTGATGCCAATTCAACTCTCGAAAAAAAAAAGAAAAAACATGACTTTTTTGGACCAACTTCATAAAATCCTTTACATACATATGGATTGAAAATCTGTATTTTCATATTTGTTTGTTCGTTTTGTATAGTAATCTTGCACCAATTTCGATAATTATTTTTTTATTGAAAAATAGTAGTGCTGAGAGATGGTCCAATATTGAGCATGTCCATTCCCCTCAAAAATAACGAGTGTAATTTGTTTGGAAATTAAAAATTCTACCTGTCACGATTAAAGAACTTTTATAAGAATTTCGAAGTTGGTCTAATCCAATTCACACGATATTTCAGAACTTTTAATTATAGTACCATTATAATCAATATTATATTGTGTTTTTCAGTGCATCATCTAATTACGTCGGTCAAAATAAACATTTTCAAATGGATTATACATTAGAAACTACTCACTGGCATTGGCTTGAACAGGAACAACTGCTTGTCGTATGGAAGATTCCCAGCTTTTGGCAAGGTACGCTCCAACACCACTATCTGGGGGTGGAAGATTAACTGAGTTGGCATCTTGCAAATCGTGTAGAGGATCTTGGCCAACAAAATAATCAACATTGGCAGTCCTTATTTCGAAGCAGTGCATGACTTCTGTGGAATGGAAAATACAATAGTACAACTCAATAAAAATAGAATAGAAAGTGAAATCATAATAATCGCACCTTCTTGTTTAATTCTTGCAGTATCGATAGCAAGAATCTCAGATAATGGAATCTCTTTGTAATATTTCGAGCTCTGTTCACTCTGGAATAAGACTATGGACTTGGTGTCCAAGCGCCAAAAATGCCTTCTAACCTAAGAAGACATACAGAAACACATCCTTAATGTTGGCTAAAAAATAATTGCCTTATATAAATGTATTACCGTTCTGTCTTTATTAGTAAAATGAACGAGCCAACCCTCTTTGATCACTTTGGAGCCACGTCTTTTTGTATGTTTCACGGATTGCACTATTCGTTGTAGAGGTATGTTAGCACTTGGGGAAGAGGAAGAGCTGCAACTTTTGTCATCAAAAAATATATTCATTGGAAATATAAAATTTCTTGAATTTGCTATTTTCAAAACTTGTAAGTACCAGAAAAACATAAACATGTTTTCATAATTCATATAAAAACCAAATGATAGATTTGAATTTGGGTTTGAGATGTGCATACATATAAGAAAATAAATTTCAGTACAAGATAGATTTGATTTATTCTGCTACAAATACGGCGGTAAAGCATGCTGTAGAAGGTTATATTTTAGATCATACGATAATTTGAAAGCAAATTAGAAAATAGTATATTAAGTGAAAAAAAAAGATTACAAGTTATAAGGGAAGAAATATGTTAAAGATGCCCTCACATCAAAATAAAGAGACAGACAAGTGATGGAAATATACCTGAAGCCTTTTATTTTTTCATAAAATCCTGCTAGCTAGTGCCTCTGCAATCCTAGTTTACATACTACTATATGCAAAATGATATGTGTATAAGTTGTGATCTTACGTGGAAGGAGAATGGTCGTTGTCATCATCGTGAACAGGTACTTCAATATATTTATTATCACCGTTCTCTGATGGGAATGTATCTTTTGGATCTTCTTGTTCTTCTTCCTCTAATGTTAGATTGTAGTGGCTGTCGTTGCTGGCACAACTGTCTGGGTATTCGAAATTTCCTTAAAAAACAATTCGATTTGGAAAAAACAATATAAAACTTTAATCATTTTCTTTTTCGTACCTGATGTATCTTTTAGCAGTTCCCCTGTACAATCTTTCGGCACCTTTTGCAAGCATTTCTTATGCACGTTGTAATTGCAATCCTTGCACTGTAGTCCTTGTTTGAAAATACCTCTCAGGAGTTTTTTGCAATACTGGCACACTGTAGGGCGTGTATAACTATGGACAACGAATGTATGGGGTATTTTTACTCTTGTCGATAATTCTTTCTCCACCCATACTGGTCGACCGCCTAAAGATGGAGATCTGTTGTTGCTCTGAAACTGGAAGGGGACAATAGAAAAAACGGCGTAATATGATTCTATTTTAAGGTTTCATGAGGAAAAGAAAAATATGCTCTTATATTCAAATAGACTTCTTCACTGGCGAATGGTATGAGTTTAATTTTTGCTTTCATTATTGCAATTGTAATCTAAGATACCAAATGTACCTCTCCTAATCTACATACATGATGAAACAATTAGATTTAATCCGCCAAGTTTGACATTCATTTTAATTCATTCTCTAACTCCATGGGTATAATTTGCCTCTTTATCCATCCTCCAATCGCTCTTAAAATACTTCAATCAAATACAAATAAATTTATATTACAGTTCTCTGACCATTATTATGAAACGAAATTGACATTTTATGCAACATAATTATTTTCTCTTTGAAGGCTAATGAATTTATTATATTCAACAGAATAAGACATTGATAACCATAATTAGTTACTCTTACAACTAAAGAATATTTTAACCTTGAATGTAGTAATGTAAATTTCTTTTTTCCTAATTCAATTGTATTTTTCTTATGAGATGAAGATTTGATAATGTTAGGTATTGTTTTATTGATTTAAATATAATAGTCCTTATCTCTGGAACCTACAGAATCAATATGAAAATAAAAGTTGAAATATATAGCTCATTTGAAATCAGTTGATCAGGATATTTTCATAGATGCGATAAGTTGGTATATTTTCACTTTTTTTTAGTTGAACTGCTTCAACTTAAAGTATAATTCTTTGGTTTATAAGTCAAATAAATAAAATAATAAAAGATTTATAATCCTAACGAAAGAAACGGGTCATATATCTGAAGCTTCTTAGAACCGGAGAACTGAATCTTGAAATGATTAAACCGACCACAAAAGTTTCTATTGTTTGGAAATTATGATGCTCAGTGGAGATCTAATAATCTTTCCAAATGTTGAAGTTTCTAAGGCTTTTGAATAAAACAAAGAACATATAAAACAGTTTTAATAAAAATAATAACAAAAATATGTTTTTACACTATCTAAAGTAATCTTAAATATGTATATAAGTAAAAGTCTATCAAAAACCTCCACCAAAATATATGTATACCTACATAATAAAAAACAAAAAATAAAATTGGACGGAATAAGTTACATTAGATCGGTTGACAGATGACAATACAAAATCATCGACAAAAAAAGAACATCAACTGATGGAAAACATCATCAATCCATAGTTACGCCGGTAAAAAAATTTGCAAGTCTTACCAGGCCACTGTCATCTGTTTGCGTGGAATTGACTGAAGAAAGGGATGTATTTGAACCACCAGACGGACTTCGTGGAACGTTCAAATTGTTGGACCGTCTGCGTTGCTTATCATCCAAAAGAGTGTACGAACAGTTATTTGGAACTTTTACCACACATCTTTTATGGTAGTTTTGACCACAACCTACACAGAAACAAAAACATAAAATGTAAATGTAATGTAAAATGTAATCGACTAGAATACTTACCATCACATTTGAGTCCTTGTTTTACCAAACCAAAGAGCATTTCACCACAAAAATCGCAAAATGTTGGTGTTTTGTATGAATGAACATTGAGAGCATGAGGCCTTACTATAGTTATATCAGGTATAGAAGAGCTCATTACTGAAACAAAACGAAAACATAATATATACATCTTTATTACCCCTTGGTCTCATTGTTAGTTACCTTTTCCCGTTAAAACAATTTCAATCAAAGTTTCATCCGTTACATCAGATGCCGAATTTATGAGTTGTAATATGTTATTAGAATTATAAACATGCCGGAATAACAATAAGCGATCCTCCAATTTGTTGACTCCATGCTCAGGAATCTGTAAAAAAAGTTTATGCTTTCATAAATTATTTAAAATTTAAGAAAAATGATAAAGGAAAACAGTAAGTGGCGGTTTGTAAGGTAAGGAGGATTACTCTTTGACAGAAGAACCGCAATAATGTTCAAACTTGAAAATAATTAATTGTAGTCAAATTTCGACCACTGGAAAATCACTATTACCTCGACTATTACCAAATAAATCATATGGAAAAAAGTTGTAAAATAGGACTTACCTTAGAATTTACAAAGTCACATGCGAGATTCTTGATTGTTTTTAGATTCAAAGATGACTGAGGAACAGTTACAGCGTCCCGAATCAGTCCAAATTGAAATAAGAACGTAACTTCTGGCCCCTGTTCATCCATTTTTTATTTGGCTTACCAAGAGGTGTCTCTAGATCCTATTGTAACAAATATTGGCATATAGCGAATTATGTTTATTAATTATCTAATCTAATTTATAAATACATAGGTATATCTATCAAAACACAAGTGTAAACAGATTTTCGGATATGTATCTTTTAACTACTGTTTATTTATCGGTTGAATTATTATTAATATATTCTATATACAGTGTCTACAAATAAAGAATAGCACTGGAGAAAGTTATTTAGAAACCATCTACAGAAAATTCGTCCACATAAAATATAGTACCGTTATAGGACCACTTCCAGTTTTAATTTAAATCTGAAATAGTACTTACCAATAATTTTAAACTATAAGAATGTTCAAATACCGAGCCTTTCAATGAACTGCACTTCTTCTTTCAACACCAAATAAAAAGATTTTTTATTAAAAATTTATAAATCATTGCGAAAACCATCTACATGTCTTCACAAGATTCAGAATTTGACATAGTGCTCTCACATAACACGCACTGACATATTTGGCTGGAATTGCTGGCATCATTCATACTACAAGGAAAGAGAATGATATTTCTAACCTATTACTTATGATTTTCACGTGTTCTGTGTCAACGATTGTTATACGATCGTATAATATAAGGTCTTGCATCTCCACTTAAAAAGTGTCACATTTGTAATTCTAGATTTGGCCGCGCAAGTCGCTGTAATCTATTGTCGTTGGCAATTTCTTAAATATAATTCTTGATTTGTACTGTACTGAATTCAAATTAATTTCGGAAACGGTAAGCGAATTATTTATTATATACTAAAAGCGATTAAACGAATGATTGTCTCTGATATGAATTTTAAACAGATACCTACTGACACATTGATCTAGCGACTAGCGCCACACCTACAATGGCTATAATACAAACTAAAAATATCTTCCATATCCATGACAATTTGGCCTACCCAAATTTCGTGGAGATGCAAGACCTTTTATTATACGACCGTGGTTTTATCCCCCTATAACCGCTCGTACCGGGAAACAAAATTAATTAAGGCCACAAAAAATATATTCACAATTTACAATATTAAAACTCAGACTAGACGAAGCAATAACTATTTCTTTATTATATTTTCAGCCAGTGTTAAATCTGCCTGTGCCAAGATTATCTCGGGAACAGATAGACCGTAGATAAGAGATGGTGCGTTTATGGTTACACCTATTTTGTTTTGTAGGGTATCGATACCACTCGCCTATGACACAGAATGGGCATCCCGCTATCACTAGTTGCTAGGTACCTAATAGTTGAAAAGTAGGTTTTGCAAATGACTGTTCAAAAGGAGAAATGGTCCCATATTAAAAAAAAACAAATTCAACATTTACTTTACGCGAAAAACGTTTTCCAGAAGGGGTAAAGGTGGCAACAATAAGTTGGACATTTAAAAAAAAAATAAAGCCATAATGAAGTCTGAAATATATTTTTGTCAAATATTTCCTATGCATAATGGCGACTTACATGATATATGGTCACCCTATATACCTAAGATTAATTTAATCACTTGTAGATTCAATTAAGTACCTACCTATTGGTTGGGTGTTATTTATTGTTATTTCTATGGATTAGGTATACCTACCTACCTACCTATTAAAAGTAGCATAAATAGGTAAGTATTAATAATATACATTCCTTTGTTTATATTGAATGAATTTATTTTAGTTCAAGCATATTTATTTTACATTGTAGTTATTTGTATCATATTCAAGCAATACAATTTCTTATCTTAATCGTAGTTAAACATATTGTAATTTTATCTATCAATCAACCCTCGTAATTTGCAGATGATCAATAGAAACGCGCCATGCACAAATGAAAAATATATTCATGTATTCAAAGACACTAAATCAATTTCACATCAAGGAAGTACAGCCTACTGATCTGGCAACATTGCTGTCAGTTCTATATCCATTGGTAAAGAAAATCCCTTTATAATACTGGTAAATTTGCACTGATCCAGAACAGGGATTTGTTTAATGAAGTCAATTTTCAATAATGAAGGGAATAGAATATACAACGTATGCATTTACTTTTAACGAGTATTACATCTTTTACGGTTTATGCTGTGTTTACCCTCGGATTTCCTGTAGACAGGCTCCATAGGCGTAGGCTATAGAGAGCATGAAGGCATAAATAGATGATGTTTCCCGTTTCTGTGGTTTACTAAAAGTATTTCTATTAACTGTCACTTTTTCAACAAAAGTTTAAAACTAAATAAATATACTTCTAAATTCTCACAATATTTTATTGTAAACCCCATGAGATGAGGTTGACCTCTTTCCATAGACTAATCCTCTTTCATAATGAAACACTGTTTTTTGGAAGATATTTATCACTCATGATTCCTTTGAGTATTTTGTTTCAATCAAGTATTTAGTCAGCTTTATGTTAAGAAACGCACAAAAGCCTCAGGATATGAGCCCAAGTCGTGTGTTCAACAGTCTTCGGCATAAAATATTTGATTAAACTACATAGTATTATTAAAGAATTTTAGGTACCTATATCGTATATTCCATCGGAATTCCAACAAATATAGCTTTCTGATCTTGACCTGCAACCCCGAAATGAACAAAATTCGCTTTACGGCTTACAAAATACTGAATTGCAAAGTTTACAGAATATAATACATAAAAAGATGCCTCTCTCTCTCTCTCTCTCTCTCTAGAAAACGTTACATATCCTACTGCTTGCCTCATGCTCCGCTCAGAGGTTAACGCGAGCCGAACCATGATGTACACTTATAGTGCCACGCAAGATATTTGAAAGAATAAATGAAAATAATTGAAAGTCCAAAATCTTACATATTGAGTCATTATTGTTTGGGGCCTATACCGGAAAACATTGGGTTCACAATCCATTTGGAACTGATAGACCCTTCAAATTTTGTCTAAAATATCTTGCATGACACTTTACATTTAAATTAGCCCTACTCGTATGTAGCCCCTAGTAGTACCGACTGACGAACTGAAGCAATTTATCTTTTATTCTGTAAATTTTGATATGGGAATAACGGTTCAGTTTATTGTGTTTTTGTAATTTCTTACATGCAATAGAACATCGTAAACATAATCTCTTTTCTTATAAATAAAGATGTACGTTTCATCGTTACCATTTCGATACTGAGCGTGTGAAATAATGGGTGAAGTCAAAGTCTGTCGCTCGAAGATAATACTAGGATACCTGGATTCTGGATTATTAACGTCAATGTTAAACTCACTCGCAGGAAATTTTATTCCGAATCAAAATCGATTATAAATATTTTGAGATTTTTGCTACTTGATGGATCTGATTGAAAGTGGATATAGTGGTAGCTTACATAATAAGTCACCGCTTCCGCTTTGGATAATTTTCATTCTGGAAGACAGAATGGATTTTACCCAAAAGCCAAAATGGCACCAACGACATTGACAGATAATCTTGGAGAGTAAAGTGCAGCAAACTATAGTAGAATAGTAGGTTTTCTTTTTTGGAAATTGTTGCAGAAATCAACCACATCAGCTAACTTTAAATATGAAGTCCATCAGCCGTATTCATTCATGACCCGTCCTATAGTTTAAATACCCATCGAATGGGGTTTCGTCACAATCCCTGACGTCATCTGCCACTTTACGCATGTCGTAAATAATAACTAACCTCAAAATAGTGATACTGACAATAGTGACATATTTGTTAAGGGGCTAAGCTAATCACTTTCGAAAAGAAATGTTTTGGTGATTTCGATATACAAAACGCAACTAGCGTTGTGTTTAGCGAAACCTGCCAAACTTTCAAACGCACAAATCAGGTATCAGAACTTTGACATTCGGTCATCAAGATGTCATCAAAACGCGTCTGTAGATGTAGACAAATACGGTTGTCTCAATCCTGGGTACTAGGGGGGAAGCGTTCGGTGCGGGAAGCAATCTGTGACGTACCCGGTAGACCAGCTCAGCCATTGCGTATCTAGCGGGCTTCAGCGATCCACTGGCACTTTTGTCTGATTAATGTTTTTGCTTACGATATACATACATAGTTCTAATCAATCTGAATGTAATAAAAAGTGACAAATCACTATAGGTGAACAGGCGGCGGGCACGAAGCTTTCAGACGAAATTTTTCTACGTTTCAATTAAACCATTCCATTTCAAAAAAAACAAGAATAGGTATTGTGAAGAAAATAAAAAATGAGTAATTTTGAAAAAAGTAATCTATCCACATTTATCGAAAGAAGTAATACAATCTTATCTGCTACAGAGAACGAGAGAACTTACATAAGAATCAAAAATTTCAATACAAAACAAATGGTTGCTGCAGGAATGAAATGCAATTACGTAACAAGTGTTCAAGAAGAAACAAAATTAATTAAAAAAAAAATTACCGACGTTATCAGTTGGTGCACTGAAATGTACAAAATAATATTAAATCTATTATTGGTGCTGATACTTTTGAAGTTGTGCAGTTAGATTGAAAACTTTTGGCACCAACTTCACAAGTATCTACCAGCACCAATAATTAATATTACTTTATACATTTCAGAGCATCAACTGATAACTCAAATTTTTTATAAAAATATTTATTTCACACTTTTGAGTGTTACATTTGTCACGAAAATCGTTGAACGTTCGCCATTATCCACATATGCTCTGCTTGCATTTGCTATTATTCAGAAAACTAAGAACATCGTCGCGGAAATACGCATATTATAAACTTTACCACTTTACCGTAACTCTATGGAAAAAATGTTCCATAGAAATGTTGCTACAAATAATCTGGTCATTAATTTCCCATTCTCAGATTTTCAGTTTTCGAAAGAAATTGCCTCTTCCACATAGCGAAAATACACATATTTCAGATTTTTACATGCTATAACTCGAAAACCGTAGCTCTTTAGAAAAAATGTTCAATTTAAACGTTTCCGGATATTTTGGTATCTTTAATTCCGCCATCTCAGATTTTCGATTTTCGAGAAAACTTACCCCCTTCGAGGGCAGTCTTCGGAGGGAAGGAGATTTCGGATCTGCGTGTTTATCAATATGATATGAATCAAAAATCCAAAATCGGAGTACGTTACGTTTACTATATAAAATGTACGCACGAACCAAAAAAAAAAACAAACATTCGAATTGTATACCTCCATTCGGGGTTTGTCGGTCAAAAATGAAAAAAATCGTGACTTGATTTGACACACAAAAAAACGGACACCTGACTTTTTTCGGTTTTAACTAATACCTTCGCACAATTTAGCTTATTTGGTCATTCAAGTTGTAATATTAAGAGATATCTGAATCAAAATTTCTATGAGGAGGTACCTAGTCTTCTTTAAACTGGAAAACTTGTCGACCTGTTGTTTTTCGATTTGTACCCACCCCGAACTTTCGAATAATTGCAAAAATTTGTGATTTCCTTTTCAGCTGTTTTTCGTTTATAGATTGATTTTCAACAATTTTATGAGCAATGCTTCCCGAAATTGTAATTTACTACTACTGTTCTTATGTTTATATGTACCTAACTTAATAAAATACTGGTTTGCTTGCTTTTGTTACTGTTATTATATGTAAAAACTAGGATATATGTAGTAAACATATAGGCAATACATAATGAGAGTGGCAAACGATTTAAAGTCAGGTCTACGTCACACGCGCGCTCACTCCCGATTGGTCAACTGCTGATCGAGACAACCGTGTCTCTCTACGGACCGTGGTGTTTTTCCATCTCGAAAACACCATTTGACATTAAACGTCAAAGAGAATAATAACAAACGTCAAAATAACAATCAGCCGATCTGATCGAAGACATAGGTTTATAACGTAAAAATTTTATTTCACCTAATTTACAAACAAAAAAAGAGATAGACAAGGTATGACGAAACCCCATTCGATGGGTATTCATATTATAGTTCGGTACTAGTTTATTTTAATACTGAAACCAAGAATATATAATGGGAGTATGACTAACTCTTTATCCTGTTCTATAAGCAGAAGTTGCTGAAATAACGTCCCTTGATAAGTTATCAATTTGGTATGTTGCGCAGTATTTGTGTCTATTGTTGTATTTAAGCTTCCTTCACCAATACTAGATAAGGATGCGCTGTGTGATTTTGCGCAACACACCAAGATGACATACTATAAGGCTGTTCGAGCAGTAGTTTGGGACGGTTCGATAACTGTTTAAAATGCGCATGTGCGGTTTGAAACAGTTTCCAAGTGGTTTGGGATTTTGTTGCTCGAACACCAAACTGCAGTTTGCAAACTACCCCTTCCACTTTCTTACATTTTCGTCGTCATAGACCAAATAACTATGCCCATAGATATGTTTTATGACCAAAGATAAGAGAGAACATCAATGAAAGACTGATGGACAAAACACAAACCAGGGTTTTTTTTTGGACTGTGGTAGTGTTCTCGGAAAAAGATTTCTCCAACAACGGAGAACACTATACCCTAAGAAGAAGAAGACGCTTCAACTGCGCCTGTCTCAAACTGAGTCCGGACTAGTTTGGAAATCGTCAAAGTACTGCTCGAACATCTTACTAGTAGTTGGGAATAAATTATTTATCGTAAATTGAAGTGCGCAGGCGTCTGACGGTTTGGGACTGGTTTGAACCGCTGCTCGAACACCCTTAATGACCCAATGTTTTTTGTGCTACTCCCACTATTCGTGTTACTCGTCCTCCCTATATTTGTTCACGACTGAAAATGTCAAGTTTGATATTATTGTTACCATAGTTACTAACTAACAATAACAAACAAAACAAACTAAACTACTATCGAAGTAAGGGCCGGTATCACAATCAATCCCTTATCACCCTACCTAATGGACGATTATAGTTAATTCTTCAATTTGTGTAACTGATAACTTGAGGAGAGGCTAAAAATATTGCATTTTATAATAAACGTTTATAACGTCAGTTACCTACTTCTCTCTCTCTCTAAGGTTTTTGGCCCTTGCTCCCTATTGGTGCATTTGGCCAGCTCATTCGGGGGGTTACAATCTTGTCTGATTTTGCATCATATTGTAACCCATTAATAATAGCTTTTTTTTTTTCCTCTATTTCTTTTGTGTTATTCTTGTATGATTATTCTTCAATGCACGTGTCAAGATGAGTCCAGCAATGTGCCTCGATCCGAGTATAACCTTCTCTGTCACGCTCCTAAGGTTATCAGCGAGGTTTTCCCTCTTGTCTCCTCCAGACCACGCTGCCACGTGCTTCTAACCTTAAAAGTTAAATAGGAATCGACCTCTTTTCGCTTGCACACCCCGAACTACCCTCGATTATCACGGCCGAGACTTCCCTGTCCACCTCGGGGGCCCAGCACTCACGTCCTCTACTAGCGTGTACTTCCCGTACGGAAATTTTTGATTTCCTTCAGACGCGAAGTGAACTCTACCGAGGTTGACACGGAAGTGCAGTTACCTACTTACTAGTTCTAGTAATGTAACTTTGAATGTTAGGTTCAATCAAAAAGTTTATGAAATGTTAGATTGTATTTTATCGGATATTAAATTTAACTATGAGATCGACTCTAAATGTGATTAATTATATGGGATTTACAAAAAAAAATAATTCACAATATTTTAAATCCCCACAATCCAAAAGGCCTAGTCTAGAGTAATATCTTCTTGCGTCAGAAGATAAGAATTACAAACAACAACAAAGTGTAATTTCATCGTGCTCCATTCATTCAACTGCATTTGGCAACGTTGCTTAACATATTGGGATGCTGGGGCAGGCTCATGGCTCATTCATCCACAGTTTTCCTCTACCTCGCTTTCGCGGACCGGACAGAGACGGCAACAAAGCACTGCTTACATGTATTGGGTCAATGTGCGTCGTGCATTAGGCCTACGAACTGGTTTGATGGGTATTGTTGTTAGTTTTCGTTTTTGTTTTTCCTGACTGACTTGATACGAGAGAGCTTTATTTCGCTACTACAAACCAGAAAAGTATTACCATTGTGACCGTCCTCGAACGTTATTTTTTATCAATTTATAATATATAATATAACTATTATACACATTATAGTGAAAACGGCGGCGAACAAAGAAGTGTCATGATGGTTTATTGTTAAAATGAATGTTGTTGATGGAAATGCGCCTGTTGTGTGTCTTTTGAAGTAAAAGTGTCCGGCAAAATGGTGCATGTTTATGTCTTCTTGTTGTTGTATGTTGGATTCTTCGTCAAATCTGAGTCTAGCACGGAAGCAAACGAATCTCATTTTGGAACAGGTAATAACGTCTATATACCTTTCTTAAGATTTAATTTGGTGCACAGGTAGAAGTAAATATACCGACGTAATGCTACCTGTTAGCTTCTTGATTCATCTCTCTTACACAAGAAGCATTAAAGCATTGATATTTTTTTATTGCGTTTATTTTGAATTTTCGCTGTTTTTATTTTCGTTAATTTAATTAATAAAATCTAAATGTATGTATAGTGATATAGTGTACCAATAAAACTACAATAATTTTATTAAAACCTATTACTCTTTATTAATAAAATAATAGACTAATTTTTGAGAATATTAGATATTTCTAATCATTATGCATTAAAGCATTAGCTATTTATTGAGTTGTGCAAAATTAACAAAACCCTTATGATGATAACCATAACCCTGCTTTCTCCTTAGTAAAACAAAAGAACGAATGAAAACATGACCTCTCTTATGACCTCACATCAGTGGCGTATCTTTCATGCATTTTTGTAACTTCTAAACATCTGTGTGTTACCCAAGTTCTTTTTGATGATTAGACAATCTGATTACGAACTTATCGACACTATCTCAAATGTGTATTTCCTGTTGAATGTTATATACTAAATACTACCTATCTCTTTCAATTGGGTACTTCACATAAGTAGCAGCTGTACCTAAATATTACAAAATAAATCTTCAATACTGTATAAGTATTTCATAATCAAAAGCACTTCTAGATACATTTCTAGAGTCATTTGTTATCACCGAAAACACTTGGAAAAAAATGTAATCACAGCACGGTCAATTTATCTTGACTAATAATTTGTTCAAAAACTTTTGACATTCCTATAATTTGTGATAACTTCTTAAAAGTGACTGATATCAAAGGTGCATATTCTATTTATTATGTATTTTATTGTATTCTAATGACATTTGCTATCTTATTATCGGCAGTCAGCTCTAAAGAAAAATGTTTCGACGGCTCTGCTCTCCCTATGAATTGTATTTTTTTTGTTAACAAATGATATGCATAGAAGGCTGTGACAAGTCGATTTTGATTTTATAAAAAATGACGTCATGGTTCTTTTGTCAATGGATGGGCCATAATTTTATATAAATGAAATGCTCATAATTCTCAGAGTTCAAAAATACCTGCCAAGTAAGTACCTAGTTGAGGATTAAAATTCAGAAATATATACCTAAGTACCTACTGAAATTTGCAAACTCCTTAATATAATCAAAATGTCAAAGCAAAGTCATCCGAATCAAATGTTTTATAGATGATATCTCGGATGATATTTATTTGCTATCTTTTTGCATTTTTTGCGGTTTGATTTTTTTTTTTGCTGCGGCCCATATATTTTTTTATTTACTTATTTATTTGGTACACCTTACAAACATAATAATATGTAATTCCATGTAAGAGGACTAGACCATAAAAATATAGAACAACAAAACAGCTTAGTAAGCTGCGGCTTAATTTTAAGCTATTGAAGAAATGAATAAATTCACATTGTTAACGACTTCTTTCGACAGCGAGAATTATTTGCTAATTATCTGCTTTGAAATTCTGAGAAAAACGTAGAATTCGAAAAAACTAAATGATGAAATGCTCATGACATGTTACTATAAGTCTACTCGTACGAATCCCTCGGATTACATGCTTTAGATTATAAGTATAACCATGGGTTATGATTTCCTGGATTATTTGCTGATGAACTATACCGTAGTTATTATATTTATTTGCTATAGTGACAACTGTCCGGAAAATTACGAAAAACCCATCATTGCAACTAAATGACAAGAGCGAATAGGTTCATAGAACTTATTTTTCCAATTTATTGTGGTAGCAAATAATTCCCTGGATTATTTGCTGATGAGATATACCGTATTATATTCATTTGCTAGTGCTTATCATCCAGAAAATTGCGAAAAACCCATCAAGGCACCAAAATGACAAGAGCGAATAGGTTCGTAGAACACATTTTTCCAATGTATGTTGGTAGCGAGGGTGGTATCAATATACGTTATTGTCGTTTTGGTGCCATGATGTGTTTTTCGCAATTTTCTGGACAATTGTCACTATAGCAAATAAATATAATAACTACGATAAAGTTCATCAGCAAATAATCCAGGAAATCATAACCCATGATTATACTTCTAATCTAAAGCATGTAATCCTAGGGATTCGTACGAGTAGACTTATAGTAACATGTCATGAGCATTTCTTCATTTTATTTTTTGAAATTTCTAAGTTTTTTCAGAATTTCAAAGCAGATAATTAGTAAATAATTCTCGGTATCGAAGTGAGTCCTTACCTCGGTCTTTACAATGTAAATTTATTATTTTTTTTTCAATATGCGCTGTTATAGCTTAATATTAAGCTATCAGAGCCTACCGTTATGTAATATGGGCTACAGCAAAAAAAAATATTCAAACGGCTAAAAAAGAAAAAATTACCAAATAATATTATTGCGTATGCGGGTTCGCAGATAAGTGAGACTAATTTAGAGTTATTAAATTAACTTTATTTACACTCGAAATAATATAAATTACAACTTAACTTTACTATATTCTCACTAACTTACTCGGACTCTTCTATTTATTCACACTGTCTTTTACATTCTGTCTTCATGCCGACAATTCTCCCATATATATATATATATATATCCCACAAAGGCTCCAGATCGTTCTAGCGGCTTCTGGACTTTGATTCGAAAGCCGCCAGTAGACGTTTCTCGAAATTCCTTTGTCGGCATTTTAGGAGTAGATGCCGACTGCTGCCGTCGCTCTCTTTGTCAACGCCGCTTTCGATATTTCCAACCACAGCATAGATCTCGCGCTTTCTTCAAAAGGATGCCGCCACACACGTTACAGTGTAATCGATTTTCAAATTTCGCCAATACAAATTGGTGCGGGGGTGCACCCCCTCTTTTCAAATTACGAAAAAATGGTCAAGGAATTGTGCACAAAATTATTTTTTTGTGGCCGTAATTCGCACATAACTTGAACATAATTTTGCAATAAATAATTTTTAAATTCGTTTTACACACCACTTTGTAGTTTGAAAAAAAAGTTAAGGGATGGAGTACATAATTAATTTCCTTTTTTTCGCCGTAATGTGCACTTAATTTGCACATAATCATAGTGTGATCGATTTTTAATTTTGGCAACAGGAATTGGTGCGGGGGTGTAGCTTGACGTCAAGCCACACCCCCTTTAATAAATAAAAAAGAAGGTGTATGCTTAGAGTAGCATAGTTGTTCTGTAGGTCATTGGAGAGCACATAATTTGCACATAATTATGGTGTAAGTAATCGATTTTCAAATTTCGGCAACAAAAATCGGTGCACGTCAAGCTGCACCCCCTTTTTTCAAATAATGAAAAAATGTCGAAGGAATTGTGCACAAAATTATTTTTTTGTGGCCATAATTTGCACATAATTCGCACATAATTTTGCATTAAAAAAATCATATTCGTTTTATGGGGGTGTGGCTTGACGGACCCGATTTTCGTGACTAATTTTACACTCAAGAGTGTGAAATAAATATTTTTTACAAAAAATTGGACCGACGTTATTAATTGGTGCACTGAAAAATACAGAATAATATTAATTCTATCTGTGCTGGTACCGTGTTATGTTGGTGCCAAAAGTTTTCCATCTAACAGCAACTGTACAACTTCAAATGTATCAGCACCAATAGAAATAATATTATCGAGAATATTATTTAGTATTTTTCAGTGCACCAATAATAACGTCGGTCCATTTTTTTTGTAAATAAATATTTTTTACAAAAAATTGGACCGATTTGTGATTATTTTAAAAAATTTAAACGTTTAAACGTCTCGAATTTTCCATTTTCGGGAAAAATTGCCCTCACCAGCTCTTTCTTTAAGATATAAAATTATTAATACCTTTCCATTAAAAAAATAACGTTGACGTCATATGTTAAGAGGTAGATGAGGTGGTAATATAAAGCTGCTGTTTGAGAAAAATATGAAATAATAATCAAAAAACGACACATAGTAATAATTTTGGAAAATTTTGAAGCTTCTAGTTCATGAACGCACTATACTTGTTCAGTACTACAGGCGGCTAAATTCTAATCTTATGAAGTTAATGCACGATGATATAGACATAACTTATATAACTGTTATTTATGCAACAATTATTGTAACTATTTCAACTATTTCATAGAACGACCAGAACTTCGGCGTAGTCGTCTCATACATAACATACTTTTTCTCGGATCTATCTAATTATAGTTTGATTTAGGATTGTTTTTCGAGTCTATTTGTATTCAAATATTTGGTTAAAAACAATTTAATCCAATAATGCCGACGTCTACTCTGATAAAACATTTTATATAGTACTTTTTTAACAAACGTTTGCTTTGTATTTAAAATATTAATTGTCTGTTCAAAATCTAGAAGAAATAAAATAACATACATGTATATTTAAGTAAATACCTAATTATTTATTTATTGTGATAATCTTTTCTCTTTTTGGGCCACTCAAAATAGATTCAATGTTATGATGCTAAAAATAACAAATTTAATATTGTGGAAGAAATGCATAGAGGTTCGGCATGAAATAAATATGTAATGATGATTCAAGTACCAAACATATAATGAGTCATTTGCTAATTTATAATCATTTTTTGATGTATATAGCAAGCATTCTTCATTTTCATTGTCGAGATATCAAGTTAAAAATATTAGGTACAGGGTCATTGCTTATGCATCCAATATCCTTAAAGTTAGCACTACCATTATCGAATTTCGATTCAGCGAGAACTGGATTAATTGCCGCTTATTTGTCTAAAATTTGTTATGGAAACTAAAAATTTGTCGCACTTTTTTGACCGACGAACCCCGAACGGAAGAGGTATACAATTCGACTGCTTTTTTGACCGACGAACCCCGAACGGAGGAGGTATACAATTCGACTGTCTGCTTTATTTTTTTTTTTTTTTTTTTTTTTGGTTCGTGCGCGCCTTTTACATAGTAAACGAGCTCCGATTTTGATGATTTTGGATTCATTTGAAAGAAGGGGATTGAGAAATGGTCCCATATTCATAAAAACGCAAATCCGAAATCTCCTTCCCTCTGAAAACCGCCCCCGAAGGGGTGGTGGGGGCGAATTTTCTCAAAAATCAAAAATCTGAATTGGTATAATTAAAGATAGGACAATATCCGGAAACGTTTAAATTGAACATTTTTTCAAAAGTGTTACGGTTTTCGAGATAGACGCATGTTAAATATGTATTTTTGCTATGTGGAGAGGACAATTTCTTTCGAAAATTGAAAATTTTTCGATACTACATGAAAGATATATTTATTTGTAGCAACATTTATAATGAACATTTTTTCCTTAGAGTTACGGTTTTCGAGTTAAATCAGTGTTAAAATGGTAACAACTAAAATATTCAAGCGTATTTCCGCAGCGATGTTCTGAGATCTCAATAATAACAACTACAAGCAAGGAATATACGTGGGTAATAGGATAAGTACTATCTTCATTGATATGGTATAGTGAACGTTCAACGATTTTCGGGACTAATGTTACACTCAAAAGTGTGAAATAAATATTTTTTACAAAAAATTGGACCGACGTTATTAGTTGATGCACTGAAAAGTATAAAATAATATTACTTCTACTGGTGATGGTACTTGTGAAGTTGGTGCCAAAAGTTATCAATCTAACCGCAACTGCACAACTTCAAAAGTACCATCACCAATAGAAGTAATATTATTTTATACTTTTCAGTGCATCAACTAATAACGTCGGTCCAATTTTTTGTAAAAAATATTTATTTTATTATTTGTTTTTGGTTCGTGCGCGCCTTTTATATAGTAAACGAGCTCTGAAAATCGCCCCCGAAGGGGTGGAAGGGGCGAATTTTCTCGAAAATCGAAAATCTGAGTTGGTATAATTAAAGATAGGACAATATCCGGAAACTTGAACATTTTTTTAAAAGACAGTTTTCGAGATCGAGGCATGTTAAGTTCTCATATGTATCTATTTTTGCTGTGTGGAGAGGGCGATTTCTTACGAAAATTGAAAATCTTTCGTTACTACATGAAAGACATAGTTATTTGTAGCAACATTTATAATGAACATTTTTTGCTTAGAGTTACGGTTTTCGAGTTAAATCGGTGTTAAAATGGTAACATATAAAATAACTAAGCGTATTTCCGCATCGATGCTTTGAGATCTCAATAATAACTGCAAGCAAAGAATATACGTGGGTAATAGGATAAGTACTATCTTCATCGGAATTAGTGAACGTTCAACGATTTTCGTGACTAATGTTAGGTATACTCAAAGGTGTGAAATAAATATTTTTTACAAAAAATTGGACCGACGTTATTAGTTGATGCACTGAAAAGTATAAAATAATATTAATTCTATTGGTGATGGTACTTGTGAAGTTGGTGCCAAAAGTTATCAATCTAACTGCAACCGCACAACTTCAAAAGCATATTTAAAAGGGTGATCTTAATCCTACATCGAAAATTAATGATAGTTTGTTGATTAAACCCGAAATGTTCCGTTACTAAGATAGGAGGTGTTGAAGTTTTTTTTAAAAAAAAGGAAATTAGTAAGAGTTTTTAACTACAAAATGTTGTTTGGAATGTTAAAACCCTAAAAATGACATCCTATGTTTAGGTTCAGCCACCTAGATTTATTTCACAATTGTATCCTTCAATAATTAATTACAATATTATTTTTGTCAAACAAACTGACGGTTCTTAATTTTTTCTCAAAAACGGCGCATTGTAGCCCAAACACTCATGATGGCAACTATTTGTAAAAATGAAGGGGAAATTCAAAAATAATTTTTATTCGGGGAAAATCATTAGCGTAACATTTTTTTCTTTTGAAATATCAAAGTCCGTGCTCGTACGCCCGCCACTGCTATATTTAGAAATTATATTTGTTTTGAAAAATGTGCCTTTATTAATAGCCACTGCTTACCAAATTTTATGAAAATATCTAAAGCGAATCTGAAAATATTAATTAATTTCCTTTTTTTTTCTAAACCTTTAAAACCGCGTATTCTAGTAACGCAACATTTTGGGACTATAGTAATCAACAAAATATCATTAATTTTTCAAGTAGAATCACCCCTTTAAATATTCGCTTATCATTTAGAACACCCTGTATATTTATATGATATTCTCAAATGTAGGTATAAGGTATAATCGTCATAGGTATCAACTTTTTTCTTATCACTGAACCTGTATCTGCCTTAATAATAATTTTAATTCAAATTTGATCCTTGTTCAAATAGTTACAAACACATATATATATATATATATATATATATATACGAACCCAAACGGAGGAGATGTGTGGTGAAGGGGGCAACTTCTCGAAAAAATCTTTATAGCGATGTTAAAATCTCAAATATGTGTATTTTCGCAATGTGGAGGGGGCAATTTCTTTCGAAAATTGCAAATCTGTGGGGACTATATGAAAGGCCAGATTGTTTGTAGCCAAATTTATAATGAACATTTTTTACTTAGTTACCGTTTTCGCGATACAACGCTGGTAAATTGGTAACATCTAAAATACTTATGCGTATTTCCGCAGGGATGTATTGAAAGGTCATTAATAACAACTTCAAGTAAAGAATATATTTGGGTATTAGGATAAGAAATATCTTCTTTGGTATTAGTGAACGTTCAACAATTTTCGTGACTAATGTTACACTCAAAAATGTGAAATAAATATTTTTTACAATTCGACCGACTTTATTAGTTGTTGCACTGAAAAATACAAAATGATATTGTTGCGTATGCGGGTTCGCAGATAAGTGAGACTAATTTAGAGTTATTAAATTAACTTTATTTACACTCGAAATAATATAAATTACAACTTAACTTTACTATATTCTCACTAACTTACTCGGACTCTTCTATTTATTTACACTGTCTTTTACATTCTGTCTTCATGCCGACAATTCTCCCATATATATATATATCCCACAAAGGCTCCAGATCGTTCGAGCGGCTTCTGGACTTTGATTCGAAAGCCGCCAGTAGACGTTTCTCGAAATCCCTTTGTCGGCAATTTAGGAGTAGATGCCGACTGCTACCGTCGCTCTCTTTGTCAACGCCGCTTTCGATATTTCCAACCACAGCATATATCGCGCGCTTACTTCAAACGGATGCAGCTACTTTGTAGCCAATACCGGCGGCTGTTCCCCTTTGCACGTTACAATATCAATCCTACTGGTTTACTTTTGAAGTTGGTGTCAAAAGTCTTTTATCTACCTTCTATAATTGCACAATTTCAAAATTACCAGCACCAGTGGAATTAATACCCAGCGATCCAAAGAAAAGTCATTCGAAGTAGCTATTGAAAGTGAGAAAGATTTCTCAGCATGTCTTTGGTAGAGTCGGATGAAAATAAGTTGTCATGTCATAATATTAAGCAATGACTATGTTCGTTAAATGAGTCAACAGTCGACGGCAGCAGTAATAATTACACATAAGTAATAAATGAATCTCTATGCCTCTTACAATATTGGCCGTTTCCATAGAAGAGACATACCAATCGTATAGTAATCAATAATCACTAATCATACTGTTCAATTCAATAGGTATATTTATAGTGAAAAAGTTTATGTAGTAAACGAAGGGACAGACGTCCCTAATAGAATTGTGGGTAATCACTCAATCGCAGAAACAAAAGATATGTTTTGTTGGACTATTGTTTACTAATTACCTGTCAAGTTTCTGATTATTAATAGATTGGTAATCAGTCACTTCTGTTTACCCGACCATTGTTCAAGTTTTTATGGATTCACTAAATCGACGTTGGAGCCAAAAGTTTTCAATCTAACTGCAACTGCACAACCAATAGAACTAATATTATTTTGTACTTTTTGACCGCCTTTAAAAAAGGAGAAGGTATACAATTCGGTTGTATGTTTTTTTATGGCTGTTCGCGCGTTTTGCATAGTAAACTTCGATTTAGATGATTTTTGTTTCAATTAGAAGAGGAGAGTTGATAAATCTAGAAAAACTCTAATTCAAAATCTCCTTCCCTCCAAAAAACGGCCGAAATAATCAAAGGTTTTCGCATTACAGTCTGAAATATGTGTTTCAGCTATGTGGAAGGGGCAAATTTTTTCGAGAATCTAAAATTCGTGACTTGAAAATTAGGTAGGGGACCATATACGGAAATGTTTAAAGTGAACATTTTTTTAAAAGAGTTACGGTTTTCGAGTTATAGCAGTAAAGTCACCAATAGAATTAATATTATTTTGTATTTTTTAGTGCAACAACTAATAAAGTCGGTCCAATTTTTTGTAAAAAAAATTATCACTGCACCAACTGATAACGTTGGTCCAATTTTTTGTAAAAAATATTTATTGGTGTCAGGCTCAGGCGCGTCCGACAACCATTCGATGGCTATATAGAAAATATCTCTTCGTTCCAGATGCTTTCTCACTATTCTCTTCTCTTACGCTATTGCTATCTTTCGGAATACAGTGTACCACCGCTGGTTTGATAAGATTTTTGGAAATTTATTTACTCGCCAACTTCATGCTTGACCTTGAGCTTTTCATACAGTCTTTTTTGGTTTCGTTACTTATATCTACTATATACGTTAATTCTCCTAGGTACCTAATTCATTTGATACGGAAATTTTCTCTTTTTTATATTGTCAATCTTTTATTAATGCCATAGGTGGGTGTTAACTTGATTCATCAATTCATTATTCAATTACTTTAGAAGCATCCTGTATAAATGCATCGGTATAGGTACTATGTATATTAACTTTATATTAAAAATTGTGCGATTGTGAAATTCAGTTCACGTCGTAATAAAATTATACTTAGTGACCTACGCAAAATTACGTGAAAGCTGACAACTAATTTAGGTTGTTATTGAAAAAAAGAGGTTGTGTGCCATGTACCTTATCCATTCATTCGTGAATCGACAAGACATAGCCATCAACTTTTCTTCCCACACCAAATTTAGAGCCGAGAAAGCAATACAAAAGGAACTGTGGCACAAATCACGACACATAAGTCTACGAGAGGTATTATACTTTCCATGCTTTATTTTTCTGATCACAGTCAATCTTAACAGTTGTTGTGTAGGATGTTGATAGTTTATAACTTCAAGGAAAATTGATATCGTTTATTCGCCTTCAAGTGTTCAATTCATAAAAAACATACCAATATTATAAATGAACAAGCGATTCGCTAACAAATCTGGGATCTTCAGGTGTGAAGTACAAGAGATGATAAGTAGACGGAAATAGTCTAAATTTGTGTTGCACATTACTGCATGTGTTCCCCGTAAATACATTATGTTTAATTCAAACATATACACTTTATCAGTTGCTGTATTAAAAATTATAAAAATCCGGTTATGTAATTCTATTGGGGCGCGTACCTTTGAAGTGGTGCAGTTGTAGGTAAACAGAAGAAAATCACGACATAGAGCTCAGAGAGACTTCTTCGGGTATTACAGGTATGGAACCTAGGAGGCACAGTTCCACTTAGACACTCCCAGATCAGTCCAGTTACATACTACATACATGCATGGCAAGAGTCCATCAAAATCAAGCCATATAGTTCAGAGATGCCCATACATAATCAGGTACCCACCCCTCGACTACCCAAATCCCCCAGGATCATATGACTGGAACATTATACTTTGGAATTAATCAATTCCTCTTGCCGATTAAATATTTTATTTGATAGTGGGGGACAAATTGCTTCGTAGTGATTATAATAAAAAAACATATATATATTTCCAAATAAAAAATAACATATTCTTACAGTATCCAGGGATCTGAATAGTGGTCAATCATGATCAAACGCTTTCCTGTACCTAAATGTCAACAGTAGCCGTAAAAAATGGGCTTGGTTGAACATTTTTTGTTGCAACATAGAAGCATTTTGAATGGTGGCCAAACACGCTAAAGATTTGAGACAAAATTAAGGAAGAGATTATATGTAGCAACATTTAAATTGGTCATTCAAAAAAATATGAGCTTCCGAGTTATAGCAGTGGAAGTGTGAAATAAATATTTTTTACAAAAAATTGGACCGACTTTATTGGAAGGTGCTCTGAAAAATACAAAATGATATTAATTCTATTGGTTTTGGTGCTTTTGAAGTTTGTGCCAAAGCTTTTCAATTTAACTATAACTGCACATCAAAATTACCAGTACCAATAAAAGTATTATTTTGTGTTTTTCTGTGTACCAACTAATAAAGTCGGGTCAATTTTTGCTAAAAAATATTTATGTCAAACAATATTTATGTATGTACATTTTTTTCATAAAAAAAATGGTGAAACGATTTGTGAAGGGTGTTAAATGAAAATAATCGATTGTCAATCAAAATATGTAATTGCGATTTACAGTGACTTCTGGTTATACCTATTCGAAGGCACTAACTTTCTTATTTTAAATGGAATGCTATAGTTTCATTTAAAATTGTGATTCTACTCTTCTTTCTAACTTTTATCGGGATTCCCTATCTAAAAAATCTTTACTTTTTGAGATATTTTGATTTTAGAATAGTTTTTGCTGCTTTGAAAAAAGAAATAGAATTACAGTTTCAAATAAAAAAATATAGTATTTGATTTAAGTAAGTGCCTACTTCCGGTAAAATCGAAAGTGATATATTATTTTAGTGGAAATTTTCATAAATAAAATATGAGTACTTGGTTCTCTTAAAACATCTAATAGACCACTTACCATGAATAACCCTGTATATATAAAAATGTAACAAATCATTATTGAATTCTGTTTTTTAAATAGTTTTATTACTTTCGGTTCTTGTATCAATGGACTCCGCAGCGATATCTCAGGCCCCATACGGTCTAGAGACTTGAAATTTCGAATTCGTACTTAGATCGCAGACATATCGCCGCGTGTTGAGCTCCAAGAGTGATCCAATATTATTAATTATAATTATCTCATCCAAACAAGATCATTATTTTTTCGACATGGAACGACAATGTCGGACAATGGGATCCGTCACTGGAATTACGCACGAGAATGGTATATAGGTACTCTCTGGAAGATCATCTGTGGTTATGTCGCAACTGTCGGACGTTGTTGTTAATTTAAAGTTTAATTTTGTGTTGTGGTAGACAAACAGTAATTTGTTATGGAATTGCTGTTGCTGGCAAACACATATAAATAAGTATAGTTCAAATCGAGAAAAGGATAGCAATAGTAGGTACTCATCGGTACGGTTTAAATCTTAAATGCCTAATAAAAACTATTTTCAATTTTTTTTTTAATTTCACTTGTTTTAAACTCGTTTGTTTATATGCCATATATAGGGTTCACTAATAAGAGCATCAGAAATTGTAAAATATAACGTTCGCAACACTGTTTAAATTGCCAACGCTAGGTAAGCTCTGTAGTTGATAGGTTGTCTGTCAAGTCATTATGGAGAGGTGCGATGTACAAAAGCGAGTAAAAATTATTTTTAAAGTTTGGTTCCACAATCATCTTTTCGTATACTTACGTTAACAAACAAAAGTATAGAATTTGGGGTAATTAGAATCTTCAAATAGTTTCGGAATTGTCTCTCCATTCTGAGAAAGTCACTGTTCGATGGGGTTTCTGGGTTCTTGGGCTAATTGGCCCTTATTCTTTCGAACACCAATATGGAAATTACGTTCCTGTTGATAGCGACCGCTATAGGATGATGTTAAGAGAATATTAGTTGTTTAATATTGACTTACATGTTATTTTTCTCAACAAGGCGGTGCCACATGTCACAGCTCACCAGATCATCGAAAATTTATCTGGTCGGTGCGCTTATCATGTGACTGGCAAACGCAACGCGAATGCCCAGAATTATTGTGTAATCGTCGCTGTCAGACGTCAATTTTGGTATCACGGAATTGCGATTAAATTGCAACTGAAAACAGTGCTGTCTCTGCTGAACAACCAGTGAGGTATAATTAGATTGAATTCAGCATATTATCAACCAGCGACTGCTTAGTAAGTAACCGCTTTACGTAATACGATTTTTTGCGACTAGCAACCAATTTACAATTGTGGAGCTATCTTAAATCTCAGTTCTACAAAAATAAACCTCGATTAATTCGTGACTTTGAGGAGAACAGAACAAGCACGATTAAAAATTTGCAACCTGATAAGTTTGAAAAAGTGATAAGAAATTGGGCGAAAATAATTCTTTTATGTTAACAAAGCAGTGGGGTCATTCGAATTCAGAACATAATGTTAAAATTTTAAAATAATATGAAAATTATTAAAATATTACTTTTAGTCTTTTAATTCGCCCCATGTTATAGTTCTGACCGCTCTTCCATAGTAGAAATAAACTAGTAGGTTCACTCCGCAACTAATCCTTCGATATATTTCTGACACATTTTTTTGGCGTTGCGCGATCACCGATGCAAACGGATATGGCTGAATTGTTGCGGAAGTTCTGATGGGTACAAATGGCAACAAATATAAATACTACATCTATATTCTTTGCTAAAGGGTTGTCGTGCACTCGCCAGAGATATTTGTGAGTACGAGTAAAATATTCACAATGGCCACTTGTGATCCCCTTAGGTCCTATTACAACGAAAATCCCTGAACCTCAAGTAGTATACCGCTCGTTAAGTAGTAGATAGTATGTAAGAAAAATAATACAGATCAAAAGGGTTAACCTTGAACTCCGTTCACTCATGCTCTACGACAAGCATCATCAGTGTGAATTATGGCCATTAAACGTGATTTGGCTTCATTGAAATTTCCTTCCACTCAACAACAACAACTATACGATACATAATGGCTTCGTTCCAAGTACCATCAGAAACAATTTCTTTCTGGTAGGATTTTGCGCATTGGCCCATAAGCGATCCAACCCAAGTCTGACGATGAGTAACCTGCTAGTTTTCTCTTTGTTTGTGTATTTGCTTCGACTTGTATATTTAAGAAGCATATTATAATTATTTGAAAAAAATTAAAATTATGGTATCTCCACACCGTATGCCAAAAATATAGCTTTACAAACCAACAAGTGTTTCGCTAAGAAACACTATTGTTAGATGAAAAGTAACCTATATTTTTCTGGGAATTGTCTTCTTCACGTTAATATATAAGTCGTATCAAAATCGGTGCAGTCGTTTCGGAGATTAGCTGGTAAGTACAAACAAACAAAAATTTGAAAAATTAATGGACTCAATAAATAAACTCTCGGCATGTAGGTAACATTTGATTTATTTCAAAGCGACATTGGCTTCTCTTACCATTACAAAAGTACGACCTACAGTTGTAGATATATTATTCAGTGAAGTAAAGAACATTATCCTAACAAGTATTTGAATATTAAACTCAAGAAAATAGGAAGAGGTTACATTCAAATTCAATCACATTCTAATAAGTTTCTTTAGCTATTCGAACTACTATCAAGATTCGTCAGATGGACAATTAAGTAGGTATCTGAGGGCGATTTAAAAACTGTTGCGAATCGTTTCTGGATTTGCAGTTGGAACAAAGCCATTATATAAATTGCGATATCTATCTACAATCTACACAATGATGGGGTCCAATAGTGTCTGTTCGTAATCGTCATAGCCTGCCTATTGATAATAATGAAATTGTTCTGAAGTAGAGAGATATATGCTAGCCAATTGTAGCTCCATTATTATGCTGTATTGATTCACAGTAGACCAATTAACTATTGATGTGACTTGTATAAACAGGGAGTAAGTGGTACACGCTGCAAATATGTGTCGCGCCGATATAATTTTACAATAATTACAGGCTGTATTGAGTAAGTAAATAATAACACAGTACAAGTAACAAAAGTTTCTAAGACTGAAGGTTGCTCCTGTAGGATCCTGATAGAAGTGTTCTCTTTTTTATTTTGTAGGATACCGAAATCCCTTGCTTGTGTAGTGCTCTGGTAAATTATAAAATCTATTTTTCAAATACGTATTTTTAATTATTTGCTTACATGTTAGAATGTTACTAGTAAATACTTATACGTACCTATTTCTAACTCCAATTTATAGTTAGGTACTTAAGTTTCGTTTTTTCGTGTACTTATGACTTATATCTTGTCTTATATTTGTTGTATTACTTATGTTGAGATCTAAATGAACGTACCTACAGCTAATTATTTTTACCTCAAATCTCGCGACACGAAACCACAGTATAAATATACCCAGTAGTCCAACTCAACGGCGGCCGCCTTAGATAGTTTCGGAGCATTATTTTTTGCGGTCCGTTTTTTGTCAAAGGCCACCGCGATTTTGTCAAAGGACATCGCGATTTGGTGTCTCCCGTTTATGGTACGGGAGACACTGCGGCACAGGTGGGTCACATCAAGAAATTTCTTGAGTTGGACTACTGTGTTTATCTATACTGTGCCCGAGACTACCGTAGCGAGACTCTCGGTCTCGAATCGCGGGGTCTCGGTCTCGACTCATATTCGGTCTCGTCTCGTTATCGGTCTCGAATTTCGAGACGAGAAGAGACCGATACTAGTCTCGGTCAAGACCGAAGCACTACGCTTGTGCAATAGTCGGATAAATTTGTTTGATTTTGATGATACTTGCCTAAAGCTTTGGTTTCCTGCAAAAGTTACAGTACGACTAAGACCGTCTCTCCGCGAGAGGGACAGGTCGTCGTCGCCACCGCGCTACCTGTTTTCCTCAGATCGCGCCAGTCGCTGCTAGCCATTTTGTAAACTAGACTATCTATGCTTATAATTATGAATTATGAATATCTCAAGAAAGAAGGCTCTTCTAAGGTTGCTGAATTATCAAGATTATTAATTAACATAATTTTACGTATGCGGGTTCGCAGATAAGTGAGACAAATATAATAAATAAACTTTATTTACACTCGAAAGTAGAATAATAAAAATTACAACTTCACTTTACTATTGAATATTCTTACTAGCTTACTCTGACTCTTCTATTAAACTGTCTATTTGCACACTTCCTTTTACACTGGCCCTCATGCCGACAATTCCCCCCAATATATGCCCGAAAAAGACTCTCCGGATCTTTCCAGTCGCCTCTGGTCGTTGATTACTCCAGCCGCCACTGGACTTTTGTCGAAATCCTTTGTCGGCATCCTAGTGAGCACATGCGTCGCACTCCTTGTCAGCGGCCGCTCTCGAGATTCCCATCGCTCACGCCACTGTTATTGGCTCATGCATAAGCATCCACTTTGAGGCCCAGTGCCGACGGCTGTACCCTTGCACGTTAGAGAGAGAGAGAGAGAAATGCTTTATTGTCGAAAAAATATAAATTTTGTAGACAAAGCAAAATAAAAATATCAAAATCAAACAATACAAAAACAAAACAAAGTCAAAACTAAAAATTAAATTAAAATTAATCAAATTTATATAATATAAAACAAAAATATATATCAGAATGAAACCTACAGCTGTATATTCGGTTAGAAAGTAAGTTAACATACAGCTGTAAATTCAGTCAGAAGGTAAACACTAACTAAATCACAAAACAATAACAAATTTTGTACAAACAATAAACCAGTGCGTGAGCTGAGCAGAATCGTGCCTTAGTGAAAAAAGTCATTAACTGCATAAAAGGCATTATCCTAGGTAGTAGGTATTTAATTGAATCTGGGATAAGCCGTTATAGATTTAATTTCGTGTGACAGATGATTTTACATTACAAAAGACCCTTAGGATATCAAACATCAAATAATATTCACTAAACCAGTGGGTGTAAGAAGCTTAATATTAAGTATTAACAATTTTGAACAAAAAATTCGCTTACTGCATAAAAGGCTCTCTCCAGTAAGTATGATTTCAAAACCTTTCGAAATTCAGGAAAAGATCTTATGGATTTGATTTCAAATGGTAGATGATTGTGCATTTTTTTTGCATTGTACAGTATAGAGCTTTTAACCAACTCTGAGCGAGGGGTTGGCAGATAAAGATCATGCTCCGTGTTTCTAAGCGGATAGTTGTGAGATGGCCTCTCTGGAATAGAAGATACGTGCTTGCGGATTAAGGATACAGATTCAAATATGAATAGGGACGGAAGAGTTAATATTTTGAATTTTTTAAAGTAATCCTGGCAATGAGTCCTACTGCTTAGTCTCAGTGAATACCGAACAGCTCTCTTCTGCAGTTTAAAAATACGTTCAAATTGAGTTGCACAACACGTACCCCAGAATGGAAGGGCGTATCGGAGATGCGACTCAAAAATGGCATAATAGACTGTTCTAGAAGTAGACAAGTTGAGCTCCTTGGAAACTGATCTCAGCGCAAAGCATGCAGAACTTAACCTTTTTGATAAAGCATCGATGTGCAAGTCCCATTTTAAGCGGTTGTCTACAATAAGCCCCAAGAATTTCACAGATTCAACGGCCTCAATAGTGGTGTTATTAAGCACAAAAGATAATTACAATAATATCATGAAGAGAAAAGGGCAAAACATCAAAAACCGAAAAAAATCAGAAGAAAAAAACAATTTCAAGACAATTCTGTTACGCAATGGAGCTCATCAAACGGAATTCTTCTCTGATTTAGAAAATACACACTGAAAAACGAAACACACTTACACTTTTGTGAAAGCGCAAGACCAGAAGAGCACCTGTTTCAATGGGAAATTCGCAATCGGCGGTCGCGTGTCGGCTTTCAGAACAATCAAGCGACTGTGAGAGGACAAAATAGAATTGAAAGAGAAATAATTTTAAATGATAACTACAAAATAAAATTTTTGAGAAAAAGTGAAAATTGTGAAATTATAGGTACCTTACATTTAATTTAGAAAAAAATATTTTATTTTTGTCTATTTCTTTTGCATTTTCCTTAAAATTACTCATATTTGCTTTATGTACACACATAAAAATGTATTTAGTTTTTGAATGAAAAAAGATGGGTTACCATTTATCGATGACCAACTCATATCGTAAATACTGCTCTATTTTTTTTCTTTCACAAATTACTCACTTACCTAATTGATCCTAAATTAATTGACACTAATTGCTTCAAATAGCTCTACATAATATGTATGTAAAAAATAATTGGCACCCGTTAAACGTCAATCATTTTCAATGAAAATTGCTATCATAACGTAAAGGTAAATCATATATTTCATCAGTATGTATGTTGATATCAGATTGTTTGTTCTAATTTTTGTATGTTTAATTTGAAAATAAACTTCCGTACTATAACTCGTTAATAAGTTTACATTTACAAAATTGATAAAATCTTTACCTTACACAAAATGTTTCTCTGTGCGTACGGGATGTTACGCATATAAACGAAAAATGAAAACATGAATGAAAACGATTCAGCTTTTTCGTAGAATTGTTTTGGTACAAAGTACAGGGTATGAGTCATTGTAAAAATAAGCATAATGATTAGGTATTTTGACTTTCTCAACAAAAACTACTCTACATAATAAGAGCACTTTCTACATGATCGAATGAAGTATATCCGATCATTATAATTTTACTTCTCCAGATATTTGAGCGGAAAAATCACCATTGGTACTTTACATTCACATCCAGACATCTTTCTAAAAATATTGAAAAAAATGGACCGAGGTGCACTGAAAAATAAAAAATAATATTAATTCGATTGGTACTGGTAATTTTGAAGTTATGCAAATGTTGTTAAATAGAAGACTCTTGGCACCAAATTCACAAGTAGGTACCAACACCTATAGAATTAATGTTATTTTGTGTTTTTGCATTAGATTTTAGCTCGAGTTTACTCAAATCTAATATTCTTCCCGTGTATGATTCACTATCTTTTTTCTGTGTGGGAAAACAATGATTTATTAGTGAAATTTTAAGTTTGAAACTGGTAGTCTGTCGTACTTGTTGCTGCTGCTGCGTTGCTAAGGAAACCTTTAAAGTAATCAAATATCTTTCAATTTAATTCTGTGATTTGATTTATATTTATGTGTATATACCTATATCTACCGGGAAAAAAGTACTCAAAGTGATACTTTGTTACTTGTCAACAGAGATAAAATGTCAAACTTTTTTCCCGTCACTGAAAATAGTAAGTTATAACAAGGAATGTAAAGACATGTTAACAATCAAGGCAAGTGAGTACGAGCCGAGGCTTGTCACTTGCCGAGGATGTTAAAATGTCTTTACATTCCTTGTTACTTATTACAGTTTTCCCGTTACCGGTAATTTAAATAATAAAATAAATAAATTTACATTATTCAAACATGCTTAGATACAAAACATGAAAATGGCAAATTACCGCAAATTACTCTTTTTATTTTCCTAGTATTTACATTCCGTCATCTAGGAAAAATAATACACGAATGATATCTGCCATTTTTATGTTTTGTATCTAAGCTTGTATGAATTATTTACATTACCGGCTGCGGGAAAAATATTTATTTCACACTTTTGAGTGTTACATTAGTCATGAAAGTCGTTGAACGTTCATTCGTTGTGTTACATAACTGATAAATATCTGGGGACCGAGCTTTGCTCGGGTATAACAGGATTTAAGATGGGTCTATAAGAGTTACTAAGGATATTTAAACTTATTAAAAAATGTGCATATTTCTGCTCAACATGTATTGCGATCGGTAAATACTGCTTTTATTATTCATATATTCGTAAGTTATAGATTTCGAAATAAATATGAATGTGTAATATGGGAAATATACCAGAACTCAACCGTATCACCAATCGACTTCTCGACCCCCAAACACTATACATACTGAAACTTTTATCTGCGAAGCCATTCTTGAAATAGCTGGTGTGGACCTCGAGGGTCACAACGATTAAATATGAAAGTATCGTCAATCCATTTCTAGATTCCGAAAACCCCTTTTTGCTAATTTTTATCAAAATCTGCTAACCCTTGAAATAGCTTATGTGTACCTTAAGGCCTTGAGGGTCACAATATTTTAGATATGTACAAATTTTCATTGAAAATTTCCGATTAAATTATTAGAAACTCATATTTATTTTAAAAAATGGGTTTTGTTAAAAATAAAATAAAAGCTGATCAGAGTTCGAACCAAAAGTTTTTTTGGATTGACTTATAGACATATAACAACATTCGAAATTTTTTCGACATTCGAAAGTGTGAACGTACATTTCTATAAGAAATTATCAATAATATGTGTCACAAATACATTTTAGATTAAATAAATTTAGACTTGCCTTTGGCACACCCGACTGGGATTGTTCTTTGCCATTGCATTTTTACTTTCCTACGCTACTATATATAGTACCTGTATAAGGAAAGTATTGTAATCGTGAGAAATTTTCGGTATCGAGATTTTGTTAAATGTTGACGTTTCAGAGTTTTCTAAGTCTAATAAACGTATTTTCAGCCATCTGCCTGTCCGTCTGTCTTTCTGTGACAGCACTATCTTGGGAACGGATCGGAGTATTTTGTTGCTTGTTTTTATTTTGTTTTGCTACCAACATCACTCGCCGGTGGCACTGAATGAGAATCCTGTATACACTGGGTGTTGGCTATAGCCAAAAAACGTGAATTGCTCAAGACTGTAGCGCGTAAACGGCTCTAAGAATTTTGATTAAACTTGCCTAAAGTATTCTTCTGATATCCCTTATCAGCCACACACAGCGCTATCTCTAAGAAAAAGCACAAAAAAAAGTTATGCTTGAATAAAATTCCATATTTTCCACATCTTTCTTCAGATTCCGGTTAAACTTCTCATCTTGCGAAAGAATGTTACATGACCATTGTTGTTTTTCTTGACATGCTAAAAAAATGAGTGGTAGCACGATTTGACCGTAGGATTTTACTTTCCTACCGCTATTATCGTCGCTATGTAAGGAAAGTATTGTAATAGAGTAAAATTTTGGAATTTGCCTGCGAGCGGTAGGAAAGTCGTTTGAGTGGACACACCAGATTTTTTTATAAACAAAATTGAAAAAGTTATATTCATTAGATATGCAGGTACTTATACGCTTTGACAGAAGAACCCCAATAATGTTTAAACTTAAATGAATGAATGAAAGAATTACAGACAAATTTCGATCAGTGTGCAGGTGCAATCACTAGTTGGTTGTAAAATATTCATTTGGTGGCGTGTTTGATTAGGTATGTTAGAGACCTTAGTGGATCAGATCGTTTGTACACGGCCTAGGCTGTTTGTACGCATACAGAAATTCAAAATATTTTATGTCAAAATTAAGAGAAGGATCTCAAGCTGTTATTCCAGAAAATAAATTACATCAGTTAACAAACTCATCCTAGGCACGTCCAGAAAGATGAAGGCTTGCATTTCCAGCTCTAGTATTAAATAAATACCAGAATATCTCAAACAAATAGAATTAATTATTGCTACATGCTAAATGCCGCATTCCACGCCATGTTTCATTGTACTATAAATAACTTTTCACAAAAACAAGGAACGGTCATTATTTTAGATGATGCACTGAAAAATATCGAATAATATGAATTTTTCCATCGGTACTAGAATTAGAATCTTAAGCTGGATACACATTACGCGCCACTTAGCAAATACCAATGTCAAAGTGCTTATTTATGGAGGCAATATATATATAAGTTAACTATGCGGCAAGTATCGATGGATGGGTGAGTGGAGGGTACTCGGGTCCTATGACTCGTTATCGTTTACTGACAACTATTGGGAAGTGCAAGTAGTTGGCCAAGTAATACTTGTATGTTGTATACCACACACAATAAACGTTATTTGGACAAATACTTGTCAAGTAGCGCGTAAGGTGTAGCGATAATTGCACGAATCAAATAAAAACAGACAACATATTATCTACCTATATTGTAGAAATGATAAAAAATGTGAAGTTTTGTAAGTGATGTGTAGAACATCTCAGCAAAATTTTTAGTTATACCTACTAATTCATTCGATTATCCGTACCAATTGTTGCCGTAGGTCATCCGGATAATTGAATACATGAAGAGAGCCGGTTTTGGTCTTATTAACTCTAGAAAATGTGACGTACAAGGGTACAGCCGCCGGCATTGGGCCAGAAAGTGACGGCGTCCTTTTGATCTCGAGAGCGAACGCTGACAAAGAATGTTACTTACGCATGTGCTCATTAGGATGCGTACAATGGATTTCGAGAAAAGTTCAGTGGCGGCTGGATTAATCAAAGACCAGAGGCGGCTGGAAAGATCTGGCGAATCTTTTTCGGGTATATATTTAGGTGAATTGTCGGCATGCGACAGAGTATAAGGAGAAACATAGACTTATTACTCAAAGTCTATGGTGCGCAATAAGACAGTTTACGAGAAGAGTAAGCTAGTAAGAATATTCAATAGTAAAGTGAAGTTATAATTTTCATTATTCTACTTTCGAGTGTAAATAGAGTTTATTTAATAATTGTAAATTAGTCTCACTTATCTGCGAAGCCGCATACGCAACAATATACTTCGCTCGCGTATAAGTAGTTATCCTTTAGGTACATTTTCTTTACCTATAAGGTTAAGACAATAATAATGTTAGATTATGCTAATGATAAGTGTATAAAAGTAAAGCAAAGGTTTTCGATTGTTTCGCGATCTGCTGAAAGGTTGAAAGGAGCCGGACCAATGTATTTTTGACCGACTTCAAAAAAACGAGGAGGTTTACAATTCGGTTGTATGTTTGCTTTTTTATTTTTTATGTAAGTATGGCTGTTAGCGATTTTTGATTCATTTGAAAGAAGAGAGTTGAAAAATGGTACTATATTTAGAAAAACTTGAATCCGAAATCTCCTTCCCTCCAAGAACCCCTCGGCAATTTTTCTCGAAAATCTGAGATAGCAAGATTAATGATGAGACCATATCCGGAAACGTTTAAATTGAACATTTTTTCAGTACGGTTTTCGACTTTCAGCAATGGTAAAGACTGAAATACATATGTGTATTTCCGTTATCCGGAGTAGGCATTTTTTTTTTCGAAAATTGAGAATACGAGACAGCCAAATTAAAAGATTGGTGCCAAAAGTCTTCTATCTACCTATAACTGCATAACTCCAAAATTACCAGCACCCGGTGAAACTAATATGATTTCGTATTTTTCAGTTAACTAACTAATAAAGTTGGTTCAGATTGTTGAAACAAAGTTTCATTTATTGGCAAATTTTGTGACATTTAAATCTGCTTTTTTGTTTGTTGTTCAAAATGTCAAAAAAGATGAATATCATTAAAAATCGATTTCATAATTATTTTCAATAGGTATGCAAAAAAAAAAGTTTTAATCGTGAGTTAACTGATAATACTTATTCAATATCATACTAGTTTTATAAATAAAACTATATTTTTAAAATAGTTTATATTCCTTTCGGTTAAGTGGATAAGAAGGGGGTTATCATATAACTAGCAACTGCAATGCGACCGCGACTATTGCACAATCGTCGCTGTCAAAACATCGATTTTGATCGTATGTATTTATGAATAATTAAGGATTTTTTTAAAATGTTTTTTATAAAATAGCTATTTTCACTTATTTATCCAATATTTAATAGAAAAGGTCTTATGGACTACGACATGTAGACAGTGGCAACACTGATACAACAACGCGATTGCAACTGGTTGCCAAATTTTACATGATGCGGGAGTGCAGCGATTTCTCAGGCCTCATAAAGGGTTAGAATTCTTCAAATTTTCTATTCATATTTATACCTATACTTCATTTCAAACAGAGAGAGATTAATAAATTATGATATTCAAGGGATAATATTGAAAATCAAAGTACTGAAGCGAGTTAATGTGCTTTAAATAAGTATATCGTATATTTTAGGCAGAGATTAGGTGTTTCCATATTTTGGCCCAATCCTAAGTACATTTTTAGTTCAATGATAAGGAAATGTAGATATGGGTCCATTTCACATCAAATCATCAAAATCGGAGCACGTTTACTATAAAAACCGCGCAAACCCACAGTGGAATTCATTCTGATGTATATTTTTCCTAAAAAACAAATAAACTAGAATTGATGTGGTAATAAAACTATTTAACACCCACAAATCTATCAATTTCTCAGTTGCTGAAACTAGTTTACTCAAATCATCTAAATATTTACATGTCAATATGCAAATTCGCATATGCAAAGTTATAAATAAACCAAGATAATATAATTCCAATTATAGATTAATTAAGTCCATATGTGGAGACAAACGGCAAGGTTTCATTTCTAGAATACAAATTAGCTCATTATACACAGTATTTTGGTTGAATGGTACACCACGGATCGTTGTACGATTCATTGATATTCAAGGTTGACCTTCTGAAGAAAAAAAAAACAATATACACACAAAAACAATGAACATTTTCAGCAAGAAGTGGCCATCTCAAGGATGGATGACTATCGCCCAGCAACATGGAAATTCAATAGTATAGACAAAGTGAGAATCTATTTCTTCTGGCATTTTACAAACTCGTAAAACAAAAACTAGTAACTCGATAACAGCCGCGGATACGCTATATTGTGACAAGAATAATTCATACAATAATGAGAATAAATGATATTTTGTAAGAGTCGAACCAAGATTACTCTACTGGAATGAATTAAAAATACAAAATAATTTTTTCTCCATTGATAATGAAATTAGAATCATCTTTATCGCGAAAATAGTGTTTTTATATTTTACTGTTACAAAACTGGATTTTCGACCCCGTTTAGAGGTAGATATACTATCAATAACCTATATTCACACCAATGTTTGCCTTCCTTAATTACCTGGAAGTAATCAAAACCTTTGATGAGTGAGTCAGTCAGTCACTGATAAAAATAATGATTTCTAGATGTCGTGAATAGTGAGGGCTTGAGATTTGTAAATTAAAAGAGGGTAATACTAGACACACAAAATTACAATTTTATAGGACAAATACATTGTAATTTAGGTGGGGGTGGCGGGTAGTACCGTGTTTAATATTATACGAACCATTTGGAGCCACTTTTGACCCCCCTCATAACTCAAAAACTATTTCACATAAACATGTCAAATATTGAGACTCGCGAGATACATATGTGCTCCAAATTTCATAACGTCCAAAATTGACATTTTTATCACTTACTGATCTATAGATCAAAACTCTAACCCAGTTCCATATGTCCTAGAAAGTTCAAATTTGGCATCCAGATAGGTAGTTGGCTGAATACAAAGGAATAAATCAGGAACTAGTTAATTTTTATGATTTTATTATAATTTTACAATTAATTGATTCTATTAGGAACAGTTACTTATAGTGCCTGTAATGTAAGAATCAGTCATCAGAATTGACAGCCGGTCTTTATGTAAAAAAAATCCGGATACTGAATGAGCTATTCACTCAATCATTTCAAAGATATACCCCGTAAATGTAGGAAAATAGAGTAGATGAATAAGTACCTACTAATAATTTTTGTACAAAAGTAATGATATACCATCAAAAACATAAATGTGAAATGAGAGCCAAGTGCAATATTATGTTATATGCCTTGGTTGTTGACTTCGACGACAACAGAAGTAAGATCTTATAATGGGTGCCAAGATCAATGGTCAGTCCTGAAATTTATTTACTTTTAACAACTTAAAATATAATTTCTTTTTATAACTTAGAATAATCTATTCAAGCCTAAGGTCTGACTTGGCTAGTTATCATATACGAATTACATATTATTAAGTACCTACTAAATGGAAGCCAAATTTTCGAAAGAATAAAATGGGAACTTAAAGATTTAGAACTTGCGAAGGCTATATATAGTATAATCCGTATATGAAAACTAGCCAAGTCAAACCTTAGGCAAAGATTAAATACACCTAATCCAAAGATTAGAAACTTAATCTTTGCTTTAGGCTTAAATATATTATCCTGAGTTATAAGAAGAAATTATATTTTTTGCTGTTATAAAATAATCCATGTTGTGTGTTAATAAATTTCAGGACTGACCATTGAAATTGGCACCCATTTAGATCTCACTTCTTTTCTCGTCGAAGTCGACAATCAAGGCATCAAGGCATATATTATAATATTGTTGCGTATGCGGGTTCGCAGATAAGTGAAACTAATTTAGAGTTATTAAATTAACTTTATTTACATTCAAAATAATATAAATTACAACTTAGCTTTACTATATTCTTACTTACTCGGACTATTCTATTTATTCACACTGCCTTTTTCATTCTGTCTTCTTGCCGAAAATTCTCCCATATATATACCCGATAAAGGATCCAGAGCATTCGGTATCAAAGACCAGAAGCCGCCACTATACGCTTCTCGAAATTCGTTTGTCGGCAGCTTAACAGAAGATGCCGACACTGCCGTCGCTCTCTTTGTTGACGCCGCTTTTGGTATGTCCAACCACAGCATATATCGCGCGCATACTTCAAACGGATGCCGCTACTTTGTAGCCAATACCGGCGGCTGTTCCCCTTTGCACGTTACACTGCTCCCTCCCTTAAAGCTGCTCGCCCCGAACGGCTTCTTCCGTCTGTCTCCAGACCGGTGGATTATCTCCTCGATACGGACTCAGTCTTTCCACGTGCACTACTTTTGGCTTGGCTCTTGGCGAAAGTTGGATCCTGTACACCAAGTCATTAATCTTTTTGACAATCCGATATGGTCCTTTCCAAGGTCTTTGCAATTTCGGACTTAATCCTCTCCTTCGCTGTGGCTGGTACAACCAAACTGCATCGCCTTCGTTGAAAGAGTTTAATGACTGCCTTTTGTCAAGTCTCATCTTCATTTTGTCGCTCTTCAACTGAAGCTTTTGTCTGGCAAAATCATGGACCACTCTAAGTCGCTCCTGTAGGTCAGCTACATAATGTGGAAGAGACACTTCTTCATGATCGTCGGCTGATGGTCTGCCAAACATCAGATCTACGGGGAGCTTCATTTCTCTTCCAGACAAGAGCATCGATGGTGTATAGCCAGTAGATTCATGCTGGGAACTTCGGTAGGCCAGAAGAAAGAGAGGTACCAGTTTATCCCAGTTACGTTGGTGCTCATCCACAAAGAGTGAGAGGTATTGATTGATGGTCCTATTGTGCCTCTCAACCATTCCATCTGACTGTGGATGAAGTGGGGTTGTTCGTGTTTTCCGTATCCCCAGCAACCTCATTAACTGCGTCCATACTTCGGATTCAAAATTTCTACCTTGATCGGTATGTAGCTCCAAGGGTACTCCGTGTCTGGAAATCACGTTTTCCAGAAGGGCTTCGGCCACTGTAACTGCTTCCTGATTCGGCATCGGCACTACTTCTGGCCACTTCGAGAAATAGTCCATGGCAACCATGATGTACTTATTTCCAGAATCTGTCGTAGGGAATGGTCCACCGCAATTCTTTCCCAAGGTTCACCTGACAGATACTGCTTCATTTTCCCTCGGGATCGTGTCTTCGGACCCTTCTTAGAAGCACAGAGGTCACATCTTCTGCACCATTCTTCCACATCTCTTCGACAGTTGATCCAATAATACCGCTCTTTCACACGTGCCAATGTTCTATTTACTCCAAAATGGCCTCCACTGCGACTGCCATGCAGTTCACGAAATACTTCAGCTACCATTGTTCGGGGTACAACGGTTTGATACACAATGCTTCTACCATCTGGACTTTCCCATTTACGAGTGATCAAGTCATCTCGTAAGCATAACGAATCCCACAGAGCCCAGTATCCCTTGACTGTCTGATCAAATCTGGATATTTCTTGCCACTCAGGTCGTCGCTTTTGGTCTAGCCAGCCCCGTACTATCGTCAAATCTTTGTCGGCGATTTGTTCTCTTCTAAAGTTGTCTCTGGTGATTTCGTCGGTATTTTCCGTTTCCTTATTCCTAATCTGCATTTGTTGGAGATGTACAACATCCTTGGCTATTTCTCTTTGTTCCTGCCTCTGACAGAATATACAAGAACTGCCACAAGGTCTTCGTGACAAACTGTCAGCGTTGGCGTGACTTCTTCCTTTTCGGTGTTTAATTTGAATGTCGTAACTCTGCAGTTTCTCCAGCCAACGCGCTATCTGTCCCTCCGGATTTTTGAAATTCAGCAGCCACTGTAGTGCAGAGTGGTCTGTTCTTACTAAGAATTTCCGTCCATAGAGAAAACTGTGGTAATGCTCTATGGATCGTACAACCGCTAGCAGCTCCTTCCGGGTCACACAGTAGTTTCGCTCTGCCTTTCCCAACGTTTTGCTGAAATATCCAATTACAGCGTCTTCGCCATCCTGTATTTGGGAAAGAACAGCTCCTATTCCACTTTGTGAAGCGTCAGTGTCTAACACGAACAATCCTTCGTCCAAGGGATATGCAAGAACAGGAGCAGTAGTCAACCGGTTTTTCAGCTCAAGAAACGACTGTTGACATTCTGGTGACCAGTCAAAGTGGGAGTTCTTTTCGGTTAATTGATGTAGTGGCTTCGCAATTTTCCCAAAATCTTTAACAAATCGGCGGTAGTAACTGCTGAGTCCCAAAAAGCTTATGACTTCGTGCTTGTTCTTTGGTCTGGGCCAATCTCGCACTGCTTGAACTTTTTCTGGATCGGTCTCAATTCCTTTCGATGATACGACATGTCCGAGAAAGTTGACTTTTTCCTGGAATAGAACGCATTTCTTTGGATTCAGCTGGAGATTAGCACTTCGGATCCTAGCGAATACTTTCTTCAGATTCGATTGATGTTCGTCGAAATCTTTGCCAATCACCATTACATCATCCAAGTACACCAGGCACGTTTCCCAAGTTAGTCCTCGCAGAACTAATTCCATTAACCTTTCAAAAGTGGCAGGCGCATTACATAATCCAAACGGCATGACATTGAATTGATATAGGCCGTTTCCAGCTGTAAAGGCCGTTTTCTCTTTATCTTCTTTGTTTAGCTCTACCTGCCAATATCCACTTTTCAGGTCAAGAGTTGAGAACCACCTGGATCCGGCTAAGGTATTTAAGGTATCGTCAATTCGGGGTAATGGGTAGCTGTCCTTCTTCGTAACATCATTTAACCTCCTGTAATCCACACAGAACCTCGTCGAACCATCCTTTTTCGTCACCAGCACAACTGGTGATGACCAAGGACTGCTGGATTCTTCTATGACACCATCCTTCAGCATTTCTTGAACCATGGTGTTAACTTGCTGTTGTTTTACGAAAGGAAGTCTTCGTGGAGGTTGGCGAATAGGTACAGCATTTCCCGTGTTGATCCGATGTTCGACTAAATTTGTTCGCCCTGTAATTTTTCCTTGCACGAAAACATCAGCTTCTTGCTTTACAAACTCGATGGCCTTTTTCTTTTCCTGTTCGCTAAGATGTTTCCAGGTCTTCTTGAAACTCTCCATTAGCTCTTGGGACAAATGTACATCTTTTGAGACGGGTTCCTCTTGCTCACATCTTGTTACCCGGGAGACTGGCGAACAGGTACCGATTACTTCCCCTTTCTTAAATGTCATTCTGTTTACTGATAGATTGGCTACCCTCACTGGAATAGTGTCGTTGGAATTAACTAAGCACCTAGCCAAAAGAGCCCCGTTCTCTTTGTTCTCGTTTGGTTCAAAAACCATAGTGTTAACTCCTTCCAGTTGTTTTTCTAGGTGCGCCTTCACGATCTTCTCACTATTTCCAGGTATTCGCGTATCTTCGGTGACGATTATTTTAATAGGACAGTTCTTGTTCGAAGATGCTGAGAAAAATATTTCCTCGTTGCCCACTCTCAACATTCTGTTTTTAAAGTCCACTGTGATAAAATTGAAGGTTTCCAAAACATCTAAGCCTACTATAAATTCATCCACTATGTCAGCCACGATTGCATTAATCTTTAATTGTGCATTGCCAATTTCTAAAGTGGTGGTGGTCTCTCGAAAAACATTTATCAAATCTCCTTTTGCAGTTTCCAGTATTGGCTTGATGTTGTGCTGCACGATAGATTCTTTGGAAACCATGTCGGGGCGTACCACTGACCTTGTTGCCCCCGTGTCGATTGTCAAATCACATTTCTTGCCGTTGATAAAACCTTGGACAACGAGGCTCTCACAGCTCTTCTTGATGGAGCACAAATGTAACTTGGGGGCTTGATAATCAGTGGTCGCCAGCGTTCGCCCCCCTACACTGGCGAGGTGGAGTTTTCCTGAAGTCGGGTATTCTCTCTCTGAACATTTCGTTCTTCAGATCTGGGTCGTCGCCTGCAGTTTCTACTTATATGTCCCTCTCGGTTGCAATTGTAACATTTAATCACTTTTCTATATCCAGACTCCTTGCTTCCTCCAGAGCAAAATTTCTGGAACATCGCCTCCAACCTCTTAAAGAAATCTGCATTGTCTTGTGGTTCGTCTGACACCCTGACTTCTCTTAATTTGCTGCGACGATTCATAGATGCGTTTTTGGCAGCTTCGTATTCCAGTGCCTGGACAACTGTTTCGGCTAAGGTGTTATGCCTACTTAGTCTCAACGCTTGCTGCATATCGATATCTCGAACTCCATCAATGAAGTACTGGACACTAATTTGCTCAATGAATTCATCTGGGGCCTGTGGATAAGCCAGTCGTACCATGCTCTCAATGCTACTGCTGAATTCCTGCAGTGACTCCGTTGAACCTTGAATTCTACTCTTCAACTGGCTCTGATACACTTGGCTAAGATATTTGTTGCCGTATCTTAGTTCCAAGGCGCCCGCAACAGCCAAATAATCAGTTTGTTTGGCTTCAGGAATGTTTTGAAGTATTTCAAGCGCCTTTCCTCGCAAAGCCAATACCAACGCCGTTGCTTTCTGCTGCTGATCCCATCTATTTGCATTAGCTGCAGCCTCAAACTGACGTTTGTACATAGCCCAGGATATTTCGCCGTCAAACGTTGGTGGTTTAAGTTTTTCATTGGCTGTTGTGATCGCCGACGTGTCCAATTTGCTACTTTCTTCTTGGTTGGTATCTCGAATTTTCTTCACTTCTTTCTCTAGTTTTCGGTACTTCTCCTCAAACTCTTCTCGAACTGTCCCAATTTCTTCTCGAACTTCTTGTTTAACGGTATCGATTTCTTGATGGACATTTCGGAACAATCCTGCAATCTGTTCGAAATCTCTCTGTCGCCGTACCTCTTCTTCTTTTTTTTCTTGTTGTCGTCGTACCTCTTGTTCTTTCTTTTCTTGTTGTCGTATCTTGTTTTCTCGAAAAATCGGAGAGTACCTTAATTAGTTGTTCTTCCTTTTTCTGTTCTTCTCGCAGCCTTCGCTCCTCTTCTTCTTTCTTTTCTTGTTGTTGTAATTCTTCTTGTCTTCTCGAAAAATCGGAGAATAACTTAGTTAGTTGTTCTTCCATTTTTTCTGTCTGCTTACGGGTGTTCACCATAGACAAAAGCCTCTTCACTCACTTATCCCTCTTCTAACACCAAATTGTTGCGTATGCGGGTTCGCAGATAAGTGAGACTAATTTAGAGTTATTAAATTAACTTTATTTACACTCAAAATAATATAAATTACAACTTAACTTTACTATATTCTCTCTAACTTACTCGGACTATTCTATATATTTACACTGCCTTTTTCATTCTGTCTTCTTGCCGAAAATTCTCCCATATATATACCCGATAAAGGATCCAGAGCATTCGGTATCAAAGACCAGAAGCCGCCACTATACGCTTCCCGAAATTCGTTTGTCGGCAGCTTAACAGAAGATGCCGACACTGCCGTCGCTCTCTTTGTTGACGCCGCTTTTGGTATGTCCAACCACAGCATATATCGCGCGCATACTTCAAAGGGATGGCGCTACTTTGTAGCCAATACCGGCGGCTGTTCCCCTTTGCACGTTACAATATTATGAGCATCAAGTTAGCTAAACACCTGTCACGAATCGACTCGAGAGTAGGTGGATAATTTGCCGCTAATTAGTCGTGAATTAGTTGTGAAAATACCGATTTTGTCGTTTTTTGTTTTTTTGTTTTTTCGGGTGCTTTGCTAACTTCATATAAAGTAAGCAAAGCACACCTCTAAAAAATGACTTTACAGCGTTCGTAGAAAAATGGGAATGGGATAAGTTTTTGCCGCTAATTAGTCGTTAATTAGTTGTGAAGAAATTAATTTTCTTAATATTTTTTTTGATTTTTTTAGGTGCTTTGCTAACTTGATATAAAGTTAGCAAAGCACGATTCGAGAAAATGACTCTAGAGCTTTCGTAGAAGAATGGGAATAGAATAAGAATTTGCCGCTAATTAGTCGCCAATTAGTTGTGGAGTAATCAATTTTCTATTTTTTTTTTGTTTTTTGGGTGCTTTGCTAACTTGATATAAAGTTAGCAAAGCACGCCTCGAAAAATGACTTTAGAGCGTTCGTAGAATAATGGCAATAGAATAAGAATTTGCCGCTAATTAGTCGCCAATTAGTTGTGAAGAAATCAATTTTCTATTTTTTTTTGTGTTTTGTTATTTTTGAGTGCTTTGCTAACTTGATATAGCAAAGCAACCAAAAAAAAATAATTTTAAAATTGATTTCTTCACAACTAATTGGCGACTAATTAGCGGCTAATTCTTATTCTATTCCCATTCTTCTACGAAAGCTCTAGAGTCATTTTCTCGAATCGTGCTTTGCTAACTTTATATCAACTTAGCAAAGCACCTAAAAAAACAAAAAAAAATATTTAGAAAATTAATTTCTTCACAACTAATTGACGACTAATTAGCGGCAAATTCTTATTCTATTTCCATTATTCTACGAACGCTCGAAAGTCATTTTTAGAGACGTGCTTTGCTAACTTTATATCAAGTGAGCAAAGCACCCAAAAATAACAAAACACATAAAAATTAGAAAATTGATTTCTTCACAACTAATTGGCGACTAATTATCAGCAAATTCTTATTCTATTGCCATTATTCGACGAACGCTTTAAAGTCATTTTTCGAGGCGTGCTTTGCTTACTTTATATCAAGTTAGCAAAGCACCTAAAAAACAAAAAAAAATTAGCTAATTGATTTCTTCACAACTAATTGGCGACTAATTAGCGGCAACTTCTTATTCTATTGCCATTATTCTACGAACGCTCTAAAGTCATTTTTCGATGCGTGCTTTGCTAACTTTATATCAAGTTAGCAAAGCACCCAAAAATAACAAAACACAACAAAATTAGAAAATTGATTTCTTCACAACTAATTGGCGACTAATTAGCGGCAAATTCTTATTCTATTGTCATTATTCTACGAACGCTCTAAAGTATTTTTCGAGGCGCGCTTTGCTAACTTAATATCAAGTTAGCAAAGCACCCATAAATAACAAAAAACAAAAAAATTAGAAAATTGATTTCTTCACAACTAATTGGCGACTAATTAGCGGCAAATTGTTATTCTATTCCCATTATTCTACGAACGCTCTAAAGTCATTTTTCGAGGCGTGCTTTGCTAACTTTATATCAAGTTAGCAAAGCACCTAAAAAACAAAAAAAAATTATCTAATTGATTTCTTCACAACTAATTGGCGACTAATTAGCGGCAACTTCTTATTCTATTGCCATTATTCTACGAACGCTCTAAAGTCATTTTTCGATGCGTGCTTTGCTTACTTCACATCAAGTTAGCAAAGCACCCAAAAATAACAAAACACAAAAAAATTAGAAAATTGATTTCTTCACAACTAATTGGCGACTAATTAGCGGCAAATTCTTATTCTATTCCCATTCTTCTACGGAAGCTCTAGATTCATTTTCTGGAATCGTGCTTTGCTAACTTTATATCGAGTTAGCAAAGCACCTAAAAAAAATATTCAGAAAATTAATTTCTTTACAATTAATTAACGACTAATTAGCGGCAAAAACTTATCCCATTCCCATTTTTCTACGAACGCTGTAAACTCATTTTTCGGAGGCGTGCTTTGCTAACTTTATATCAAGTTAGCAAAGCACCCGAAAAAGCAAAAAAACAAAAAACGACAAAATCGGTATTTTCACAACTAATTCACGACTAATTAGCGGCAAATTATCCACCTACTCTCGAGTCGATTCGTGAGAGGTGTTTAGCTAACTTGATGCTCATTATAATATTGCAACTTGGCTCTTATTTCACATTTATGCTTTTGATGGGACAGATTTTTCCAGAACTATTTCCTTCTCTCCATTGTCCAATATAATGGCAACAATTTTTTAATGCAATGGTAGAGTGATTTTTTATCACAAGAACCAGTGTTTCTAAGATTCAATCACTTCACGACTGAATAAAGTGTATAAAACATAAGCTTTTCACTTAAAGAACGAAAAACATCGATCAATGCCGTTTAAGGTGAGGAATGTCGTCGTAAAATACATCAATAAAGTGGAAGCACATCATCGGAGGTTTATAATAGACGTTTCGTATACGAGCGTTGTACATTGAAGTCATAAAACTCCCAAGTAGATAATGAGTTTGAGAGCGGAGATAGTAAAAATTTGCCATGTCTGACTTAAAATGGACACATTGGTTTAATTAAATACTTATATTGTGTCATTTCATTGAAGATATATTCGATAATAAGAATAAGGAGAAATGATCTAGCTTTGTCTCAACAATTTCTTCTATTAGAAAATAATTGGTGTGTCCGTTTCCACTGAGACTAATTTTCTTTCACTATCATGCAAATTCTACTATAGTCCGCTTGAATAGGATACATAGTAATAAACCCTAACTAAATATGCAAAACCTGTACCAAGTGGTCCTAATAATACTTGGAACTTTTGAAGAAGTTTTATGTTGTTCATTTGATAAGTCTAGCTCACCCTGTTTGGGCTCGTTTTGGTCGGATTACAATGGAAATCGTTCATCATATTGCTTGTAAATAAGACCATAAGCGTATCTTTAGGTAAGGGCATTAAATAACGATTTAACTGTATTGGCTGATACTTGATGAAAATCCATATTAGATAGGAATTGAAACAATATATTAAATTTCCACTATTATATATTTTAAAAACACATAACAATTATTTCGGCACACTGTACCTTTATCAAATGTGGGTATATACTATAAAAATGATAAACTAAAGTTTCTACTCACATTTGATAAAGGTACAGTGTGCCGAAACAATTGTTATGTGTTTTTAAAATATATAATAGTGGAAATTTAATATATTGTTTCAATTCCTATTGAATAATGAATTTATTTAACTTTTAGGATAGAATTGCTTAATGAACTTTCGTCGTTTCATAGGTTTATAATCAGTGGCTCGATCGTTTCGTCTATGTAGTGATCTAGATCCCACATTTTTTCTTAAATTTTTATTACATATGCAATACATGTAGACCAATGTTCTCCATCTCTTTTACTTATGGCCTTTTCGGAAAATAAATCTTCTATAAAAGCTTGACGAGACAAAATTATTTGGCCACATTTCACCTACTGTATAGCCATCATTTAAACAGGTTTTATCTAGATAATATATTTTTATATTTTCATTCCGGAATTTTCTTATAGATTTTAAGTATTTTCTCCTCCTACAGGCAATTTCAGTCCTCTCAATCAACAGCAATTTCCTATTTTGTTTTTCCCACTTTCATTTTCCTTATAATTTTCCACAACTTATCTCTTCCAATTTCAGGCACATTTTCATCACTTTTAATGTTTGCTAGGACTTTATCCAAGGTCGGGATTTCCTTATTGAAATAAAACACATGCACTTTGTTTCTTATTTCGTTTTTGGTAAAGTCGTCGACAATCACACTAGGTCTTCCTGGAGCCGGTTTCGGTTCCTTCACATTACCACACCTTTCTTCACGTAAAAGTCTATAAATAGTAGATTTTCCAATCCCCGTCATGTTTGATGTCCTGTATACGTTGAGTATAATTTTCTCGTTGATGGATAAAGCACACTTATTTGTCCTTTCAACTGGTGAGAAATTTGAAATATTTTCCATTTTTGAAAATTCTGAAAAATAGCTTGCTGATAACTGCACGCCTCTGAAACGAGCGTCAAAAATGAATTATTACTCTGTATCCTTTTCAAATAGACTATACATTATCTGCAAATTAAAAAAGTTTGTCCAACTGTGGGGGCTCTGTTGAAAGATGGATACCGAAAATTTGACCCGATTTTAATATTTACATCTACTTTGGGTAGTAACTGACCGACTTCGAAAGAAGGAGGACTTATACAGTCAATTGTGTGTTTTAGGTAAATTTCTTATAGAAATATACCTATTGCGATCGTTCACACTTTTGAATTTCGAAAAAATTTCAACGGCATGTTGTTATATGTCTATAAGTTAGTCCAAAAAAACATTTGGTTCAAAAGTTTATATATATATATATATATATAGGATATTACGAAATTTGTTAACACGATAGAGGTCGCAGTTTTGCAGGTATCAAGTTCAAATTTGCTACAAAAATCAATCTTTCAAATATCTCGGTCGAGTTCGTTATTGGGCAATATCGGGTAAGTAGTTTCAAAATAGCGACCATTCAAACATTTAAAAAAAATATCAAAAAAGAGCAGTAGTGTAAATATTATTGAAAATAATTTTAGGTTATAGATATAATCAGTACCTACAACTTTTGTTCAAAGCAATTTTTCATAAAATACACAGGTAAAAAAATAAAAATTAATAAAGAAAAATAACAAATATTGATAAAACATGAACACTCAATATAAATTTGATGTAATTGTACATTTTCTGGAGATCTTAATATAGACCCTGATTAAAAAAATATATAGTATATTTATTGAAAAGAAATAGACGAAAAAAAAATCTGCCTTGAAGTGGACTCGAACCCTGTCTGCTTTATATTCAACAGCCAAAACAAAAACCTCTAACCGCAAGGCTATGACAATTTTATTTAATAACATGTAGGTATACCTATGAAAAGGTTGTTAAAATTTCAATTCAATGAATTTTGAAAAATTTACCTTTCCGCTGACTACAGGCCATCGGGATTTTTTTGTATCTAAATTCTAAAATTTTCGAATCCAATCTTTATAAAGACATAAATTTCATTATTCGTTTCATTCAAAATATTTTCAAATAATCTTATAAGGAAGTTTATTAGACAAAATCGTGTAACTGATTGGGACATGAACTGCTTTTTCTCAACGCCTGGAATGAAAAAAAAATATTTCTTGCTAACCCCGTGCACTAGCTTTGTATGGTCCAATTTAAATGTTGCTAGGTATGGCCTCGCATATTTTCAATTTTCGAATAAATGAGAGCGGAAACACACATATGTCAGACTTTACCACTGCTGTAACATGGAAGCAATGACCATTCCGATATGTTTTCTTCTTTTTGTCCCCTCTACCTCACTTGAAGAAAGGACACGTTAAATGTCGATTTTTTAATCAACGAAACCAACTCTCATCAAAGTCGGAACACGTTTACTATGAAAACGCACGAACAGACATAAAAAAGACAAAAACAGTCGAATAGCACACAACTCCACTTGGAAGTTGGTAAAAAAACAAAAGCAACATACCAATGTCCAAAATCAAGTTATTTAGACTCAGGGGACCCTGGAACACTGAAAATTTTACTCACGAATAATATAGTACCATCCATCCATGAAGATCTGCTGACCCATCATATTCTTATTTTATTATACAGTGCGTTTCAATGAAAACTATCCACCCTAAATTACTTTTGATAAATAAATGTTCACGAAAAACGCAAAAACACGCCAATTAACATTCCTAGGGGGACATTTTTTGCATATTTAAACTTGGTGTAACTTTCATCCCCACCACCTGGGTCATCCCCTCCATTTTTTTAAATGGAACACCCAATATTTTTTTGCGATTTTGGATTCTCCTCATCAAACAGATTTCAAAAATGTTTAATAGTTAGAGTCCAAAGTAAATAGTCTATGAGCTACAGATGAATTTTAAAATGGATGTTTCACAATAGGGTGGGTTTAAATAACAAATTATGAATAGTTAATTACTGTCTTGACTAAAGTCACTATATCTCTCAAAGTACCGGAATTGGTAAGCACCATGTACTAGAGAGTGACGACAAAGTTTGCCCCCAAAATGGCGGATTTTTGACACGAGACAAACATCACAGCGCAGAGATTTGTGTAGTTGTTGCAGAGAACAGACGTCTCTGTTCGCTGATACTACAGTTGTTGTAATGTTCTGGTAATTTAAGGTAGAGACTAGAGACAACCATTTTGAGGATTGTTATTCATCTTCCCGCCACCTTTTGCCCCCAATATGGCGGCTTAATTGCGGTACTTTGAGAGATACAGTTAAACTGAATTAGTTTGACGTTTTTGTTTTGTTTATAAGGCGAAATTAGTGACAGTTCTACTTTCAACTAATAACTCTGTTGCAATAATAAATTACTAAAATGGTGTACAGTATACAAGAAAGAGTTGAAATAATTTTAAGTCTATACTATAAAAATGATAATTTCGCAAGAGCTGCAGCTAGGCGTTTTAACACTACTCAACCCGAAAAAAACGCAACACATAGGTACGTAATTGATTTGATGCGCAAATTTATGGACACAGGATCAGTTGCCAACAAAACACACAAGTCAGAGAGAGAGAGTGGTTAACAACGAAGCAATGGAAGTGACAAATCGCACTAGGAGACCAGCAGTCGCTGTCTCAAATGTCTGAAATAGGTGTTCCACGTTCTAGTGTTTCTCGAATTTTACATAAACACAAATTACATCCTTACAAAATTAAATTAGTGCAAGAATTGCATGAGGATGACTTTGACCATCGTCTTCAGTTTTCATTTGCTTTTCCGATGAATGTACATTTTTCCTAAATGGTTTAGTGAACAGACACAACATCAGATATTGGGCCACCCGATCTAACCCGGTTAGACTTTTTCTTGTGGGGGTATATCAAAACAAAAGATTATGCCACCCAACCAGATTCGAAAGATGATTTGCGAAAAAGAATTATTCAGGAATGTAGAAAATTAACTCCAGACGTGTTGCGCAATGTTAGAGAGGCATTTGAGAGGAGACTTTATCACTGCATGGAGTCCGCTGGAGGTCAATTTTAATAACTAATAAAATAGTCTTTGAAACTAAACCTAAACTTTGTAATGGAACTGTTCATACGTTAAAATAAAGTATCAATTACGTTTGCTATTGCAACCCATCCTATTGTGAAACATCCATTTTAAAGTTCATCTGTAGCTCATAGACTATTTAATTTGGACCCTAAGTATTATACATTTTTGAAATCTGTTTGATCAGGAGAATTCAAAATTGCATAAAATATTGGGTGTTCCATTTAAAAAAATGGAGGGGGATGATCTAGTGGTGGGGGATGATAGTTACACCAAGTATAAATATGCAAAAAATGTCCCCCTAGAAATGTTAATTGACGTGTTCTTGCGTTTTTCGTGAAAATTTATTTATCAGAAGTTATTTAGGGTGGATAGTTTTCATTGAAACGCACTGTATATACGCGCTTCACGCAAATTTGTATTCAGTCAGTAATTATAATCTTGCTATAACATGATTATGTAATTTTTGTGAAATAAATAGTTTTTAAAAGGCAACTACTTGGTAGCGGTAGGAAAACTTAGAAAACGGTAAACTTAGCACGACCATTTCATCAAAAAGAAAAAACAATTCTACCAAAATTTGCCGTAAATTATTCGTAAATTTGCCGTGAAAAAATAAAATTTGCAGCTCTTGTATTTCATGGACAATTCATGGTTGTGCTAAGTTTATATAAAGTTAGCACCAATATTTGCCGTAAACTAGCAATGAGAAAAGAAAATTGATAGCTTTTGTTTTTTGTTTTGGAAATTTATATTCGTCCTAAATTCACATGAAGTTATCGCAACTATCGGCTTATCATCCTAAAATTCTGTAAATTGGCCGTGAAAAAACAAAATTGGCCGCATTAAATTGGCCGTGAAAAAACAAAATTTGCAGCTCTTGTATTTCTTTGAGAATTCATGGTCGTTAAGTTTTAAATAAAGTTGCAACCATCACCGTATCTTTCACAATAACTATCAATTTGGAGCACCAATAAAGTTTGCCTAGACAATCGCGTATGTCAGTATGTCAAAAACAAGTGTATTAAAATAAAATGTATGTTATATCATTGTAGTAGGAATAACTTTCTATATTGAATACATATATAATATACAGGGTGTTGTATTTGTAAAAATATGATTGAGGCTTATATGCCAGACAATTGATATTGTTTTGTTGCAAATGTAACTTGAAATAAAACTTGGCTAGTAACGCTACAATATATTTTTTTAATATGCTTTGATAATTTTCTTTCTACACGGCAAATATTAGTGGCACGCCTAAAAGATCGGATATCATTTAAGTAAAATACGGTGATAATTGCGCTATTTAGGACGACCAAAAAAAACAAAAACAAAAGCCGCAAATTTTCTTTTTTCACGGCAAATTTACGGATAATTTACGACAAATATTGGTGACTTTCTCAAAAGAATCGGTTGTTTTTTAAAGAAGATACGGTGATAGTTGCGTTGATTTAGAACCACCGTGAATTTTCCAAAAAAAACAAGAGCTGCAAATTATTTTTTTCACGCCAAATTTACTGCAAAAAAGCATGACACGTGATGACACGATACTGAGAGAACCCCCCCCCCCGAAAAACTTTTCTGGGTACGCGCCTGATAAATACGACCATGAATTTTCCAAAGAAATACAACAGTTGCAAATTTTCTTTTTGCACGGCAAATTCACGACAAATTTATGGCACAATTTTTTTAAATTGAAAATGTCGTGCTAAGTTTACACGCGTAAATTTTAAGTTGGATTCAAATTCAATTCAATTATCTATGGTATAAACAATGTTTAAAAGACTATCAATTCTATTGTTAGACTATAAACTCTGAACTATGGCAAAATTGTGCACTGAAATTTTCCAACAATTACTAATATAATTAATATTAAACCAACATGCCTTGCCGCCTGTCTATTTGGAAAATAATTCGAATAAATACATACATACTTACTTTATAATGAAAAAACATCATCAAGCAAATGCAATTAACAATATAATTAATTTCGTTTTAGACGCCATATAACAATACTTGGAGATATGAAGGTACATATTGTGTCGTCTATTATTGTAAATTCTTTTCATGTAATCAAGATATTAATATATATAATATGTATAATATATACCCGTGAAAGCGATCTGCGTTATTAATGCAAGGTGTACATAGGTACTAACTATATAGAATTATTATAGTCGATGCACGTCATGTAATTAATACATATCCTATTGCTTTACATTCTTGCATGAAGGATGTAGGATTATAGTACTACTAAATAGGGTATTCGTAGATTTTTCTCTGTTATAGGTATATACATACTAGAATAGAAAAATTTGTTCTATTCTCAATCTATCAAATTAAAGCTATTGATTGTTAACATATTAACTTTCAATAATGATGTTTGGCTAACTTCGCAGAACTTGCTCTAATTTTGATAATTCTTTCATTATTCCAAAGAGGCGTTCTAAAAGTGAAGTTCAGCATGCTTCTCACCCCTAAAATTCTCTCTATAGGTGGTAGAGGGGGGGACGTTTAGGTGGAACATTTTCAAATAAATATTTTATTGTTTTGACATATAAACGTACCTATATCTGATATGATATTTACGCAGAGTTAGGTGATCCGAAATCCAAGGACGTACACGTACATAATAGCGAAAATGAACGAAATTTGATTTATTTTGACAGATTCCAAAAAGGGGAGAGGTATACAATTCGAATGTTTTTTTATGTATTTTTAAATGGTTAGATTAAAAAAATAGGCTGTGATTGACGGGCAGACAGAAGAGTGACCTTTTAAAATTTCCGTTCATCCATTATTCCAAATAATATTTTAAATAGTAAAAATACAATTATTCTGATACTAAATATAGTATTTTCTTTGTTACAGTTACATGCGCCAGCAATCAGTTCCAATGTAAAAGCGGGCAATGTATACCTGCAAACTGGCACTGTGATTCGAATAGGGACTGTGATGATGGCAGCGATGAGCCTGAAGAATGCCAACATAACCAAAAATGCCGTCCAGAACAATTTCATTGTTCAATAACCAAAAAATGCCTACCTTCTGGCTGGGTAAAAACTAAAATCCTATTACGAAACTTTATCTGTTCTACTTAAATTTACTTTGCTGAACAACTTTTAAAACAGTTTACTTGTAATGAAACAAGCTTTGCTCCATGAGTCATCTTTTATTAATTTACTTTAAGCAAAACCTCTTTCTATATATTATCTATATTTTGTTTTCGAAGGTTTGTGATGAGGAACCCGACTGTGGTATACATCCCGAATTAGGTCCTGACGAATCGGATGAAGATCCGAAACTTTGCCCTAAAGGTATCAAATGTAAATGGAATTACGCGGCCTGTGCAGAGGGCCTTGAATGTTTGCACATCTCTAAATTTTGCGATGGCCACTTTGACTGCCCCTCGAATAGTGATGAATGGGATTTTTGCCGAAACTTCACTTGTGATAGGTAACTGAACATTCGACTTTATAATTCCCCGAACAGAGGAGGTATACAATTCGACTGCCTGCTTTATTTTTATTTTTGATTTGTGCGCGCGTTTTATATAGTAAACAGGCTCCGATTTGGATGATTTTTGATTCATTTGAAAGAGGAGGCTTGACAAATGGTGCCATATTCATAAAAACTCAAATCCGAAATCGCCTTCCCTTCGGGCAAATTTTCTCCAAAATCGAGATACATACCAGAATTAAAGATAGGACAATATCCGGAAACGTTTAAATTGAACATTTTTTCAAAAGAGTTACGGTTCTCGAGTTAGAGGCATGTTAAATTCTCAAATATGTGCATTTTTGCTATATGGAGAGGGAGATTTCTTTCGAAAATTGAAAATCTGTGGGTACTACATGAAAGACCTAATTATTTGTAGCAACATTTATAATGAAAAATTTTTCGAATTACAGCGGTGGTAAAATGGTAACATCTAAAATACTTAATGCGTATTTCCGCAGCGATATTCTGAGATCTCTATAAAAACAACTACTAGAAAAGAATACAGGCTGTTTCAAATTCGACTCTCACCATTGGGATCTCGGAAACTATAGAGAATACGAAGATGGTTAACTTCGAGCAAAGTTGGGCATTTATGTGCTCAACAATATGCCGTTTAAAAATATCCGGAAAAACCGAATTTTCGGAAAATCATTTTATATTTTTCCTGGCTTTATTTCTTGATGAATTTCTAAATAAATAGCACATTTACATTGCCACTTTTTTCACTCTTTTCAATGGTGTTAATAGTTTTGTAACCTAACGTTTCGTCTATGTGTAACTATCATGAACTTTATTTTTTCTTATGGCAGCCATATTAGCTTTCCACAAATTTGAATAGCCCTTTTTATTATCTTTTCGAAGATGTATCATAAGTTGGCCTTGTTGTCCTAAAAATCTTAGAAATTAAATAAATTACTTTTATAAAGTAGTTGGCTTTGACTTTACCAATCGGTGACATGTAAATGACATTCTGTATTATTGTCAATTGCTGAGTCGTTGAAAATGAAGTTTTCTAATGAAGAAAAACGAGATATGATAAAACTTTATTACAAAAATGATAGAAACAGTATAAATACATTGGAAGTGTATTATCTTACTTATTATCCCGAGGGACGACAACCCCACCGATTTTTATTTAACTTATTGGATACAAATGTAGCTGAGCATGGTTCCTTTAAAAACCCAGACAAAAATCTGGAGACAGGATTGATGAAGAAACAAAAGAAATCATTATTAATGAGGTATAATTAATCTTAAGTTTTTCAAACGAGCCAAACTCGCGATGGGTCCATTAATTTGGACAAATTTGGTTGTGGATGACGTCTCTCGGGATACATCTTAAGATACACTTCCAATGTATTTATTCACACTGTTTCTATCATTATTGTAATAAAGTTTTATCATATCTCGTTTTTCTTCATTCGAGAACTCCATTTTCACCGTCTCAGCAATTGGCAATAATACAGAATGTCATTTACGTGTCACCGATTGGAAAAATTAAAGCCAACTACTTTATAAAAGTAATTAATTCAATTTCTCGGATTTTTAGGACAACAAGGCCAACTTATGTTTGGTGTGTGGAAGGCCAATATGGCTCCCATAAGAAAAAATGATTGTTACACATAGACGAAACGTCAGGTTACCAAACTATTAACACCATTGGAAAGAGTGAAAAAAGTGGCAATGTAAATGTGCTATTTATTTAGAAATTCATCAAGAAATAAGGTCAGGAAAAATATAAAATGATTTTCCGAAAATTCGGTTTTTTCCGGATATCTCCGGAATTACTCGAAATTTTCAAATTTTTTAAACGGCATATTGTTGAGCACATAAATGCGCAACTTTGCCCCAATTTAACTATCTTCGTATTGTCTATAGTTTCCGAGATCCCAATGGTGAGAGTCGAATTTGAAACAGCCTATACTTGGGTAATAGAATAAGTACTATCTTCATTGCTTTTAGTGAACGTTCCATGGTTTTTGTGACTAATGTTTTTCACAAAAAATTGGACCAACGTTATCAGTTGGTGCACTGAAAAATACAAAAATATAAAATTATTATAAAATTAATTTTATTGGAGCTGGTAGTTGTGAAGTTGGTGCCAAAAGTTCTCAATCTATTTAATATTATATTGTACTTTTCAGTGCACCAACGCCGATCCAATTTTTTGTAAAAAATATTTATTTTAAGTATTTTTGACAGTGATTAGGTTTGGACCTCGACTATAAACAAAGCTTCCTGCACCCGACTTCGACACCGATCTTTTAACTCAACTCTCAAATGTACCTCAATAATTAATTGATTATCGAAAGATTTAGGGAATTATTTAGGGAATTAAGTTTTTCTGTGTTTTTCTGATTTCTACGAAATCTTGTATTTCAACAACCTACGGATACAGTACATTCTCATAAAAGTTATATGATTTGTTATTCTTCTAAAAAAGTCGCGAGCTGGTTATGACTGATAAATCAAGTTAAAAGAAAATGGTTTTTAATCATATATTTTTTTAAATTCTGTGTGCCAATGTACCCCTGTAAAAAAGTGGTAAAAAGTCCACAAAATCTATTTTTTCTTGCAATCCAACTGTAGATTGCTGTTTAAAAAATCTAGAAATATCCCATTTGCAAAACAATTATTAAGTAGTCTTGAGTTCATCTTGATATCATTTCGCAAATACGTCTGATTAGTCTCCCCGGGAACGATAATTAGATTAGAGGAAAATAAAATTATTATCTAATTGTTTGTGTTCTTTTTCAATTCTATAGATATTTATAATAAAGTCAGGTTTTATTAGACGTTTCAATTACTTGAAACTGTACAATAAATTACCGTTCTATTAGACTTCTTTTTTCTGTGTTAAGATGTTATATATTAAGTGAAAATCTTGCTTGTATTAAAACTTATCAGGCTAATTCACTCTTCAGCAATGGCGATAACTTTGCTTAATAAAATAATGACATTAGGTGGCATTCAAATATTTCACTTCAAACCTTTTGGCACTTCGTACGTACCGGCACCAGTGGAATTGATATTATCTTGTATTTTTTTGTGCACCAACTGATAAAGACGGTCCTTTTTTTGTAAAAAAAATCTGTCTTTTTTAGTCATCAAAATCGTTCAACGTTTACTTATATTCACAGATGTCTTCTATAATTTGACCGTCTTATATTTTCGATTTAAAAAAAGAATGCCACATCTCCATAGCGAAAATACACATATTTCAGACTTTACCACTACTGTAACTCGGAAACCTGGAATTTTTTTAAACGTTGTCGGATATGGTTTCTTCTTGAATTTTGTCGTCTCAAATTTTCGATTTTCAAAAAAAATGCCTCCTCTACCTCCTTTGGGAGGAGGATTTTGGGGGTAGACCATGTTGAATGTATTTTTTTTAATGGGGTCAACTCTCAATAGTACTCATTCAACTGAAAAAAGCATCAGAGCATGTTTACAATGCAAAAGGCGAGAACAGACATAAAAAAGCAGAAAAACAATCCACTTGTATACCTCCTCGGTTTGGGATGTCCGTTTTCTATTTAAAATAGTTTATTGTGTTCTGAAGCAGTCAGAATTGGTTACATTTTGAACTTTTTCTTTAGAATTTTAGCTGTTTATATCAAAGACTAAGGGAGATAGATAGGTATAAATTTACCGGTTTTTGAGATTTAAAAAAAATCTTAATATCTTGAAAATTATCAAAAGTAATGGTGGTGCATTGTGCATTATTTTTATGAAATTTACCTTTGATTTTTGATTTCAAAATTAAATACGAAAACGAACAAAAAAAAATTCATATTTCATTTCGAGCTCATTTCGACTTCCGGTAGAGTTCATATATTTTTAATCTATTGGAAATTACTAGAAACTCCTGTAAGGATATAATTCATCACTTGAGTGGTATTCTAGAAACCGCTACCTAATTCAGACTATACGTGGTACGCCCTATATATCAGTTTATGTTTAAAATAATATTAGAAAAAGTTCGATTGCTCTTTTTTGTAATAAGTAAACCATATATAAAATAGTTGAATATAATCTAATATATTTTGAAATACATTAAATGTAGGAATGTTCTAAGGCTTTTTTCTTCTTCTTCAAAGGTTACAGTGCTCTCACGGCTGTAAGCCGACACCGAAAGGTCCCCTGTGCTATTGTCCCGATGGTCAAAAACCAGATGGTAACAAGTGTGTGGATGCAGATGAATGCGAACTGGACGACTCTTGTGCCCAGATGTGCAAGAACACTGTGGGTTCCTACACATGTTCCTGTATATCCGGTTACCATGCCAATGGTACACAGTGTGTTGCTGAGAATGGTAATTATATTTATTTTGATATAATATATTTTTGATCAGCTCAAATAATTATCTCTCTTATATGTAGGTACTACGATAACAAAATTTCAATACCGGAAAAATACCTACCGCCCAAAAATGATTGATGTCAATTTCTTCCAAATATTTCTTTGAAAATGACTGAAATTTCAAAGAGACAATGAATAAAAAGAGGAATCAAAATAGAACAAAAAAAATGAATGTTACCAAATCATTATTTCAGAAAATTAAAAAATATATCAATGTAGCTAATTTATGGTTCCTACATTTTTAAAAACTCAACTTTCCAATTAAAAAAAATCATTTGAAGCAATAATTTAAAAGTTTCAATGTTCTAGAATGCAATTATGTAATGGTTTTAAAAAGGATGTCTTAGTGTGTTTAGTAATTTTTTCTTGAAATTATCAAGAATAATAAATATTAAAAAAAAATCGACCGACTTTATTAGTTGGTGTAGGCGCTAAACGGAAGCGTTTTTGTTGTATAGTTTATAAAACAAACTATCATTATTTTCGTTAGTTTCATCGATACCTGAAGTTATTCTAGTAAAACTTGAATCACCCTGTATAATTTGAAGTGTAGAATGACTGAAAAGTTCATAGTGGGCCAGCGTCCACCCTGTTTGTTGTTGTTTTCATAATAGAAAAAAGCAAATATTATTTTCGCTGATTGTTTAACATTTTTTGTGATTTCACATATACCGGTAACAATCTTCCACTTTCCTTGTGCTCTAATTCAGAAAACGTTGAATTTTTTGAATATGTTGCCGGAAATAATGACCAAATTAAGTTTTAAATTTAGGAGAAAATAACCATCATTTGAAACAATTTTGAAAAAAAAAAACATGGGGCCATATCTCAGGACCCCTCTTTTCAATGAAAAAAGAATTATCAAAATCGGTGTTAATGTATGCAGGAGCAAACATAAAAAAAATTCTTTTTGGAGGTCCGAAAAAAAAAGAAAATCTTATTTTGAAATTATAAGTGTTAGAAAATTTTAGGCAGCAAGATAAAAGTAAGTAATCTAAAAGCGATAACCGGCAAAGAGTCCCAGAAGAACACTGAAACGTCACTATCATTTTGCGCATTTAGTGCTTACAATTTTGAAACTCGACAGTAGTAAGATAGATATTACGGTCATAATGTAATTGGGTGATTAAAACTGACCTGATCTATATTTTAGCCTTCGGGTAGGATATTCCTCTTAAAAAAAACAATTCAAAGAAATTATTATGAAATGCAATCTTATCACAATGCATTTTTTTCCTATTATTTGTTATATCTATGCCGTATTGGCAATTGCCTCAGATAAGAGATGGCAAACATTTGCATTGATAAATAATTACCAAGAATGCTGGCTGCACAGTCAACATTTTAATTTTAATATTTTTTTTATTTATATTTTCTCAGGAATCTATATACATACAGTGCGTTTTAGAAGTAATTTCATTTAAAATTCAGCCGTACAAACAGTCTGAAAATTTGGTGACATACTAGTCACAAAGCGACATGCGTCTAAAATATTTTCATGTCAGTAGCGTTTCCGGTTATACGGGAAATACCAACTTTGTTATTTTAAATGGAATACCCAGTATATTACCGCATTTTTAGCTTTCTTGTATAATTTTGAAAATATTTTATGTATAATGTCCTATATCTAAGTCTAACCGTTTTTGACATATTTCAAATTTTATGTTAAAAATTAAGTTTACAGTCCAAAACATCTTTCCATGAGGCAGCCTTTAATATTTAATTTTGGTTGATTTTTTTTGATTTTTAAAATTGTGTTAGAAGTGGACCATGATTGCATTAGAAAATAATAACAAATGTCAATAAAAGTCAAACAAGCGTCAACAAAGTCAACATAATACTTTTTATTTGCAAATTTTGAGTAATTAGTATGCCGAGAACTCCATTCTTCGTGAGAAATCAGTCTCTTTACTCTTTCATTTGCTGAAATACCGAAAATGCGTATGGAAGAAACTCGTGTTTCCATAGAATTCTTAGAACTAGATATTCCTAATTCACATCCTACTTGCCTTGTATAAATTGTTGGATATGCGGCAAAATATCCCAACATTGCGATTTCAATATTTTCATTGTTAACAATTGGTTTATTGCTAATTTCTACGTACCTTAGGCTTTATAGTTCCAAAGTTCTTGAAGTCTTCTATAATTTTCTTAACAAATTTTGGTGTTGGTTTCTGTTGATATAGCGTTGCGATTGTATTACATGTTCTTGAAATAACTTTATCAACTTCTCCATAAAAATAAATAAACTCAAATAATCTTGTATTATCAATTTATCAAGTCTTCTCGGCATTATAATTACTCAAAATTTGCAAATGAAATGTATTATATTGACTTTTTGACGCATGTTTAACTTTTATTGACATTTTTTGGTATAGACAACCTTATACAAAGGTCCCCTTAATTTTGCTGCTCACTGCTTAATACAATAAAATAATGAAAAACTGGCTTTCCATTTGAAAAAATGACTTTTGACGTTTTTTTGGATCTAGTTTTCATGCTTCTTTTTGATCATTGTATAAATTATTATCAAATTATCATAAGAATATTGATAAGTAGATCTTCTTCTACAAGAAAATCAACCAAAATTAAATATTAAAGGCTTCCTCATAGGAAAGATTGATAATTATGTTTTGGACTGTATACTTAATTTTTGACATAAAATTTGAAATGTTTCAAATTTAGTTATAGGACATTATACATAAAATATTTTCAAAATTATACAAGAAATCTTAAAATGCAGTAATATACAGGGTATTCCATTTAAAATAACAAAGTTGGCATCTAGTTCCGGTATAACAGGAAACGCTACTGACATGAAAATATTTTAGACGCATGTCCCTCAGTGACTTTAGTAAGTATGTCAAAATGTCAATATATTTTCAGATTGTTGGTAGTTATAGTTTTCCCCCAATTGATCGATGTCTTTCCCGGAGAACCTCCCTGTATAGGTGGCCCAAAATGGTTACGACCCTCAACTTCATTTTATCATATGAGTATACCTATTTTTAATTTCATTTTAGAATCTTACTTCGAACTCTTAAATCTCATGAGTAGGTCCTATATCTAAACTCAGAATTTGAAGGAAGATACAAAAATGAAACAAAAAAAAACATTTGAAAAAATGGATTTGATGGTCATAACATATTTTTGAGCTACTCTGCATATACATGAGTTTAATATGAAGAAAACTCCATTACAAAATAGAAATCGAGGGGTTCTAGCGTTTTTAAAACAGAAGGCTGATTTTTTTATGAATTTAGACTTCTGAGGCGCACTGTATTTATATGTATATAATTATTATTTATATATATTTTCTCTCATGTGAATGCCATTATCACTGAACATAAATTCATCAGAAATGTGATAAAAGTTAATGAATAAGCCTTAAAATAAATATTGATGGGTCAATAATGTTAAATGGCGATTATATGAGAGACCTTTTTTTGTATAATTTATAAATAAACACGTAATATTTATTTATAGAAAATATCTTGTCAGTTATCAATCATTTATCCAACTAAATACATAATATTAATAATTTGATTAATTGATTTGAAATTTGAAACGTCATTAGTTTTGACGGCAAATCATCTGTATGAACCAGTTTTTTAAAAAAAGGTTAAGTTACATTTTTTCACGATTTCATATCGTGTGTAGGTACTTTGTAAATATATATGTACATTCTGTTCATTTCTCACCAATACTGCTGTCTCTAGTACCAAAGATTATTTTTGTCTGTTTTAATTCATCATCTAATGAAGTCTGTGCTATTTTTTTACCGACTTCACGATTCGATATGTTGCACGTTTCGTATAGTAAACGTGCTCAGATATTTATGATTCCACTTGAAAGAGGACTGGTAAAGATAGTTCCGTTTAAAAATTCTCAAATTTACTCCCTAAAAACACCTACAGAGTTGGGTAGAGGGGGATTTTACTTTTTGAAAACGAATATTTTTTTAGTTAATGAAAGAAGAGATTATAAAAATAAGTTTCAACGTGAAATTGTTTAGAAATTTCTCCTGAAATTATATGTACAAAACTATTGTCACCAAATTTATAATTAATTAAATTTATTTTATTTAATTCTTCTGTGGACGTTGTATCAAAGCTTGTGGTTATTGATCAGAATTAGTAATAAATGAAAACTTAAACTTAAAAAAATTGTCTGAATTCATTAGATAACGCACGAAAAACTACTAAATTATATTGGTGGTGGTGAAGAGACTATCTTCCCTAGTTTTCTTTCAAAAGATAATAAAATATTAAAAATAAATGACAATTCTTTGTCATTTACATAATCGGTAATTTTTTACTACTTTCGCCATTATCAAACTCCTAGTTCATAAAATCCGTTAAACAAGTACATATAACGACCTCAATGGCCATTTTTATTAGGTATATCTGGTGCGATGACAGTACAATTTCCAAGCTTATTCTACTCTCTTTTCCAACCGCATACGAGTATTTTCTTATTCTAACTTCTAACTTAACGCTTTGCGTACTGTGTAGGTAGGTAAATGTCTAAACATCCAGACCTAGATTTGCCAAGCTGAAGTTTCAAGGTTAGAACTTTCTAAAATGTAATCCACTAAATTTATTTTTGTCTCTAAAGGCTCGGGCTCATTACGACGGGCCGCATCGCATTTCATTACAAAAAAATATCCTGAATCTCTTTCGTTCATTTTATATTAACTATTGTACAATACAGGAGGACCGCAACGCCTGCTTTAATTGATGCGTTGCAGCTTAATATGAATCTTATTAAGCAATCATTATTATTTTTCAGTTCCCTCCACTGAACCACCTTCACTTATATTCTCCACCCAATCGGAAATCAAACGTGTCACCTTGGAGGGTAAAGCCTTCCCCGGCAACTCCACACTACAATTGCTCAACAGCAACGCCTTGGAATTCATCCATCGCAATCACACCGTCTGCTACGTACACCATAACATCACCAAAGCCACACTAGTTTGTGCCAACATCAATGATCTGACACAGCGATGGCAATTACCCGCCCTATCACCCTTACTGGAAGTTGAGTCCATACAACAAATCGCCCTGGACTGGATAACAGACAATTGGTATTTCATGGACGATCAACGAGAGATTATACTAGTTTGTACACACTTTCTAGACTGGTGCAACTTGCTGATTGAGAACAATCTCAGTAAGCCAAGAGCGCTGGCGCTCGACCCTACCAGCGGTTACATGTTCTTCTCCAAATGGGGCCATTCATCCCCAATGCTGGAACGTTGCAAGATGGACGGCACCCAGCGGCAGGCAATTGTCGATCACACGATCGTCTACCCATATGGGGTGGCAGTTGATTATCCGAGGAAACATGTCTACTGGGTCGATACATATCTGGATTATGTAGAACGAGTAGACTATAATGGTGATAATCGAAAGACTGTTTTGAGAGGTGTTAAAGTGCAAAATTTGTATGGTATTACTGTGTTTGAGGATAAGATTTTTGTGTCTTCATGGTATAATAATAGTATATTGGAGTTGAATAAGTTTCATCAAAGTGAAAAGACGATTGTGACGAATATTAGTAGGCCGTTTAATGTGTATGTGTTCCATAGGCAGCGACAGCCGGACGGTATGTATTTTACAATTCCATAAAAACATAAATAGTTCGTAATAATGATTCTGGTTAATCCACCGACCCCTGATGGCTATAAACTATCAAATCTGCTAAGCTTGAGTTACGGTTATACCTGATACTTGTACTGTATAAGAGATTGAGGTTGGAACAAAGCTGATGTAGTTAATCTATACATATATAATAAAATTGTAAGGCCGATGTCTTTTATTAAATCAACAGAAGCCAAAACAACAGTTATTAGAATTTTTGTCTGTCTGTCTGTATGTTTCTACGAGCATCACGCAAACACTACTGCTTGAAATTGAAGGCAGTTTTCACCGATATATTACTTAGAATATAGGTTACATTTTGCCGCGTCTGTGTGCCTTTCTGTATGATTGTACAAGCATCACGCAAAAACTAACGCATGGAATTGAATGCCGTTTTCACGCGCACGAAGTCGCGGTCAAAAGCTAGTACAAAATAAGATGAAAGAAAATCTTTTCATAAACGCAAATTGGGTAGTATCTTTAATAATATTCCTATAAGAACAGCGGAACACAAATACATTTCTTTTTTATTCTTTTTTACATAACAAAAAATGATTCATAGAGAAGCGATAAAAAATATGAACCAATTTTGCTAAGGGATCCCATGATTACTCTTATGATCGCTGTGAAAACTCAAATTTATTCAATAATTAAAACAATGATACTTAACTGTTTTAAGATCTGTTAAATCATGGAGACCTAACCATGTTGTTGCAATTTAAAAATACCTGGACATACCGAAAAAAAATTAATATTGTTTTTTGGGAGCACTCCTCTATTTTTTTCAAATAAATAGATTTGCCTTTCGCCTATGTCAGGTTTTTAAAAGAATATTATACTTATGTTATTTTAGCAACTTCTTTTAAAATCATGGAGACTGAAAATATGAAAATTAAATTTTATTCGCCGTAAAAAATATTTGAGATGGAGATGTTTTTTTCTTTTAGTTTTCACAAACACGTGTACAAATATTTTTGAGTAGAATTCTTGATTTTAAGTCTACTCATATTTAAGTCATGTTAAGCTTAGGATACCCTAAAAACATTGAATTCAAATTATCTACCTGCTTAATAATTCATACATTTTCATAGTTACCTTAAAAATTATTTATTCTTTTTTTTCTGTTTTAGCTGACCATCCATGCAAGACGAAAATCTGTGATCACATGTGCATTCCACTATGGAATGGAACTAAACCAATACCGAAATGTATCTGCTCCTCAGGTTATGTTATTGATGAAACTACTAGCAAATGCATATTAAAAACCCCTTCAACATTTATTTTATTATCGAGAAGCCGTCCATACTCTATAAAGGGCATAGACTTAGTAAGTGGCAATGAAACTATGGTTCCTATAACACGAATAGGTCGACCCAAAGCACTCGAAGTTGACATTGCAACAAAATCATTTTTCTACGCAGACTTTCACAGCATGACCATTGAAATGGTGCCATTCAATAACACTACCAATCACACAGTTTTGTTGTCGGACGTGTTTTGTGATGGTCTAGCATTCGATTGGATTTCGAGAAATTTATACTGGACCAGCTTCGAAGATAGCACCATAAGCGTCATGAAATTATCCAATGTATCTGTAACAAAAACACTGATACAAAGCAACACAATCAGTCCATCATCTATTGCTGTAGATCCATTACAGGGTGTGATGTATTGGGCCGATTGGTCGAATCTATCACCGGAAAAGGGCCGCATTGACACGGCGCGTATGGATGGCAAAAACCGTAGAGAATTCTTAACCACAAACATACATTGGCCATGCGGTCTGGCCATTGATTATCAATCTCAAAGATTGTATTGGACCGATAAACATTTGAGAATGATACAGAGTATCAAGTATGATGGAACAGACAGAAGAACAGAGACTGTGAGTCATTTGGATCCACCGATGGGTCTGGCAATTGGTGTGGGCACTCATAAACATATTTATTATATTGAATCTACATCGGGAAATGTTGTTGTCTTTAGTAATGGAACGGAGAAGAAGTCTATATATAATGGAAATTTACCATTGTATGATGTAAAGTTGTATGATGCCGAAGCACAAAAAGGTAAGTAAGGGGAAAATGGGAGAATATATTTTCAGAAAAGTAATTGAGTAAAATGAAGTTTTATACTGATACTTGAGCTCTTGCCCAAGTTGTTTTGGTCGACTTTTTGTAAAATTTCAAATTTAAGCTGTGGTTTAGCTTTTTTTTAATGTACCTTATACAGTTTTCTATGTTTTTTTTATGGGGACCTGCAATTTATGAATTTTAAATCTCTGATATTGCTAAAAAACTCCACGAAAAAAGTTCTTAAAGCAAACTTTAATTTTAAAGTATGAAATTCGATTTAAAATACGTCGAATTAATTAAATTTATTTACTTGTAAATTTATACTTTCGCAAGTAATGGAATTAACTAATCTAAAAGCTGATATCAAGTACTATTAACCTTATAATACACTGACCGGCATAGAAAACGCAACACCCAAAATGATGACCAGTTTCAAAGTGATATATAACTTTTTAACCGACGAACCAGAGGGAGGAGGTATACAATTCGACTGTATGTGTGCATGTTTTTTTATCTTTGTTCGCGACTTTTACATAGTAAACGTGCTCCGATTTTGATGATTTGAGAGAGGAGCATTGAGAATTAATCCCATTGAAAAAAAAACAATATTAGACATGTCGTTCCCCACAAAAACATCCCAAAAAGGGGGTATTTTTTCCAGAAAATTGAAAATCCGAGACGACAGAATTCCATATCCGGAGACGTTCAAATTGGACGTTTTTAAAAATAAGAAGAATACACGTGTTAGCTTTTTTTGCCATTTCTGAAATGGAAGAGCGCCAAAATGGGGAGAGCTTATACAGAAATGTTGGTAAAGAGTACACCTTTCAAATAAAATTCAAATCGACCAATACGTTCAAAAGGGGTTTCAATCTGGTAATCATTTTAGGTGTTGCGTTTTTTATGCCGGTCTGTTCCAACTCGAGTTAAATCGTGAATTATATTTATTGGCGCTCTAACAGTGATGTATTCTTAGTTGCCTAGGCTTAATTTTTTTTATCAATTTTGATTTTTCTAAAACAATAGAGTCTCAAATGATTTCCTTATTATATGTGTGTTTCACAAACGATTTCTGATAAATTGAGTAAAAAATAGAAAATATAAGGTCTATTTAACAATCTAATAACTCATTAAATATTGAGTCACAAAAAACTAACGCATCACAAACGTTCACAAACGATCTGTATCAACAGAAATTCAAAAACCTATTTTCTTCAAATTCGTCTTGGCTATTCAGTCTATGGTATCCTGGCATCAACTTAATCAGCGGTCCTCCACCTTTTTAAGCTGTCTGCAACGATTAAACAATTTAACAAATTTTGACTTGACAACCTCATGGGGATAATTTTTTTTTCTTTAAAATTCAGTACCCTCGTTTATATTTCAAATGCCTGCAAAAGTCAAGCTCAGAGGTCGCCATCTCTGAGTTTGAGTTGATAGAAAGATTCCATTGAGTAAAGGCAGAGTTCTACCTATTATAAGGTTTGTTGCATGCATTTCAGTTCAATAGATGGCTACATTTACATGTTTTGCCTCAAAAGTGTTTAAACATTTTTTTCAAAGTGTTTTTTTTAAACCATCTTTATTATTTTTCGCCATTAGCGGGGAACGTAATCTTCAAAATATACTAATACAAAAATCAGTTTTCTTCATATATTCATTTAACCGGATTTTTGTTTATGTGTATTAAATAATTACGACAATAATTGGTCCTGATAATCGAGTCTTTACAAAATATACATAAATTAGTTTTCAAAACTAATGCAGTGGTTGAAACAAACTAAAAAAAGTGATTAAATCTCTTTAATATTTCTATATTGCTCCCCTCTGCTTTTTGCAGGTACCAATCTATGCCATAAATCCAACTGTCCAGAACTATGTCTACCCATATCTTCCAATGAAACGGTATGTGCTTGCCGTGATGGCTACCAATTCAAAGATGACAAATGCTTACGGCAAGAAAATTTCCAACCACCTACCTTCTGTCCATCCGATACATTCCAATGTAAACAGAAAAAACACTGCATACCCAAAACCTATTTGTGCGACGGTGTCGATAATTGTGGCGATGGCTCCGATGAATCGGCCGAGCAAGGGGGCCCATGTGAGAATGTGTCGTGCGGTGAGAGTCAAATGAAATGCGACAAGACCACTTGCATAGCCAAACATTGGGTGTGCGATGGTGAAAAGGATTGTTTGGATGGTACTGACGAGGATCCGGCCGTTTGCTCAAAGATATGCACTGCCACACAGTTCAAATGTAAGCAGACAAGACGTTGCATACCGATGGGATGGCGATGTGATAATATGTTTGATTGTGGTTTTGAGGATAAGAGTGATGAAGAAGATTGTAGTAAGTGCATATATACATTAATTTAAGTATTTTGTGCAGAGTATCACTCTAGTTATAGTATATTAGATTTATTTAAAATAATTAAAAAACTATACTTTTAATCAAGTCACCTTTAGACAAAAAAAAACTGAATAAAAATTGCTTCATCTATTTGAGACAGGTATATACAGGGTGTGTCATAATGTATACGCAGGACTTGAGGATGTGATAGCTCGTCCAAAAATATAAAAAAAGTTTATATGAACTTACCATCTAAAAGGCACCATATTAGAGATACAGGGTGTTGAAATTGAAAAAAAAATCTTTTTTTGTGAATATCTCCGGAACCATTTATGGTACAGAAAACGGCTTTTGTATGCATTTTCACTCATAATAAGGTAAGTTTTGACTCAGAGATTTTTTTTTGTTAATTCATAATCGGTGAAGATTTTGAGGAGTAGTGGTTGTTTTTCTCCCCAATTTCGACGCCAATGGAAATAGAACGGTTTTGGCGCTTTAGCGCCCATTTAAACCGCCAACCTTTTCTACACAAAAAAAGGTAATGTTGGTCGACCGTTTTCGAGAAAAATCAAATTTATGTTAGAAAAAAAAAACACGCTCAATTTTAGATTTTGTTTATACAAGTTTTGTTTAATAATTAAATAAAAAAATTGTATTTCAAAAAATTTACCGTGTTTTTTCAAGATAAAAGTTGATTTCTCTCGAAAACGGTCAACTTTATAGCTCACGACCAAAAGTACCTTTTTGTGTAGAAAACATTGGCGGTTCAAATGGGCGTCTCAAATTTTTCATTAGCGTAGAAATTCGGCAGAAAAACACCCACTACTCTTTCGAAATCTTAACCAATTATGACTCGACATAAAAAAAATCTCAACTCAAAACTTAGCTCATTATGAGTGGAAAATGCTTACAAAAGCTGTTTTCTGTACGATAAACGGTTTTGAATATATTCCGATATTTTTTTTCAATTTCAACACCCTGTATTTCTAAAATTGTGCATTTTAAAGGTTAAGGTAATATCAACTTTTTTTCATATTTTTGTCCTGCGCATATATTATGATTAGATTGAATTAAATAAAAAAAACTAGCTAAGATACTCTCGAATTACTATAATACTAACGTAAAAAATGATGAATTAATTAAATGTAAATTCGTGCAGCTTTTATAATTATACTTTAGAGTCACAAAAGACATACAGATTTTCATCAATACTTTTCCGTGGATGCTCCGAACAAAATATGTTTTGGAGCACGCAAAAGAGAAGCCTCCCAGATCAAAATAGTTTTTTTAGTAACCAAACTTCAAAAAACTTGTCTCCATTCTGTCTGATATCTGTGCACGATATTACCTTATATTATTTCACAGAAATATCCACTTGCGATTTGAATGAATTCACCTGCAAAAATGGCAAATGCATTCCCGCCAGTTTCTTTTGTGATTCCATCGAAGACTGTGAAGATGGTTCAGATGAAATTAATTGCGTCAGCTGTGATCCAACAGTAGAGATACCATGTCAACCATTGGAACAATGCCTACCTAAATCAGCGCGATGTGATGGTAAAGCCAATTGCCCAGATGGTTCTGATGAAAAGGATTGTGGAAAGAATGCCGATTGTGAACCGGATGAGTTCACGTGCTTTACTAATTTGGAATGTATTCCCAAAGTAAGAAATATACAATAATTGGATGGTTTTATTATAAATTTTAATTTGTTTTTATTAAATATTTATGTTGTAGTAGGTTTCTATTAGTCGACAGCTCTATGTTAGACAATCTAATTCTGTTCAGAATTCAGACATGTTTCAGCGATGCCGTGTCATATATTTGAACAGAACAAGTTGATACAAATATAAATATAATAATCCCTAATTTATTAATTACTTCCCTCAAGTTTAGATATTTTGAATTTTGTATTTCTACAAGAGCAAGTACATGTCCTCTGATTATCTATCATTAAATAAAAATAAAAAATTCTGAAGACTCGTGCCCTAAAATTTAATTTTTCTTAATTTTAATTGTTATTTCCATCACTTTTTATTGAAAAATGTTTCAACCAAAGTTACTGCTACTGATCAAATCTATGAATCAAAAATTCTTGAACAAGTGCTTGTTCCAATATTCACTGTGATTAATGGACTTTTTGTCCTTCAGTTATTGGTTGATTAAACCAGTATTTATAGTGTATATCGAAACACGGTCTTGCGATTGTGTGGTCACATTTCAGACAGTCTATTATAATAATAAATCAAACGTGATTATGAAGGCAATAGCTTACATTTAAATCCGTATTTTTCAGGTTTTCCGTTGCGATGCCGACTTGGACTGCGTCGACGGTTCTGACGAAATGAACTGTGACCCGATTCGAATCAAAAACGCCACCGAATCCAAAACACCATCACTTAACTGTGATCCACCATACAGGCTATGCGACAATAATACAAAATGCATCTCGCCATCACAATTGTGCAACAATCGACAAGATTGTACTGATGGTTCAGATGAAAGCGGTCCCAAATGCAATGAGATGATTAACAATAACAACAATGGCAACAACAGTTCGGAAACGAAACACCACCACACATTGGCCAGTACGTGCGAATACCCACATCGACTATGTGATAACGATACCAAATGTATATCGATTGATAAGTTGTGTGATGAGAGAAATGATTGTGATGATGGGTCTGATGAAGGATTGCGGTGAGTAAAAGTGATCAGAACTCATATTCAAGTCAATTAAAAAAATGTCACAAATTTCAAACTTAATGAATAAAATCATGAAGTAGTATTTTTGCTCCAAGCCCGATCATAGAGGTTTGTTAATACGTAGAGCACCTTGATCGCCACAATAATTTATCAAGATTTCGAGTTTATTGTCTCCTACCATTTGATTGTCTGCCAATATTTAAATTCGTTCTACTTTCAACCGTTAGTAGCATGTTGTTGCTTGCGAATCGATTGAGTTCTTATCAGAAGAAATGCATTGGAATACCAATTTAAATGTTCATTAATCAGCGTAATCGGCGTGATAGTACCCCATATAGTAGTTGTTGCCAGCATGATTGAATTTTGTTCGTTCATGTAGAAGACTCTTCTACAAATTTGTGAAAATATAAAATAGTACTTCCTGTTTATGTCTCTCAGGCCAGTTCTTCGGCATTTATTGAATGAGTTGCAGCATTTACGTCCAAGTATGCCTCATTGAGTTCAAGCATTGATGGCCAGCTGAGGACTATAATTTTTATTAATCAGTTTTTAAACATGAGAGAGTTCAAGGAACATTTCTAAATTCCGACAACAATTTTGTCGGGGATTTTTTCAAATTATCCACAATATCATTGCTTATTTTCCATTTATTTACTTATATAGGCAAATGTAGAAAACTACATTTTCTTTTCTCCACAGTTGCACTGACATGCTGTGCGAACACAGCTTTGCCTGCTCCCACAACTGTCATAATGCTCCCGAAGGACTTATATGTACCTGTCCACCCCATTTGCATCTGCAAGCCGACAAGATGCACTGCCTGGAAACTCACCCGTGCGAGGCGTGGGGTGTTTGCTCACAAACGTGCGTTCCTCGCGGTTCGAGATACAAGTGCACCTGTCATGAGGGATATGTGATGCAAGAGGACGGTTTCACATGCAAAAGTATAGACAGTGGCAGGCCGTTTGTGATATTTAGTAATCGGCATGAACTGCGTGGTGTTGATCTGCATACGTTTGCATTGAAGTCGTTTATTCCGAATTTGAAGAATACCATAACATTGGATTTTTATCATACAAATGGAACAGATATGGTGAGTTGAAAAATATTTTAAATTATGGAATCTTTTGCACTCAGAAAAAATTAACAGTATGTTGTTATGAAGATTTCATACAGAGAATAATTCTTGGATATAAATAATTAAATATACCTTAAAGTTCTTTTGGTTTTGAATAAAATATTACTTTCAAACAAAACAAAAGTGTGTATACAGTGTGTTAATTAATGTCAAGTACGTATTTTAAAGGGTGATTCTTGGGCTAATTTTGAGTCGAAAAGTTCACATTATGTCCTCAGAAGCTTGGTTTCCGATATAAAGTTTTATGCATGATGGTGCTTCTGCTCATTTCAGAATGTTAGTTCGTCAATTCCTATATGAAGCTTATGAAAATCGCTGGATAGGTCGTGGAGGACCTTAATTTTGGCCACCTAGATCACCTGATTTGAATAGTTTAGACTTTTATTTATGGGGTCTTCTAAAAACATTAGAGTATCCTACTCCAGTTCAGACTCAAGAACTTAGAAATAAAATAATTGAGGGGTGTGTGTAATACCATACGGCACAAACCAGGCATTTTTGAAAGAGTTCGTAGGGCGATGAGAAGAAGCATACAAGTAGAAGGGGGGTCATTTTCAAAGAAATGTTTAGTATCTAAAATTTTGTTGTCTTATTTATAAAATTAGATAGATAGTTTTTGTTATTAATTAAATGTCACATAACCATGTAGCAACTAAAATTTTTAATTATTTTCTTTAAAATTGTAATTTCTACGGCAAAAACACGAGAAACTATTTTTGTTTAAAATTAAATGGTTATCAATCATTTTTAAAGAAAGTTGGGAAAAAACAATGGCGTACTTCGTTTTTGGTTAAAATTGTACCAAGATATACCTATATTTACGCCACTGGTTAAATTGAAAAATATATTCTCTGTTACAAACATACGTATTTATATCACAATATTTTATTCTATTCCCAGAAACCACAAGATTTAGAAAAATAAAAACTATGAAAAAAGCGTAAACATACATTAAATACCATCGAATTGAACTCTTCCTTTTTTTGAAGTCGGTCAAGAAAGTGATTCATTTCATATTTTAGATCTACTGGACTGATGTCATCGACGACAAAATATACAGAGGCACTGTTGTTGGTGGTACACTTGGCAACATTGAAGTGGTCGTCCAAACTGGTTTATCAACTGCTGAAGGCTTAGCCGTCGATTGGATAGGCGAGAATCTGTATTGGGTCGAGAGTAACTTGGACCAAATCGAAGTGGCCAAATTAAACGGCAGCTTCAGACGCACTCTAGTCGCCGGCGATATGGAAAGCCCACGAGCCATAGCCGTAGATCCACGGGATGGCTACCTCTTTTGGACCGATTGGGACAATGAATTGCCCCGAATAGAACGATGCTCCTTGGCCGGTCTCAATAGAGAAATAATCGTACGTGTTGGCAACAACGGCTGGCCCAATGGTCTCACCCTCGACTATACCATGCGCCGCATCTACTGGATCGATGCTCGATCAGATTCCATCCATACGGCCGATTACAATGGCAAAGATGCTCATGAAATAATGCGCAACCATGAAATGTTGTCGCATCCATTTGCTATCACCTTGTTTGAGAATTATGTGTACTGGACGGATTGGCGTACCAATAGTATAGTTCGGGCAAATAAATGGACTGGAGGTGATGTTAGAGCCATACAAAGAACTCTAACGCAACCGTTTGATATTAAAATAATGCATCCCAGTCGTCAGCCAGCTGGAGTAAATCCGTGTGCCAAAAATAATGGTGGTTGTTCGCATTTGTGTCTCATTCATTTGGAACAGCAGTACAAGTGTGATTGTCCGCATGTGATGAGGCTGAGTGAAGACAATAGGACATGTATAGGTGAGTAATAATTATGACAATATGATTGTTGAAAGTATTGTAACGTTTAACCCTGTGCTAAACGTTGTGGGGCGAGTTCCCTTGCGTAATACTCAAAAGTTCGCAGATTGCTTCTAAGAATTTTTATTTTCAACACTCTGTACAACACCTTCCGTAAAAGTACAAATGTCACTACTTGTCACTTTGACAATCTAAACTGCCACAGACTTCACCGTATCTTCAGCGTCTGAACCATGATCATTAAGTCTGAACTAATTTCATATACTTTACTTTCATCAACTGACTGTGACCCGTGATCGACACGGCTTTATATATCTGAGTCTTGACATGACATTCATGGAGAATGTTCTATGATTATCTAGACGCACAAGATCTTCTAGGGGCTAGTCAAACTGACAATACTATGTCGAACTGTACCTCACATATACAGTGTGTTCCTAAATACAAAACATTAGCCTGGCCAGGCTTAAATTGTGTCATCAGTCAATGTCATATTCCTATATTGAATCCATATATCTGTCAATTTGCGACTGCCATTTTAACGCTGGCCAGGCTAATGTTTTGAAATTAGGAAGAGCCAGATAGTTTCTGAAAGGTCCGAGAATTAATCTACCAACTCTAGAACTAATTAATGACATATACATGAAACAACTATAGCAATTAGGAAATAGAACAAATACCTACTAAAACGAATAATACGCGTAAGTACATGATAAATCTATCCACGTTACAGTATTGTGAATATTATTTTTTGCGCGAGAATATTAATCTACCTATCTAAGATTTTTGATTTTATTTCTCACAAGAACTAAGACTTTTAACAGACGAAACATTTGAGTTTCAAGTAACGCCTTCTAAATAGACCAAAGTTAATTGTGCATACGCAGATAATACATATTAAATATATATACAGGTTGTTCCTAAATTTACATTCGTTATCTATCTATACTACAGATATAGAATATAAGACGTTTTCTTATTTTTTTCACAGCTCTTGCATTATTTGAATTTTTAGTTATGAAATAAAATGAATCTACGTAGATATGTGCATCATATATTAGAAATAGAAGAAATAACAGTCATATGCGAATTGGGCTCGCCTGGAAAGGACTTGTTACTCAGAATTTTCGAATAGGTTCTTGAACTTTGAATTAAGGTCTACATTCTCTATTTTTTACAAATTTTACGCTCAATATATTCGGAGATAAGAGGGCACTGTTCAATATTTTCCAAGCCGTTCATTTAGGATAACGAAACAAATATATATGAATTATTTTCGTTTGATAGGCTTAAACATTTTTATTAAAATATTCTAATTCGTTTATTTAGGTTGTTATTTACGGACATACACTATAAAGTGACGAATCGAAATATTTCCATAGTCACTAACTACTTATCAAGCCCGCGAATCAGATCTTTATGTACAATTTAAAAGATCGAAACTGTCTGTTAGTATATTATTTTGCATTTATTTTCCAAAGGCCAACTATGCAAGACCAGTATTTTAGACCTTGTTGTTGGATGCAACCCTCAAAAAATCTGTCCTTGGATGGGAATCTATTATCTAGCTATATTCAAAAAAAAAATTTCTTTTTCTAGTGAATGAGAAAGTCCTACTGATCTCACGAAGTAGTGAAATACGCGGGGTCGACATACTTCAACCGTACTATCACACCATACCAACTATAAGCATTCCCCAAGTCCTCAGCCCCATCCAAATCGAGTTTGTAGCAAAGAACAGTACATTCTATTGGGCGGATTCGCACATTAATGAAATCAAACGTTCCGGTTTAACGAGAGGACCACCCGAGACATTAATTGATACTGGTCTTCAACACCCATCCGGACTAGCTGTTGACTGGATCTCGGACATAATGTTCGTTTCATCATTGACTGGTATACTTGTGTGTAATCTTAATGGTGAATACAGCACGACTTTGTTTACGAATATAAATGTGCTCTCAGTGGCTGTTTATCCACAACAAGGCCAGCTTTACTGGATAACATCCTTAAATACATCGGCCATCATTGAATCGAGTTCGATGGATGGAAGTAATCGAAAGACTATTGTTAGCGGTTTGAAACCGAATTCAAAAGGTTTGACATTCGATGCAGACTCGTTGCGTTTATATTGGATAAGTGGATTCAAGATCTACTTCAGCAATTTGGATGGTAGCGGTTTCAGAAATATAAATATATCGGAGCAGATTGCAGTTTCTGCCATCACTGTGTACCATGGGCAATTGTATTTTGCTGATGATGATGATCAGTCATTACATATTGCAGATAAAACGACAGGTGAGTTATTATTTTGTTTACCTATTTGATTGTCTTAAAGTGGTGACCGCTTAAATTTTGAACAACAGAAAAATATATACCTTATACCTTAAGCAAAGAATATCAAACGTTCTTTATCTGTTTAGTGATTAACTTTCGAATAATCCAACAAATAGTGATACGAAACTTTTCTCTAGGAAATAACGATGCTATACTAAGGAACAGCACCAGTGGAGTTTTGGCGCTCCGCATTTATGATGCCTCAGAACAACAAGGCGATCATCCTTGCAGTCACAACAAAGGTGGCTGTGAACACTTGTGTTTACCAAGTTCCTCTACTACTTTCACTTGTTCCTGTGCCATCGGCTACAATAAAGATCCCAAAAATTCATCCAAATGTCTATCCAAAAAGGAGTTTCTCTTCTACTCACTAAATTGGGAATTGAGCGGTGTCTCATTGGATGGAAAAAATGATACGCAAGTACTGGGTCCAATATCTAAAATATCCAGCGCTACTGCCATAGATTACCTCGCAGATCAGGACCTTATTTTCTGGGCAGACAGTGATCGCGGCACCATTTGTCGCATCAAAAGAGATGGCACTGAAAGAAAATACATTTTGGAGCAATCTGAAGTGCTGGATAATGGCCCAATTGATTGGTTAACTGGTTTTGCTGTCGATTGGATAGGCAGAAATGTATATTGGTGTGATGCTTTGCGAGGCACAATTGAAGTTTCAAAATTGGACGGCTCAAAACACCACGTTCTGATGCCCTATGAAATCGGAAAACCGAATACAATTGCTGTAGATCCAATACGAGGTTATCTTGCATGGGCTGGTGGGCCAAAGATGGAGATTGCCACAATGGATGGACAAAATCGCAGAGTGTTGGTGGATAATCGTGGATCAATAACTGATGTTGTGATGGATTCCAAGAATGGATTCGTTTATTTTTGTGATGCGACAAGTAATACGATAGAAAGGATTAGTTATGACGGACAACAGGCTAGTGTTTTGCTGTCAACAGCTTTGGAGAATCCCGTTGCATTGACACTGATGGATGATAAGATTTTCTGGCTGGATAGGTAAGAAAAATCTCAATAAAATATATCTAAGAATTAGTTTGAAAATAATACAACACATCCTTAATTTATTAGCGAAAAGTGTTTACAACTTTGAAAAACTTGGACCGCCTTCCTTAGATAATGCAGTAAAAAATACCAAATAATGTTTATTCAGTTTATACTAGAATTATAAACTTAGGTTTATCGCGTGAATAAAACAAAATTATGTGTGTAAAAATAAAAAATATTTTGAAGTTGTGAAAGAGATTAAGTATCAGTTATAGACAATGGTTCTTGAAAAAAATTACCTTTCATTCTAGTTCTCAATCTGGGGGCAGTATTAAAATGGCATCTATATCAAACATGTCCAACTTTGAGATAATACAACAAGGCTTAGGAGACTCTTTGAAAGACATTCAAATATTTTCAAAACAGAAACAAGCTGGTACCAACCCATGTGCCACCAACAATGGAGGATGCGAACAATTGTGCCTTTTTAACAGCACCCATCCAGTTTGCGTCTGTTCACATGGCCGCATAGCTGCTGATGGAAAATCTTGCGAAGGTATTTTCTTCAGTCTCTTGTCCTTTTCATTAAACAATACTAACATATTGTTTTCTTCTCTAGCCTTTGAGAATTTTGTAATGTACTCACGAGTGGTCAGTATTGACTCCATACAGATGATGGGCGACAAAAACCTTCACAATTCTCCACAACCCAATATCAAAAATAGCACAATGTTGAAAAATGCTATTGGGTTATCTTTTAGCTACAAATACCAGAGATTGTTCTACTCAGACATTCAGAAGGGATCCATAAATGCAGTCTTTTTCAATGGAACAGATCACAAAGTAATTGTAGAACGTGAGTACTGTTTGATTATTTTTTTGCAGCGAATATAATATGAGAGATAAATTAATTTTTCTCCAGGTCAAGGCTCCGTGGAGGGTCTAGCCTATGAACAGGTATACAACTCCCTCTACTGGACATGCAACAATGATGCCACTATTAACCGAGTCAATCTAACCGATCAAATAACAAATGCCAGCGCCGTGGAGACAATCATTCGGATGCGCATGCAGGACAAACCTCGAGGCATTGCTGTAGATAGTTGTGGTAGTCGCATTTACTGGACCAATTGGAATTCGCATCAACCGAGCGTCGAACGGGCCTTCCTAACAGGTTTCGGTCGCGAAGCCATCATCACGACAGATATTAAGATGCCCAATGCCATTGCGCTGGATCATAAAGCGCAAAAACTGTACTGGGGTGATGCTCGTATGGATAAAATTGAACGGTGTGAATATGATGGTACCAAGAGAGTGGTATTGGCCAAAGTAACGCCTCAACATCCATTCGCATTGGCCGTGTATGGGGATTTCATCTATTGGACTGATTGGATGCTGCATGCAGTATTGCGAGCTGATAAAGTTACTGGGCAGTATGTTGTACTGTTGCGCCGTGATGTTGCTCGACCTATGGGCATCGTGACAATTGCAAATGATACGGAGGATTGCTTCTCAAACCCCTGCCTGATACAGAATGGTTTTTGTGAGGAGTTTTGTAGTCTATCACCGAAAGGTATGGTGGAATGTTCGTGTCGCGAAGGTAGAGTGTTATCCGAAGAGGGTAGATGTCATTCCAAGATACCAACCAATTGCAGCATTGACTCGTTCGATTCGTTCCGTTGTTCTGATGGTGGTTGTGTACCTTTCCATCTTACGTGTGATGGAATTCCACATTGTGTCGATAAGTCGGATGAGGAACCTGGTTATTGTGGTTACCGCACTTGTCCGCTGGGTTGGTTCCCGTGTCAAAATAAGATGTGTATACCGAATAACCTGACGTGTAATGGTGTTGATAATTGTGGTGATTCAACTGATGAAATTAATTGTTCTTGTCCAGAGAAGACACATTTCAAATGTAAGAGTGGAGAGTGCTTGGAGATTGCATACAGATGCAATAGTGATCCAGACTGTCAAGATAAATCGGATGAAATAGGATGTGGTGAGTATTCTAGTTCTAATTATTTTTGATTTCTTCTGATTTCATGTTAAAGAATTCCATTTTAGCATAGACCACAAACGTATTAAGAAATCAAAGTACTATAATTTATTGCAAAACATGCGATTTTAAACTGACTTTCAATTCTCGCGCGAAAACGAACCTACAGTTCCGATGATGTCACTCATGTCTGTCATTCATATTTCCTACTTATTTCTTATGATAGCGACAACTGGCTCTGTATATTGTTTCAAACAAGTTTAATAAGTAGGTATATATAGGTATACGTAACTAAGCTTAAATTATCTAGTCAGCGTACAAGCACAGCTTACCTAACAGTGGATTTACATCAAAGTGGCATTCACAGCATCGAATAACAGTGTTTGGAGAATAATTCTCATCCCTTTTTGCAGCTTGAAACCACTTTCTTCTCAATTTAGGATCAGAAGGTCCAGTTTAAAACAACTTGTTTGGAAACTTTGCTGAAGTAGATGGACACAGAGGCACAAAACATGAATCAACACGTCTTTTTATAAGAACATTAGTAGCATTATTGTGACTACCTGATGTTGATGGATCACTGTAAAATTGATTTATTTTATATACTTTACGTACTTTTATACAAATAATTGCACTGTTATACTTATGAAAGCCAGCGACGAACAAATATGAGTGACAGTCTGTTACTGACAGACATGAGTTACGTCATCGGAACTGTAGCTCCGTTTTCGCGCGAAATTTGAAACAGTCAGTTTAAAACCGCATTTTCAGCAATGAGTTTAAATATTAATATTTTTTAATATACTTGTGGTATATTCTACATGGAATTCTTTAAAATGAAAGCGAAAATAAAAATATTGCATATTGCTCCTTGCAATAGGCTGCCAAATAAGTCAACTAAAGGACTATATCGAATAAGTTATGAATTAATGTCCATGCTAGTCAGGGGTGGTACTGTGTCGCACAAAAAATAGCTAAGGAATCTATCTCATCATTTTAGTGCTGTTTTGAGTGGTTGCGCAATCCAGTCTCATCCGAAAATATATCGAAATTCTATCACACGGAATCGTCATGAAGAGAATCCCTTCCATGTCTATTTTTCAAGTTACAGAGCACCACTCCAAATGTGCAAAGCTTGCGATCAATTTGTCCAAACATATAAGAAAATTATTAATGTTTTTTTTATTTTTGTTTTGTTTTAGAAATGCCGAATTGCACACTAAAACATGGCCAGGGTTTCATCAATTGCAAGTACACCACAAATTGCATACACAAAGAATGGTTTTGTGATGGCGACGATGATTGCTGGGACAATTCAGATGAGACGAACTGCACATATGTGAAAAACACATGCAGCTCTGATCAGTTCCGTTGTTCAAATGGTACATGTATTGACATGTCGTTCCGATGTGATGGCGTCAATGATTGCAATGATATGACAAGTATATCACTCAGTTCGGATGAAATTAATTGCGGTTCAGGTAAGGCAGGACATTTTGTGTTTTATTGATTTTTCGGAAGATGATTATTAATTTTTGGATGAATTTTACACAGGTCAAATATGTCGCTACAATCAGTTCCTGTGTGAATCGGATTCAACATGTATACCAATGAGTTGGCACTGTAATGGTATACCAGATTGCCCTGATCTAAGTGATGAGTTAAATTGCAGTAAGTATCTCTTCAAAACTCAAAGTTTCAAGAAAAAAAATCTGAGAACTTTTTTTCGAGAATAATAAAATAATATTATCAGAAAAATGTGAGCTTTTATCAATCGTATCGTGAAAATTAAATTATATTTTGATTTAAAAGTCGTTTTTTCTGGAGGCTACGAATCTGAAAAGAAAACTACACATTTCCATTTAATATTTAAAAATTATCCCCACCCCTAAAAAGTGGTAAGAGTTACAAAATCACTGATGCTTCCAAATGGTGCCCCCAACGTCCCGTTGCATCACTCCAGTCTCCATTCTAGATATCACCTTGTAACACTTATACACTTTTATAAACTTATCACTCAGAGAATTGCAAAACATAGGAAAGCTGGAATATGAGAAAAAGGAATTCCAAAGATTATTTTACTTTGTATTTGGGTCCATACTGTAAGTCAAACTTACTATCGGTCGTTAATATTTTATGCTTTTAACGTAAATTAGTGTTAGGTAGCTCAATATTTTTTAAGGCATCCAATAAGTCTTCTGCTCGGTGCGACGGAACACAATAGCCCTAGCCAGCATATTGGATTTTAATACCGAACACGTCTTCTATGATGTTCTATCAACATTCATCACAAATTTTCAAAATTATATCATTATTTTGTATGAAATAATGACTGCAAATATAAAACAAATGTTATATTATTTTCCATATTGATTTCTGTTACAGGACAACATTGTCGAACCGATCAATTCCAATGTACCAACAACGAGTGCATACCAAAATCATGGCAATGCGATGGCAATCCAGATTGTGTGGATCAGTCAGATGAAACGGAACATTGTCAAACGACGTCTTGTAGCAAATGGGAGTTTAGATGCAACAGTACCGGTAGATGCATTCCCCTTTTGTGGGTGTGCGATGGTGAAGGTGATTGTCAAGATAATGCAGATGAACACGTTTCTCAGGGATGTACATTCAACAATTGCAATGAGAATCAATTCAGGTATGGAAGGATTTAATTATTGCTCTCAAGTTTTTGGAAAGTTTTGTTGCATGGGAAAGAACAAGGGAAAATGCTTTCGAAAGAAAATACAAAAATCTGAAAAGTAATTATAATTACATAATTACACAGAAAACCATAAGTTCTGGCTACAGGTATAAGAATATTCATTTTAAGAATTTTTAAAATCATTTTTACTTTAAATAGGAAACTGTAGTCTTCTTTGATCAAATGCAGCGAACAAAAGTTCGTGTCCTCATCTGACATGTTTAAAATTCGTACCCATTCAGTCCGCTTATTGAAGTACTCTATATTACCTTTAACTAGAGCGCTGTATAGAGGGGTATTATCGTCGCCCGCCATTGTGTGTCCTGACTGTCACGTCAGTGGTATAGGTAGAGCCAATGAATAAAGAATAGAAAAGATAGAGCATATGCACAAGTTGACATCTGAAACGTGCGACCAAGTCGGCCATATTGAGTAACCAATATTGAGCCATTTCGTTGTTTTGGTTGTAATGTTTTGTATGTTTTGATAGATTTTTTTGTGTTTGACTGCGAATTTGGAACAATGTTTACTTGTATAGTTATCTTATTGTGAATACTGCGCTGGTTCATAGTGTTTATTTAGTGCATAGTGTTAATTTAGTGGCATAAGTGTTTATTATGAACTAAAAACAAATATGGTCAGTTATGCAGCCTGTGGCTGTTTTAAAACTTCACAGTAAAGTACTTTTCTATTATTGTTTTGACTTTTTTTCACTATGATAAAAAATCAAAAATCAGATTTCCAATAAAATTGTAAATAAACAGTGACATTGATATATCATGGGCGTAGGCATAAAAAATATAGTATCAACATTTTTTTCACTTGTACACCATGTCTTATTGCATAAAAATTGCAGTACTCTTATAAGCACAATAAAAATCATTACATATGACATTCCTTGATAGGTACATGAAAATATAGAATAAGTATACCAAACATTTTTTCTTAATGACGAATCGTTTTATAACGCCATATGCAAGAACCATCATGGCCAACTGTCAAAATTCATTATCCTCCTTCTTTTCTAGTCTTTATTCATTAGGTAGAGCGCTTTCTTACGTATCTTGACAGTCAGGACATACAATGGCAGGTGGCGATAATAATCATCTATACAGCGCTCTACTTTAACTATTTTGAGCTGACACAGTGTGACAACTAATACTGTCACTTGTTTTCCTCACTCGTAACAATTTGAAGTACAGCAGCTTCCACCACCGCTTGCTTTCCGATATCCATGTTTACTTTAATCCATAGATATAAAATTGATAGACTGCGGGTCCCCTAATAATAATATGGGACATTATTTCACTAACTAGTGACTATCACAGCACGCGCTGGATAAAGACAGAAAAAAATAAAAAGCTGCCGTCACATAGAGTCAAAAAGTTAAATTACCGGTCCGGATATTTTAAATGGAAAAACGCAAACAGTGTTGCCGTTATTAAAATTTGCTTGTAATAATTTCTTCTGTAATTTTGAAATTCATACTTTAATAATCATAATTCATGAACATAAAAATGATGAGATGGAATTAATAATTTCGCGAAGAGCGAAGTTGACTACTTTCAAGTTATCAAAGATATTTTTTAAATATTACTACTTCCAACTGTATTTTATTCACCCAGTCTGTTGATTGCAGTTTATTTTAAAAATGTCTCGAATTGATTCTAAGATTACAAAGAAAAATTGAGAAATTGACAAAAAATAGGATATTTTAAAGAAAACTCCAACATACCTTATGAAGCTAACGCTTTTTCTGTTCTGTCCAGGTGCTCAGATGGCCAGTGCATCGACACAATATACTATTGCGACGGTGATAGGGACTGCACGGATGGCACAGATGAGCCTGAAGATTGCTACAAAACATGCATGCCTGGGCAATTTAAGTGCCGTAATGGCAATTGCATCCTCGATCAATTCAAATGTGATGGCAAGGATAATTGTGGTGATGGTAGTGATGAGGGTAGCCAATGTCAGAGTGAGGAGGCATATTGTAAAGGCAAAGGATGGTTCCATTGTGATAATGGTGTTTGTATTAATGAGACGCTGTTATGTAATTCTGAGAATAATTGTGGAGATTTTTCGGATGAGTCTAAATGCCGTAAGTGAGATTATTTTTATATTTAAGGTCTTAAAAATATAGTATGAAGGTTGCATATAAAATATAACTTGAACTATCAAAATATAGTTACTCTCGTTGGTAGGTAAGCAAACAAAACAAAAATGGCATCACTTTAGTGATATACAGATCATCTGAATGTGGTGACTTGCACGATGTCAGGATTCAAGTGGATTTAGTGCGTAAAATCATTAGTGGTCTCGTCTTTAAACTTATTATTTCATGTACAAATAAAGTTCCACCAAGAAGCTGCAAAATCAATTCACAAATACTTCTCAATATTTTTTTCTACCCAAAGAAGTATATACAATTTCCAAATACGACTCTGACGTTTTGTTATATTTATTTCTGGAATGTAATTCCGTATGATTTATTATTGTCTACAGCGTCTCTGTTGTAGCAGCATTGTAAGACACAACATATCATATTTCTTAGGAAGAAACAATTAATATTCAACCTTAATGAAGTCTGTGAAACCAGTGATAACATCTCAAAAACGCACTAAATACAAACTCCTTGTCAAAATGACAGCAATAAGGTGGAAACTATACCATTTTTGAGACTCCACAGCTTCTCCCCTTATGGTACTAGCTCAATGAACCATCAATATGAAACATACAGCTAGAGGTTATGCATTATACCCAAATAATTCTTCATATTATCGTAAATTAGCACCTAATTTGATATTTTATGATTTTTTGATCATGTTGTATTAGCTTATATTTGTTGGCATGAGTTGGCATGATTTTGAGCTGGGTGCTTAAATAGCTCCTAAATATTCACAGAGTCAGTGTTAGTCAGTGAAAATGTTCCACAGAGGCAGCATTGCATCCACCTTCATTTTTATTTATTCACGTTTTTCCTTCTAAAAATAAAAAGCGAAACTCTGTACATCAATGTTGATTTCGAGATACAAATCAAGCAAGCGTTGTTTTTCGGAACCAACCGAAACTAGCCGAACTTTCAAACACACCAATCATGTCTCAGAAATTTGACATTTGGTCAACACAACGCTAAATGTATTTGCATCTCGAAATCATCGTATATCAAAAATAAAACATCACACATGTTCTATGGCATTGTTGGAAAGATGGTTGTACACAATGATAAAATTTAATTTCCGAATCAATGCCATTTGCTTTCAAGCACTTGTGACTATCTACTAGATAGTTAATACCGAAATTTTGTCTCTTAGCTTTGGCTATTGACCTAGACTGATCTAATAATAGTGTCAAACATTACAGGCATCAATGAATGCTCCGCCACACCATCACCATGCGCGCATATTTGTCACGATAAACCTGTCGGTTATGAATGTCAATGTAATCCGGGCTATAAAGTAAGCGAAAAAAACCCTCATCACTGTGACGATATCGACGAATGCCTGGATAAGCCTTGCAGTCAAATATGTCGCAACACTCGTGGCTCTTATCACTGTAGCTGTGACAAAAATTACATCCTTCATTTTGACAAAAAGTCTTGCCGAGCCAATTCCACAGTACGAGTCAGTTTGATGCTAGCCAATCGATACTACATTCGAGAGTTAGATTTAATGGGCCATACTACATTGTTGGCGCATAATTTGACAAATGCCGTGGCACTTGACTATGATTGGGCATCGCAATGTATTTATTGGTCAGATGTGACGCAAGTTGGATCATCTATAAAGAGATTGTGTGATTACCACAAGAGAAATGGTACCGAAGTGGAGATTTTGCATTCGCCAACGTTACAGAATCCAGATGGTTTGGCTGTGGATTGGGTGGGGAGGAACTTGTACTGGTGTGATAAGGTAAGATTTTTTTCTAAGCTAAATTATTTTGACATGGATATTATGGTAGATGATCGGTTAAAAATGCATTAAGTTAACGCTGCCAACATCGGGTAGTTGAGTCAACTGAACCTTCCAGAGTCAGTTTCCAATGTAAAGTAGGAGGAAAGAAGCAATTAGAACCAAACGAATTAAATAAAACACCCTAAGACATGTCCATGACTTAGTATTTGCAGAGCAAGTGAATTTATCTGTTTTTTTTAGGGTCTGGATACCATAGAAGTGTCGAGCTTGGATGGCAAATTCCGTAAGGTACTCTACACCAAAGGCTTGGAAGAACCAAGAGCAATCGCCCTGGACCCAATCAATCGCTACATGTATTGGTCAGACTGGGGTACTGGCGTGCACATTGGCAAAGCAGGCATGGACGGTTCGGATGGTCGAGTTATTGTCAAGAACAACATCGGTTGGCCCAATGCGCTTTCTATTTCTTATGAAACTAGCGAGCTATTTTGGGCTGATGCACGTGAAGACTATATCGCTGTCGCAGACTTGGAGGGGAATAATGTGAAAATTATAACAAGCCGTGAGAAAAATCCACAATTGCAATTGCACCATGTATTCGCCATCGATATATGGGAGGACTACATCTACTGGACCGACTGGGAAACCAAAACAGTCGAGAGATGTAACAAGTATTCGGGGGAAGATTGCAAGTCAATTCTATCGACTGTACATCGTCCGATGGATGTGAGGGTTGTACATCCCTTCCGACAGCCCCAAGTTAACAAGAATCCATGCGCCGAGGCGAATTGCACAGCTCTATGTTTGCTAACACCAAAGGAACCAAATTACACATGTGCATGTCCGGAAAATTATGTGTTGGCCAGTGATAATCGCAGCTGTGTTGCCAATTGCACCACAGCACATTTCGAATGTAAATCCACCTACAAATGCATACCATTCTGGTGGAAATGTGATACGCAAGATGACTGCGGTGATGGTAGTGATGAGCCGGCTGATTGTCCGAAATTTAATTGTAAACCAGGACAATATCAGTGCAAGAATTTACAGTGTATCCACCCATCGGATCTGTGCAATGGGAAGGATGATTGTGGTGATAAATCGGATGAGAACGATTGTCAACATTACACTTGCTTAAACAGTCAATTCAGGTGAGCTTATTCAACCGTAAACGGTATCTATTCTGGTATTATACAAGTTAATATATTTGATCAGTTTATGTGCATTATAAAGCTACGAATGTATATTCTATTTCATCATAAATAAAGTATTATTTGGATTGAACAGCTTCATACATTATTTATTTGTTTAAAATAAACTCGTACCTCAATAATAGAAATTCATTTCAATGAGCATTTATTGAAAAACACTGTGTTTATTTAGATATTTCGTAAAGCAATTTAAATTTTATTTCAGGTGTGAAGGTAACAGTACAATCCCACCCATGTGTATACAATCGAAGCAACGTTGTAACAAGCACATTGACTGCCCATTGGGCGAGGATGAGGCCAATTGTCCACCAGTTTCTTGTCCACCCAACCAATTTAAATGTAACAATGACAAATGTATACCAGCTGTATGGGTATGCGACAAAGATAACGATTGTTCGGATAATTCAGATGAAGAACAAGATTGTGATAGCAGAACATGCGGTCCTATGCACTTTAGATGCAATTCCGGAAGGTAAGATGTGAGATAGATAGTAAATATATGTTTGAATTTTAATGAAATTTGTATATTTAGGCATTATTGGCTTTTTGATTTTATATAAATGAAATTTTTTTTAGAAATTAATCATAATTTGTAAACCACAATTTCCAAATTTAAGCCAAATCAAGCATCGTCATGTAGTGTGACGTCATTATTGTAGTAAATATGTGCTGCCATATTTATTGCCATTATTTGAATTAACCAAATAGACAAAATCAAACATTTAGTTCGAAAATAAAAACAGAAAGAAATGAATTTTCATTGTTTGGTCTGTTTTCGGTCTATATATATAATTTTTATGTTTGTCAGCGTCACCTGCTACATTGATTGCTTTAAAGGGATTAGGTATGTAATTATTTTTGTTGGATACAGGTGCATACCACACTCTTGGTTGTGTGACGGTGATCCAGATTGTGCTGAGGGTGAAGATGAACCTAAATCATGCAGCCATCCCGATTATCATACATGTGATCCAACCTACTTCAAGTGTAAAAATAACAAATGTATACCTGGAAGATGGAAATGTGACTATGAAAGTGATTGTGGTGATGGTTCAGATGAAGAAGGTAACACAGTCTATTTTAATGATTTTAAATATTCAAAAATTGGTAAAATCAAACCTTAGAAAAACTACATGTAAAAGTAACTCAGCTTGTGGGTAGGTTATCTCCGTGTCTTTGGATGAAATATTTTAATTGAATGATTTTGGGTTAAGTTTTAGTTTTCATAAATAACGGTTTAGTATTAAGATGCATTGATCAATAATCTATACAAAAGGACATATTTTAGTTATTCTTGCAGAAGGCAACAATTTGTAGGTGAATCCTGTTCATTTTTAGGCGTGCGAAGAGATTTTTGTTTGAATAATATTAATTTCCTCTTTGTCCAAACATGTTAAATATATATTTACGTTCAACATAATCAAATTAATATTTTTTCCAGATTGTTTACCGAGAAATTGTTCCGAATCAGAATTCAGATGCAAGGATGGCAAATGTATTCGTGGCAACATGAAATGCGATGGTGAATTCCAGTGTGAAGACCGCTCAGATGAAGAAGGTTGTAACATGCAATGCAAAAAGAATGAATTCCAATGCAACAACCCGAAAGTCTGTATATTCCTGTAAGTAACCCATATTCAAAGAGAAAATATTTAACTATATTGGTCAAATGTTTTATTGTCAGATCGTGGAGATGTGACGGAGAACCCGATTGCTCTGATGGTTCCGATGAGGCCAATTGTACCAAGACATGTCCCCAACACGACTTCAAATGCCAAAATGGGTACTGCATCAACGAGCAATGGCGCTGTGATGGCCAGAAAGACTGTGAAGATGGTTCTGATGAGGTGAATTGCTTCTCTATCGCATGCCCAGCTGGCAGATTCAGGTAATTAACATTTGTCAATAAGGTAGAGAGAGACTTGGTACAATTTTTTTATTGCATATTTGTTATATTTTAAATAATGATGCTAACTGCTAATGGTCACCAAGGATGTAGTGCTGAACTTGTCAAAAGCCAACTGGCGCTTTTATTAAGAGTCTTAGCTCTAGATCCCACTCTCAGAGTGGGCCCGCACGAATCTGTCCCGTAGGTTATCCCACCTTTTCTTGACGGTTATCACTGCAATTGATAGTATTACAACACAAATGTGATTTTCGTCACCCTCCGTATGTAAAATCTCAATGTCACTATTACATGTTTCTGCAATATCTGACCAGGAGTTTTTTAATGGTTTATCATACAGGTGAGGATACTTTTCCACACACAAAATCAAGCCTTTATCAAAATTCTGTTCGTCGCTCATTGTTAAACTTGTTGACCACACACACACACACACATGCACTACAACCAGAAAGTGGGGTTAGCGTAAAATGTCATCTGTGCATGCTTGAAACGGGAACGCAAACTCGGACAACTTTCCCGTTGCGTTCACGTTTTTACGTTCCCGTTGCGTCAATGGATACACTTGAAACTCGTGATTCAAGTTTACGTTCGCGTTCACGTTCCCGTCAATTGTCAGAGAAGCTTAACTGACTTGCCGCGCTCTCGTTGCCGTATTTAAATCTATCGAAAGCTCCCATCGTATATCGACTGCACTCGATGCGGGCGAAATATATTTCTGGTGAATTAACAGTTTTTGGAAACAGTTTAACTTAGGTAAAGGTTAAGTTATACTAAATGAAATGTGCTTAGAATTTTACACATGGAAAAATCTCAAAACATGCAGGACGTTCCATTTAGATAAATAAACTACTATCTTTTGCAGATCATTTGTATATTTTTTGTAATAAGTAAACGTACACGAGGGGCGACAAACTTTTGTTTCTCACTGAATATTAACCCGTTGAATGAAATTGGCCTGAAGTTGATATTACTATTTGTTCTCTAGATACTGGATACGATTAGTGTACGAACGTACAAACGCAGACACTGATATATTATTAAGAACAGTAGATTCCAACTCTAGGGAACTCAAAACGTGGAGACGCCAAAATATTTAATTCGCGGATTCGTTGGTCCTCCCATATGGGAATTGGAAAAATAATATTCAAACATAATTAACATATTTCAATCTTTACAGGTGCAAAAATCATCGTTGTATCCCAACCAGCAATCTTTGCGACGGCCACGACCAATGTGGGGATTCAAGTGACGAAGACAAACACATTTGTAAACGTTACGGCTTGTGCCCACCACACCAATTTACCTGCAAGAATGGCCGTTGCATCGACGACAGCCTCAAATGTGATGGTGCCAATGATTGTGAAGATAACAGCGATGAAACCAATTGCGAAACATCATTGTGCAAATGGGACACTTGCTCGCAAGTATGCATCGAAGTGATACACAACAATACGACAATGTGCAAATGCGTAGAAGGATACAACAACACTGACATTGGTCAGTGTCAAGCGATAGGTAAAAAAGCTGAGCTAGTACTAGCTGCTGAGGCGGAATTACGATTGATGTCACCTTACAAGCCCAGCTATGATGATAATAAGCTGAGAAAGACACTAGCCACTGCGCCTGGCTATAAAGTTGATGCCGTCGATATTATCATGGTGGACGATAAACATGTCGCCTATTGGACAGATCATCAAAATAAACGAGTGCAATCGATGGTATTACATATTGGCAAGGCACGACGTGCAGATCGAGATACAGAAATAGCCAAGACGGTACTGAGCAATCTGCAGGATCCACGGGGCATCAGTCTCGATTGGATAGCAAAAAGAATTTATTTAACTGATGGTAATCGATTATTGGCGGCATCGTTAGATGGCAGCTATGTTTACACTTTGGTGTCGGGTAATATGCACCAGCTGCGAGATGTCGTAGTGGCACCAATAAAGGGTTTAATGTTCTGGTCAGAATGGGGACCGAATCCTCGTATCGAGTCGGCGTACATGGATGGGTACAAGAGGAAAGTGTTGGTTAATACTGGCATTTTATGGCCCACTAGTATGACTATTGATCATCCGGCAAATCGGTTGTACTGGGCGGATCCGAAGAATATGATGATTGAAAGTGTGGCATTTGATGGTGGGGATCGACATGTTATAAAACGTTTCGAAAAAGGTAACTTTATTGTTAGGTCAATTTCTTACAACATACGCCGCCACTTTGTGGCCCAATACCGTTACAATACTCATTAACATTGAAATTTTGAAATATGGAATTTCAGTAAATCAAATTAAGTACAGTACAGTAATAAAGTTCGTGGTTCCGAAATAGTGACTAAATTAAAAAGATTTTTGAAATCTAATATTCTTTCCGTGTATAATACACTATTTTTTATGTGGTGGAAAAAACGATGATTCAATATTGAAGAAATTTAACAAGAATAGAGACCCGCTCCTGCTTCGCACGGTTAGCACTAAAATGGTTATTCTGAAAGATAGACATATACCATCGCGGATGTTTTTGCAGATCTCTTTAAGATATACAATTTAGTAGTACATTATTTTGATCTATTTCGTAAGCTTTAGTCAGCGCTTGCAATGTAAGCACACAAATATGTTTTTTACGACAGCATATTACAAGTCTGAAATTCTCGGTTTTCTCTACTAAAATTTGCATGTATTGTACATATAAACCTTCCACTTGAATCACTCTATCTATAGCTAAAAACTGCATTAAAATGCGTTGTGTAGTTTAAAAGGTTTATGCGAACAGGCCGCGAAAGCGACTTCATTTTATACTATGTGAAGATATTAAAGTCAGAAAATTTTATACCAAAAAATCTACGCTTGTTATTCTGGCATCTGCACGTGACAGCTGTCAAGCCAGGGAAATTATCACTTATTAATTTTGCGACCGAAAAATTTTTCAAAAATTCCGGTTTTCGTCATAGCAACCTGTCAAAATCAAAGCATCTGAATGGCTTAAAACAACAGGTATAAAATTTTCGAAGTGAAATTTTAAGTTTTAAACTGGTCGGCTGTACTTATAGTGACAATTAGATCTGCGTTGCTTAGGAAACCTTAAAAATTGCCAACTTGGTGGTTGGTTGTTTGTTAAAAATGTCTGATTTCAAGTTTTCTCTAGCGTCACCAAAATTATTGCCAGCTAAATCGCTATATTTATTTATATATATATATATATATATATATATATATATATATATATATATATATATATGTATATATATATATATATATACCCGGGAAAAAAGTAATTTTTCCAAAAAGTGATATCTTATCACCTGTCAACAAAGATAGAATGTCAATCTTTTATCCCGTCCCAAAAAAAAATTCTAATCACTCCTTTGATATGTCACAAGATACCCTTGACGGCGCTTTTTTAATTCTAATCCGGTTTTCGCAAGTACATATAGCTTGGCTTTTAATTTAAATTGAATGTCTGAATTTTCATTCAAATATATTAAGATGAACTAAGTTCCACGCGGACGAAATCGACGGCAACAGCTAGTTATAAATATATTAATATTTTAAGTAGGTATGCACGAAAATTGAATGATTTATTGTTTTACAGATATAAAACCTTTTAAAATCGAAGTATTCGAAGAAAATCTCTACGTAGCCACTTATCACCAGCACGACATTTTAAGAATCAATAAATTTGGTAAAGGAGAACCAATGTTTTTGGCCAGAGGTCTAACAAGAATATCAGATATACTGATTATACAAGAACAAAAACAGAAGAATGTAAACAAGAATAACAACTGTTACGATTTCTGCAATGACAGTGAATTTTGTCTGTTAACACCCAAAGGAGCAACATGTACTTGTGCTGATGGTTATGTCAAAGATAATTTGGTATGTAAGTTATAAAACCTAGTAATAGTAAATTGTACTCTGTATGTATTTTGTTCATGCATGGATTAAATTACTTTCACTCATGTACTTTTGGTAAATCAATATACGTTTTTCTTTAACTCAATTTCTTTTTTATATTACAGACATGCAAGGCTGCGACAAGTAAACAATCCGCTTGTCAGCTAAATTGTAATTCCGGCACGTGCAAAATCATCGATGGTCACGGTCCAAAATGCATATGCCCTGCACAATTTGCTGGTCCACGTTGCGAACACTACCGATGCTCGCAGTACTGCAAAAATTTCGGCGTGTGCACAGTGAACATCAACTATACTGTCACAAAGACAACACCCGATTCACCATTACCACCTCTGAAATGTCAATGCCTACCAGCATATACGGGCGAGCGATGCGAAACCCTGATCGATCCCTGTGAAAATTGGTGTTACAATGGTGGCACTTGTCGTCTTCTTAATGTTGGCGCTCCAGTTTGCAAATGCCCCCCAGGCTACAAGGGCAGGCGTTGCCAGAACTGTGACAAGCTGAAGTGTGAAAATGGTGGTATTTGTGCCACAACTGGCCTCAACGGCGAGAATGGTGAGTACTGCAAATGCCCAACCGGCTTCAAAGGCCACAACTGCGAGGTGGCAATGTGCGGCAAACACGGCAAGATGACCATCACCCCAGATGGTCGCATGACTTGCTCATGCCTGCCCGGATTCACCGGTGACAATTGCGACAAGGATGTGTGCAGTCAGTTGTGTCAGAATGGGGGTACATGTAAAGTGGGCGCCAAACAGCCAGAATGTATTTGCCCCAAGTATTTCAAAGGTCGACGATGCGAGATCAATTGTACGACTGGAGCTATCGGTGGTGGTACATATCTGTTGCCTGATTGGTGTAAGGAGGGATGCAACTGTCAAAATGGTGGTGATTGTAAGATTTTGAATCAGAAATCGGTATGTCGATGCCCTGAGTCTTGGGGTGGCTACAATTGTGAGGTAAGTTTTTCACAATTTGACATTGTACCTATATAGATTTCTTTGTGAAACATGACATAGAGTGCACAACCAATTGAGTTTTTCAAAGTCATTTCATTAACATACTGATAGAAAACTCTGAGTAATAAACCACTATGGGCTGGTTTTATGAATTTACACTGTTAAACCTTCGATTATTCGACCGCCGGTTGTGGCCAAACCGCCCGCTTTTCTTGAAAGGTTTGAACAAACTGTCAGTTGGATTTTTCTGTACCTAATACATATTTAGTTTATCATCGGTATTTTTGGGTTCTGTAATATAATGCCTTACATAAGATATGAAAATCTCGGTGGAGACTGCTGCTCGACATACGTGCAGCAGTCTCCAACAACCGAGTTTATCTTGTTTTTTCTGTTATTATGTATTGGTTAATATTATAAGAAAAGTCAAGCTCACGATTGACCCTCGGTTGAATTCCAACCTTCGGCCAACAGAACATAGTAACACCTGCCCTTATTGGAGCTTCATAATGATGTATCTATACTAAAATTTCTTAATATCACTCATCTATGTAACAGTTAAAATATACTATTTGAACTTACCAAAAACAAAGTTACTTGACTCGAATATATTTTTTTGCAATATCTTCCAATTTTCGAGCAATGAATTACCAATAGACAGTTTGCGTCATGGTACAATAAGACCTTATTGTCTTATTGTACCAAGGTTTGCGTTAGTAATTTTCCTCAAATGATTTTTATAACATACATAACATATGCTATATTGCAACCAATGAAAGCGCCCATTCTCTAACCTGCTACTGCGGCAGGTTTTGTCTCGAAAACGTCAATTATGGTATGGTTGTCCCAGATTGTCTCGGTTAAAAGATACGGATGATCAATACTAACTCATAGGACGTACGCATTGTAAAGGGTGTTCGAGCAGTAGTTTGGACCAGTTTCAAACTGTTTCCAACTGTGTTCCGTGATTGTGAAGCATGACTCCGAAGAACAGAAATATAGTGTTTATTATATTTCTGTGCTCCAAAGTAGGAGAAATATATAGGGTGTTTCCAAATAAGTGCAAAAATTAAAGGGGGTCTTTCATGTCAGCAAAAGCTCTTACACCTTTCCCTGAAAAGTTACAAGCTTCCAAATATGAGAAAGAAAAATCTTTTTTTGTTTCTGGAAATTGCTGATGAGATGAAGGAATGACATTTTGTGGACATGTTCTACCTATAAAAACGATAGATACCTGTGAATATTTTTTCAAGTTTTTTTGTGATCTTTTAAAGGGTTGAAACATGCAACCCCTATTCTATCTTTTGTCAGAACTTTTTGAAGAAATAAAATTTATCAATTTAAAAATAAGTATTGAAAAGGAAAATTTATGCAAAACTTTTTTTACTCTTTTGTTGTGTCCGTAAATGAAATAGTTTCTTATTGAAAAAATCAAATACAATCTTCTGTAAATGCAATCGAAAAAATCTAGTGTTCTGATAAAAAAATAAATAGGGGTTGCATGTTCCAGCCCTTTAAAAGATTATAACAAACTTGAAAAATATTAACAGGTATTCTTTTTAATGGTAGAACATGCCCAGAAAATGCAATTCCTTCATCTCTTCAATTTCCAGAAAAAAAAGATTCTTCTTTCTCATTTTTGGAAGCGTGTAACTTTTCAGGGAAAGGTCTAAGAGCTTTTTTTTACATGAAAGACTCCCTTTAATTTTCGACAAGGATTTACCCCCTAAAACTTTCGCACTTATTTAGAAACACCCTGCATATGCCTCAATACGAGCCTATACGTTTCCTTCAAGCCAAGTCTGATAATTTTTCTCTCAACTGTGAGCCACAAGATTATATTCATATTTCATAGAATGATGAAAAACGACTTTATTAATTTATATTTAAATTTTGGTTCAGTTCTTTCCGCTCAGGCCTTGAGCCAGTAAAACCTTAAAATCATAACATGACATTTTTATTTCCACATTAATTTTTCTTTTAGGTTTATATTGGTAATGCAAATCCTTGCTCAAACAGATGCCTGAATGGTGGCATCTGCGTTCTACCATCACTGAACGACGATCCACTTTGTTTCTGCACTGAATCCTGGACAGGCGCACAATGTGATAAACCGGCCGTATGTAAAAACTACTGCAAAAATGGCGGTGAATGCTCGCTGCGTGAAGGTTCACCCTACTGTATGTGCCATGATGGGTACAAGGGTGCGCAGTGCGAAACATTGCCGCCTTCAACCAGTCTAAATACACCACCGGCTGAAAAGAAGGACGAAACGTCTACATCGTCACGAGGTATCCTGGTACCTGTACTATCGGCACTGGCCGTTATTGTGATCGTTTTGGTTGGAGGGTTCTTTGTGTTTGATTATTTCCTGCGCAGTCGAACGACATTCTCACATGAGAGGCTGCAGGAGAATGATTTCAATAATCCCATTTTCCAGGAACGGGATGGAGAGCCCTTCACACTGGACGCTGATAGAGTGAGTAGTATAATTTGTCTATTTATTTCTATGTTTTATTGCAAATATTGTCCCTCTCAAGTGATTTAATTAATAGTCCAAGGGCCTGTGGTAAGAAAATCCTAGTGCTATTATTATAGATTTAGTGGGCACCAATTTTGAAAATCATTAATTTTACCAGCATGATTGTACGTCACTTCTGGTTATGTCAAAGGGCTGTTTGCAATAAAATACAAGTAAACTATTTTGCAAGATGATTAGAGAATTCAAACTTTAAAAAATATGAGCAATAAAGAGAACATAAGGTAAATGAATAAATTGAAGTACCCTTGAATTCATGGATTAATTAAATCTCATAGTACTTTAAACATTGAAAAATGGAATTTATGAAAACCGAAACGATGAGAATGAGAAAAAAAATGTTATGCAACTGATGGTTGTTATGCATACCAGGAGCTATTATTTAAAGAACATCGAAAGAACTTGGTATCCAATTAGATCTCACTGCTTTTTTTGGTCTGTGTGCGTGCTGTTTATAGTAAACAAATTCCGATTTTGATGATATTTGATTCATTTGAAAGAAGAGACTTGAGAAATGGTCCCATATTCGTAAAATTTCAAATACGAAATCTTCTTCCCTCCAAAAAACGCCCCCGAACGGGGTGGATTGGGCAATTTTTCTCGAAAATCGAAAATCTGAGATGACATAAGTAAATATAGGACAATATCTGGAAACGTTTAAATTGAACATTTTTACAAATAGCTACGGTTTTCGAGTTACAGCGGTGGTAATGTCTACGTTATTTCTGAATAATACATGGGTATAAGTGAACCTTCAATGATTTTCGTGACTTATGTTACACTCAAAAGTTGTGAAATAAATATTTTTTACAACAAATGGGACCGACGTTATTAATTGGTGCACTGAAGAATACAATTTTTTGTAAAACATATTTAATTCCAGGTGGTAGTTTTTGCGTGATCCGTGGAAAAACATACAGAAAGACAGACACAGACGGTAAAATGGAGCCTATATTTTAAGTTAGACCTCTAGTAATATATCGGTGAAAGTTGCATTCGATTCCATTTACAAACATACAGACAGACAAAAAAATCTAAAAACTGTTGTTTTGGCTTCTAATGCTCTACTATAGTAGTTTTTCTTAAATATCTATAATGTAAAGTTTCTTAAGGAATTATTCTTTTTAAAATTTCTAAAAAAGGTTGCTAGATATAAAGGAAACTAAAAATATGGGGGTTGAAAACGGGTGCAATGCCAATTTCACCCCCTTGCCTTCATTGGAACGTTTCTATTTTACTTACAAACGATTTCAAGATATTATTTTGTACTGTTTGGATTTTACAGCCATAAAAATTATTGATGTTATGCAATTTGAAAGGGCTGTAACTTTTTAAGGGTGCGTTTTTGTATATAGATAAATGTTGTCAAATCGATTTAAAATGTTATCTAATTCCCCAGCTTTATACATAATGTCTAACCATGACTAGTGTGAGGTTTTCTATTGAAACTTTAGATTTGGTAATAAGAAGGGAGTCTTACTAGAAACAGAAATTGTAAATTTGTAGGTCAAATAAATTTTCAGTTATGGGAATGTCGGAAGTGGTCTGAAACTAACCAATGAACGAAAGATCAAAACTTTTTTTTCGTGATAACTTTTTCGACTGTTCCTTATCAGAAATCGGATCGTACTTATCTCGTCCCGTTTTGGCGATTTTGTTGTAATGGCTATTAATATAGCGTGAGATGCTTTTGATAGTGCAAACCATGTATACATAAATTTGAATAGAAAGTAGATAAAAAAGGCTCTTCAGGCTGAGAAATACCCTTGAGTATGTATAATATTGAAGACTTGTCGAAAATAGAATATTCATAGAAATAGAATTGATTCATAATTTATGAAATGCATTTTTTAACTGGGTACCGCCTATTTTTTGGGATAATCACTTGAAAACCTGAACCAATTTCATAGGGGAAGTCATTAGTCTACCTGAGGAAAAACAACTCGTCATAATACATTTTGTATACCATTTCATGACGAAAAGCTAGACCTAATTATGTTTTATAATATTTTTGCAGTCTGGTAATTTTGCGAATCCCGTATACGAATCAGTCTACAATGGCACCGAATTAACATGTATAAGAGACGAAAAAGCAGTACTACTTGAAAACAGTACTGATGAAACACCGCCACCATCTTCTGAAGAAATTTAGAATATTTGTTGGTACATATCAAATTTCCACAACAACAATAAATAGGCTAGCTCGAAGGTAACACACAAAGAAGCTGATTAATAATGATTTTCATTTTAGAATAATAATAATAATATGTGTATATTTGTGATTATTTATAGCAGTATAGGTCTGTAATATGTAATCGAAAAAAAAAAAAGAAAAGATACTGGCAGCTAGCATAAAAAAGGTTGTTGCAAATTTTTAGTTTAGTTTTCTAAACGAACGTAGTATCTATAATTCCACCAAATCTTTATGTAAAGATAGTTAAAAAGTTACTGGCAGCTTAGTTTTACCTGGCAAATGGTTGTGTCTCAGGAATTCAAATTTTGTGAAGGAATTTCGCATTTTTAGATTAAGAACATTTCACAAGAAATTTGGTTCATTTATTCAGTTTACTACATAGTAAGGGGAATGATACTGAATTCATCCAAATGTATCCATGCTGGTTAATGGAGTATTGGATGTGTAGACAAAATATTGTTTTCCTGAAATCTGAATCATTTTTTATGCTATGCTGGGTTTTGATATTATGTTCAGTAATAATCCTAGTCATAGTCGATATAAATACGATCTTCTTTGTGTGTATACTGTGCAGTGTACCTTTTTTAATATATGTTTTAAATATATATATGTAAAATTAATTGCTGTGAATTGTGCCATGTTTGTGTTTTTATTCTTTATTGGGCAATTTTATGTACATTACTATATATCGGTGTTTTTTCGTTTCGTACAATAACATTTTTTTAAAAATGTTAAGATACTATTATATTGCCCAATTTGTAACTGTTTGACAAAACAGAGTACGAATACGTCCTTGTATATATACATACAATAATAATAAAATAATAATCATTGTGACTGATAATTAAATGAATTATATTTTTACTAATCTGGTTTTTGTAACTGTGCTCAAAATACTCAAGAAAAGATCGTCTCAGCTTTGCTTTTATTCAGATATTTCTCTATGTTTTCGAATTTTGTCAACTTATATTTATTGTTGCTCAACGGTTGTACTAAATACATATCAGTTTGTTCTATCATATCAGTTTGTTCTATATGATTTTTAAATAGTGATGAGGTTTCTTTCGGCAGCAATGACGCATTTTGTTTGTTTTTACTTTTTTCTGTTTATTTTAAAGATGTAACTTGGAAAGTTCAAAGTTGAGGAATATTATATGATTATTATATTGTACAATGTTAGGATAAGATTGTATTTGCAATTTTTATATATATATAATTTATGTATAAATTAAGGAAATATATGTTAATTTGAACATTAAATATGTCTGTTCTTTATTTCACCAAATATTTCAATTTCCTGCTATTTCATTTCAGGTATTTTTTTGACCGACAAACCCCGAACGGAGGAGGTATACAATTCGACTGTCAGCTTTTTTGTTCGTTCGCGCTTTTTATATAGTAAACGAGCTCCGATTTTGATGATTTTTGATTCTTTTGAGAGAGGAGGCTTGAGAAATGTTCCCATATTCATAAAAGAGCAAATCCGAAATCTTCTTCCCTTCGAAAACCGCCACCGAATGGGTGGAGGGTGCAAATTTTCTCGAAAATTGAACATCTGAGGTGATAAAGATAGAACAATATATGGAAACGTTTGCATTGAACATTTTTTCAAAAGAATTACGGTTTTCGAGATAGAGGCATGTTAAATTATCAAATATATAATGATAAATAATAATAATAATGTCTCTATTTTCTAAAGAAAAAGGGCGAAGTCTAGCCAATGGCTACTCAACTGAACCGTAATTTATTTTTGCTATGTGGAGAGGGCGATTGCTTTCGAACATTGAAAATCTGTGGGTACTACATGAAAGACATAATTATTTGTAGCAACATTTATGATGAACATTTTTTCCTTAGAATAACAGTTTTCGAGTTAAATCGGTGTTAAAATGGTAACATCTAAAACACTTAAGTTTTGAGATCTCATTAATAACTACAAGAAAAGAATATACGTGGGTAATAGGATAAGTACTATCTTCATTGGTATTAGTGAGAGTTCAACGATTTTCGTGACTAATGTTACACTCAAAATTGTGAAATAAATATTTTTTACAAAAAAATTGGACCGACGTTATCAGTTGGTGGACTAAAAAGTACAAAATATTATTAATTCTATTGGTAATGGTACTTGTGAAGTTGGTGCCAAAAGTTTTCTATCTAACTGCAACTGCACAATTTCAAAAGTACCAGCACCAATAGAATAGAATATTATTTTGTACTTTTCAGTGCACCAACTGATAAAGTCAGCCAATTTTTTGTAAAGAATATTTATTTATCTTACAACTTTAATCAGGAAAAAATGCTCAGAAGGTATTGAAAATATAAAAAAATCACAGGCAGATACAGGATGTTTTATCTTACTACTAGACTTTTTGAGAAAACGATCCAATTTTCCGGTCTGAATGTTTAGAGTGGTGAACTTTTGAGAATGTTTCAACTTAAATAATAGCAACAATAATCCTATTTTGTATCAATATATATATACAAATACATATATATATATATATATATATATATATATATATATATATATATATATATATATATATATATATATATATATATAATCTGGGTAAGTTCTTGGGTATAACGATTCATTAAAAATTACATTACATACAGAATTCATTCAATGAATCTAATAATAATAATAAAATATGATAAGCTGATTTCTCTCACAAATCAACATGTAAGAATATTGTAAACATTGTCCATGTTATTTAATATATTATAAATAGTGATATCAAAAAAGCAAATGGAAAGAAATAATCGTATTATATCTCACTATAGGTTAAACATGAAATGAAAATCCTTTTGAATCAACTAAATTTCTCTCACCAATCAGTTGATCTAGAGATCTCAAAACTCTTCATATTAGTTGTTATAATTTTTTTTTAATTATCCTTCTTTATTATGTATACGCATATATACCCATCTATTATAATATACTAAAACAGAAAAAAATGGACAAATATAACTAATATGATATGAGAATATAATTAGCCTATACCTACATATAGAGCTAGGTACATATTATATTCACACATATATTTCAATTTTGAAAAATATTTTGAGAAATATTATAAAATTTATCATTATAGAGATTTAATATATAAGAATAAATAGAACTAAGTCCATTAATATTGAACGTTTATTCATAGTATTATTATGTTTTCTAATATTTATCATTTCTAAGAAACCACGTTTAAAATATTTTTTCTCAGAACATAGAGTAATAGTATTATCAAAATCAATACTATGTTTTTATCATGTTCAGCCAAGGCACAAGATTTCTTATTACATCTTATATCACTTTTATGGGATGTTATTCATCCTAAAATACTTCTAGAAGTTTGACCAATATATGATAATTCACAATCAAGGCAATTTATTTTATATACCTACTACCCCAGACATTTCTGTAATTTCTAAAGGTGTCTTTATTTTGGAAAATAAATTAGATACGGTTTTAATATTTTTTCTTGCAATGATAACATTATACCCTCTAAAAACATTAACTAACTTATTAGTGAGCTCATCTATATAAGGTAAAGATCTATAAATAGGGAGGATATTTGTAGTAGAGGCATTATTGTTATTATCATTTAAAGAGTGCTCACGATTTATTTCAGGGTTTTCTATATTGACTTGAGGTAGCATTAAACATTTATTAATCAATTTTATAGGAAAAGAATTCTCAATTAATATTTTTTTCAATTTTGATAAACTTTCATTTCTATATATAGGATGCGAAAGTTTGATCACTCTGTTTTTTAATGCCATAATCAAGTTAATTTTTATTTTCTGTGGATGATATGAATGGAAGTTTATGTATCTATTACTACATATAGGTTTTCTATACCATTTTGTTCTTAATAAACCTGTGTTATCTCTACATACCATCGTATCTAAGAAAGGAAGACATTGTTCATTTTCTTTCTCACCTGTAAATTGAAGATGCTCGTTATAGGCATTAAAAATATATAAGATATAAGATGTAATAAGAAATCTTGTGCCTTGGCTGAACATGCCATCAATAAAAAACATAGTATTGATTTTGATAATACTATTACTCTATGTTCTGAGAAAAAATATTTTAAACGTGGTTTCTTAGAAATGATAAATATTAGAAAACATAATAATACTATGAATAAACGTTCAGATATAATGGACTTAGTTCTATTTATTCTTATATATTAAATCTCTATAATGATAAATTTTATAATTTTTCTCAAAATATTTTTCAAAATTGAAATATATGTGTGAATATAATATGTACCTAGCTCTATATGTAGGTATAGGCTAATTATATTCTCATATCATATTAGTTATATTTGTCCATTTTTTTCTGTTTTAGTATATTATAATAGATGGGTATATATGTGTATACATACTAAAGAAGGATAATTAAAAAAAAATTATAACAACTAATATGAAGAGTTTTGAGATCTCTAGATCAACTGATAGGTGAGAGAAATTTAGTTGATTCAAAAGGATTTTCATTTCATGTTTAGTGCGATATAATACGATGATTTTTTTTCCTTCCTTGTGTTTCGCCATTTGCTTTTTTGATATCACTATTTATAATATATTAAATAACATGAACAATGTTTACAATATTCTTACAAGGTGATTTGTGAGAGAAATCAGCTTATCATATTTTATTATTATTATTAGCTTCATTGAATGAATTGATGCTTTTCAGGATATTTCATAAAGTGTATCTATCGTATTGTTAGAGAATACGATGAAGATGATATATGTTAATATTTCTCTATTAGATATATCTGATATTTTAATAAATTTCTCAGGTTAATTTGTGAGAGAAATTGACCTGTTTTTTTTAAGTTATGTATGTTGTATTGTGAGAGAATATGATTATATATAATTAACAAATAATCTGAATGCCTAACAAAATAGTAAGTAATATTATTGACATAATAAACTTCAATTTATACTGCAATACCTACGAATTCAGATAGTCTAGTCTGTGTACGGGTATATATTTATTTATATTATGTGTTTCTAAGTCTGTTATAAATGTTTTTTTTAATAATTAAATAATAACTTTTTCTTTTTACTAAACTTATATCTGCCTCAATATTTTCAAGTTTAATGTGTGACTTGTTAAAAAAGAGCTACAAACACAAAGATAACTCCTATATGATCTTTTCTAAGAAAACTTGAATGTAGACACTTTCAACTCTAGATATACCGTTACCATGACATTTATAAATAATTAATGACATTTCTGATTGATGGCTATGAAATCTTTCCTGTTTGTGGTTAATTTTATCTAAATTCACGGATGTGAGTACTTTAATTAATAATTTATTATGTGGTTAAGAAAATTTGTAACGATTTTTAGTTTGCCCCGACTAAGAGAATAAAAATTCTCGAAAGCTTGGCATAATCCAAAGAATTTTATTTATTAAATTACTGCATCCCCAACAAAAATCTATTTTATCATATATATATATATACATATATATATATATATATACATATATACATATATATATATATATATATATATATAAATGAGGAGCTATCCGTACCAGATGACCATATTAGAATATGAATAATAATTTCACGCCTAGCTGGTAAATTGAACCTACATTTCGTAGGGTGCCGCAATAAGAACGAGGTTTGTCGTCTACATATTGCGTTTGTGTGCATTTTTTTCCACTATACTGCTCAATCAGATTGATTACCAAACATAGCATCAGTTTCCCAGATATATATCATGATTTCGAGGTTGTTGCCTCTCATCAGTATATCGTAGGGTGAAGAGCCATATTTGATAATCAATCCTTATTTGGAACTCATACTTGTATCAATCTTCGGTATAAAACTGTCGGTGGAGACAAGTATGAGCGATATATTAAGCATGTATAATGGTGGATAATAACAATCGGCAAAGGTTAATAATTAATTAAATAAATGAGGAGCTATCCGTACCAGATGACCATATTAGTATATGAATAATAATTTCACGCCTAGCTGGTAAATTGAACCTACATTTCGTAGGGTGCCGCAATAAGAACGAGGTTTGTCGTCTACATATTGCGTTTGTGTGCATCTGATTGAGCAGTATAGTGGAAAAAATGCACACAAACGCAATATGTAGACGACAAACCTCGTTCTTATTGCGGCACCCTACGAAATGTAGGTTCAATTTACCAGCTAGGCGTGAAATTATTATTCATATATATATATATATATATATATACGAAATTTGTTAACACGATAGAGGTCGCAGTTTTGAAGGTATCAATTTCAAATTTGCTGCAAAAATCAATCTCCTAAATATCTCGGCAATATCAAGTAAGTACTTTCAAAATGGCGACCGTTCAAACATTTAAGCCGCAAGGCTATGATACATACGGCAATTTATATGTAATGACATATTGGTATCTATACTAATGGAAAGGTTCAAATTTCAATTCAATGAATTTTGAAAAATTTACCTTTCCGCTGACTACAGGCCATCGGGATTTTTTTGATCTAATTCATTTCATATTTTTCAGTATTTACACGATCCAAAATTAATTATACAGTGCGGTTCATAGGTATGGAATTAATTCATTTTTAGCGTTATTATGTATTTGTTTGGAAGAACCTGAAACATGTCAATTTTTGTTCTCAATTTGACAATTTATAATATGAAAATATTACTCCCTTCTTGCACCCCCTCTGATTTATGACTACCTCCTCAAATAATTCAATGAGAAGGGGGGGTCGTGTGGCATCTTGTTCGAAAAGGATTTTCATTTTCTGCTTAGCAATAGGTACTAACTTTTTCAAATTTGGTGTCATCATATATGAGAACATTTACTTTGAAGATGTAAAATTGTGATACTTTAATTATTAAGGAACTAATGTCACTTAATGTTTAGGAAGTATTTTTCAATTTATTTTACAGTTTAATTAAATGTTCAAAATGACCACCATTCAATTCTTGACAATAAGCAAGGTGGTCTTGGAATTCTTATACAACATTTTGTAGGACCTCAGTGGTATGTTTTTAATTTCTTCCTTTACCCTATCTTTTAAATATTGTCTGGTCTAATTGAAATATACTTTTGATTTTAAAAACCCCATCAGAGATAATCGAGGGAAGTCAAATACGGGGATCTAGGCGGCCATTCAATCGTTCCATGTGTCCCAATTCATCTATTGGGAAAACGTTCATTCAATAATCTCTAACAATACATGGGTAATGCGGTGGTGCTCTGTCTTGTTGGTACCAAATTGATCTATCTGTTGCACTTGGATCAATACCATCAGGAAAAAGTCTTTTTAATGTAGGCAGAAAAAAGTTTATCATAAAACCTAGATAAACCTCACCATTAATTGTGCCTTGAAAAAATGGGCAATAATTGAGGATTTTCTCTGCTCCAATATCTACAGTTTTGTCTATCAACCGTTCCATTTAAATGAGAAGTAGCTTCATCAGAAACACATTTTTTTTTATTAAATTCAAATTGTTGCCTTCTATCAGGTTCATCCTCATTTAACTCCTGAACCAACTGAAATAAGGATGGTATTTTTCTTTATGTAAAGCTCTCAATATCGATGACTTACTTACGTCTCTCAGCAACATGGAAATATCAAAATAATTCCAAGATCGCTTATTGCCTATTGCCAAGAAGTGAATGGTGGTCACATTTTGAACAATTCATTTAATATTGAAATAAATTGAAAATTACTGTCTAAAAATTATGTCACATATTATTTCCTTCATTCTATATAAAATATCAACATTTTACATTTTCAAAATAAATTTTCTGTTATAATTGTGCAAAGTTTGAAAAGCATTGCTGAACAGAGAATGAAAATCCCTTTCGAACAAGGAGCTACACGATCCCCTTCGCATTGTAAATTTTCGAGGGGGTGCAAGGGGATAATATTTTTATACTATAAATTATCAAATTGAGAAAAGAAGTCGACCTTTTTCAGGTTTTTCCAAACAAATACGTAATAACGCTAAAAATGAATCTATTCCATACCTATAGATCGCACTGTATACACCCTATAGTATGGAAAACGCATTTTCCATTCTTGAAACTTTAACATATAGTTTGTTTCACGAACGATAGCTATTGTGTGTAATCATTCACGAGCTACGTACATTATGCTATACGTCAATCTAAGCTACGACATCAGTATCTCACCCTTATCTCCTTCAATACAATGATAGGGCGCTGCACGTATGTCCTCATAGGCGTCACAAAGTTAATGTAACATTTCAGATAATTCAGGTGCATAAATTTATATTCCATAACTCAAGCAATACATTTTTTCCGCATTATTGTTGATAACAAATCTTTCATATTATTCAATCGATATTTTTTCTCCCTAATTATATGAACTTCCTTGAAGCGTATAAAAAATTGAAAAACCATATCTTATCTCGAAATCGTTACGCCACTGATTTACTCCCCTCAGTTGAATTGATCAATTTTTCGTGTTTTCATGACAGACGCCATTCGTGAAACAAACTGTACATGTAATTATTGTATCGATATTGAAAGGGAGACATGGACCCACTGAACTATAAAAATATATGGAATAGATAGGTACTGAGAGATGAATTTGTGGAGATTCTGTCATAGTCGTACTTACTTAATTGGCTGAATCGGTCAGGTCAGGTCAAAAGATATAAGTTACTTAGTTGCCCATGTCTGATATAACGAGAATGGATCTACAAACCTAATGTAAAGAGAAAACAAAACAAAATGTTTAAATCTTTCATATGGTTTATTTACAAATCATTTAACATTATTTACACGTAATGTAGATCTTTGTTTTTATCAAATACATATTTTTATAAATTCATTGCAATAAATTATGAATACAGAACTCTGTAAAAATATCGAACATTTTTTTTATTACAGATATTTAAATTAATAACATCTACAAATTAGTGACAAGGAATTCTTTTTTTTTCTCAACAAATTGTACAATCAAATATTACAATAAATATACAAAAAATCAAAACATTATGGTACAAGGGTTAGTTTGAAGTCACTCAAATACTTTTTTCAAAATACTCTTAATATGTCAATATACATAACTACCTCATTATACAAAAAGAGAAATGACAATACGATCGGGGATAATGAAATTTTGAACAGGTTTACATAAGAATAAACATCAATAGAAAAAAATATTGCACATAATCTTCTAGTAGGTATGTACGTTTTTTTTTGGGAGCAGCTTTTAATATCACAATCAGGATGTAAATTCTATAGTATAAACCACCCAAGAAACTACCTGACATTCTATTACGCTTTTACTTTGGCCAGATGTTTTAATTTTATGGTGTTTTAAGCTGCTGAAATTATTGATGATATATTGAGTTGAGTAAAATAGGGCACCATTTCCTTGCATATCCACTTTTCTGGTTTCAAATAAAGAACTACTCGTTGTTTAAAAGTTGAACTAGAGATGGTGTTCTTGTAAAATATAAGCAATATAGATAGATGTTTCTCAAGGACTTGTTTATTTCCATGTGGATAAAGTTAGGTGGCGCTGCGTATTGACATATTTTAAAGTTCTATAATTTGATTTCTTGTGTTTACGCAGTTGCATATATTCTGGGCCGATAAATGAACAATATATTTAATAGAAAGTGTCCATTTAGGACTTAGAGGGTCTCTCTTTAGGAGTATATTTCCTGAGGAACATCTGTATATTTAAATATATCACCACTGATATGAGAGAATGGAGAAAGTACTTTGGAAACGGCATACTATTTTCAGAAAACAAAACAATAGATTACGAAAACAACTCTGATATCAACAAAAGAACATCAACAAGAGACCACAAAATTTTGACGGCAGTAATCAGGATGTGCCGTGTGGCATCATCATAAAGGTAGATGTGGCTAACCGCTGCACCATTAGGGCACCCCAATACATGAGGAGAGATGAGGAAGTTGTAGAAGATGGTGTCGAAGGAGGAAAAGGTGGAAGGCGCTAGTTGGGTCCACCAGGGACGTGTTAGGGGCTGGCGGGCAGACTGTCATCACTCTCCCCATACGTCACGTAACTGTCCGTGCTGTCGGGATGCGTCATTGAGTCGGAAGGTGGAGCTCCAGGCCCGAGGCCCAACAGTGGGCCCGCGTGCGGCGTGCCTCCTGCTGGGCCCATCGATGGAGGTGGCAAATCATAGCCATGCATCTGCAAATAATATCATTGTTGATATGAATCTATGTATGAATGAATGTACCTACTTACTTATAAGAAATTCAATTTTGTGTGAATAAAATGACTAATAAAGTTTACTATGAAAGTATGAATGAAAGGCATCTTGTTATTGGTCATCGATACATGCCAAAGTCAAGGTTATATTCCGATACATCTAGGTATATTCTATTTATCGAACAGAAATAATTAAGCCCCACCCTACTAATTTGCGACCAATGTGAGCATTAGCCGGTTTCACACACAGCAACTTCCACCTTACCAAACTTTGGCTGCGCCTGACGCGTCGGTGTTCGGTGCCGTGCACTTTTCAAGCTAAATCTTGCAAGTTGGGAGAGTGAGAAATTTGAAAATCTTATATTTATGGGGCGGAGCTTAAATATTTCTGTTCGATAAATAGAGTATAGTGAGCTCGCGCTGTTGGTAGAATGTTCGGGGCGTTCGAAGATACCGGTGGAAGCTTCTAGATGAAGGGTGCGTGCCTATAAATTGGAGAGGATTTTCTGCGAAGACAGTCAGTTTTGAACGTGCCAACCGAGTATAATAAATATTGATCATAAATTGTAAATAGTTAGTTAGTTAGTAGTGAATATAAATTGTAATACATGGGTGTGAATTGTGAATTTTTGATATATTAAATAAATATACTTAATTATTCAGTGTGTATGTGAATTTCTATCCACAATAAGGAACAAAGAAAATGAATTAACAAAACTTTATAATAATTTATTCATTTATTTCAATTCTACCTACTCAGAAAAATTAATTAACTCAATCAATTCATGATAAATGCTCAATTGCAACTTTTCTTAAAAATATCTTCTTTTCAACGGCCTGCGCACAGTTCTGGGAGCACTAACCCGATATTGAAAAAGAAAGAGCTATTTAAATTAGATAAATACCTATTTTTTCAAAAAAATTAACCGACTTTATTAGTTGTTGCACTGAAAAAGACAAAATAATATTAATTCTAGTGGTGCTGGTACTTTTGAAGTTGATGCCTACAACTACAACGGCACAACTCCAAAAGCATCTACCAGGACCAATTAACAATAGAATTCATATTATTTTGCCTTTTTGACCTACTTCAAAAAACGAGACGGTATACAATTCGATTGTAAGATTGCTTTTTTTATGGCTGTTCGCGCGTTTTGCATAGTAATATTCCGATTTAGACGATTTTTGTTTCATTTGAAAGAGGAGGGTTGGGAACTGGTCCCATATTGAGAAAAATCAAATCCAAAATCTCCTTCCTCCAAAAACAGCCCCCAAAGGGGGTGGATGGGGCAATTTTTCTCGAAAATCCAAAATCCGAGACGACAGAATTAATGGAAATTCCATATGCGGAAATGTTTAAATTGGACATTTTAAAAAATAATCATACGTTTCCGCGCTACAGTCTGAAATATGTGTTTCAGCTAAGTGGAAGGGGCAAATTTTTCCGAAAATCGAAAATTCGAGATTTGAAAATTAGAAAGGGGACCATATCCGGAAACGTTTAAATTGAACATTTTTTCAAAAGAGTCACGGTTTCCGAGTTTCGCTATGGTAAAGTCTGAAATATGTGATATGCGCATTTTCGCTATGTACAAGCTAAACCTACCTACCTATATCTTTTTGGGTATTAGTGAACGTCCAACAACTTCCATGACTAATGTTACACTCAAAAATGTGAAATAAATATTTTTTACAAAAAATTGTAGTTGTAGTTTGTTGTTGTAGGCACCAACTCCAAAATTACCAGCACCAATAGAATTAATATTATTTTGTATTTTTCAGTGCAACAACTGATACAGTAGGTCCAATTTTTTGTAAAAAATATTTATTCAGTGCAACAACTAATAAAGTCGGTCCAATTTTTTGTAAAAATATTTAGTACACATTTTTGAGTGTAACATTAGTCACAAAAATCGTTGAACGTTCATTAATACCCAAGAAAATATAGCCTTAGCTTGTACCTACTTACTTGTCATTTATTATTTAAAGATCTCAAAACATCGCGTCACAAATATACCTATATATTTCTGACTTTACTGCTGTAACTCGAAAACCGTAACTCAATTTAAATGTTGCTACATATAATCATTTCTTTAATTTGGCCGTCTCATATCTTCAATTTTCGAAAAAAAAAAATGCTTCACAGCGGAAATACGCATATCGCATATTTCAGACTTAACAATTGTGAAACTCTAACTCTTTTGAAAAAATATTCAATTTAGACGTTTCCGGATATGGTCCCATCTTTAAGATTTTCAATTTTCGAGAAAAACTCTTTCAGTCTTAAAAGGTATAACACTTATATTTAAGGATAATAAATTGGGTAAACTTACTTGATTGACGAGCTGCTGGAAGGCGGGTTGATGGGGCGGTTGCTCAAGGTCCGAATGAAGGGCGAAATCGTGCAGCGCCTTCCAAGGTGGCTGGTAGGCCTGCACCTCGAGTGGATGCACCCCGATGGGAGAGTCGTGCCTCACAGGCGATGATGCTACCATGGGTATACCCTGCATGGCGCCGTATCCTAGCTTGCGGCCGTCCTGCGCATAAAACTAGGTTAGGTTAGAAAATGGGAAACAATAAAAAAAACAGAATAAAAACGTTTAAGTTATTATAATATTATAGTCATTTATAGTAACAATCAAGCTTCAGCAAAATGGTAAGTTTAAATCGAGAAACAGATAAGGTATAAGGTAGGTAGGAAGATACTTCACACAACTAAGGCTTGTGTCCTAATAAGGTCTGTCTTACGAATTTCGTTCCTCTCGAATCTGAAAATGCTCCTATAAAATACAAAACGACCTCGATTATTGTAGTGCTATTTATTTGTATGTAGAAAAAATATTTGTGGACTTTTTAATGCTTTTCCAAAGAATGTTTCAATAACCCATTGTATTTATATTTTTGTAGTGACAACAATTGTTTTGTACAATTTACGTACCTAAGTACTAAGTAGTTGTTCGTTGTTAAAGAGACAACAAAAAATCATTAGGTATCTAGGTACCTACCTAAATTCAGATGTATTTTAAGTAGGTAGGTAAGTAGGTAGGTATATTTGTTTCAGTGTTGAAAAATCATAATAAAATTTTATACAAATAAATATTTTTTACAAAAAAATTGGACCGACGTTATTAGTTGGTGATCTGAAAAATACAAAAGAATATCTATTAATTCTATTGATGCTGGTACTTTTGAAGTTGTGCAATTGCAGTTAGATTGAAAACTTTTGGTACCTACTTCACAAGTAGGTACCTACCAGCTCCACTAGATTTTTTTTTGTATTTTTCAGTGCACCAACTGATAACGTCGGTCCTTTTTTTAAATATTTATTTCACACTTTTGAGTGTTATATAAGTCACGAATCACGAAAATCGTTGATGGTTTACTTATACCATTACCCATTTATAGGTACTTTATTATTCAGAAATCCAAAAACATCGTCGCGGAAATACGCATATTTTAGACTTTACACTGCTGTAGGTAGGGGAAGGTGGGGCAAATTCGGGCCGCGGGGCAGAAATAGACAACCTAATTTATTAAAGAACTGTCATGACATCTTCAAGATTTGTGGTGAAATAGTGTTATTGTAGTATTGGTAAGTGGCAGATGGCAAATCACTATGTCGTATTTGTACTGAACTAATATTTGACCCTGCACTATCATCGAAAACAGAGTAGGTAAGTAGATTTTAAATACATTTGCTACTAGTGGGCTATGTAAAGGGATAATCGGTGCATGCATGACTGTTAAAAAAATTCTAAACAACTTTAACGAAACATCTAAGTAAAATGTTTTTTTGGGTATAGGTACAATAGTCTCTGGGGCAAAATTGAATGGGGCAAAATCGTCCACAGTCCGACTGTGCCCCGCCCCCGTCCGGCAACAAAGTGGATGGTTTTGCGTTTTGCCCCAAAAAAGGGTCTACATTTTTTTTTCTCAGATGCTACGAAATTACCAGCGTCATTTTTAGTTTAAGTACCTAAGTCCAAATTTATATCACGTAAATTTATTTTAATGTTAAAAAATCTTTAAGTATAAAAACATCATAAAAAATGCTTGTCACTACAAAAAACTAAGTAGGTACAAACGATTGTTGATACAATTCCTTTTTTTTCATTTCCAGGTTTTTTAAAAAACTACAAATAAATGAACTTGACAACAATCTACAATTAGGTATCTAGGTAGATCGTTTGTGGTTTGTTTAGGAGCATATTTTTTTTATTAAAATCCTACTTCTACGAGGCATGCAATCGTTATGTGAAATCAAATCCTAATCGCAAAATAACCAGGTTGAAATTCGGAACGCTGCTTGGTGAAGCTTGGAACAAGTCAGCAACTGTTCAAAATGCAACCGCAGCATTCCGAGCGACAGGTATCGTGCCTCTAAATCCGGATGTGATTTCGGCTACGCATTTCTCGAAAACTTACAAACTTCACCAGAAGTATATACCCACCACAGTACATAGGACGGAAACAACCCCTATGAGAGCTCAAACTGCATCGAATCGTAGAAATCAAGACAACGATGAAACGGGAACCCCAAGTAAACTCTTGGATATCATTTCACCTGTAACTCCGACTATTGCTTCTATCAGGAAACGCTAAAGGAACGTGGCGACAATTTTAAATTCTATTTCAAACATTGAGAAACAACCCGATCTCGATACAAGAAAAATTCAGAAAAAAGTAAACAAAGAAAACCCAAAATTATGCCGAAAGAGCAGGTCAATAAAGGAAAGAAGAAACCGATGAGTAAGCGCAAGAAGACAAAGCCGTCGTAGCTGCCTTCGTCTTCATCAAGGACGTCTGAAACAATCACCCTTGATGATTCGGTTGATGAGAGTGACGCAGAAGATTACCAAAACGAACGTGCAGGGTGCAAAGAGGACTTCAGACTTCACTATAGGTAAGTAAGAAAGACTGGATCAGATGCATCATTTGCGGTCGTTGGATGCATGAGACCTGTAACATGTGTAGCAATTATAACATGTTAACTTATCGGATCATCTCCCCTCCAGTGCTTGGACCATCTCTCCTCTAGTATGGAGGATAGATGGTCCAGAACAAAGGATTTTTCAATATTTTATTTTACCTTTTTATCGTCATATTTTCTTCATTTTCATAGCATTAACGTGTTGCAAAAAAAGGAAATAATATATGTTTAATGTGGTCCAACTCTCCTCTAATTACAGGTAGGTACCTTCCTAGATAATGATAAAGTCGGGATAAAGTTGACTGATTAAATTCACTAATATCAACAAAGCCATGGAGGACATCTGACCGATAGGTAGGTAGATAGGTATTAGGTATTTTACCTAGGTAGACCAAATGTCAATTTTCTGATACCTATAATACATGCTTGGTGCGTTTTTAAGTTCGGCTTGCTTCGATTGGTTCTGTTAAACCCAACGATTGTTGTGTTTTGTACCTACTTAGGTATCTCAAAATCATCATGATTGCTTTCGTATTGACAAGTAACGTCACAATTAAATATGATTCATACCTACAAACATGATAATTCTCCTTGTCATCTTTGTAGACGTTAATAATGAATCGTTTTGACTCTGTCACACTCTAGGTACCTTTAGGTAGGTGGATACTATTCAAACCGATAAATTTCAAAACAGTAGATACCTACCTATCTGTAGACATTATTTACGTTTGAATTTTCAATGTCAAATTATGTTGGAAGAACATTAAAAAAGTCACTTAACAGTTCTTAGCTGATCACGTAATCACATTGCTCATTTAAATAGACTATAGTTAATTCTGCGTTCACAAAATGTCAAATTTTGCACTGGAATAGGTAGGTAGGTACAATTAAAATATACATTTTAACTTTTAACTTTTTTTAGATAGATACTCACGTTCGGAGAATCAAAAAAATTACAATCTGAGGAAGTAGCATTCAACTGCACCGATCCAGACGACAACACCGCTCACCGTTGCTATTAGCGACGATGTTAACAGAGAGACCACGGAACGTGGAAGTTCAGCGGTTGAACGGGCAAACAGATCGGACACATACCTTACATACGACGGCAGGGCGCCACCGAGCAGAGCCGCTCTCTGCCAATAAGAACAGAGATAAAAAGTCGAAAATCGATGCGTGCCGTGTTACGTCACATGTGAAAATTGCTGACGCGCCATTGGTGTGCGCCAGTGCACAGGGCGGTCCCTAATCAGCTGACGATGCCACGCCCCAAGAGATTTACTACTCTGCCGCCGCCTGCTGCGCTGGTCGAGAAGAGATGCCGGGCGCAAAGTAAAAGAGCGAGACAGAGAACAGAGAACCACTTTGACGGGAAGGTTTTTTTTGTCGTCGGGGGGATTGATGTCACTAATCAATAACACGTTTTGGGTTGTGGAAAGAGAGAGAGACAGAGAAAGTGGGGGTGATGAGACACGCGGGATTCCGACGGACCTAAAGAGTAGAAGAGTCTAGCTAGGTACCTAGGCCTACCTATATGTAGGTATAGGTGGTTGTTTTTTGCTATTCAGAAAACATGAAAATATAAACTTAATTTACTATTTAGGTACATTACTTATCTAATCTATTAGGTATGTACCTACCTACTTATATCTAATATTGACTAATGAATTATTCAATAACTTAGAATTTATTAATAAGATGACAATCAACCAATAGAAACTCTTGAACTTCTCTCTGATTTTGAATCAAATCGATTTAATTTTTCAAGGAAATAGCGAAAATATAGTTTGTCTATCCCACGTTGGTACAAACAGGTCTGGAATCGAATTAAGTACATAGGTACCTACAGCAAGTGGACCCACGTGCTTAGCGACTTGTTCAAATGTCAAAGTCAACAATGGCACTGCGAAATTGAGAAAAGGGGATGTTACTTAGAACTAGAACATAAAATAAATCTTAGGTACCTACCTATAGGTATAGGTAATATAAAGACCTAGGTAGGTACCTAAGTATGTACCTAGCTACCTAGGTAGGTAAGTATATGGAGAAGGAAATATGTTAACGGAGACAATGTGAATTTTCTTACAACTTTGCAGCATCCTTTGAATTGCTATTTTTATTTTTTAAGCAACAACCCCCTTCAACTGCGAACCAAGCGGCAGAAATTGGATGCTGAAAAATACTTTTTTTACGCTCGTTTCAAGACTTTTCTGTATGACCGTGATCTATCCTAATCTGAGTAGGCACCTACCCAACTACTTACTTAAAAAAAAGCGACTAATCCTGAATTCGCTAATACAGTTTGAGGGGAATTAGTTGTTGCCAGGTTATTTTCTTTATTATCAAAAAAAAATATTTATATCGACTAGGTAGGTATCTAGGTAGCTACCTATACCTACCTATTTAATAAACACCTAGGTATTTTCAAGTCGGTTCGGAGCCTATCTGCCTATTCATATACTTATTTACTTAAATATCTAGGTATGTTTCCTTTTAGTTTCTTCTAGCTTAAGAAATTATGAAGATTATTAAAGTTTATCATTCGGCAGCTATACCTAGTTACAACTAGAAACGCTTGAATGCGTATTTCAGTTACAGACTTTTATTTTATAAATATGTAGGTAGGTAATCACCTCCTTAAGAAATGAAATACACCCGTATTCATAATCAATTTTGAGATGTAAACACAAAAAGCTTTATGTTTAAAAAGTGAAATTACTGATAAGTACAGTTTGTTTCACGAATCATGGCTATTGTGTGTAATCATTCACGAGCTACGTACATATCGCTATACCTACGTCTCATCGCATCTCATTATAATGAAATTCTCTACTACGTTTGTCGATCTAAGCTACGACATCAATATGTCAAGCTCATGTCCTTTTATACAATGATAGAGTGCTGCACGTATGTCCGAAGGCAACACAATCTTTATTTCATAGGCGTCACAAAGTCATTGTGACATTTCAGATAATTCAGGTGCATAAATTTATATTTCATACTCAAGCAATAAATTTGTATTTTGTGTATCTGCATTATTGTTGATAATAAATCTTTGATATTATGTTTGCTTATTTAATCAATCGATATTTTTTCCTCTAATTATATGAACTTCCTTAAATGCCATATCTCAGCTCGAGATCGTTACGCCACTGATTTACTCCCGTCAGTTGGATTGATCCATTTTTCGTGTTTTTAAGGCAGACGCCAACATTCGTGAAACAAACTGTAGGTAGGTATCCTGGTAGGTGTCTAGGTAGTAGGTATATGATTCGGCTAATTTCGATAAACATGACACTAAAACTGTCACCTTTATAATATGATCGCTACCTAACTAACAAGATGCTAGTTTAGTAGCTACTGAGTTTTAATTATGAATATGGCTGCATATCTGTGGAATAGATATAGCATATTTAGGTACCAACCTTTTCTTGTTGCATCTGCTGCTTCATCAGTATGGTTTTCTTCTTATCTTTGCACCGTTTATTCTGGAACCATACCCTGATGACTCTCGGTGAGAGGCCAGTCATCTCGACCAGCTGTTCCTTCATAAGGGCATCGGGCCGAGGATTGGCGGCATAGCAAGTGCGCAACGTGTGTAGCTGTTTCTCGTTGAGGACGGTGCGAACGCGCGTCGGCTTGCCATCGCTGCCTGCGCCGCCTCCACCGCCGCCACCGGAGGTGGACTTGCGTAGCGAGCCACCGCCGCCGCCACCTTTGTGAGAGCCGCTCTCCGAGCCCGAATCTGGAAATGAGAAAAATGAGAATAGTGTTAAATTCTCGTATATTATTAAAAAAATCCAGCATATCGGGGTAGTTCGCGAGATAGAGTAATAGAGTATGTACAAATTTCCGTAGATATTTTCTGAGACAATAAATTCTTTCTCAAGTTCTTACCTACATCAACATACTTACCAGTTTTTACACGATTATAGCCTTTTTTAGTGATATTACGATATTTTGGAAAGCTCAACTATTGCATATAGATAGGTATAGCTAGGTAACTTCTGGCAACGTCGGTGAGTGGTCACTTGCCTCAAGACGACAAATTGTCATTAGGTATTGACTTTTCATGAAGATACTTTCAACGTACATAATAATATTGAAGAAATTTTATCAGCCGTAAAAACACTGGATCGTAGATATAAATTTCTTTTTGTAACGACATAATTTTGCAAATCAGTATTTTTACGAGAAAAATTGATATTGAATTGAATTGATTTTGCAAAATGTTAGTTTTTTCGTAAAATTACTGATGGAAAAATTTTGAGTAAAAAAAATTATCATTAAAAGAAAAGCTCGAGTGTTTTTTTGGCAAGATAAATTAAAGATTGAATATAAGTAGGTATGAATGAACAACAACAATAAGTAATTGTCTTTATTGATAGATACAATCAAATTATTTAAATGAATGATCAGTTATTAAATTCACAATTGTTAGGTATAAATCGTTTGGTTTGGTTATGAGGAACTGGCGTTTTTATCCTTGATAAGGATAAAAAGATGCGCCTTTTTTATCGCTGTCAAAATGATAAAACTGTCATCATTAAATGACACATTTTATATAGGAGTTGATTTATACAAAATTCAATCCCAAGGATTTTGTATTATTGGCTTTGGGTTATTTCTGTGCTTTAACTTCAGCTCTGTCTGTCATAGGTAGGTATATTTCCAATCCCAGTTTTTATGAACTTTCTATAGTGTTACCCAAATTCATTAAATCTGTCGGAGGGTGAAGAATGAAAGGGAGAAATAAATTCGGAGAAAAAAAGTAAATTATTTGCTTCTCACTAATACAAAAAGTGAAAACTTACCTAAGCAAGTAACTACCTATATAGGTAGATTCAAATATTTCCCAAATTTATAATATCTACGTTTTTATTGTTACATACCTATATCAGCTGAAAAAACGGAATCATAATCACTCTGGTGTCTCACTTACACTAGGTACTCGCCTTCGGCTCGTGTTAACTTTCTCACTCGCAGAACAATATACCTAGGTAGTACCTTTCTACATTTTTTTCTTCAAGATAGGTTGGTATCTGTTTCTATAGAAGATAGGTAGATACCTACTGGATAGGTAGGTATACCTTTAGTGTGGGTATAGTGTGTCCCAAATCTGATTTAGGTAGGTAAATAACAGATTTGCAAATTAGGTTGAATGAGAATTTTTTTTCACAATTTAAGCAGAAACTTAGATAAGTACCTACCTACCTATTAAGTACATTATTTTATGTTATGGATAGGTATCTAATTGTGTTTATTGGGTAAGACAAAATCCTCGTTGCATTCAGCATTCAGGAACAGTACCTAGATACCTACACCCGATTGCCTCAAGGAAACACTTAAGGGTTGAGGACTGTCAGAGGATCAATAGGTAGGTACCTACCTACCGAATAACAAAGTATGGCTGCAGCACGACGGTGCACGGTTCGTTATTCGTTTTTTTCAATAAGTAATATGTAGGTAGTAGGTAGGTACTTATATCAACTATTAGCTGCGTCACAAAAATGTTTGAGTTCGAATATCAATGAAATAAGTTGTTTGATTCAGACATTGATTATTCATTAAGTCTAAGTTATAGATAATTCTTTAAGAATAATATACCAACAGGTTGTCCTCATTTGTAACATCGATATCCTTGCATATAGGTACCTACCTACCTAAATATAGCGACTCCGCCATTACCTATACCTATACAGGACAATTTTATAGGGACAATATATTTATTAAACACGAAGAGATAGAAAGATGATTAAATTAGAAATAAATTGCATGATTTATTCCGATTTGCAAACTGTAAAAATGTAAAAATCTGAAAATTGTTGATTTTATTTATTATTTTCTCATTAGATTACTCGGAAAAGAACATTTAAATTGTTCGACGAATCTGATGTGATTTTTAGAAATAAGTATTTTAACTTTTTGACCAACAAACTCAAATGGAGGAGGTATACAATTCTACTGCCTGATTTTTTTTTGGTTCGTGCGTGCGTTGTTTATAGTAAACGTATTCCAATTTTGATGGTTTTTGATTCATTTGAAAGAAGAGATTTGAGAAATGGTCTCATATTCGTAAAATCTCAAATCCGAAACCTCCTTCTTCTCGAAAAACACCACCGAAGGGAGTAGAGAGGGCAATTTTTCTCGAAAATCGAAAATCTTAGGTGGTAGAATTAAAGAAGGGAAAATATCCGGAAACGTTTAAATAAAACATTTTTTCAAAAGAGTTACGGTTTTCGAGTTGCAGTGTTAAAATCTTAAATATCCATGTATATTTTCGCTATGTGGAGAGGGAAATTTCTTTCGAAAATTGAAAATCTGAGGCAACCACATGAGAGACCAGATTATTTTTAGCAACATATGATGAACGCTTTTTCTTAGAGTTAAGATTTTCGAGTAGTGGTAACATGGTAAAATCTAAAATACTTATGCGTACTTCCGCCGCGATGTTTTGATATCTCTAAATAATAAGCAATAAAGGTAGGTATTAGTGAACGTTCAACTATTTTCGTGACTAATGTTACCACTCAAAAGTGTGGAATAAATATTTTTTGCAAAAAAATGGACCGACGTTATCAGTGAGCGCACTGAAAAGTACCAAATAATATTAATGCTATTGGTGCTGGTACTTGTGAAGTTGGTGCCAAAAGTTCTCAATCTAAATGCAACTGCACTACCTCAAAAGTAACAGCACCAATAGAATTAGTATTAGGTATCTTGTATTTTTCAGTGCAGCAACTAATAACGATGGTCCAATTTTTTAAATATTTTCAAAGCTACGCTATAAAAAAGAAGATGTAGTAGGTTCTTTGTTTATAGGTAGATACCTACAACTTTTGGTTTTCTTATGTAGCTAGAAATTCCCTTCCCAACTATATGAACAATCGATATTTAAAGCTGGAAAGATATAGGTAGGTATAGAAATACGATAAAGATATTTTTTAAAACCAATGATAAGCCATGATGATAAAAAAAATATTTTAGTCGTCATTACTACAGCAGGTATCAATAGATACCTTTTTCTTTGACATTTATCTACCTATAGGTACCTACCATAATTCATTAAGAGGTTTGGGTTTTCAGAGATTCACAAATATACCTATTTACCGTTTTTTTGTGTGCGTTTCTTCCTATATCATAGTGTTGAAAATATAATATTTGGCTTTATTTATTGTCATTAAAAACAAATAGGTATGGAGCTCAGGCATGCGCTCATAAGAATAACAAAAGTTGTATGCCATACTTTCAAAAATAAAATAGATATTTAATATATTTCTAATAATCCCATCATCTTTGCCTTGGTGCAAAATTTGCATATACAATACCTATATTTTTATTTTGCTTTGTCTACAAAATTTATATTTTTTCAACAATAAAGCATTTCTCTCTCTTTCTCTCTCTCTCTATAAGCTTTCTTGTCCGAATATTAAATGAGAAAATAACTAAAAACAAAATAGCTAATTCTCAGTTATTTCAAAATATTTCAAGAACGGTTGAAAATGTTCCAGTTTACAAACAACAATGTTGATGGGGTCTAAAGTTTCACGTCTTTTGGCACCTATCTATAGGTAGGTAACTACCTTATAACAGAAATTTGAGGGCTTCTGCATATTGTCCCTCATTGATCTAATCTAGGTATAGACGTACCGACATAACTAAATATTCAGTTAGAATATGTACCTAGGTACCTATATGAAATAGTAGCTCAGAAGTGAAAAAGTGAGCTAACAATTTTCGAAAAAAGATCTAATTTGAAGGTTGCTAGAAATAATCTATTGTTTAATCCTATCATATACCCAAACATTTATTTTTTCAAGACAAAGTCGTCCCAGTCCTATGTGGAGGAAGTTTCTGTGCAAATGGACATACGAAGAAAAAAAACTGCAACAGTTTTCTTTCGAATGAGACAAGATAATAAAGAGTCATCAAAATCGGTGTACCTAGGCCTACCTACGTTAATCTACCGCACAAAACGGATAAAAATATATAAAAAAATCAAATAGATACAGGTACCTACAATCGAATTGCATGGCAATTAGCTAGGTACCTACATATCGTACTTTTTATAATGTCGGCAAGTATTTTTTAGGAACAGATACATCATTCAGTATTATATCTCTAATATTTTGCGTTATAAGTAGGTACCTACCTATTTAGCTAACGACGTCATTCATGAATTCTCGAAACTCATACATTGATGCTCATTAAATATTATTACCTAATGTATAAACAATATTATTGTCATAGATTAACAATTTGCTGTCATAATATTTTTGTTATTAATTATGCGTCTACAATACAACTTACAATATTACAATAATATTATCGTGAACATGTCATTGATGGATTATGTTTTTCCATTTTCACAAATTACCAGTTTTACATAAAGATAAAATAAAAAGGTAGTTATAGGTATACCTTAACCGAGAAATATTTTTTAACTGCAGATCGTGGTTTGCAGCCTGCCCAAAATTGAAGATTATGCAGGAAATGAAGAAAACTACATGCAATAATCACTAGAATAATATGAGAAGTACCTAGGTACCTACCAGTGAATAAGTAAGTATGAGCATCTTCCCCGCAAATTTCAGAATCTAGAATTTATTTTACAGCTTCGAATTCTGTATCTATTTCGACCCTTTTATATGTAGGTATAAATGTTCATTAATTTGTTATTTGAATGGTTTGTACCTATAGGACCATGAATTCAGTTTAGCACAAGGCTATTGTTTTTCTGCTTTTAGGGTTACGTAGGTACCATCGGATAAAACAGAAGCTTTATAAGATCACTTTGGTGTCTGTTTGTCTGCCAGTCTGTCAGAGCATATTTTCTCAGAATCTACTGAATGGAGAAAGCTATAACGTGATATGTAGGTACCTACTTAGGTTTAGACAGATAGCGGAACGCATCACGGTCGTATTCCGTAAATAAATGAATTCTGATATCGGGAGTTTTGTGAACACAGTTATAAAATATTAAGAAAATTCTTCAAGCGCATCATGTGATGTATCAAATGAAAGGGCTCGTTAAGAGTAATTTAAATTAGAGGTATTTATGTTTTTTTTCATTATCCTAAAAGGAACGGATTAGAAGATATTGAAGGAAAATATACGAAAAAGGACCGTCCCCCTCTTATTTCCGAAGTAGGGAACCCTATCCACGCGAGCCCGACTCACACCTGATTTTTTTTTCACCATTTAGATACTTTATATACCTATACCAAATGTCATGATTGATAATTTTCAGTCTGTCTGTTGCTTGTCACCCTTCGTAGGTTTGCTCAACGGGCTCTACATAAATTGATTAAATTTCAATCTTATGTTCATATATCTTCTAACTTTTCGAAATGGCCTCTATGTATAATTTTAATAGATAATTGTATCTAGCATAAGCATTATGCGCTAAATAGATTTAAAATAATATAGACGCTGAGGATGTAAGCGCAACATCAAAACTTAATCCCCGAGTGCGCTAATACCCAAAGTCCGGCGAGCATATATTATAGTCGGTAGGTATTAGGAGAGGAATTAGCAGGGTGCGAAACGATGGTCAGTATGTGGATTAAGAGTATGGGGCGAGCTAGCCTTTTGTGCATATTTTATCAAAAGGAATCACATATTATTATGATAGATAGACACGTTCTGTATGTCTGGAAGTATGGGCTGGGTAGTTTTTGGCAAAACCTCTACAGGGCATTCAGAAAGTTCGTACAGAAAACACGACAGAACTTAGGTATACAGTAGGAGCGCCTAAATAATATTAGTAAGTAACTAGTTGATATAAAAAATGTTCCTATCGGGCTTCGTTATGGAGTTAGGTATTTGCATAGGAAGTGAGAATTAGAAAAAATGATTGTTTTAATTGGATTTCATAGGTATAGAAAAATAGGTACCTACCTATAGCGATCGTTCGCACTGTCGAAATAGAGATCGCATTTTTTGAGATATCAAGTACAAATTTGCCGGAAAAATCACTCGTACAAATATCTGGGTCGTATTCGTGAATAGGCTTGATCGAAATTGTAGATTAAAAATGGCGGCCAAGCAAACTTTTAAAAAAAATCAAAAGATAGATATATCTATGATCTGTCAATACCTACAACTTTTGTTCGAAACATGTTTTCCCTAAAAATATAAAAACTATAAATATTTAAAAAAAAATTGGACCGACATCATTAGTTGATGCACTGAAAAATACAAAATAATATTAATTCTATTGGTGCTGGTACTGGCGCCAACTCCAAAATTACCAGAACCAATAGAATTAATATTATTTTGTATTTTTCAGTGCACCAACTAGGTATAAAGTCGGTCTATTTTTTGTAAAAATATTTATTTCACAATTTTTAGTGTAACATTAGTCATGAAAATTGTTGAAAGTTCACTAATAACAAAGAAGATAGTACCTACTTATAGTATTACCATGTATAAGGCTTAGCTTGTATCTTCTCGTTATATACAGAGATCTCAAAACATCGCGGCGCAGATATACATATTTCCGACTTTACTGCTGTAACTCTAAAACCGTAAATCTTTTGAAAAAAATTTTTTTTATCTTGATACCTACATATAATCTCTTCTTTAATTTGGCAGTCTAATACAATTTTCCCAGAAAATATACCTTCCACATAGCGGGAATACCTACACCTATCACATATTTCAGACTTTACCATTGCTGTAATTCGAAAACTGTAACTCTTTTGAAAAAATGTTCAGTTTAAAAATTTCGTGATATGGTATGGTCCCCTCTCTAACTTTCAAATCACGAATTTGAATTCTCGGAAAAATTTGCCCCTTCCACATAACTGAAACACATATTTCAAACTGTAACGCGGAAACATGTGATTATTTTTAAAAATATCCAATTTAAACGTTTCCGGATATGGAATTTCCTTTAGGTAATTCTGCCGTCTCGGATTTTCAATTTTCTGGAAAAATCGCCCCCACCACCACCTTCGGGGGATGTTTTTGAGGGGAAAGGCATGTCTATTGATTGATTGAGCTATTCATTGTTTTTTTTAATGGGACCAATTCTCAATGCTCTTCTCTGAAATAAAAAAAAAACATCAAAATCGGGGCACGTTTACAATGCAAAAGTCGCGAACAAATATAAAAAAAAGTAAATAAAAACATGTATGGCTATGAGCCATCGGGCTTTTCTATCTTTCATATTATGATCACCATGGTATCAACAAGATTTGGGCAATTAAAGTAACACAAAATAATGCTTGTTTTCATATGTAAAATTCTGTTCAGTAGGTAGGTATTCAATGTTTTTAAGTTAAATGCATAACTTATAAATTTTTCAATGGGTTGACGAATTTGCTCTTTTCTTTCATCATTTTATTCGTTCAACATCTTGCTAAAAATATATTTTAATCAACGATACATAACAGCGATTAAAACGCAATAAAATGACAACTTTATCAATATAAACATTTATATGCCAGAACATGTATTTTCTTATCATAGATTTCAAGCGAGAAGAACTCTGTTCGGGCTTAGTTATTTTATAATACCTACTTAATAGTTAATATAATAATTAGGTAATATAGTTCTAACAATTTTCGAAAGTATTACATACTGAATTGCCCAAATAAATTTTTGACAGTTAAAACACAGATGTCGTTAAATACGAAACCACCCTATAGTTTCTTTTTTCAAAATCGCGATATAAATATATTCGGTTAAAGTTGTAGTTAAAAAAAACGTTTGTTTCATAATTCCGCATCGAATAAATAGTATAAAAATAAACAAGGGTCTAAAATTAAAATAAGATAAATAAAGTGCTTTGAAATTTTGCCACCAAATTGTGAACACTCTCAATCTTAGTGGCTATTTCAACAATTTTATTACCTACTTTCCAAACGAAGGAGGTATAAGATTCGACTGTCTGCTTTTCTTTAGTTCGTAAGCGTCTTTCGTATAATAATCTTCCTCCAAATTTGATGATCTTTGAAAGAGAAGTAATGAGACATGTTTCTTCTATATTAAAGAAATTTAAAAGCCATCATTTCCTTTCCTCAAAAAATGTTTTTTTTAATCGAAAATATGATATAAAAAAAATTTCCGCCAATATTTATATTTGAAATAAAAAAAACAGTTTCCGTATTACCTACAGCAATATAAATATGTTTTTAAATCTGTCTTTCTTACAAAAGTTATTAGTGATTTACTGAAAAATTCAAAATACCTAACATTAATTGTACTGGTGCTGGTACTTTTAAAATTGGTCACAAAAAACTTCTATTTATCCACCTAATAAATATTTTTTACAAAAAATTGGACCGACTTTATTAGTTGGTGCACTGAAAAGTATAAAATAATATTAATTCTATTGGTGCTGTTACTTTTGAAGTTGTGCAGTTGCAGGTAGATTGGTAACTTTTGGCACCAACTTCACAAGTACCAGCCCCAATAGAATTAATATTATTTTATACTTTTCAGTGCACCAACTAATAAAGTCGGTCCAATTTTTTGTAAAAAATATTTATTTCACACTTTTGAGTGTAACATTAGTCACGAAAATCGTTGAACGTTCACTAATACCAATGAAGATAGTACTTATTCTATTACCCACGTATATTCCTTGCTTGTAGTTGTTATTATTGAGATCTCAGTACATCGCTGCGGAAATACGCTTGAATATTTTAGTTGTTACCATTTTAACACCGATTTTACTCGAAAACCGTAACTCTAAGGGGAAAATGTTCAGTATAAATGTTGCTACAAATAATTATGTCTTTCATGTACTGCAAACAGATTTTCAATTTTCGACAGAAATCGCCCTCTCCACATAGCGAAAATAGGTATATTTGAGAGTTTAAAATGTCTCTATGTCGAAAACCGTTACTCCTTTGAAAAAATGTTCCATTTAAACGTTTCCGGATATTGTCCTATCTTTAATTATATCAACGCAGATTTTCAATTTTCGACAAAATTTGCCCCCTCCACCCCTTTCGGGGGCGGTTTTCGTAGGGAACGAGATGTCGGATTCCCGTTTTTATGAATATGGGACCATTTCTCAAGGCTCCTCTTTCAAATGAATCAAAAATCATCAAAATCGGAGTACGTTTACTATATGAAACGCGCGCACAAACCAAAAAAAAAAAAAAAAAAAAAAAAAAAAAAGCACACAATCGAATTGTATACCTCCTCCTTTTGGGAAGTCGGTCAAAAACAGCACATTTCTAAATTACCAGGTAGTGGACTTAAGTAATACTTATCGTTTTGAATTTTTCAGTGCACAAACTAATAAAGTTGGTCCTAGTTTTCGTAAGAAAATATTTCTCTTACAAGTGTATAAACAGTTTATCATTTTCTTACAATACCTATCGTTATTGAAAAATAACTGTATTTTCTTTGGAAAAAACCATAATTTGATATCCATAGTCCGTTTTCTAGCCTGATGTGCTTTTTATGTCATCTCATACTTACTATTTAACAAGTGGGTGAGTAGATCAATATAATGAGTCACTGATAACAGAAAAACTGTTCTTGTTGGTTCTGCATGTACCTATATTACATGGTTTTTATCTACACATAGATACAGAAAACATTTTTGTACCTGATAACTTAATATAGGTATAGGTACTAAAGGGGCATCGTACATACACCTGACAAAGTCGAACGTGATAATATGCCTTCAATTCTTTTTTTAATGTTTACTTAGGTAGGTACAGGTTCCGGAAACACTTATCAGTTACCTCGGTATCTGCAAAGATATTTTTCTCTAAACCTAGTGAGTGTCAAAAATACAAAACAACTAGGTTATAAAAGACAATTTAACAGTAAATTCAGATTATAAAACTACATGTAATTATTGTTATCTGAGTCTAGTAAAAACATAATGTCAAATTCCACAGACCAATGCATATCTAATTTTATAACAAGGATATGTTAGATGGACAACAACATTTTTTTTCTTTGCTTTGAAACGTATCTATTTATAGAATCATTTCAGTTGTAAACTAATTGTGAAAAACACGGCAAGTCTGCCGTTAGATTACTATATTATTTGACATTGTCAAAGTAAGTAATGAAATATTCAGTATGAGTAATAAATATACCTATATTATATAGAAACATTCTAATTTTAAATTTTAACTACTAAATATCCATCTATTAAACTTCTTCTTATTGGAGTGTCATAGTGGCCCATTATTTCACAAATAGGTATCTATACGGCACCCGCAATTTATCACTGGTTCCGAACGGCACTATATTACTAGATGACCAATGTCGTCATAATAATTCTTTTTTGATTTAACTTTATCGAAAGAAGGTAGGTATATTCTTTTGATTCTGGTATACCTAGGTACCTACCAACATTTTATATCTTTCCAGGTGAGTCATTTTTTTTCAGTAAAATTTCTTTTCTTTTCTTCGATTATACCAGCAATCAGCTTTATGTTTCTTTCTCTCTAAGTGGTGAAATATGCCTTTGGGCTATTACAAACGATTGTGGTTGTGGTAATAAATGTACCTATGTGTTATGCACTCTGAAATTTTTACCGAAAACGCAACATGTCATGTTTGATTTGTGATTTCTGTTTGGTCACTGTCAACCGTACCATTAGTTATTTTTGTATTAAGTGCGTAAAATTATATAAAATTCTCTCGAATGTGCCATGAAAACACGAATTTTATACACGAAATAGAAACAACATTTTTTGTACAACTGTCAAAAAAACTTGACATTTCTGCACATATCTTCGAAAATTTATGTTGGAAGTAATTGTACTTATAAACTTTACTATCAATTATTATTTCAATAAATGAAATTGTTTTATGATGAATAAACAATTAATAATTGACTCTGTTAAAAATAAATCCTTCAAAAAGTAATATTTCATATTTATTTTATGAATTATTTTGGCAGTGAAAAAAAGTCTTTTTTTCACAGTGAAAAAAAGACTTTTTTCACGGTGAGAATACTTTTTTCACGGTGAAAAAAGTAAACATTTACGCATCAATAGAAATGCAGAAATGTCAAGTTTTTTTGACAGTTGTACAAAAAGAAAATTTTATATAGGTATATATAGATACGCTAAGTTTTCTAACTACAATTGCACAAATTCAAAATTACCAGCATCAACAGAATTAATATTATTTTGTATTTTTCAGTGCACCAACTAATAAAGTAGGTCCAATTTTTGGTACAAATAGCTATTTATCTAATTTAAATGGCTCTTTCGGGTTAGTGCTCCCAAAACTGTGCGCAGGCCGTTGAGAAGAAGATTTTTTCAATTAGTCAATTAGTTTTTTTGAGTATGTAGAGTTGAAATAAATTAATATTATTATATTTTATTATGTCAAGAGTTTTGTTAATTCATTTTCTTGAGGCAGAAGATATTTCCTAGAAAAGTTGAGCTTGAACATTCAAAAAGCATTGATTGAATTGATTAAAATTGATAAAAGTGCACGGAAGGGTATGAGATTTGGCATGGTGAAAGTCTATATAATGAAGTAGTGCCCATAGTTAAAATTTTGATGTATTATACTTATGTTAATTTTTTAATTTAAATTAAATAAAAAATATGGTTTACGTAATAGATGTGTATTATGTGTTGCATAACGAGTCAGGACTGTCAGATTGTTTTATTCGTGAATGACAACCCTGGTCAAACGCAAATTTAAATATTGTGAATAGTGGATGATGCAATTATTTTGATACCTACATTTAAATGCGCACTTGTTATTTGTATGATGTTATTTCAAGAAATTTGGATTAATGCATTTGCACCACAGTTTTCGCAATGCTAACATTTAAAATCTGAAGTCACTTTTGGATTGCAATGCATAATATATAGGTACTATAAATAACTAGCTGTTATTGTGTTTTTCGAACTGTTATTAACAGTAAATTAAAATTTCCTATATATTATAAGAAATTAAGCAAACAACACACGCTAATGCCGTTTTGAACAAGCTTGCAATTCCTAAAAATTAGATGCAATTATTATAGCTTTGACAAAAAAGAAACTCCATAACCTTTGAATTCAAATAATAATGAATTACGGTCGAATCTCCACCACGGGCGACCACTAGTTATATTTTATAATGCTATGAATGTTATAAATTAATTTTCTTAAACGTTGTGGGTATTTTGCATTTGCGCCTAGTGGAAGATTAGATCGGTTAGGTAGGCCCCTTGAATCTTTGCGTCATGTTTACCTAACACCCTGTATATAAGTATAGCAAGAAATAAAATTTCAACTGTTATTACTTCTACTTAGTCGAAGTTAGTTTAAAAGTGTTCAAAATATGCTGAATATTGGTAATCTAGTCACATCTACCTTTACAGAGGAAATGTGTTTATTTCATTTCGGACAGTGACCGAATAGAAATACCCTGACTGCGATGTGGATATTTTGATTTTTCCTCGTCGCTTTTTGGGAAAAAAAGATATTCTTTTGTTTATTTTATATGCTTAAAAATGTAATTATGAATTCATTTATTGCTATGTGAAGGGTTCTGAATTTGACCTAGCAATTAGGTAGTAAACACAACTGAATGTCGTAGTGACAGATGTGGTAAACAACCAATAATAGTCTGGTTACTTATGCAAAAAAATAACATGAAGTTGAGTTTTGGGAGTTTATACCTAAATAAGATTATTAGTAAGATCTTCTGAATAAAAGCTTAGAAATGACTGTATTTCTGTAAAAGCATAGGCAAAAAATAATTCTATCACGAATATAGATAAAGAGGTACAGATTGAAGATTTACATTTTGGACCGACTTCCCAAACGGAGTAGGTACCTATACAATATTCGACTTTAGATATGCTCTTTTAGGCTTTCGCATAGTAATTTCAATGTTTTTTTCTTTTATCTGAAAGATGAGTGTCCCATATTACAAAAAAATCCAATCCATAATCTCATTCTCGACTAAAACCGCCCCCGAGGCGGGTGGAGGGAGCAATTTGATCGAAAATCGAGAACCTGGCATAGCAAAATTAAGGGAAAATATCCGAAAACATTTAAACTGAAAATTCTTAAAAAAATATTACGATTTTCAGCAACAGTAAAGATCAAATATTTGTGTTACCACTATGTTTTGAAGTTTCGTCTCTATAAGTGAACGTTTAACGATTTTGATGACTTATGAAATACTCCAAACTGTGAACTAGTTATTTTTTACAAAAAATAGGGCCGACTTTATTAGTTGGAGCACTGGAAAATTCTAAATATGTAATATTAATTTTACTGCCGCTGTTACTTTTAAAGTTGGTGCCAAAACTCATCTAGAACTGTATAACTTCAAAATTACTAATTACTAGCAACAGAAGAATTAATATTATTTTGTATATTTCACTGCTACAACTGGTAAAGTCGATCCTATTTTTTGTTAAAAATATTTATGCCTATTTTTTCCATTTAATGTTATACAAATTCTAGAAGTTTGGATTAAACAATCTCAATTCTTTCTACCTAAGGATTCCAATTCCATTGTGGCAGTTCCAATCTGCAGAGATTCCTAAAATGGTTAGCTCAAAGAAAAAGCAGCCCGTCTTGATTCGATTCCTCCAAATCAAACTAGATTAAGAAAGCCGGAGGTATAACTATATATACGTACCTACATGCGGCTATGGTCGTCGGCCTATATCTATCCAAAAAGAAAGAAGATTCCCTTGAGGATGGCGTGTATCTATCCAAGTACATATACCACGTTCTGTTTGTTGTCCGGCCAAGGAGAGTCAATCTTTTCTTTTGATGTTAAATCCACGACAAATATTTGAACGGTAAAAATGCTCAGCCTTCGAGGTTTTAAACCAAATAACGACAAATCAAATAGACAGACGAAGACACAGGACAACAACAGCGTATATATGTATATACAGAGATGGAGGAGAAGAGAGTCAAACACTTGAATGGCCGACTTCGATGTTTTTCTTTCGGTCACAGAAGACCCCACAGCAATAATACGAAGATGATGGAAATGTGGTATAAGTAATAGGAGATAGGAGCCGATGGCCGGCAATGCCCTTTTTGTTTCCGCTGTATAAATAAAGTTGTTGTTTTTCTTTTCTCTGATATTTCTGGGGAAGATTTTTCAACTATAAAAACAAAGCTTCAATAACGAATGCATTAAATACCTGGCTCAGAAAAGCTTTGATCATATTTAGCTTATTTTTGAACATGCTTTCGTAGAGTAAAACAAATATTTTTTACAAAAAAATTGGACCGGCTTATTGGTTGGTGCACTGAAAAATACAAAATAATTAATATTAATTGGTGCTATTAATTTTGAAATGTGCCATTGCAGTTAGATTGACAACTTTTGGCACCCACTTCACAAGTACCAGCACCAATAGAATTAATATTAGTTCAGTGCATCAACTAATAACGTCGGTCCAATTTTTTGTAAAAAAATATTTATTTCACACTTTCGAGTGTAACATTAGTCACGAAAATCGTTCAACGTTCACTAATACCAAAGAAGATAGTACTTATCCTATTATCCACGTATAATTCTTTGCTTTTACATGTTATTATGTAGAGATCTCAGAACAGCGCCTTGGTAATACGTATAAGTGTTTTAGATTCAACCATTTTACCACCAATTTGAACATTTCCGAATATTGTCCTGTCTTTAATTATATGACCTCAGATTTTCGATTTTCGAGGAAAATTTCCACTTTCACCCCCTTCGGTTTTTTTATTGTAAGGAGATATCGGATTTGCGTTTTTATGAATATGGGAAAATTTCTCAAGTCTCGTCTTTCAAATGAATCAAAAATCATAAAAATCGGAGTACCCATGTTTACTATATACAAAGCGCAGGCAAACCAAAAAAAAGCAGACAGTCGAATTAATTGTAAACCTACTCCGTTTGGGTTCGTCGGTCAAAAATTAAAAAAAGTTAAGCTAGGCGGAGATTTTTTCTCAAAAGCTTCTATCTAATTCTGATTGAAATTAATAATCAAAATTCTAAAAAAATGTATCCAATAGGTAATTATAGAGGAATACTCTCTGACAGAAGAACCTCAATAACTTAAATTTAATGAATTACGGTCGCATTTCGACAATGACACTAATTGGTTATTTTTAATTATGTCAACTATTCTAAAGATATTTCAAGCAATAAGGACAGGTAATCAGCTGATTCCAAACAATTCCGACTCAATTATTTGACAACGTTCGAATATTGCTCCTCCATAGATAGATCGCAACTGAAGGGAGTAATTTATTATTTATTGTCCAGATTTGACGGTTTTATAATATTACTAGAAGAAGCCCGTAACTGCTTCCACTTATATTCTTTCTGTCAACATAATAGTCCAAATTGATGTGTATTAACTAAGGAACCCCCATGCAAAATTTGAGAATTCTAGCCTCCTACCACTTGTAGTTTCTGGGATTTCGTGATGAGTGAGTGAGTGACCTTGCGCTTTCACTAAAATTGACGAATTTTCACATAAACTTGCAACCCCTATTTTCACACTTAATAAGGGTAGTTTCAAAATATAAAAAAGTAATCCCTAATTAATTTCACTAAAGGGTATATTGTGTGAGTTTGGAGTCGACAGCTTTAAAAAGAAAGGATTTTCCATACAAACTTGCACCCCTTATTTCACTGTTTTGTAAGGGCTGTTTAGAAATTAATTAATTAACTACATTTTAATTTCTTTAAATAAGAAGTATTTTCTAGAAATTTCAAAACCCTACTATTAAACCTATAGAAATTTCATACAAACATTGACAGACCTTTTTACCCCCTTAGGTGTTGAATTTTGCAAAATCCAGTCTTATTGAGCACCTATGTCCTAAAAGGAACCTTCGTGCAAAATTTGAGACTTCTAGCACTTGTAGTTTCTGCGAATTCGTGATGAGTGACCTTTCGCTTTTATACATGTAGATAAGTACTTTCCAGGAAAATATGATACAAAATGAATATATATTTGAATATATTTTGTGATTTAACTCGCTTGTCTTCTAGAAAAATGTAACATGTTTCTTTTCTCCCGAAATGCGAAAATTGTATGTATTTTTTTTGTATTGACATGTACCTACCTGTAGGTATGTCGATAAATTTCTTGCTAAATATCCAACACTTTTATTGCATAAACTCACCCGACATGCAGCCCAACTCAGTGGCGCCACCATTGTGATTATTGTTGCTGAGGCTGGTGTTGTTGTTGCTCTCGCCTGAGGGCGGCGGGTGGCCGCCCACACCCACCACCGAGGCCGCCCCTGCACCCGGCCCCGCCGCCGCCGCGCCCTTCTCCATCACGTCGTGGTCCTCTTTGCAGTAGAGGGCGCCGCCGTCGCGTAACGCAAACTCATCACCGGGCACCAATTGTCGGGCGCACTGGCAACACCGGAAACAGTCAATGTGGTAGATCTTTGATTTGGCGCGCATCACAAAGTCGCCCTTGCTGAATATCGAGCCGCACTTGTCACACTTTGCCCCGAACAACCTGCAATAAGAGAGAGAGAGAGAGAGAGATAAATATAAAATTGAAAAAATATGATGGATGGATTGAGGAAAATTGAACAAGTTAATATAGGTGGTAGCTTTAAATGGATAAAATCAGCTTGAGTGTGTTGAACTGTTTTATTTATGTAATAGACTAAAACTATCACCACAATGTATACCTATCTAGAGATATACATGAAAATTAACAGTTCACCCATTTATTCTAATTTTCCAACTCAACTGTTAAACAAAGCTTAATAATCTATGTAACGAGTTTCATATTCAATTAGGATTTCTCTATTTTATTGACTTTTTATATAATATTCACTTTGTTGCATTCATTAAACCAGTGAAAGGTTATTGTTAGGGGTCCAATTTTCCAATATCCGTACAAATTTCGTAATATGGCGGATGCGACGGTTTTAGGGAGATGTCCGTGCTGTTAATTATTAGAAACTACAAAATTATATGTAGGTGAATACTAAATATTATCCAGGCAACAGTTTTACTCGAAATATGTCGAAAATACAAGAAGACTTGTTTCACTAAATCTAAAAAATGTATTACTGTCCTTCTAAAAGGAAGAAAAACCGCTGTTTGTCCAAAGGTCCCACATGGCTTGAGTCGGTCCTGTGTAGGTACGTGCATAAGCTCGTAGATAATTTTCTCATATCTCTAGAATAAATCTTAAAATCGAAGTCGTAGATTTTGCTTACCTAAACTCTGTAAAGAAGTCCAAATTCAAGTTAGATTTCTCTTTTTCTGTGACTTTTTGAAAATAAAACATACCTACTTTGTTTTTTGTTGTAATTACTAACTTATCTATCAGTAAAAAAAATATTGCAATGGGTATGATTTTCCAACATTGCATGGTACGTAGGTATTTACGTAAGGTTTCCATTACAAATGAATGAACAGTAAACATTGCAAACTAGTCGCGTTTTAAATTGATGATCTGTCAATCTGTTGTATTATTTACTTCTGCAAGAAAGCTGTTTAAAGGTGACTAACAAGCAAAATAAAAAAATTGTATATCGTAGATTGTCATCAAGTTTTGTTAAAAAAAACAGACAAATGTTTGTTTGCCAATCAAAAGATCTCAAGAAAATGACGTACCTACAAAGGTTAAACTCGAATCAATAGTTTCGAATAGGCGAATGTTTTTCGATACAAACATTTCTAGATAACAGATGTACCTATTTTAACCTCAATGTCGTCTTCAAATAGGTACCATACTTTTCTCAAATTGGACAATTCTCGAATGCTTTGTGGAACCGCACCATTTTACAAATATACAGGACCCACAGTTTATAGCATTTGTCAAACGGCACTATTTGAGAGGTTTAAACAGGCTGAATCATTTATGGTAGTTTGCCATTGCTTTCCATGAGATGGCAGTTGCAAAAGTACATGGAATATTCTCACGGCTTAGCCGAGGATCGAACTCAGCTAATCCTAGGGGCATAGTCACACCGATTAGCATACTCCCTTTACCAACAATCAACAATTTTAAATTTTGTCTGACGAAAATGTTATATTTAATTTTATTTTGAAACATTTAGCTAAATTATAGGTACCATTTTGACTTTAGTTTAGCCCAATAAAGAGAAGAAATTTGAGGTTTTCGACGATTTTCCTTAGAAAATGTTTTTTTTAACAAACGATAGATCATTTCAGGCACAATATTGGGATTATACAACACTTTTTGATTGGAGTGGATTTTGTGGGTTAAAATTATAAAAGACTGATTTTTCAAAAAACAAAAGTAATAGGTATATTCACATCGTGAAACGGCGTGAATGTGAAAATACATAATTAATTAGAACCAACAATACGTAGATATAATCTTCTATATCCTCTGGAATTTTTTTCAGAAATATTGCTGCAATTAAAAAATAACCCAAAATATTATCATCACTCTTAATTTTACTTAGTATAGTTTCACAGCTTCAATTGTTAAATCTTTCTATATCTGTACATTCCATTCTATTTATTATAAATTTCACTTTACAAGTAGGTACCCAAATATACGAACACACATATATCTGTGACAATTGTTTCCTTAAACCGTTTTCAAACTAATAACATATTATATAATTTTAAACGGCATCACAAATAGCAAACATGTTCGTCCGCATGTTATTTCCATAACAAACTAGTCAATATTTCATGGTGCACTTGCAACGCTTGTACATATCTAAATCGCAATTAATCTTTTCAACAAAGTGACTTGTTTTATATATATATACCTACCTACGGCAAGATAGATCGACCTCTATTCCATATGATGTTGATGATGAGTTATTTGCGCTGGGCAAAGGTGAGTGGAAAAATAATGAGAAATGGGCAATCAGCTGCCAACTATTTGTTTTGAACATCCTTCTAACATTTGCAACGAATGTTTGGCCTGTTTTTTGATAGTCAGTGGCCTGAATTTGTTCATTTTATTTGCTATACAGGTCATGGATACCCACAGATCTTGCACTTATAATATGTTTTAAATAATTTTACTAATAACCTCTAATAAATTCCAACAAGTTTTTCATGGTTTTCTGTTATGTCTTCTCTAATTTTTTCTTTTTAATTTTTCAAAACAAATTTCAAATATGATATGTATTTAGATCTTAGTCACATTCTCGTTGAAGCCCTTTGCTGGAATTGTCTCGTCAAATGACAAGATGATCTTGGAATGGACAACAAGATATGGTAATAAGAATGCTTGGGAACTTGCGGTGGAGGGAGTTGAATCAAATTATGTAGGTATGTGCTTTCAGTGGAACACCTTAGAGGCTCATACAGTACACACGTTTCTATTCAGAGGCTGGATACTTGAGCGAACTAAAATGGCCACTGGTCTGGAGAGAGGTAGGTCTACTATGACTCCTAACGAGGCAGTCGCACTGTTGTCTTAAGATATATTTTTGCAACTCTGTGTTGGAGGATACTCGTCTTTGTGAAAGGTGTGACATGGAAGACAATACATCGATATACGAATAAGCCTCAAGTACTGGGCTTAGGGCATTTAAGTTAGTGTCCTCTTTTTTGAAGAAATAGTTGAAACTTCATCGGATCTTCACATACGTTGAAAATTAGCAATGAAGGAATTCCATTATCATTCACGGGTGGTGGAGAGTTCCGACAGATGGGCATAGAAAAACCTATATCCAGCAGAGGACTGAGACGTAGTTAGAGGAAGAAGAAATATGCAGATGGGAAACTTATAAAAAATGACGGATCCATTTTTGAATATAGATCGATGTATTAAAACTCTCTCTTTATTTTTGATGTAAACCTTCAGCTTAAGAAACATAATTTATGATTTCTGGTATATACTGTTCTCAATACTTGCAACAAAATTATGTATTTTCCAGCAGGAAGTACAAATCATAATGGGTCGAAATTTACGAAATTGTAAGTTTAACAATTTCTTTCGTTTCTCTGTAACGATTCCGAGAATCTCAAGTATTGTTGGAAAGTTAAATTTGAAGATATGCACCTACAGTTTTCTCACCAGTTCCGAAAGGCACTGAAAAGTTTCCAGTAGTTTGTATAACTCTGTGAAAACTCACAGCTCAGCTGGGAATTGAACCGGTAACAAATACATAGTACAGAGTACCTACATAGGTAACTATATGCATAGGTATACATAATTTGAAAACCTGACGATTTCAAATCCCATAGATGCACATCTATCTATACACATAGGTTTATTCATCCATTCATTTGCTCCATACTTAATGCCTCCACCACCACTTAGAATGTAGAGGGGGAGATATGGAGACTCTCTCTGGGGATGTAATCATTGCAGTTTGGATTCGACCACGGCTACCTTTCCCCCAAAATATTCATCAATAAATCAAGTGAGTAGCAAATAATGATTTTGGTTTGTATGTTTATACAACAAATCAATATACAAGGGGTGATTCAATAAAAGCTGTTTCTGTAGAGGTCTTGAAGGAAAGGAAATATTTTAGATTTTTTTATTTATTCCGGAATTGATAGATGAAAAATGTACATCATTTGTTTAGATATGTTTTCTGCAGCCAAAAGAAGATATTATATATATCGGAGTCGAGATGTCGGTCCGTATGCACATAGGCGTCGAGGAAGGAGATTTTAGAAGATGGAATTGCTTGCGTACCAATCAACCATAATACATATGTCTTTTTCAATGGATTTGCACCTTTTGGATAACACAGTTGTTCGAAATTTGAAATGAATGTGCTCAGGAATCTTTAAGTATTAGGTAAAAATGGGCAAATCATAATTGAAATCAAAACACAAACCAGAACTTATATAATGATAAGTACACAAATAATTTAAAATGTCTATATGTCCATCTAAATATTTTTGAAATTCACTTTGCAGATCTCAATTACATTTGCAAATACCCAACTGAAGTGAACTGCAAATCTTCGCAGAGTTTCATTTCGTTTGAATCATATGGTATTTTTTTTGGAAGCGCCTTAGAAGAGATAAAAGTCTGCAGATGTAAGCAAAACTTGTCTAAATATTCGGCAACTTACGTGAATTTTAGTTGAATTAGTGTATTTAAATTAGAGATGGGCACGTGAGTGGCTTTTCATGCCCGTTTACGCACGCTCACGATTTTTCCGGCCCGGGTCACGCATGCTACTCACGTAAATATCTAAAATGATTCACGGTTGATCACGTGATTCACGCACGAATCATTTGATTCGCACATGAATCACTTAATGAACAATGAACAAAACAAAAATAAAAGGAAAATATGAAACGGAGAAATGCGCCAATATGTGGGTTGGGAGTGGAACGATACTCACGCTCAAGCACAGTCACGTGAAAGAATATGGAAATTGATGCCTGTTCACGCGTGACCCATCGTGGCACGACGTGATTCACGTTAATTGTCCGTCACTAATTTGAATCCATTTAAGATGATTGTCGATTTCATAAGAATGTATTCTCCCATTAAAGTTACTACATACAATTTTTTATAAAGACTTGAGAAATGGTCCCTCCCATATTCGTAAAAACTCAAATCCGAAATCTCCTTATCCGGAAACGTTTAAATTGAACATTTTTTAAAAAGAGTTACGGTTTTGAGTTACAGTGATTTTAAAATCTTAAATATGTGTATTTTCGCTGTGCGGAGGGGGCACTTTCTTTCGAAAATTGAAAATTTTAGGCAACCAAATTAAAGACCAGATTATTTGTAGCAACATTTATATTAAACTTTTTTCCACAGAGTAACAGAGATGGTAGAGTCTAAAATATAAGTATTTCCGCGACGATGTTTTTAGATTTCTGAATAATACTTAACGACTATAAGCAAAGAATATACATGGGTATTAGTGAACGTTCAACAATTTTCGTGACTATGTTACACTCAAAAACGTGAAATAAATATTTTTTACAAAGAAAAATGGACTGACATTATTAGCGGTTGCACTGAAAAATACAAAATAATATTAATTCTGTTGGTGCTCGTACTTGTGAAGTTGATGCCATAAGTTTTCAATCTAGCTGCAACTGCACAACTTCGAAAGTACCAGCGCCAATAGAATTAATATTATTTTGTATTTTTCAGTGCACCAATATATTTATTAATTTCACATTTATATAATGCAGTTATCTTTTCATGTTGAGTTCATATTATTATTATTAAATTAAATATTCTTTCAACAAAAGTTTGATACAGATTCATTTACTGCTTAAGTGTGATGATTATATTATTACTGCTCATCTAACTAGTCATCCGAACACACTTATTCTTTATAACGTCACAACTGATTTCCATTTCCACTCTATAAGAGAACAAATCATCAAGTAGGTATACTACTTCTGAGTGAAAACGTATTTTTTTTATTTCCTCATTTACAGATAAAAGCAAACGATAATTCTCTTCAAATCCATAATCCTTTTATTCCAAAAACAGCATAAATAGGTACAGCAAAGACACAGTTCTCCTTGAAATATTCAGCCACATTTATTTCTCTTCATGCGACAAAGATGATAATATATCGCATCACGTCAATGTCAATAAGTATGTCTGTGATGCCAAAAGGCTGTATGTAGTGTTTGTTTTGGCAGCGGGTTCTCCTCGAGGAGGGTGGCTAGTTTTGTATGTAGTGGTTGCTTGGTAGGTAGGTGGGCCCCAGGTGGTATATTTCATCTGAACTTTTTCAGCGCTACACGGTATACGCTATCCCATAAGCATATCATATTTAATGATGCTACCACACGCATGCATATTGACTATTTTTTGTTCGTTTTGGTGGTGTGAGGGGTCACAAATTCTGACAAGAGACATTATGGCTTGCACCGCATCTCCAGAGATTAGTTTGACATGACAGTTATAACAACAAGTTGCACATTTGAAATTTGAGTTGTACGTAGGTATGTAGATATATTATGGTGCCGGTTCGTAAAATCAAGGAAGAAAGATTATATTAGAAGAAAAAAACATGGCGTATAGATACCGCGGCATTTTGAAATAGGTTAATACGAATTAAAACAAAAAATCTAGTAGAAATTTCGGCCAGCAAACTCTTTGGTACCAGTCGAACTGATGCAATAAATTGTAAATTATTTATTTGCCATAAAATCATAAAAAATAAAATAACAAAAATATAGTTCTGCAGACGTAAGACGTAAGTAAAATTACATGTACGCTTTTATGGCACTCAAAAATAGATAAACATTTTTTACAAAAAATTGGATCGACTTTATTAGTTGGTGAACTGAAAATTTTTAAATAGTATTAATTCTATTGATTATTTTGTATTTTTAGTATACCAACTGATAACGTCGGTCCGATTTTTTTTACAAAACATTTATTTCACACTTTTGAGTGAGTCACGAAAATCGTTGAACGTTCACTAATACCATTACCCATATTATTTGCTTGTAGATACAGATACCTACTTGTTATTACTTAGAAATCTATACGAACATCGTCGCGGAAATAGGCTTATTTTATACTGTAACTCGAAAACCGTAAGGAAAAATGTTCAATATAAATATTGCTACATTTTAATTTGGTTACCTCAGATTTTCAATTTTTGAAAGATATTGCCCTCTCCACATAGCGAAAATGGACATATTTGAGATTTTAACATCGCTGTAAATCGAAAACCGTAACTCTTTTTTTTAAATGTTCAACTTAAACGTTTTCGGATATTTTCCTATCTTTAATTATGTCGTCTCGGCTCAGATGCAAATAATACCAAATCTGGGCAAGTTGAGTATTCTTGTTTTGCACACACCTACCCAATATTTTTCTATTATAAATTAGGTACACTTATCCATTATTTCCATTATTTGTTCGGAAAAAAATCGCTCACCTGACATAATCACTTTTGCAATAAGTCTTGCCATCTCTCACAAAGCACGTACACGACTCGTCCAGAAATTGCTGGCACTGTTGGCATTTCAAACAAGCTGCATGCCATTCTAAATCTGGCGACACCCTCAGGATATACTGATCATGGATCTGCCCCCCACATCCCACGCAGTGACTGGTCCGTCGATTCTTTTCTGAAAATAAAAATGAAAGAATATTATTATTTATTATACCTGGAAACAGATATTTCAAAAATTGACGGATGTTATAGAAATATACACCGCAATATATGAGAAGTATAGAATACCTACATATATATATCTATTTAAGTCAAGAGTAACCTGTACCTACCAGTCATATTGTGATATTTCTGAATATGAATTCAATTGATTACCTATATAACATAAGCCGTTCCTGGTAAATAACTAGATTAGGTATGCTAGGACGTCTAACTGTGCCGACAACAACTACTGCGAGGGCAAACGCCCCATCCGCTATTGAATAACGTCAACAACTGTTAGGGCAATACCTACAATTTCTCATTGTGACAATATTGCATAATACCACTATAAATGTTCAATCAGATTGATTACCAAACAAAGTACCGAAACCCAGACAAATATCATGATTTCAAGGTTGTTGCCTAGCTTCAGTTTGCTGCAGAGCGTCGAGCCGTGTCTGATAATCAATCCTTATTTTGAACTTATATTAGTTGGTATCCTGAAAAATACAAAATAATATTATTTCTATTGGTGCTGCTATTTTTGAAGTTGTGCAGCTGGAGTTAGATCGAAAACTTTTGTCACCATCTTCACAAGTACCCACGCCAGCACCAATAGAATTAATATTATTTTGTATTTTTCAGTGCACCAACTAATAACGTCGGTCCAATTTTTCGTAAAAAATATTTATTTCACACTTTTGAGTGAAACATTAGTCACTAAAATTGTTGAACGTTTACTTATATCATTACCCATATATATCTTTTGCTTGTACTTGTTATTATTCAGAAATCTAAAAACATCGTCGCGGAAATACTCATATTTTATAAGACTATGATCTCATTTTACTATGTGGAGAAGCATAGGCACTGTACCAACCTCTTGTAACATTTAGACTTCTTGCTTCCTGAGAAATATTACGTCAAACAAAAATGTTCTGAACCAGCCAACCAAATAGGTTAGGTTAGTTATAATGCCATTAAAAGAGTGGTAGGTACTTATACTGTAAGCCTGCTAATCAGGTTGATTTTTAACAAGATAAGGTGAGCTCAATCCATATACCTAGGTACGAATACATAACATTGTATGGTAGCAATCTAGAGTAGGTATATGAAAACACAGAATACACTCTATATCATGATCATGGAACATTATATTTATATCAATCATAGAACTCCAATTGATCACAATTAAAATAAGAATAAACTGTTTCTCAGTTTACCAGTAGGTACGTATTTTTCTGAAAAGACTCTTTCTCTTTCTCTGACAACCCGCCTCTGGTTTGTTTAGAAGTCGGTAATGTAAATGCATTTAGCCCGCTGACAGATCCAGTTACGGATATACCTATATATTCGGTCTCGCGTCGCGGCACAGAAGAAGAAGCTAATGGACGGGTAAATATTGATGGAAACACATGTTGCGATCGTGGCCAATACATATACACATCATTGCAGGATTAAAGCTTTTTCCACCGAATAACGGCAACGTAAATAATATTATGTATAAATAAACGCTCTAGCGACGTTTTATAATTAAAAAATATTATTTTGAGCGAGTGATGGACGAACGTCTTCGCAATGTTTTTCTTGAACATCATGCGGCGATATAATTAGCAGATGTAATTTTGTATATATCTTTGGTTAATTTGCTCCATAACTGAATAGCTGAAATGATACTTTTTAAGGTGCCGTACACAAAAACAAAAGGTACCAACGGAATCCTATCAGTTCTATTCTGTCTGTCCATCTGTCAGCGGATTGTACCTATCTCAGGAAATGCAAATAGTTGATAGTTTAAAATTTCACAGAATGTTTAATTCCATTGCCACTATAACGATAAATAATAAAAAAAGAATAAAATTAAAAATAAAGAGACCCTCTAAGAAAAACGTGTTTTTTTCGGCGCTTTTTACTCGATATCCACAATCGCAGAATCTTTTGTGATAAGTAGACACATGAAATTTTTAAAAAGTAGGGAAAACTATTGCTGTTACAATAAGAAATATTGAAAATAAAATAAAGTTGAAAATTAATGGGGGTCCCATATAATAAATCTATAAGGGCAGGGAACTGTGAAATGTAAACATCTGTTGAATACTGGACACCAAAAATTTTACACGATTAGAATAATTTATTTTCTTATTGGCTACTCAGAGTAGCGGTGGAAAAGTGAAAATAGCATAGAATAAAGTACTATTTTAATGGTGCTGGTAATTTTAAAGAGGTGCAGTTATGAATAAATAAAAGATTTTTAGCATCAATAACTTCAAAAGTACCAGCTCCAATAGAATTAGATAACCTTATTTGGAATTTTTCAGTGAACCAACTAAGTCGGTCTTATTTTTCGTTAAAAATATATATTTCATATTTATTTTATTTCAGCGATTTGAAAAGATAGCGGTGCTTTCTTAGTTCTGTATTTTGGAAACAACACTTGTTTTTTTGAAAAATGTCCCATTTAAACGTTGCTGAAAATTATATTTTCTTCTATCCTGTCATTGAAAAAATTTCAATTTTCAAACAATTACCACACCCCCTTTTGGAGCAGTTATCGGGAGGAAGAAGATGTTGGATTTTTTCAAATGTGGTACGATTTTGGAATATGCTTATTTTCAATGAAAAGAGACTTTTCGAAATCAGTGCAAGTTTACTAAACGAACAAAGGATTTAGCTGAACCATCTAGTTATTTCTTAATCAGTTGTTTAATTATTTTAAGGTAAGCATAAGCATACAAATGCGAAATTACAGACAAGATGAAATGAAAGGAACATTTTCTAATTTTGTATAGGTAGATAATACTTTGGGCCACTTCATTATTTGGAGAAGCAGTGCAGGAAGCTAAAATTAATATATAATATAATAATATGTGTTATGTGTTACAAATACATTAAATGAATTAGACTGAATTTACGTCGGCCAGTCATTTATAGTTTATACGTCGAATTACTTTCCAAATGCTCTGATGGTTTAGTAGTTAGCGCACTCGCCACTCTTACATCTGACCCGGGTTTGATTCTAGAACATCGTTTTTTTTTTAACAAAATCTAAGAAATTATTTGGACCCTATCTTAAAAACAATGCGGTCACAGAGGAATACGAGATTTCTCATAATTAAAGCTTATATGGCGAAAGAGTGCACCAAATTAAAATTAATTAATCATATGTGTTAGAATACATTAAATTAAGTATATTTAAGTTCACGAGCCGTTTATATTTATCGATATTCCTATGGGATCGTGAAAAGAAATAGTCTGTTGGTGCAGTAGTAACGTACTTGACGCGGGTTCGATTTTTGGCCATCACATTAATAAATTACCTTAATAAATTATTTCCAATAATTAAAGTGTTATACAATTTGCAAAAAGAACCTCAGTAAATGAATTACTTTCGAATTTCGGCCACAAGACAATCACTAGGTTAAACTATTCTATCAACTATGTAGGTATACCTAATGAATGACGCATTGAAGTAGGTCCGTCCTTTACGCCGATTCCTCCAGAGATTATCTCATCCTTGATCATTGCGGCAGACTTGAAAATATTTTATTAGATAGGTACACCTAAATAAATAGCATTTCGGTGACTAATTTAATTAAAGTGACAAATTCTGGTGGTCGAATAAAAAAATCTAGAATAAATAAATGATGCTATAAAACTAGCTCCGGCGCTTGGAGCGCTTGAAGCAGGTAAAGTTCAAAGAATTTCTCAACAGCCGACATGATGAGTATGCCGTCTTCACGATATTGGTGTTAATATACCGTACGAACCAGACGAATCGACAAGGAGTAAGTGGAAGGTAACTATGTGATAATCTATCTAGATCTATGAGCCTACTTGCTATCTAAAGCAAACCTCATCAAAGATAGATAGGACTATTCAGAAACAGGCTTAGAATTACCAAACCGTGCTTTAGAAGGTAAGGATCACTAATACCCCATAGGTATTCGATACAATTTAGCGGACGTTAATATTTCGCCAAGGTCAATCTATAAATATTTCAAGACAAAAATAATAAAAAGAAGTTACGTAGTTTTTTAACAGGCATTAAAATTAATGTTTTTCTTACAGAATAGTGAATAGAAAGAACGGTATGATCCTATTCAGATAATTCAATCTGTATAAAGGAGTAACATAGATACAACGAATCAAATATAGGTATCATTTGGTTTAAGTGTAACGTTACTTAGGGCCGGTTTTATAATGTTCGGTTGACTTGAAACTCAACCAAGGGTCAACCGTGACTTTCTGTATTATTACTCTTCAATCCAAGGTTGAAGTGACAGCAACTGACAGTTTGCTCAAACATTTCAACCGTAGAGTTTACTTCAACCGACCGACGGATGAAATATCCTTTATAAAACTGGCCCTTAATAATCTGGGAATTGAGAATACCTATGTATTAGCGAAGAGGATTCAAATGAAAGAATGTAGTGATAGCTGATTTTCGACCCCAGCCGAGATTTCATGATATTGATAGATTCTATACTTTTATAGTAATACAGCACCGATAAAATTAAGAAACATCCTAATACCTACCTACCCCTTATTTCATAATAAAAATGGTAAAATCTAGTTTTCTTTTATTTTTTTTATTCAAAGCTCGAACAGTAGCAATTATTTGACAAACTGCAGTATCTTTAAATTTACATCTTAAAAAACTAAAATAGTAGGTACCTACTTTTCTTACAATCTTGAAACAAAACGTATTCTCTTCTCTTTTTCCTTGCTCCAATTGCTACCTAATTCCATTAACCATAATGATTGTGCAATGTTGTGACAAACCGTTCATAATACTGTGATATTTTTTGTTCATGCCTAAATCTACTCATATATGGTTATTAATTTGATAGTAGGAAAGGTCCGATTTTGTAAAATTTGAAGCTTGATATTTCTTCAAAAGTTAAGATCCCTGGAGTGTGTTTATGTATATCTTAAATCAAATAGGTACCAGTGTTTATGGCAAGTTTTTATCTCGCATATTTCGAGGAGCAATAATGATATCGACGTTGAGTTGGTTTCATTCGGTACATAGGTAAATGAATAACTAGAAACGTTTTCAACCAAAATCGTTGAAATGGTGGTTGAAAGTTTAAAAAATACGGCCAAGTGCGAGTCTTACTATCACACGAAGGGTTCCGTACAATTAAGAGCAAAATTCACCTATAACTATAACGGTTCATGAGGTACCTACACCCCGCTCACAGACGTACGGACAAACGGATATAGTATTTGCTGTTATAGCAAAAATTTATATAGGTACCTTCACAGCTTGTTAAACTTTCAACTGTCGAACTATTAGAGTATATTAGATACAGCGCGCAGACAGACGAACGGACGGACCGATTTTCAAAACAAACCTATGTATTTAATATATTTTACACGGCACGGGCCGTCGAATGTTTTTATTTACTGTTTTCGTAGTATGGAACCTTTGACAACTGATTACAGTTTTTCATGCAAGGTCTATTATTGAATACCTACCCATCGAATGGGTATTCGTTATATCTTGTCTATCTCTTTTTTTTAGTTTGTAAACTAGGTGAAATAAAATTTTAACGTCATAAACATATGTCCTCGATCAGATCGGCTGATTGTTATTTTGACGTTTGTTCTTGTTCTCTTTGACGTTTAATGTCAAACATTTCTTTTGGAAAGTGATTTAGCACCTTTACAAATATGTCAGTATCAGTGTTTTGGGGTTAGGACTTGAAATTTAATTTAAATTATTTACGACATGCGTAAAATGGCAGATGACGTCAGAAATCGTGCCGAAACCCCACTCGATGGGTATTCAAACTATACCATTTAGAAGCTTGAACATTATGAATATTAATATCGGCATATCTAATAGGTATCTAATTATTAAATGTGATTACTATTAATTCTGATAATCATTGTTGTCCCATATATTTTATGCAAATATTTGCACATTAAAAGTAATAAAAATCATACTGAAATTAAAATGATGGAAGCAAACTGAGAAATAGAATGTTTTGTATTCCTCACTACCGTATCAACAGTTATCTTTAAATTACCACTGATTGATTTGAATGAAAGAAATTTGAGGAATGCCTCCTCGTTGCTATCTTGTCTCATTTCTTAAGGCTATTAAAATGCATCACTGATTTTATCTCGAGATAACTGTCTCAATTGCATAGATATATACTAAAGATAACATGTTTCTTTTTTATTGGATCTTTCTTGTTGCATTCATAATATAATATACCTATGTAGATATATTGACAAGAAGTATTCAATTAGCTCTGTCACATAATTAATCAATCTGTGTTGTGTTGTTCAGACGGTGATTTCTATGCAAAGCAAGCGGTGTGAAAAAAAGTCCGCAGCGTTTCATATTTTTATAACATTCAAAAGAGAAAAAACGACGTTGCTGTTATTCAAGCGTATACAGAGTGTCTCGAACCATACAGTTGTATAGGTACTTGGAGTAAGTAAATCATATGACTTTTTGACCGACGAACCCCGAACGGAGGAGGTATACAATTCGACTGTTGCTTTATATATAGTAAACGTGCTCCGATTTTGATGATTTTTGATTCATTTGAAAGAGGGGACTTGGAAATCGGTCCCATATTCCTAAAAATTCAAACCGAAGTCTTCTTCCCTCCGAAAATCGCCACCTAAGGGGGTGGAGGGGGCAAATTTTCTCGAAAATCTAAAATTCGAAATGCCAGAATTAAAGATGGGACGATAACCGGATACGTTTAAATTTAAATTTTTTTCAAAAGAGTTACGGTTTTCGAGCTACATTCATTTTAAAATCTCACATATGAGTATTTTTGCTATGTGGAAGGGGCAATTTCTTTCGAAAACTGAAAATTTTTTGATGCCACATGAAAGACAATAATATGTGTATCAACATTTATAAAGAAGTATTTATCTTAGGTACAGTTTTGTTTAGCAACCATATTAAGAAAGTAACAGCCTGACATTTCTTTTAAAGCTTAGTATCTAGTAAGCAGAAGAATATGGCTTTCACAACCGATTTCCCTCTCGAAGGAATTATGCTATAAGGATGCTGTTTATCATCTTCTGTTATCATGCCATGGAATGGGTATTCCAATATTAAGAGAACATTATTTTGAGCTACTTCTTCTATAACATAGAGTTTCAAAACGTTTAAGTAATATATAAAAAGTTTGTTTCGAAATTTATTAGTTTGAATTATACCTATATACAATTTTACAGAGTTGCCTAAATCATTCATCATTGAAATCTATTTTTTCTCTTCTTGTTTGTGGGTTATATTAAGCCTAAATTTTCAATTTCCGAACGAATCAGAATACATGTTGATCAGTAGGTAATATTATTCTTGTTGATGTCAAATTCTGGATAACAACCAATTATGACAGGTTATTCCAATCAATACCTATTTTACAATACCTATTGCAACCTACCTATAGGTATGAAATTTCCCACAAGTGAAGTGAAATGCAATTCTTTACTAAAAATAGATTATATCTACTTAGGTCACGATGGCTGAGTGGGTTAAGGCGCCGGAAGAGCGTACGTAGCTTGCAGCTCATCGTGAGCGCCGGTTCGAATCCCGCGTGAGCCATGGTTGTTTGTAAACTGGACTCGTGCACAGGTATCCTGTATACCTCTTCGGGAGTTCATTCCAGATATTAAAAATAAAAAAAAAATAAAAAAATACAATCCTAAGGAATTCTCGACATAAAATTGCTTCTGAAATGCATTTATGAGACACCCTGTATCTTTCAATTTCAATGGTAAAACGTGATCGGGATTCTCTATAGAGCGTTATTTATTAAAATTCATTGCGCAAATCCGTGAGAATCCTCAATATTTGCGAATTAACTTATTCGTATGTCTAAATAGGTACAAATACCTAAATAAAACAAGACAATTTTTCGGCAACTGGCGCCTTGAAAAATAACGTTTATTCACTGATGTCATTTACATAATTCACTGATTTTTAGGCAAATATTGTAGATTTGTATGCCTGGTTGGTGAATGTCTGTATAAAGTAAGAAATTCTTGTCAGAGATATTCAAGAAATAATACCCTGAATCGGCAAATGAATGAGAAAACGGGTTTATTTATATATTGGTACTAGTCCGTATTCAACGGTGATATACGCGTAGGTATATATTATGTAAGTAAGTATCTGTTAATACTTGCAATGATTATATTATGTATGTATTTTAATAGGATATACAGTATGCAAATTATGTGACAAGCTTTATTTTTTATTGCCTTCAGTTTGTCGTCGTCTAATAGATTTGTTTGTTACGTTGTTGCACCGATTTCAGAGTAAGAATATTTCAATAGTAGGTACCTATGCAATAAATAGTACAAGTAAGTAGTAACCATATGCACTTTTCTTTTGGGATTTGGAATATAAGGTAGATACTGTCAGAAAAAAGAACGTTGTTGAGGGGGCTCGCTATATCCAGCGATATCGTAGTTCCATCCGTGAAATTTTGGTACCTATATGCTTATTGAGAAGAATATGGAGAATCAATCGCATAGGAAAAATAAGAATTCGAAGATTTAATTTGTTAACTTTGTTATTATTTTTTTATTGAAAATAAAAAATATGATCCGCGATTCTACAGTGAATTCCAGGCATATTTGTTATTAAATAAAACTATTTCTAAAAATAAAATAGTTATAGTGGAATTATTAGCTGTACCCGCACCCGCCACTGTTCATTAACACTAGGTACCTGTAATTCAATTACTAAGGGTTGACGGGTATTATATCATATGAATCAACTTTACTTGGGGTACGTTCAACAGAAAAATTCATAAAATCTACAAAATTATCTGTATTAGCTTTATTTATTTACGCTTATCTAATAAGATACCTTTGAATTTTCACACAAATACTTACGAAATTTTATCGATGTTCCCAAAGTCATAAATCCTTATGATACATAAATCTACATAATATGCTATTTTTTTCGACTTCAGTCACTTGCATATCATCATTTTTCACATATAACATGCGTTCTCGCTCTAGTGTCCGAATAAAAATTATTATGTTTATGCACTCTCCAGTTTTTATACGCTCCATAAATCCGCATAAACATAACAAAAACCGAAAAAGCTTTCAAATAAGAGAATTATAATAAATGATGTATGAGACGTCTTTGAGTGGCCAACGATTGATATGTTTAAGCGAGTTCGATAAAAATAATATTTCATTTTGTAGAAAATATAAATATGTTTATGCTACCATTTATAAGCCACTGGCTCAATATAAATATATAAATAGTTTATGACAAGCGTTACTTAAGCAGTAGCTCTTGCTCTTAAAACCACATGGTAAATTATTAGATATAATATCTAACTACAATATCGAAATGTATTTACTTCGATTGAAGTTTTGGTTTAAATTTTTTGGCAAAGACGAAATCTCCTCAAAAATCTATCACTTATGGCCTACGAAAAATTGCAAAGGCTCTCGTTTCATATTGGTGGAGCTAAATCTTTCGTCATGTGCGGCTTGACCGCAAATAATATTAAAAATATAATTTCAAATAAAAACACTCTTTATATCTATTATAAATTGATTTTATGTTTTTTGACCGAATTCCCAAACTGATGAGGTACCTACCTATACAATTTGACTGCAGGTATAAGTATATGTCTGCATGTTTTTTTTATTTCTCTTAAAAATCGAAAATCTGAGACGGCAGAATTAAAGATAAGACAATATTCGGAAACGTTTAATTTTTTTTTTAAAGTCACGGTTTTCGATTTATTGCAACGTTAACATGTGAAATATGTGTGATTCTGCTATGTGGATGGGACAATTTCTTTCTAAAATTTAAAATCTTAGACAAACAAATTTAAGAGCAGATTATTTGTAGCAATATATATATATATATATATATATATATATATATATATATATATATATATATATATATATATATATATATATATATATTTATTGTTTTTTTTATAGAGTTACGGTTTTCGAGTTAGAGCAGTGGTAAAATCTGAAATATGCGTAGGTATTTCCGCCGCCATGTTTTGAAATCTTTGAATAATGATAACATGTACGCGCAAAGAATATACGTGGGTAATCGGATAATTACTATCTTCTTTGGTATTAGTGAACGTTCAACGATTTTCATGACTAATTTTACACTCAAAATTGTGAAATAAATATTGTTTACCAAAAATTGGACCGACTTTTTTTTTGTTGGTTGTTGGTACACTGAAAAATACAAAATAATATTAATTATAGGTATTGGTGCTGGTACTATTGAAGTTGGTGCCAAAAGTTTTCAATCTAACTACAATTGCACAACTTCAAATTTACCAGTACCAATAGAATTAATATTATTTTGTATTTTTCAGTACACCAACAAATAAAGTCGGTCCATTTTTTTTCAATAATTTTTGGGACAATACCTTGTTTTTCCTAGTAAACTATGTTAATCGGAGTAAGATAGTTTGTGAAATAAAATATTTTGTGCTAGGCAGATACCTATGCTTTTTTAATATAAACTGTTTAAACATTAGAAATAATTTGTTACAGTAAAGGAGAAAAAATAATATTAAACCCCAATATATTTCTTTTCTACTCAGTAAAGTTTGAAGACTAATTTCTGGCTGTTAGTTTATTTGTGTTTGCGTACAAAATCTACCCCTAGTATCAGAATTCGTTTATTTACGCTATAAAATCATAAAATCGTTTGTTCAGTACAATTTCAAAGAAAATTCAGAGAAAATCGGCTTTGAGAAACGGATAGACAGACCGATACAGAATCACTTATAACGTAATCCTAAAAAGGGCCAACTCCATTCGATGATTAAAATTAAAATACTAGATACATATAATAAATTTTCGCATATTAGATGATGCCATTTTTGACCGACGAACCCCGAACGGAGGAGGAAGGTATACAGTTCGACTCTGCTTTTTTTGGCAAATTTTCTCGCAAATCGAAAATCAGAGGTGGTATAGTTAAAGATATGACAATATCCGGAAACGTTTAAATTGAACATTTTTTCAAAAGAGTTACGGTTTTCGAGATAGAGGTATGTTAAATTCTCAAATATATGTATTTTTGCTATGTGGAGAGGGCGATTTCTTTCGAAAATCTGTGGATACTACATGAAAGACATAATCATTTGTAGCAACATTTATAATAAACATTTTTTCCTAGAGTTACGGATTTCGAGTTACAGCGGTGGTGGTAATAGTATATAGCTATAATTATATTATGCGGTACTCTCACTGTTTTCTTCGATAATTACCGCACTGTTGTAGAACCCCTTCTCTTTACTGACTTTTATCAATCATTGTGCCAATATAAACAAGGGTCCGAAATTCTATTTGCATACAAATTACCTCTTATCCCCAAATTCATTCTTTGGCCTACACGATGATGTTGAAGGTAAATAATTTTACTCGAAAATCGAGGTTTGTGAGTAATCGCTATGCTTTGGGAGGCGCTATTGCCGTCCAACAGGGTCGTAAACTAATGAGTGACATATATAGTAGGAGAAGAGAGAGAGTAGATGGACCCTAAATAGACCAAAAAAAAAGGTCATCTTGTCTCTGTCTCGCAGTGGTAACGCCGGCGCCTGTCCACTTGTCGGGCCAACACAACCATACCCAGTTGTGACAATCTCTCTTGCACGACAATTAAAACCTGGCGACAGACCTGAAAAATGTCTCTCGTAAATCACCATTGGGAAGAGAGATTTTTCTCGTTCTCAATGAACTTGAAGACTATACAGAATACCACCGGTGACCGCCGTTACTTCCTTTCTCAATGGAGACTTTTACTACTACGTTCCGAAGGTCTTTTTAAGTACCTATACCTGCCTATATTTACTACAAGTCACACTGTACATAGCAAAAATTAATCACTGTGTTCTTCTGTAGACAGGTAACCTTTCTAATGATCTATATGTATTTTTATTGACATTTCGTTATAAATCCAGTCTATAGGTTATAAATATAATAAGTTGTGGCTGAAGTGATCTGTGGCATCAACTGAAGAAGCTGTTCTTGAGATTTACCTTTACCTTTAATTGAGATTGAGAAACTTAAAACATGAGAAGGCCCACGTCATGTTTGTAGAAGTCTATAATGAATCGATTTGACAATTTTGTAAAACTGTATTATTCAAATTTATACATTTCAAAACAGTTTCTTTATACATTATTTACGCATTCAATGTGAAATGATGTTAGAAGGTCAATAAAAAAAAACTGATTTTCGGGCAAAGGAAACCTTTGTTGATTGGTCGAGTAACAAAATTCATCATTAAGGATCTAGAGACTGGTACGTCCACAGTGCCCATTTGCACGGTGCAGAAAAATGTATCTGGAACCTAGATCTTTGTTCTCACTGGCTGTCATGTTTAATAGTGTAACAATTAAGATTAATTAGCATACAATAATTTAAGAAATCTTTATGAGAAAATGAAGCCATAGAGACAATTACCTCTAAGCTCTATATAAACGGTAAAGATAGATCTGTTGATTTGTTATGTCAATTTAATTGATATGTCAAACGTCAGTAATATTCTTTAAGCATTGACCCTAGGTCTTATCGTCCATATCTTTGAATATGTCCTTGTGCGAATTTGAGAAATCTATAGTTCTCTGTCTAATGTAAGAATTTGGAGACAAGTATGATATGGCACATATTTTAGATTTTACTTTTGCTGTAGGTAATTCCGAAACTGTTCATTTCTTTGAAAAATGTAGGTACAATCTAATTCTTGCCGAAAATTATCTCTTCTTTAATTTTGCTGTCTACAATTTTTGAATTTTGGTAAGATTTTGGGGGGAAGGAGATGTCGGATTTTCATTTGTTGTAATTTGTTACCATTTCTAATCAATAATCTTTCAAATACCTAAAAAACATCAAAATCGCAGCATGTTTACTCAAAAGGACAGAACGCAAATAAAAAGCAGACATTCGAATTTTGTATATTTCCTCCGTTTGGGAAGTTATTCAAAAATCAAGAAAGAATAACTCATAAAACTAAATCAAGGTGTGTCTCTTTCTCGATTGATGATGTGAACTAAACCATTTGTCTTCTCATTCGAATGTATCAAATACAATGAATCTTAGAATTGATGTATTTTATCTTCTTTTTCATGCTGATTAGATGCATGATGTACCTACCTATTCATTTTTCAATTATGTAGGTACTGAATAAAGGGGATTCCCAAGAGGTTCTTGAATAAAAAATATTTGCTCCGTCAAATAACAAATCATCTCAAGCACACCAACTTTGAGGTCATTCACTTTCCCCCAAAATATACACGGGGTTGGTAGGTACCTATACATCGTAAATCCGGGTGTCTATCATTGCTCTCTAATCGTATGGCATACTGTGTAGTATAATAAACGACACAAGCAACAGAAGTACAAAGAGGAGGATGCAGAGAGAGAACAAGAACGATTTCGGCCGGCCCAAAACAAGACCCAGACAACAGCCACCAACTTAAAAGTGACTAGACTTGCGATAAGTGAGGCGCCGAACGTCTCTCGGCAAGAATGCCGGGAGGCGTCTTATTTCTCTTTCACACGACGACATTATAGTGAGGATTAACCAACGGCACATCCATGGAGCTGATATAAAAACCCAAATGAACGAGCAATTGATAGGATAAAGTGAAAGTGTACCTACTTAGAAATGTCCTCAAGGAAAATGAAAATACCTACTAATCTCAAGACTCAGATTGATATTCTTCAACATGTTGATTTTATTTTGAAGGGTAACAATCAGGTAATAATTTTCGCGAAAATCACTTGGACTCGTTAATTTCTATAATAAGCGCGTTTTATCCACTCTACAATACTCTACCATTTACCTTTATATGAAACATATTTTCTCACCGACAGAAAAAGGGAAGTATAGAATTTGATGTTGCATCTGCTTTGCATTACACCGATTTTGATATATTGTTGGACTTTACAACATCGATTATGTCCAACCCCGAAAAAAAAACTGTCAAGAGATGGACGTGAATCTTTTTGTGGAAAATTGAAACTTTTATTAAGCTGGATAATAGAAGAAATAATCTCCAGTAACATTTAAAACAGACATTTAAAAAAAAATTGTCTTGGGCCTAGGCCTAAAATTATTCATCGAAAACCGCTTTTTTATATGTTAGTGTTAATTCTGGAAAATGGGTCATTTTCCTTCAAGAACTTTACATCATTATCTAAAAGACCGTGCACTCGGATGGGGTCGGATACATATTTTTTATCAATGATTATGCTAAATATGTCTCTGAGTGAATCTCATTATCTCCAGACTGTTGCTGTACCACATACCATAATATAAACTGTGTGCATACAAATCATTGATTATGCTAATTAGCACTTTGGGTGAATATATTTTTTCCAGAATGGTGCTGTAACTGCTCCGACACACGCTGTGTGCACGATCTTTAATACAGTTGGTGATAGTTTTTGTAAAAAGATATTTATCCCCGAAAATATTTCATATAAAAGCAGTTACTCAAATGCGGATATAAGAAAAAATATGTTTTTTTTAATTTACCTATTTTTTCAGTTTAATTTTCTTGGACATTTTTCTTAAACATATAACATAAACCCGAAAATAAATTAAACATAATTCTTAAAAACAACGGCACGGGTTTATGTTATTAGTTGGGGTAATTTATATAATGTGAGAGTTTTTTGAATTATTTTATTTTTATTTATTTTATAATTTGAATGGTTACATTTGGTTCCCTAAGATGTTTATTTTACCATAACCTTACATCTAGATTGATAATTGGATTTACCAATCCCGAAACATGTCTCATTTAAGAAAATTTTAATTTTTAATTATAAATTGTGAAGATGACACATCGTTTTATTTAAATAGATATCTTTAAATTATTCCGCAGTAATAGTGCGCCCATATTTTTAGATTAATCAAGTTGATTTAATTCGTAAAATTTTTATTTGAAACATTTTTTTTAAACTTAGGTATCTGGTTAATTTTCGTTTATAACTCTATATCTAGTTATTTATATGTGCTTAGTTAGTGCTAGAAAGAAAATTATCAGAAAAAAAACACTTATTGTAGGTATAAGAACAACTTGAATTTTCTAGTGAATCAAAATCTACATTGAAAAATACTTTTACAAAAACCATATCTATATAGAATTCTTCCCAAAACTCGTGCGGCAAGAAAAAATTAAATTCCAATAAATTTCAAGTTTAAAATCTAAGTTGGGTGTTTGCTACTTTCAAGAAGTTGGTTGTTTACTGTTATTCTAAGGGTTCCAAAATATGAGTCGAAGATAATATATCTTACCATTACAAGTTGATTTTCTGTTGACTTCAAGAACGAAGGACCAAAAAAAAACAAACGGTTCTTGTCTCCAAAAAGAAAAGTAACTGACAACCCAATTGACAGAAGATAATAAACATAAATACTATACATAATATATATACTATAGGTTACTTTTATCCTCACAAGGACTTCTATTCAATTTAGAATCGCCAGTTGTGAGTTAAAAACTGAACTATCTAATAAGTAAGAACATAGTTACCTACTTGACAATTCCTCAATGTTTTTACAGGAGAAAAGGTTTAATATTTATATACCTACCTACCTACTTTCTACAGCCCAGTGCACCGCTAGATCTATAGCTACGTGAACAATAAAATCGATCCTATATTCTTGGCACTTGCCCTTGAAAGAACAACCAACTCATATTAAAAAAATTGAGATTGCTTGGAATTTCAAATTAAATCGTTTGTTACAAGTTTTTTTCTCGATGTACTATTACATATTAACCACAAATGCATATCTAGATACAGAATAGTCATCAATCTGTGTAATATCAATTATCTTAAAATAATGTTTTAAACAAGTTTGGGATGTTGATAATCTGTTACACCAGTAGATAGGTAGATAGTTTCAATACGATACATCATGATACATTGCGTGTGTTCCAAAATTCAGTCCAGCGTACTGATCAGAGAGTTGCACTGGTAAATCCAAATAGATACTCCAAAAACCACATTCAGCGTTTTGTCCAGTGTCTATTGGTTTTGGAACGGAAGAGCAGTCCACTGATGACGTCTCTAAGTACTGGCCAGTTCATCGAATACATTGTAAACGAGTTTACAAAAACAGAATTTCGGAAACCATCAGTCCTTAGATAAATATTAAACATACCTGTATCTAAACACGACGGCATTTCCGTTACACATGAAAAATCTGTTTTATTTCAATGATATCAAAAACTTTATCGAATAGGTATTTATAACGTGTGTTGTCTATTAAGTTTATCGCAATCGCCCGTGCAGAGAAGTCGTGTGTTTCAACAGCTCTAATAATTACACAATTATCATAAAAGAATCTACAATTACATTTTTCTATTCATTGTTAGGGTAACTACACACGATATTCAGTTAGAATATCATGGGGAATGGATAATTGCTAAAGAATATTTCAGGGAATATATTATAAATAAACAAAACTAGGTATATGAATATTTTATTTTCAAATTCGTTATGGAATTCACACTCTGTCCGTTAACATTTAATAAATATAGATAACTTTACATACGCTCTGCTTTCCGCTGTTCTTATGTCAATGTAACCGGTTTTCAATTATTATTGATCAACAAATCCTTCATCTGAAGATAGCTTGTCCATTATTGCCATTAAGGCCTTATCTAAAGCCACAATAATGTTATTAAAAAATGTTATTAATAAGTACTAATTTAGAACCACATGTCATAATTCTCCAACATTGCTGAGTTCCCTGCAAGGGAAAGCCAAGATGGAAAAATTATGGGTATATATCTTTAGATTCTCAATAATTTGTACTTACGTATATGATAAGAAAATGAGCCAGAAAGAACCACAACTATTTTTTATTATTAGTGCCTTTGTGCTGCACATCAGGTAAAAACCATTGTACATTGTACTTACGACTTTGGGTACAATTTGATATGAAGATACCCTGTGTCCTTGGCATCAATATGTTTATGAATTCATTCTGAGGGGGATTCATATTTATATTTATTCTAGAAAAGTATTAGCAGACACCTCGATCCCAATATGCAATAAGATTACCTTTCGATTCCCAAGGGAAAAGTTTATAAATGACATGGACGTTGAGCTTCAACTTTAAAACTCTTAGAACGCAGATATCACTTATTCCAGTTATTCATTTTGTTGATATCTCGAACAATTTGCTTTACCGCCTGGATGGAGGTTTTATGGATTCTTATGAGCTTCCCACAACCTTAGAAGATAATCAACCAATATTAGTTGTTATATAAATATTCTAGCTTATATTACTTCAGAAATCAATAATAAAATATTGATTGTAGTATTGTAGTATACTCTGCCCTTTGGTGGTGATAATTTTGAAAATGGCGGCAAATAGAAGCGGCGGCCATGCCATCAGCTATATTTAGTACATATGTATATAGGCGACATATGGCCACTGGTGCTGTTAATTGGAATGGTTGTGTGGCGCAGTAAGGATTTTAATAATTTACAATTGCATATGCAAATGCGAGAGAATATTCGAGATAAGCGAGCAAGAGAGAAAGAAGAGAGAGTGGCGGCGCGAGCTGCAACTACCACCACAGGTCGTAATCATGCCGATCGACATGCCGATAGCGAGCTAGAGGACAGAGGCGACATAAACTCGGAGGACACTTCTTCTTTTTCTCTGCCGCGCTATGCCATGCATGATGGGCCATCAGGCCCCACGCAGCGGCAACTCGTCCCAAAGGGCAGTGATTGGAACAACGACAAAAAAACCCTGTGCACCTATCATTGGAAAAGTTTGCTTGAAAATGTTTAATTCGATGGTTTGACTCCCAGCTATTTCTTGCCAATTGCCAAATAATTTGAATAATACTGCAAAGTAAAGGTTCCAATAGTACCTTACGAAATTAGATTGAATTATCAGAAATAGTGATGCTGCGAGACTGGTCTTGGTCTTGCAAAATTGCAAAACCAAGGCCGTCTATGCAAGAACGAGACCAATACTACGATGCAAGACCAATACCAAGAATAACCTGGTCTTGCTGCAAGTCTTGCGAGACTTGCAAGACTCTCGCAGTTCTGTATCCAAACAGCAAATTGGTAGGAAACATTATTTTTGGTCAATGATTAGGGAAGAAACGCTGGTAAATTAACTAAATAAGTAATTGTTGGGTGAAAAGCGAGTTCATTTTACCCTTCTAGGATTCCCTGGTCTTCTGAATTCTGAAGCACCCTAAACAGTAATTTCAACCCTTCTAAAGTTTCCCTTAACAAGCTGATTTCTAAGAATCCCGAGTGCTCGTCGTCAGGGGTAGGTAAATTTTGTGATTACAAATCATTTATAAATCTGAAATATTTCTTATGAAAAATACCCAATAGCCGCTTTTTGAGATTTTCTTATTTTGAAAAAATTTTGATCATGCTCATCAACTAACTCGACTGAGATATTCACACGACTGCTTTTTGAAATAGTAAGAATCTTTTATAAATGCGCGTTTACTTTTTTTTGGAGAAAGCTTTATACAAACGTTGAAGCTATAAACTATATCTATAAATCAGTAAATACTTTTAATGGCTTTCACTCAGTGGCCACTTGGAGAGATTTTTTGGAAATTGTCCAGAACAGACACTCTTGGTATTTTCAGCATTTTTTTACTTCCCTCAATAAGGGTATTGTATTCACGTAAAAAATCGACCTCGAGATTTTTGCTGATATTTACGTTTTGGGGTTCCTAGATCACGAAAATCATGGTATCTCAGGTCCGTCGGTCTGTTTGTCTGTCTATCTGTAGTCTGTCTGTTGGCGTTGTAGCTCAATAACGGCTTGACTTAGGACAAGGAATTTTGGTATGAATATTGAAGGACTACCGGCGACGCAATGTAAGGGTTTTCGTTAATCATATATACAGGGTGTCCAAAATATTAAGTGTCAATATAAGAACGGTAGAAGCGACGAGGTTGTTTCCATGTCGAAGCGGGGTGGTTTGTCGAGGGAAGTCATAGGTAAAGGCTTTTACCAATTTTTTTTAAGAAAATGGTACGAAACCATTGTAGAATTAGTTTTGATATAGAAATATGATGCGCAAATATAAAGTAGTGCAAGGAAACCATTATATATGAAAATATGTCAAGAAATTAGTGGAATGAGTGTTCAGGGCAGACGGAAGATACCAAGAAAGCACAAGCAGCGCTAGTAAAAACGATTTTCATGTGTGAATGGTGAATAATAATTTATAAACTTTCTTGATTAATTACGTATATCTCTTGCTTTAAATTAATTTTGAGCTTTATGGTTGATATTTATCCATTTCTAATGATAATACCTATGTATAACTATATGCAATCTGTTTAGAATCACGCAAATGTTCCAAACTTAAAAAAGTGCATGCATGCAGTTGATGCAAAACCAAGACCAATACCAAGGGAGCAAAACTAAGACCAAGATCATGTCGGTCTTGCTTTGCACGTCAATAATCAGAGAACGAGAAATTAACTGATTATTTAAAAGTAATTAATCCCAAAACTTTATCTTTTCGTTTATTAATTTGCTATCATTGTTAATAATGGTCATCGTATGTATATTCACTCTATTGAATGTCGTGATGTAGCAAAAGATGAAGGCATCTGCTTCTGTTCACAATGACGTAAATTCCCGATTAGATGCAAGAATATATATATATATATATATATATATATATATATATATATATATGCTGCGATTATTGTAAGTATACCTACGTATTTATAATATAATCACTGGATCGACCGTCTGTTTTGACAGTTGATATGCCCATGTGTCTCGCCCAAAATGACCGTGAACAACAAGAATTGACTTTATCGAAAGAATAATCGGACACCATTAGGCAGAATAGTCCATGGTCTGCATATAGTACAGGAAAATTATCATTCTTAATTTATCTATGATTCTTCGTTCATTTAAAAGGTGACAAATGATCCCATACAAAATCTAGAACTGACTATGTTAGATGAGCTACTAAAAAAATCTCAATAATATTCATTCTATTGTTACTCGTATAGGTGAACCTTGAAAGAAACTATCAGAAATGTGACATTGCAATACATTCTGATAGTCAAGCTGCAATTAAAGCACTGAACTCTCATACCATTGAATCTAAAATGGTATGGGAGTGCCGAAGGAAGCTCAATGAGCTAGGCAAGAACAACAGGGTCTACTTAGTCTGGGTTCCCGGCCACTCGGGAATCAAAAGCAACGAGGAGGCCAACACACTTGCCAGGAAAGGAGCACAAACTCCATTTACTGGCCCAAAACTCTTCTGTAGCACAGATAAAAGCACCTACAAGAAGGAGTTTCTGGAGAGGGAAAAAACCGTAAGAGAAACACTCTTGCGGGATACCCCTGGATTGGATCATTCCAAAAAGTTTCTAAAAAACTTTGATACTGCAAGATCCAAAAGGTATTTGGATCTCAGCAAGAACAAGCTACACCTACTCACTGGATTTCTCACAGGACACTGTCGCCTCAAGAAGCATCTAATGAGATTAGGTCTGCGGGGAAGAGGAGGAAACTCCGGATCACCTGGTGACGGAATGCCTCGCCATTGCTGGCCAACGCAAACAGTGCCTTGGAATAGCAACCTGCAATAGTGAGGAAGTATCCTCCTTGAAGCCAACCCAGATACTGGAGTTCATTAGAACTCTGGAACTGGAAGGCGAGTTGTAGACGGCGTATAGGCGAGTGCAACTCAGGTAGGGGGCACAATAGACCTTATGGTCGCAGTGCAATGTAACCCTCTCTTAAATCTAAATCTAATCTACTCGTACAGGCGTCAAGAGTCCTCTTTCTCTACTCTACTACTCCTTAGATAGACTTTGGTATAAGTGTTATTTCATCTCTGCAATAATTCTAAACTACTAGGTGCTACCAATAGAATAAATCTAATTTTGAATTTTTTAGTTCTTCCTCTAATCATCATCTAATCATATAATCATCTAATGAATCCCGCCAAAAAAACTAGCTAAGAAAACTCTCAAGTCAAGTCACCTTTTAAACAAAATAAATTGAATCGAAATCCACCCAGAGAGCTACAATGTCTCAGACAGATAGACAGAGAAAAATGTTAGACTGATTTAAAAAATGTACTCCCTCGATCACGTCACCTACCAAAAATAAAAGTCTAAATCACAACTGGTTCAATGATACAAATATAGTAATGAGAAATATTTATTTATATGTCAATAGACAATTATTTTATGGTTTAAAAGTACCTACTTACTTGATATAGTCTGATTAATCGAGATCAAAATTTATATTTCAAACTAAGGTTATAAGCGTATGTCAAGTTGACAATTCATAGAGAGTGTTGGAGCGCGTCGTATCGATGTTTTTTCGGCTATTTCAACTGGACTACCATCATCGAAAGCAAACTTCAGTCGCACAGACTCATTAGGCAGAATTAAAGGCGCATATATTTATATGGAGAAGAAGCAGATGAAGAAGAAAGGGTTGCGAGTGGAATGGAATAAGAAGAATACGAAGATGAAAAAAGAACTACCATATCCTCGGCGCGCACTGATTTGCATGTTGGCCTCAAATGATGTGGTCCACTACCTGAGCGGACTCCTTATATAAATAACACCAACACGTTGCTAATTGTTTACTTTATCTTAACTTACTATCTATGGATCGTCCACATTCCCCACATTGCCTTTATATACGACACACGGTGTTCGGCTCCTTTCAAAGCGCTAGCCGCGATCAATTATTGAAATTCATTCGAATGTACACGCATATAGGAGGAGTACCTATCTACTATACCTAATGTGTGACTGTGAGAGGTGATCAGTTCTACTTTCTACGGTGATTCATATAGAATATAGAAGATGAAACAAGTGAAATTTTTGAAAAAAAATTAAAAATAGTTTTTATTGGGCATTTAAGATTTAAACCGTACCAATGAGTACCTACTATTGCTATCCTTTTCTCGATTTTAACTATACTTATGTATATGTGTTTGCCAGCAACAGCAATTCCATATCAAATTACTGTTTGTCTACCACAACACAAAATTAAACTTTAAATTAACAATAACGTCTGACGTCTGACAATTGCGACATAACCATAGACCATCTTCCAGAAAGTACCTATATGCCAGATAACGAGACGTATATATACGCACCATGCTCGTGTGTAATTCCAGTGACGGATACCATTGTCGTTCCATGTCGACAAAATAATAATCTTGGTTGAATGAGATTGAATGAGATAATTATAATTACCAATATTGGATCACACTTGGAGCTTAACAGGCGACGAGATGTCTGCGATCTAAGTACGAATTCGAAATTTCAACTCTCTAGACCGTATGGGGCCTGAGAAATCGCTGCGGAGTCCATTGATACAAGAACCGAAAGTAATAAAAACTATTTAAAAATCACGTGAGAATTTCAAATGAAGACAAAAAAATGGCGTTTAAAATCTCTGTCATTGCTGCATTTTGTATTCATTGAAATTTATACAATCGATTCTTTAGAAAAAGTAACAATTTACTATTGATAAATAAATAAAAAAACTGGACCGACATTAGTAGTTGATGCACGTACTAAAAATACAAAATAATATTAATTCTATTGGTGCTGTTACTTTTAAAGTTATACAGTTGCAGTTAGATTGATAACTTTTGGTACCACAAGTACCAGCACCAATAGAATTAATTTTAGTTTGTATTTTTCAGTGCACCAGCTAATAACGTCGGTCCAATTTAAAAAAAAAAATATTTATTTCACACTTTTGAGTGTAACATTAGTAACAAAAATCGTTGAACGTTCACTAATACCATTGAAGATAGTACTTATACTATTATCCGCGAATATTCTTTGCTTGTAGTTGTTATTATTGAGATCTCAAAACATCGCTGCGGCAATACGCGTAAGTATTTTAGATTTAACCATTTTACCACTGCTTAACTCGAAAACCTTAACTCTAAGGAAACAATGTTCACTATAAATGTTGCTACAAATAATCTGGTCTTTCATGTAGTACCCACAGATTTTCAATTTTCAAAAGAAATTGCCCTCTCCACATAGCAAATATAAACATATTTGAGAATTTAACATGCCTCTAGCTCGAAAACCGTAACTCTTTTGAAAAAATCTTCAATTTGAACGTTTCCTATCTTTAATTATACCATCTCAGGCTTTCGATTTTCGAGAAAATTTGCCCTGTCCACCTCCTTCGGGGGCGGTTAAAAAAAGCAGACAGTCGAATTGTATAGGTACCTCTTCTGTTCGGGGTTTGTCGGTAAAAATATATCATCTATAGTCTATAGATAATATATAATATTCAAGAAATTATGGATGTACTGGACAAGGAATATAAACGGTCAATAAAGAATGGCTCAGATAGACAGACAGACCAATGACTGAATAGTTATTCTTGTATCTACTTTGGTGATCGAGAACTGGATTTTTTAACGAGGCGCACACGTCTACAAACATCAAAAAATGGAGAGCTTCAACTACACTTCTTGATAATGCGGGATGCGATAGGTATATGTAGGTAGTTTGATGATGGAAATCTTCGACCGTAGCCGAAGGATTGTGAATTTTAGGCACCTCTACGGCAATTGCCTCCACGTCAAAAATGGATAATCTTCCAAACGCCAAAATTCCAATATCACGAGCTGAATCTGAATTATTTGGTCTAGGAATAAATACCTTTGTTTCGTGCATTAGGTATCTAGTATAAAATTTTGCCATAATTTGAAAAGTGTTGAAAAGGTGTGTTATTATTGTTAAACGTTTAGAAATAAACTATTTATTGTATTTTTGTTTGCTTGTGGACTACAAAGGTTAAAATACAAAAATCTTATATGGTTTACATGCAGTCCGCGAAATATTGATTTCGTACACTATTTCGCGCAGGACGTTATATTAACGGAGGAAAATTGCCTTGCCATTTCTGTCAAAAATTTAAAAAAATACGTTTTTCTCTGTGAAGGGAAAGTTTGACATTTTATCGCTGTTGACCAGTGACGAAGTAGCACTTTTTATAAAATTACTGTTTCTCCCTATAAGTACCTACATAACTAATCAAACTCTAAAGAATGTGAATGTGAAGAAAAAATAGGACCAACTTTATTAGTTGTTGCACTGAAATTAAAAAATATTTCTATTGGTGCTGGTACTTTTGAAGTTGGTGCCAAAGTAACTTCACAACTTCAAAAAACCTGTACCTACCAGTAGAATTAATATTATTTAGAATTTTTCAATGATCAACTAATTCAATCGGTCTTATTTTTGCAAAAAGTATTTATATTTCTAGTGTCAACCCACACTTTTTTTTTAATTTTGTAAACAGATCGAAAATATGACACTAAAAAATATATCATTCTTGCGTTATTTTCATATTTATTATTTAATATGGATAATCTCAATGCTTTTGCTAATATGCGAGAGGCAAGATAAATCTATGGATTTTTAATCATTTGACTATCTTGATATAGTGTGATAATTCCATTATATCCATCTATTCTGTCTGTATCTTATAGAAAAACTTGTTAAAAATACAAGTGGGCTTTATAGACACAAAATTTTCTACTCATTGATATTGCTTTATAAAATTTCAGTGTATCATGACGATAGCTTTGGACGGAGACAAAATGGGATAATTATTAATAATTATTCTCTTAACATTGTTTGAATGGTAGGTAAATAGAAAAACAAAACAATATAATGATTCTTGGCTGTCTCAACCTTCATGGCCGTTGCCTTTGGAAAAAATGACACGGCAAACATGCACCGAACGTACATACCTAATAATCTATACAGTCAGTCTTTATATTGGTAGATATATGTTGTAAAGTCTCCGTCGGCACCTTTGATCTTGTTAACGTAACCCCGCCATGTCTTTGATATACATCTAGCACCTTTTGCATCTCTCAGGTGGATTTAATGCCTTTTACTACTACCAACACTGAGCCAGGCCATTGGTGGGGAAACAAAAATTTACAGAAGGTTACCAACTATTGAAAATATAGGTACTTAGGTATATTTTCGATATGCATATATCTGTGCCCAGATCGAATAGGTACTTCGATTTATACAATTTTTGTTTCATTTGAAAGAGGAGAGTTGAGAAATGGTTCCCTTCCCTATAAAAACCGCCCCCTAAGGGGGTTGGAAGTTCATTTTTCTCAACAACCGGAAATCTGAGAATGCAGAAGTAAAGATGAGACCATATCCGCAAACATTTAAATTGAACATTTTTTCAAAAGAGTTACGGTTTTCGAGTTTCAGCAGTGGTAAAGTCTGAAATATGTGATACTTATGTGTATTTCCGATATGTGGAAGGGGCAATCTTTTGGAAAAATGAAAATATGAGACGGCTAAATTAAAGGAGAGATTATATGTAGCAACATTTCAATTGATTTTTTATCAAAAGAAATACGTTTTTCGAGTTAGCGCAGTAATGTCTGCAATCTGTAGGTAAGTATATCTGCCGCGATGTTTTGAGACCTGAAAATTTTAAATAACAAGCTAAGTCTATAATAGGATAAGTACTATCTTCTTTGGTAATAATGAATGTTTAACAATTTGCATGACTAATGTTACACTCAAAAGTGTGAAATAAATATTTTTTACAAAAAACTGGACCGACTTTATTAGTTGGTACACTGAAAAATACAAAATAATATTTAATATTGGTGCTGGTAATTTTGAAGTTGTGCCGCTGTAGTTTGTTGTTGTAGGCACCAACTCCAAAAGTACCAGCACCAATAGAATTAATATTATTGTTCATCGTCTGTTGAGTTTTGTGTATCTTCACCTATATCTGAATTTATTTCTACTGCGGGAACGTTATCCACAGATATCGTGTACTTAGGGCTAATATTGGAATACGATACATAGATAATTGATTCAAGTACACTGGTTTCAAGGAAAGAAATGTCTTTAGAATTTCAAGAAAAGATCTGGAGATTCTGGAATAAGAAAAGATAGTGCGAATTTGAAAAGTTAAACACAAGTAAGTAGGTAGGTAAATATTTCCAATGAAATGATAACTATAATGAAATTCTTCAAATTTGAGATTGCTTAAATTTGGAAAGCTTTATCATAGATATTTATGTAGGTAAGTATCCCTATCTGTTTTCTACCAAGAATAATCAAAATTTATCTTGTTATAATCACTAATATACTTGTTAATATGATACATTAGTTTGAATGAACATAATAAAACATAATGTACCTAGGTACTTGACTAAAGAAGAATTAAAAAAGACAACTTTGTTGAGTTCAGGTAAATGTTGAATCTAATATATGGAAATGCAATGGGATGAAATCCTATCTCATATGAAACTTAAGAAATAATACTAATCATGACAGAAAAAAAACATTCATTAGGTAGGTACTGGTTGATGAGAAATTCCATTATTCCAGGTTAATCATTATCCCGCGTCCGGCAGATTTAGGTACCATCGTTTCCAAGATTTGAAATGTTCAAAAATCCTCACAATGCTGACGTTTTTCAACTGGTTTGCTTAACCTGATTTGATGTTAATCGTCTAGTTTCATCAAACTGGTTCATGAATAGGTTCGATTATGTATGGGGCCCTTTAGAGGTTCAAGCGGACTGTTGTACCTATACCTATTTTGTTGAACTTCTTCCCTAAATTAAGCAAAATCTAATAGGCAAGCTATAGGTTCCGTTAACAATTATGTCATCGACGTCGAATTTTATGTATCCAAGCTTTCCAGAGATAGGTAGGTAGGTACCTACTTTACGGTTTCGAATTAAGAACTTAGTTTATAAGTCTACCGTCATTTGAATGAATACAGTGTTTTTGTATTGGTATGAATTCGAATACACGGACGCCGCCTACTGCATGCTGGCGAGAGACAATATATTTGTATAGTATTTTCACTCCTTGCAGGGTCATTGACCTTTAAGAAAGTCACTGCATGCTAATATTTGATGAAAACATCTTTAGTATTCAGGTGCTATTTTATCAAGACAACTACGATAATAATACTATATATTTCTAGATACTTGAACGATCCTGAGATATTAATTGGAACATGGATTTCTGATAATTTATTATTTCATATAGAAATTATCCGACAAAACGATTGCTATCAGTATTGATTTCGATAATTCTCAAGTTGTTTATTTTTGATAAAAAATACTATTTCTCAGATTACAGGTATTACATTTTTATAGACAATTCAATAATCTTATAAATAAACTACATGGGAGAAATCTTTCGTGTGATATTTAGAGGAAAAATACAGAGATATTTTACATTTTTTGTTTCACTTTGATGTTTTCAGAAACGATTGTAGTCAGATAAATACACAAAACAAAAATGAAGAAAATAAGGTAAAGAAGGAACGTTTTCAAACCAAAGTAAGAAAAGTTTTAGTAGGTAGGTATGTGAGCTTTTAAGCCAATCCGAAATAAATGTTTTTTTTTTCACAAAAATTGGGACCGAGTTGGTGCACCGAAAAATACAGAAAAAATATGAATTCTACTGGTGCTGGTAATTTTGATATATCTACCTTTTGCATCGACTTCAAAAGTGCCAGCACCAGCACCAACAGAATTATTATTTTTTGGTATTTTTCAGTGAACCAACTAGTTAAGTTGGCCCTAGTTTTTGTAGAAAAAATATCTCATATTTTTTAGTGTATTATTCATTATTCATAAAAAATTTTGAACGTTGACTTGTATTCAGAAACATATATTATATTATCTCAGATTATGAATTAAACACACTGGTTTAGATTTTCATAAATATATTGTCAACATGACACGTGTTTCTCCGACACAGCTTCAGATAAGATAAGACATAGGTAGGTACATATTTTAGACATTACTATTGCTGTAACTCAGAAATATGTACTTAGGTATTTTTTTTGAAAAATGTCTCATTCAAATGTTGCTGAATATGGTCTCTTCTATAGATAATTGTCTCAAATTTTCGATTTTTGAAATAAATTGCCCCTTCCAAAACTCCCATTCGGGGCTGTTTTTTGTTGGAAGGACCTGCTGAATTTTTGATTTCTCAGCACTCTTCTTTCAAATGAAATCAAAATATACCTAATTAAAATCAGAGTTTACTATGCGAAATCCGCGAAAGAATATAAAAAAGCACTGTCAAATTGTAGGTATAGCTCCTTCGTTTTGTCAAAGTCGGTCAAAAATACATTGTGATTGGAAATGGCACTTCCTAGGAACTTTGGAAAATTTTGTTGAAGTCGAATAGAAATTCCAGATAAGTATTACTGAAACGAATTTGTAAGAAGCGGACAGTGACTTTTTTATGGAAAAATGTTAGGTTATGTTAGGTTAACATTGTTCTTGTTAGGTACAACTGGGCAACCTTTGATCATTCCAGTCATATCAACTCATACCTGAGGATAGAAGTAAGATAAAAAAAACAGTTCTTATTTCAAGTCTCTGTATTTGTCACCCTAGCTTCATTTAAATTCTGCATTTCAGCAATGAGACCTTCGAAGTATTTTTTAATATAGGTAATTCTTGGAAACGTATCACATAATATACGAGTATTTATTTTTGCACTTGTTCTACATCTTATTACTGTGTTATGTTAATCAGTTCATTTATAGATAATGATATCGTCGTCAAGACATCTCAGCATATTTATAATTTACCTGACATTTTAATTATAAGAAATCGTTTCGTACATTACCTACTCATTTTTAACGGTGCGCAAATAACTCTCTGATTCTGACTTAATAGCTGCCGATGTTGGTGTATATTATGAACAATTAAATTAAAAATCGACAAAGTGCAGGTCATTCTCTCAAATGACTGACTTGTACGATGGTTGCGGAAGGGTAATTACGTGGCTGTCTAATTAATATAGAAGGATCAAATAATAAGGCCAGAGTAAGAAGAAAGAGAAACAGAGGGATGAAGGCAGGGCATCACAATTACGCGGGGCCAATTAATGAGCTTTTTTAATTTTCTGTAAAGCGACGGATATCTATAGCTAGCAGACTGACTCGGTACGAATTTTTCGATGATAGTACATACATACTTACCTACATTACAGTAAGTACAGTTAGGTATAATAAACTTCCTGGAATAATATTGAGAACGAGAATATATGAAAAGACAAATCCATATACCTAATACTTTTCTATGTAAGGAAATGACTTAAAGTCAAACTATTTTTTTTGCCAATCAGTCTGAAATTTCCTCAAAATGTATCCAATAGGTACCTACTTTACAGCATAAGTACCTACGTTATAGATTAAAATATGAATACGTATGCCTATTACCCATATGATGTCGGATTGTAAAGTTCTTTGTTAATTCCAAATATTAAAGACAAAGGATGACAATCTGATCCCTTTAAATGTTCTTATAATCAAGAAAAGTCCCACCACAGTTTTATGTGAAAGCTGACTGTATGACCTAATCCCAGTACCTGAGAGCCAAGTATTCGCTGGGACTCCCACCAAGATCATTCACATGCCACAACATCTACAGATAGGACTATCCCTGCGTACAACAAGTATTCTAGACATGCCTCTCAAGTCAGCAATGCCACATTAGCAGTCTTACAAGTCTGCCTCTCTTTCCAAACTTATGACCATCTTAGATTGCAACCAGGTAAGCGGATCGTAGATTTTTGACCTCGCTAAGTCATAACAACAAACAAACTAGTAAATGCTCTTGTTGAGCATTGTCCTACATACCATGTCTCTATCATATTTCTCTGTAGGTGTCCATAGCGTATAATTCAGCTTCAGCCATCAGAAAGACCAGCGAGTTCATAGGGCACTAACGTACCTACTTAGGAGTCGAAATAATTTATCATGCTGTCACGTGATGAATCCAGCCAACTACTTATGCTGCAGATGGAAGTGAAACGCTTTGCAAGTGTCTTCGGAAGTGGTCGATGATATAGAGAATATATGAAAATATTCAAATTTGCATTCAACGTCAGTATTATATCATAATAAATTGGATTCTAATTGCTGAATATCTTTGATGTCTGTTTATATTTCTTTGTAAAAATTGTGATTTACTGTTTAGTTCCTGTTTGCCAGACAGTAAGTGGAGTAGATCTTACGATGCATATACAAGTACTTCTCCGAAAGATGAACAAGTACCTACCTAAGTACCATTTCAGAAATATGTTATTATGTATTTTTTCACTATTTCTTTCTTCGAAATGAAAGCGTATGTAAAAGTCTCTAGCCTGAAATATTTATATTTGATAACTTGATCATGAATAGATTCAATCCATCAGGTCATTTTTGTGCCAAAGTGCCGATACAGTTTAGCGATCCGTAATTTCAAAATTGTATTTGCTTTAGAGGAACAATGAATGATAGTTGTCCAGAATCTTCGACTTTGTGTTAAAGAACCTCTTGGTATATGTAAGACTCATTACTACTAAATTAAGTGCAGAGGGTTATGGCTACCAGAGCACGCAACGCAACTGACAGAATCTTCCATCCACGGTCGTAAATGAGAACTAACTAACCTAACCTTAAATTAGGTTTATGATTCTTATGTCAGTCTTATGGTAGGAGAATGTTTTGTTAATTATTTTAATACGGTATTAGCTAATACTGAACTAACATTGGATTATGAATACAGCTGTCAGAGTTTGTCAAGATAAGTTTGCATATTTAAATGAAAATGGCAGAAGAGGCCCAAATCTATTAAACTAACAGTACCTAAGTACTTGACACTGACAATACTGACATATTTGTAAAGGAGCTAAATCACTTTCAAAAAGAGATGTTTGACATTAAACGTAAAAGAGAAGAAGAACAAACCTCAAAATAGCAATCAGCCGATCTAATCGAAGACATATGTTTATGACGTAAAAATTTTATTTCACCTGGTTAACAAGCGAAAAAAGAGATAGACAAGGTATGACGAAACCCCATTCGATGGGTATTCAAACTATATCTATAATAAGTCTTTCTTACAAAACCATTATACAGGGTGTCCCAAAAATTACCTGCCAAACTTCACCAGCGGATTCTAAGTTTAAAAATAATGCAAAAAGTTCCAATAAACATACTTAGGTCGAAAAATGGGTAACCAATTGTCAAATAAGTCTAGTCTATGGCTACTGTGATCTCAAATTCTTTGATTTACACTTGAGACAAGTAATAAAACTGTTGAATCGAATATACTAGGAAGCGGTTCATCCTAGTAAGGTTCGATAACAGTACCTGTTTTTAGTAGAAAATTTCAAGTTTACGACAAAATTTTGAAAAAGCCACATTCCAACAAGTTAAGGTAGTTCTTGTCCCAACGCAGGCTTGTTTGATGCATACCTATTTAAAATTTTGAAATTGCAATTAGCCTATCATGTTGTGAGTCAAAACAGTAGAATCCTAAATTTTCGCTCTATTATCTTCATTAGTTTTGGAGATATTGAATAAAATCCATCTTCAGAAGCGTACAAAAGGGTTAACTTCTTTAACGAACATTTTTCGACCTATTTTTATTGGAACTTTTTACATTATTTTTAAACTTAGAATCCGCTGGTGAAGTTTGACAGGCTAATTTTGAGACACCCTGTATTATTTTAAATAATAAAATATCGTGGAAAGAAACGATGTGCAAGACCACAGTATACATATATATATATATATATATATATATATATATATATATATATATATAACGCCCATATAGAATTTATTGCAAAATAGCTTCGGACATGCTTGCAGAAGCTCAACATTCTACTGCTGTTTGGACCCAGACCTAAAATTATCAATCGCTTAATTATGATGATTAGGAAAATCTGTAAATTTGCGAAAATTCTGGAAAATGGAGCGTTTTCCTTCAAGGCCCTTCTCTTGACTGTATAGGTCTTTGGACAGGATCTATGCCCCAGTTCGTCAAGAAAATGTCTGAAACTCGCAGCAGTTTTTGCGCAAATTTCCATCCAGTAACAATTACTATAGGCTTCAAATAAATTTATCCTGTTAGTAAAATATTCATATACCTAACTGTATATATATTGCCGTTCGTGTATAGGTACACGAATAATTAGTTTGCTTATATAACAATATTTACTTTGATAAATTGTGAACCTATTAGTTATTAGGTGTAATGTTTAATGTAATATTTCTTTTGAGTATACATTAAAACATGTTGATACCTATATACCTCTACCCATTGCCCTTCGATGAAATTGATACGGTAATTGGCTAGTTAGTGTTATAATTATATAGGTATATTTTTTATTTATCTATAAGGCCTATCTGTAGCGTAATTATTTCGTTTTCCAGGATTTCATGACCAATAACTAGATATATAAGTGGGTATAGGTATGATATAAACACACTTGACTAATGAGACGTCAAGTGTAATCAATTTGTTGGTAATGAAGCTGTTTATTTTGACTAATTGTTATTCATATATTGATATATTTAGGTAGTTATAGCTATACAACTGTCGTATGAATTTCGTATCGGTTATCTATTGAAACTAACATAGTGCTGGGCACAGCCATAAATTTTAAATTTTTTAACTATAAAATGTAGGTACCTATATAGGTAAAGACCTATCTAGTTTTGCCTTGTATTTGTTCTTGATTGTCTACGACTTCTTATCACCTGATTCCAATAATACCTATATATAGATATCTAACCAATAATTAAAGCGTAATTCCGTTCCCGACAGTAGAACCTCATTAGTGTACCTAAATTTAATGAATTACGGTCGAATTTCGACTGAATCTGATCGCAAATAATGATTAATTATAGGTCAGGATGAGGGTAATGGATAGGTACTAGCAGTGTCTTGAACCATTGAATTAGCATAAATATCGCTATAAGAAAAGAGACAAAATGGTATAACTTTCATTTCATCAGTCAACTGTCTTTGATACAACTGGAAGTTCTAGTTGTTTTTTCCCAATATCGAATATCTACATTATTTGAAATAGGTACCTACTATGTACCTACACTTTTACAGCTCCATAACTATAGGATGAAAATAGAAACCTTCAAAGGTAGCTATCAACGTAGTTTTACTTTGATGATCATGTCATAACCCTATCTGAAGTTTGCAGTAATGAGGAGAGAAGATAATTATTAACTTTTTAAATTTTGCTCCTTACTAAGCCGCATCGAGGCAGCGTGGTAAGATACCTACGTCTTAAAACCCCCTTGATCTGGTCGAATGGTATGACCTTGAAGACATATTGGTGGTTTGGAGTCCAGCTCAAACTGTTGTTGTTGTTGCCAGTTAACAACAATGCCAAGACAGTGAAAGGCAGGCTGTTCAGTATTGGACAAGAAAAGGGGCCGATGAAGACTAAGAAATGCAAAAAATATTTGTTCTATTGGTACCATTGTAGGTACCTACTAGTAATTTTGTAAGTTGTAGGTACAAGGGGTGAAAATTGTTTTGATAGAGTTGGCCCTTTACTTATCATTTTTGGGTGTCAACGGGATGACAGTAATTTCTCGTAAACTTGACCATAGCTTTGACGTCGGACAAAAATTACCTTTTGCATTTTTTTAATTCAAAAAATCACTCATTAAAGGTACAGGTAGATATGTGAATGTCGTTCGAAATATATTGATTCATACAATTTCTAGCTAAAAAAAATATAGTCAAGTGCGAGCCGGGCTCATATGGAGAGGGTTCCGTACTTGAGCTTTTCTTGAAAACATTGAATGAAGGCCTATATTTGGTATTCTTTTCAAAATTGTACGCTCAGTAGATTCGGAGTTGGGGCATTGGTCAATTATTGTATATTTTCCCTAATATCTGCTAAGATGCTCATTTTAGGCTAATGAAAATAAAAATATTTTTCACTCAAAATTGGACCGACTTTCCTAGTTGGTGCACTAAAAAATACAAAATACTTTATATATAAATATTAATTCTGTTGGTGCTAGTACTTTTGAAGTTATGAAATTGTCATTAGATGGGAGAGTTTTGACACCAACTTCAAAAGTACCTACCAGCACCAATATAATTAATATTATTTTGTATTTTTCAGTGCAACAAATTTTGAGTATAACATTAGTCATAAGAATCTTTGAATATTCACTAATATCAAAGAAGATAGATCCTATTACCCATGTATACTTATTATTTGCTTGTACTTATTATTATGAGATGTCAGAACAGCTAGAAAAAATGTCTAATTTGGATGCTGCTACAAATAATTTTCACAAAAAATTGCCCCTTCGACATAGCGGAAATACAGATATTTCAGTCTTTGCCATTGCTGCAACTCGAAAACCGTCGCTCTTTTGACAAAAAAAATCAATTCAATTGAAAAATGTTCCTGGATATGGTATCACATTTTTGATTTTCGAGAAAAAAATGCCCATTCCAATCCCTTTGTTGGCGGGTTTTAGAGGGAAAAATAATCGAATTTGAGTTTTTCTAAATATGGAACCATTTCTCAATTCTCTCCCTATGGTTAAGAGGGTTACCCATACTGGTGGTTTAATGCTTGAATTTATAAGACGCTTTTATTCTAAACTTAAAATAAAAGCAATGTTTAAATTTTTATCAGGATCCGTCGGCTGAAGATATTATTCACACAAACATATTATAATAATTACCTATTAAAACAACAATGTTCATCATATTTATCAATTATATTTTTTTTTGTTTGAAAAATTAACTTCCGCCAACATACGAACCTAAATATGTTATGTAGCTGGTATATCGATTTTTTGTGAATCTAAATATTGACTATAACGTTTACTGATAATTAAATTCATATGTTATACATAATCCCAATAATTCAAGTAGGTAGGTAGGTATATATATTATATGTACAATATTTATAAAATATAACATAGTACCTAGATAATGTCCTTCTATAAAATATGTTACGTTCAACGTATGCATATATTTTAAAATGTAACAATATATATGTAGGTATTTTCCAACTTATAGATAGGTACCTAGAGAGTTGACATAAGGTGTGGTTTATTATTTATTTAAGATATATTTTTTTCTTCTAAATTAGGTAATAATTATCGACATGTTTATATAATTTTTATTCATTTATATAATTGATTTCAATTAATTCAAGCAGAAAGTATCTACCTAAGTAACTGTATATCTCAAAAGCTGGTAACTAGGTTACCTATTCAAAATGATTTAGATCAAAGTTTTTTCTATTTGAAATGAGCGATTACCTATCACAGAATATATTGAATGAATATTTTTCAGAAAAAATTGGACCGACTTTATAGTTGGTGCACTGAAAAATACAAAGTAATATTAATTCTATTGTTGCTGGTACTTCTGAAGCTGAGCCGTTGTAGGTAATTTGTTGTTGTAGGCACCAACTCCAAAAGTACCAGCACCAATAGAATTAATATTATTTCGTATTTTTCAGTGCACCAACTATAAAGTGGGTAAAATTTTTTAAAGAAATATTCGTTTCACACTTTTGAGTGTAACATTAGTCATGAAAATTGTTGAACGTTCCATACGTAGGTATACCTAAAGCTTAATTAGGAGATCTCAAAATATAGCGGCGCAGATACATCTACCTACATATTTCCGACTTTACTGCGGTAACTCGTAAACCGTAACTCTTTTGAAAAAAAAAACAATTTAAATCTACATATAATCTCTTCTTTAATTTGGCAGTCTAATTTTTTCAATTTTTTAAAAAATTGTCACTTCCACATAGCGGAAATACACACACCTACCTATCACATTATTTCAGATTTTGCCAATGCTGTAACTCGAAAACCGTATCTAACTGTTTTGAAAAAATATTCAATTTAAACGTTTCCAGATATGATCCCCTTTCTAATTGTTCAATATCGAATTTTCGATTCTAGGAAAAATGTGCCCCTTCCATATAGCTGAAACATGAGCTGAAACACATACCTATTTCAGACTGTAACGCGGAAACCTGTGATTATTTTTAAAAATGTCCAATTTAAATGTTTTTGCATATGGAATTTTCGTTAATTCTGCCGTTTCGGATTTTAAATTTTCATGAGAAATTGCCTCCACCACCCCTTTTGGGGGGTATTTTTGAGGAAAAGGGCATGTCCAATAATGCTTTTTTCTAAATGAGACCAACTCTCAATACCTACTGCTCTCTCAAATGAAAAAAAATATCAAAATGGGAGCACGGTTACTGTGCAAAAGTCACGAACAAAAATATATATATATATATATATATATATATATATATATATATATATATATATATATAGGTATATATAAATAAACATGCAGACAGTCGAATTGTATACCTCCTCTGTTTGGGAAGTCGGTCAAAAAGAGTCCAGGTATCTACTTACATTAAATGGAAGAAAAAATGTAGGTACCTACCTATAGCTAAGGACCGATTTATTTTTATTATATTATATTTATTATTATTTAATCAAATTTAATCTCCCATTAAATTTAAAGCTAGATACATTAACAATTTCATATTTTTATTTTGATTGACCTTACCTACCTAATTATAATTAAATTAAATTGACATTATAAAAGTTAAGTAAGAAGATTCAAAATTTTTATTCGGTCACACAAATTGAAGAATTAGATAGGACCTAACTCATCTCCCATTAGTGATTGATATTATAAAATCGCCTCTAAATGTTTTCGTTTCTTTCACAATTTAAGTAGGTATTTGTTTCGGAAAATAGTTTTCGACAATAATTTTCGTTACAAATTATATCTAGGTATCTATCAACCTTTAAAAAACATTGGCTCGATACCTACCTGAGTGTTCATATTTTTTTTTAGTCTGGTCTGGATGACCTCCACTTTGCGAATACTTGTTTGATCATCGATCATCATTCTATTTAGAGATTTTTGTACGACAGCTACTAGATATTTTGATCACGATGTAGGTAGGTACCTATCTTCCATAACACAGTGTTTCAAACAAAATTATCCTGAAGCATCCAAAATCTGGCAAAACGTCGACGGAAAGATTTTGTTTAGAGAAAAATTTTTCCAGAATGCACGATCGCAGTAAATACATTTGTATAAACATTCAAACATGGTTAATTTATTACTTGTACCTAAATATTAACTGTTAAAAGCTACTGGTTTATACTAAGTAATTATTGATATTTTTGTAGAAACTCTATCGCGGAGGGCTGTAGACAAATAGACACTATTTTGAGTGATGAAACTGTAGCTGATGATGTCTGGTGTTAATTGTGGGTATAAATATTGGTTCGTCGGCATCCTGATCTTTGCTGGCCATGGTATACCTACGTAATAGGTATAGGTAGGTACGGTAGCTGTTGGCGCGCCCGGGTGTCACTATTAGCACCCCGATGTTAACTGCTGGAGACGACTAGGCCCACCATCCGGGACCACCACACACCGCCTTAAGCTCAACCGACAAGTTCACAATTTATGGTTTATATAAGTATTATATAGGTAAGTAACTTTTTTCAAGAGAAATGCCTTTTTATAAAAACAACGAGAAAAACAACAACTTAGTTTACACATGTGACCTAGGTATGTCATTTTGTCAGCTATGGACTTTTTAGCATTTTGACCGAATATGAAAAACAGAGAAGGTTTACAATTCAATTGTATACCTACCTCTGTTCGCTTTTTGACCGACTTCGCAAACGGAGAAGGTATACAATTCGACTGTAGGTTTTTTTTTATTTGTTCGCGACATTTGCATAGTACTAAACGTGCTCCGAATTTGATGATTTTTTTTTTCATTTGAGAGAGGAGCTTTGAGAATTGGACCCATTCAAGAAAAAAATCAATATTAGACATGCCCATTCCCTCAAAAACATCCCTCAAATTGTGTGGTGGGGACAATTTTTTCCGGAATTTGAAAATCCGAGACCGCAGAATTGAAGAAGATTCCATATCCGGAAACGTTTAAACTGGACATTTGTTAAAAAAATCACAGGTTTCGGCGTTACATTCTGAAATATGTGTGGAAGGAGCAATTTTTTCTGAGAATCGAAAATTCTAGATTTGAGAATTACAAAAGGGACCATATCCGGAAACGTTTAAATTGAATATTTTTTGAAAACGGATACGGTTTTCGAGTTACAGCGATGGTAAAGTCTGAAATATGTGATAGGTATTTCCGCTATGTGGAAGAGGCCATTTTTTTCGAAAATTGATAAGATGAGGCGGCCAAATTAAAGAGGATATTATATATAGGTATCGAGATTTAAATTGAAAAAAATTTGGTTTCAAAAGAGTTACGGGTTTCGTGTTATAGCAGTGAAGTCTGGAATATGTACGTATATCTGCGCCGAAATGTTTTGAGATCTCTGAATAATGACAGTTAGGTAGAAGCTAAGCCTTATTCATACATGGTCATCCTATAAGTAGGTACTATCTTCTTTGGTATTCGTGAACCTTCAACAATTTTTGTCACTTTTTCACTCAAAAGTGTGAAATAAATATTTTGTACAAAAACTCGACCGACTTTCTGAGTTGGTGCTCTGAAAAAGACAAAAAAATATTAATTTTATTGGTGCTGGTAGGTACTACTTGTGGAGTTGGTGGCTACAACAACAAACTACAACGGCACAACTGCAATAGAACCAACCAATAGAATTAATATTATTTTGTGTTTTTAAGAGCACCAACTGATAAAGTTGGTCCAGATTTTTCTGAAAAATATTTATTTATCTATATACGCGCCTTTTGTATGGTAATCGTGCACCGATTTGGATTATTCTTTTTTCCTTGGAAAGAAGAATGTTGAGATAAGGTACCACACTAAAAAAATCCAGCACCTCCTTCCCCCCAAAATAGTGTGGAAGGGACAACATTCTTTGAAAAACAACATTTAAATTGAACAATTTTACAAAAACCAAGGGTTTCCGAGTTTATAAAACTAGCAAAGTACAATATTACCTATTATAGCTATCACTATATTTTTAAATCATTTAATATACCTATGTTTACTTCCATCCAACAATTTTCATATCAAATGAAACATAAAAAATAGTAAATAAATATACTTATGTAGGTAAGTATCTAAGGATCGACTTTATTCAAAGAAAAATTCAAAATCAGGTAAATTCAATTATTTTGAATTTACTTATCAGTGCACCAACTAATAAATTCGCTCCCACTTTTTGTAAAAAAATATTGAAGTAGGTAAGTATTATAATTTAAATTGTAAATGTGATAAAATAAAAGGAATACCTAAATGAAGTTAAATACCTTGGTGATATACCTACCTATCTACTGGATAAAAATTGGAAGAAAAATATTTCTACTTAAGTAGTACCTACCTATCTACCTAAATATTTTAGATTCAACATTTACCTGGAGCTAGAGTCGACCAAGTAAGGGACAAATTCGACTGTGTATACTTAGCTCCCATAACTTTTTGACCGACTTCCCAAATCGAGGCTTGTAGGTACTTGTTATTATGTAATTATTCACAGATCTCAAAATATTGCGGCGGAAATTCGCATAGGTAGGCAAGTAATTCAGATTTTACCACTGCTCTCGAAAACCTTAACTCTATGGAAAAAATGTTCAAATTTTCGAAAGAAATTACGCCCCCCATATACCTAGCAGGAATACCTATACATATTTCAGATTTTAACATGTTCAATTTCAATGTTTCCAAATATTGCCTTATCTTTAATTTTGTCGTCTGAGATTTTCGATTTTTGAGAGAAATTGCCCCTTCTGAAGCGGTTTTTTGAGGAAAGGAGATGCCGGATTGAATTTTTATGAATATCGGACCATTTCTTTCTCTAGACTCCTTTTTTAAATGAATCAAAAGGCGAGCACAAACAAAAAAAAAGCAGACAGTCGAATTGTGGGTATACCTCAAAGATTACAATAATAATAGGATAAGAACTAGGTATCTTCTTTGGTATTAGTGAACGTTCAACGATTTTCATGACTATAGTTGTCACAGACAAAAAGTGTGAAATAAACAAAAGACTGGACCAACGTTTTCAGTTGGTGCACTGAAAAATACAAAATAATATTACTTCTACTGTCGCTCATACCTACTTTTGAAGTTGTACATCTCCAGTTAGATTGAAAATTTTGGCACCAACTACACAGGTACCAGCACCAATTGAATTAATATTATTGTGTATTTTTCAGTGCACCAACAGGTAAATAAAGTCGGTCCAATGTTTGGTATAAATATCTATTTAGGTGCATGTTACTTCAGGAAAATCTATGTGTAAGTATTTAGGTAGGTAGTTACCTACGGAACTCCCACTTTACAGCTATTTTCAGATAGTTAGATGCAAAACTTTCTTAGTTAGATAAGTAGGTATCTAACTAGGTACTCTGCAATATTCTAGATTGTGGACTCAAGCAAACCGTATTGCTCAGAAATATTAAGTTTGAAAAAATATTTAATCTTAAATAGGTAAAGCGGTAGAGGTAGTTACCTGAATTGTGCAATTAAATACGCATTCTACCTATATAAATTACCAACATAAAATAGCAGCGTGGACATAATATATACTCTGACTTGGAAAAAAATTTGCATAATTAATTATTCATATAAAATATAATTCTACAGAATGTTTATTTAATGAGAAAATAACTGAACAAGTAGTATAATAAAATTTAAATAATCTTTGCATATGCATGAAGTTGAGTTTCGTTCACACTTTTTCTAAACTTCTGATTCTACATACCTACCTATACCTATTTTTTTCTTGCATCTACGATAGTGGAATATTTCTACTTCGATGCTGAATCAATAGTTTTCAAGCACAAAATAGTCGTGATATTTTTGGGCAAATGATTGGTAGGCGGTAGGTATTTTTTGTATACTAGGTAATACTACTAATAGCCAGGTATCTAATACTTATTCAGAGTTGATCACGAGGTGATATTTTTAATGATGCGATTTAGATAGGTAGGTATATCTAGATTCTTTTACTAGATAGAGTTTAATCTTTGTAATACAAATTTAAAGAAAACTATAGTTACCTACAAAGGCAGTTGAGACCAAATTTATCAAGTAGGTACACTAAGGTTAATATTCTCACAAGCTTCTTTTTGAAGATAGGTAAATCCAACATTAAAAAAATCATATTTTTTGTGGTTGGACATAGGTAGGTATAATTCAAAGTTATATACCTATTTTAAAATAACAAACGAAAAGGAGACTGACGTTGTAAAAATTAATAAAAAAATCACTATTTTTATTCCGTCATCAAGAAAGGTATGAGTTATCTACACAATTTGAAAAATCAACTAATCCCCCACTATAGGGATTCATTAAAAAATCGGCCCTTATATGAAGCATTTTCATAACATTTAGCGCGCCAATACTACAAATATCTACACATAATACCTAGTGTTAATTTGGTCATACATTAGGTATCAAAAAGGTGTCTATACATTCTGTCATATGAAAAATACAGGGTCGAGTTATGCTCCTTGAAGGATACCTGCATCAGCACAGCAAGCAGATGATACATATCTCAAAAACAATGGAAAAAACAGGAGACTTACTGTTTTGTGAATCCATGGAGCAGGAATCGCCTAGGGGATGTGGGTTCATGACGAGGCTTGGCTGGACCAAACCCCTATGATGCATCGGTAACTGGTGCATTGCCAGCCCACCTTGCTCTGACATCACCATACGAACAACACTTCTTGAAACTTGTTCTGTCGTGAACAACAATTAATAAATTTAACCTAACCTAACTAAATGTGTATCTGTCAATTATTCAAAATATGCCGTCACGAATCAGCACACAACAATTCTCATCGTCACACTGGTATCTGTCATAACAATAAGGATGTTGAGATAACCCGACGGGTAGACGGAGACACATCCACACGCCACCACTGACAACGTAGGCGACCACAGCCAACTAATGCTACTACACGACTAAAAGGAGCGAGGTGCAGGCTGAGCCGGTCGGCAACGATCGGTCGGATCGCGAGCGTTACACTCTTTGCCCCACCACTGGCTGTGTGTGCCACGCCTACCGCGTTTGCGTGTTCTTGCTGTTGATTGGTGCGCTGCGCCGATAGCAAGAGCACAAAATGGTTGGTCGATGATCAATAACTGCCTTCGGATCCCCTCGCCTGCTGTTTCTGGCTCTTCTATATGCCCGTCTTTGTTAGTCATGTAAATTTAACCTTGTTGGCTACTGAATTTTAAATTTGCTTTAAGGACACAGGGATTTCTGTTCTGCGGACGGGTTATAATATGGGAGAGTTTTTTTCTTCTATTTTCTTATTCTTTGATTCTGAGAACACCGAGTTTTGCGGTTTGCCATAAGCACTACCTGCGCGAAGCATATAGGTAGGTAAGTATATCTACATATTTGATATGTAGAGGGATATCTACCGAATTTTATCTATGTGTTTGGAATCGGTTCGGTGATTAGAATTTATCGGAAACTTTCAAGCATGCCTATCTTGCCTACTATACCTATACCCAATTCTCTGGATTTCCATAAGACTACTTAACTAGATACGTATACCTACCTAGGTATGCCTGGGTATAGTTAGGTAGGTAGGCACCTACTTAGATCAATTAATTACTTAGACTTAATATAACCTACCTTAATATTTGTAGTGGTATCGGAAAATAGTTTATTTAAGTCTTAGATACGTAGAACCTACAATCAAATTAAGTCTAACATCTTTAGATAAAAAAATATTGAAGATACTAACTCGTAGATACACTTATACTTACCTATAGTTTATTTATTTAGGTAAAGTGGGGAGAGTTGGACCACCTTTTGAAAAACTATATATATCTTTTTTATTAACATAAATAAAAATTCATTCTAAACGGGAAATGATAACTTAAACTGAATAGTTCCTTCTGAGACAGTAGATGAAACCAATTATGAAACTCTGGTTTAGAAAAAAATTATAAACAAAAACTTTAAATTGGTCCGTCTCTCCTGCTCATTGCAGGATAGATGGAGCTCCTGGGTCAGGAGAGATGGACCTCATTTCTGCCTCCTATTCTTTTTATTGTCTTGAGCTTTGCAACTCTGGCACGTATCTTCGTAGGTCGTACAACTTTCATGTAGCCAGCGGATACATATTGGATACTATCCAATCGTCCTTCTTCGTTGTTTCATAATAATTTTCACCACATCCATCACACTGGTTTTCGTAATCAAGAATATCTTCATCACCGCTTGAGGAATCATCCAAAATTATATCAAAAGAGTCTGACGAGGAAGAGTCTCGCCTAAGTTTCTTTGGTCGTTTTCTAGTCCTTGGATCAGCTTTGGTCAGTTTTGTAGTCCTTGTTTTAGATTTCGTAAGTTTTTTCTTTGACAATTTCTGACGCCTCATCTCCATATGTTCAGGGAAGTTAGAATGCCCGTGAGATTGGCACGAACTTTTCTTGCGGCCTGTTTTATTATAACAGGTGAAGGTGACATAATATCAAGTACTGTTCCTGGTGTTAAAGCATCTTCAGTGCCTTCCCGTCGATCTGGAAGATTCTGCGACTCCATCCCAGATGAATTTTGTCGTGACAATACTGGCGAAGTTGGAACTTTCTTGGGTGGAGAGTCCCTTACTGGGGCGTTTCTTTTCCGAGTGTACACGTTTGGCATTTTCTGCAACAATAAAAGAATAGGTCCATCTCTCCTCCAAACTGCTGGTCCATCTATCCTCCACTTGAGAGGACAGATGGACCTGGGAATTACTTTACACCGGAATATTCAAACACATTCTTTTTTTAGGTTAGGATTACATCAACACACGTGCGCGTCGATAAAACATATAAAATAGTCCCTGAAACTTAAGTGAACTTCACAAACTCACTTAGTAAGTCACACCCAAATAATTTTTCGCGGATCGAAAACCGATTTTTGCTTAATAAGTAAAAACAAATCCATAGATTACCACATTTTACTGTACCCTGTTGCGAACTGATGCTGGTGTTATAATGTAGCTAGATCAAGCACGCATTGCTCAAGTGATTTGCGCATATCGCAAGTGGTCCGTCTCTCCGACTGGTCCAACTCTCCCCACTTTACCCTATATAGGTAGCAACAAATAAAAACATTATTTAGGTTTTTCAACTTCCACTTTTATTCAAGTTTAGGTAGAACATTGAGTAGGTATACTCAGATACCTACCTATCCATAAAAATATTTAGAACCGCTTACCTACTTATTTTTACTTACCTACAAGTTTTCAAGCGCGCGTTCTTGTGCATCGTTAAGTAGGTATAGGTAATGCCACTAAGTAGGAACCTAGGTACCTATTTCTTTATCTTTACAAAACGTGCAAGTAGGTACCTACCTACCTATCTATAGGCAACTATTGTGGATTATTAACTTTTTCTACGAACATTCAATATTGATTCCATGACGAAACATTCACAATGTCTTCAAGATTATTAACATTTAAGAAAATTCTCCTACCTTGAGTAGGTAGGGAGGTACCTACTTCTAAGACAATGATATGATGATCATGAAGGTGTATCTAGTGATATGCAAAGCAAGACCAAGACCGATAGGTATGGTCATGGTCTTGCATAGACGGTCTTGGTCTTGCTGCATGACTTACAAGATACTGGCAAAGATTTTGGACTTGTTATACTGCTCGATTCTAAACCGTAACCGGTAAATTCAAACGAAGAAGAACCCTGCTATATTCATCTAAAGGAGGTAGGTATGTACCTAATTGATAATCTTTTCAGATTGCATAAGGTATACCTACCTAAGTAAACCTATCTATCTAAGTAGGTAGGTATCTAGTTAAGGTAGGTACTTAGGTACCTATTATTGTTCGAAATTGATTGATACCTATTGACCGGATAAAAAATTTCAGTCATTGTCCAGAACAAACACTCCCGGTATTGTACCTAATGCTAGGTACCAAACCATTCAAAAATAGGTAGGTAGTAGGTAGGTAGGTACCTACCTAAGAACCTACCTATCCACTGAGAAGAGAACTGGGTGCACAAACTTAATTTAGAGTAAGGGAGATGCGTATACCTACCTAATTAATTATTATTCACCATTCACATACCTACCTAGATAAGAATCGTACCTATCTTACCTACTAGCGCGACATTGTCTGCTTGTGCTTTTTTGGTATCTTCCGTCGCACCGGAACAGTCATTTTTACCTACTACTTTCTTGCCATATTTTCATATGCCTACCTAGGTAAGTACCTACTCACAATTACCTACCTACCAAAATAACTCTGAATGGCTTTTCCTACAAATTTTCTGTTTGGTTGCGGAACTGCGGGAGTCTTGCAACAAGATCAAGACTTGGTTAGGTAGTCTTGGTAGGTATTGGTCTTGCATAGGTACCTAGACCAGTATTGCAGCATAGGTACCTACTGCCGACACATAAGTACCTACCTAGGAATCCAGTTCTTACGATGCCAGTAGAAATTTTTACTATGACAGCATAATGTAGCACGATGTAATAATAATAATAAAGGTCTTTATTGAACACAAGAAGGTAGGTACCTAAGATTGGGTTCAAAAGATAAACTTATGACATGTTAATTCTCGGTAAATAAGCCCTGTTACTACTTACCCCTTTAAGAACTAGGTATACCTAGCTCCTCGTTCTCCTAAATTGCAGGGCTGGAAAAAGTTACCTAGGTGATAAATAACTATCAAAAGGAGGAAGAATGAGACGAAAAAGAGATATCACTCAATTCAAATCATCTCTTAATGTACCTAATGGGTATAGGAAAATGGTAAGAAAAACAGTTGAAGGAAAAACACGAAACGTGGCAACAAATCTAAGTAGGTACCTAGGTACCTACCACATTTTAGTTTCTACCGACAATTCATGAGGCTTCAATTTTGGTGCCTATACTAACAAATTCAATACCCAAGAGCCTTGGTAGCTACTAAGAAATAATATCCAAAAACATAGATTTAAAGTTAAGAAAATGAAGCTAATAAATAGAAAACAGCAATTGAATCTAGATACTTAAGTAGGTATTAGGTATCTACCAAAAGGTAGGTAACTATTCCATTTCAAAAAGAGAGTAAGCAATGAATTATGATAATAAAAGGATCTCTACTGTATTATGACGCTTATAGAGCTCCTATGACCTCTTATAGCCCAGTGGGGATTTGTCATGCGTCATGCGATATTCTTACGATTCTATACGCGTTCATTCTGCTTACTTAGATAGATACCATGACGCGTATTCCATTCCTTTTTCCTCATTAATACCCATTCATTTACCTATATTTTCCACTTTACAGGTTCGTCTTTTGTTTTCACTTCTCTCTTTGTCCCAGAGTGTTTTTTCAGCAATCCTTCTAAGCACCTTCATTTCTGTTGTCTCTTGCAACCATTTAGTTTTGTATATGTGATTGTGTTTCTAAACATTCAGTCTGATTATCGTTTTATATATTCTGGTCTTAGTTTCGATTGTCATATTTTTATTATGCCATATAGGTATGTAAGTATTTCAAACATCCTGCCACTCTTGCTGCATTTGTTGTTTGCTCCCTTACCGCCTCCTCAAAATCGCCATATCCAGAAATTTCTATGCTGAGGTAGCTGAGTCTTCTTTCTTGTAAGATAACTTGTTCCTCAAACTCGAGTTTATACCTAACAGGCATTTTTGAAGCTGTCATATAGTATTTGGTTTTGGTAGTAGATAATTTCATGTAAAATATGCTTATGCTGTTTGAGTAAACTGGTAAAGGAGACTCTATAAGTCGTCTTCACTCTCAGCAAATACTTTTGCTTCATGTGCTTAACACAATACCTACTTACCTATCTATAGGTAGGTACCTACCTACTCCCTTCTTGGTGTTCCATTCTGTAATCCCGTAGTTCTCGCATGTTCCCATTTACTTCATCCATGATGATGTTGAATAGGAGATCACTTAAGGAATCTCCCTGTCGGATAACATTGCCCGACGGTATTGGTTCAGTGAGTTCTCCTTCCTTTTTTACCTAAATTTTGTTGGCTGCGAATATGTTGTTTATGGTTTTATTCAGGTACGTTCTAGATACCTATGGAATTTTTCATTTATAGAAAAGTTGGATAATAACATTGCTTACTATTCCTACCTAAGTGGTAATAATTAGTAGGTACCTACCTACCTACCAGAATATCTAATAATATAAATACTATTCAAATGCAAGAAACTTCTATTTTCCTTAAAATCTCACAGTTTGGTCATAGGTATATACCTACTCTTATATCCGCCCATGATTTCCAATGTTGCTTGATGCTCCACGCCCAAGCGTTGAGAATCTGCACTTTCAGAGGTTCTTACTTGTTAAATTAACGTTAGACTTTTCCTTAAAAATGCATGAGAACTACCTAAATAAGTGGGTATAGGTACCTACCTTCCTACTTCAAGATGCAAAAACGTCTGGATATAGACATCAAAGTGACACCGGATACCACAATTTAGTTTCTAGACAAGAAACTTAAAGTACAATGTTATAGGTATTATATCTTTAGGATTAGGTACTTCTTATAACAATCTCGGCAGTAATTGATATCATTATATTACCATATTATCAAATGCATACCAATATCATTACTTAGGTATAGGTAGGTAAGTTTATGTAATTGGCTAGGTACATGGCGCACGTTATGTATTATTTATTCACTAATGCCCCGATAAGCCTATCTTGTACTTGTACAATAAAAAAGATAATGAAAAACATAAACGAGAAGCATTCATTTCAATCAGCACCTTCACCTAGGTAGGTATCTAGATCGCACTTTTTGCCTCTTCTCTAGCTCTAGCTACTTCCTTTCGAAGTGCATTTCCCGTGACAATAGGTGTAGATATAGTGCGACCAGATATCTAAGAAGGTGTTAAATCACAAAACACTTGAGTTATCAGCAGGCAGTCTACCTGCCCAAGTCATTACATTTTGTTTTAAAGGTTGGTATAATGGGTTAAGATAGGTACCTAAATATTAATAAAAATCGCTTGAACATAATTGAGAAATGTTTTTTTAAGTAGGTATATACAATATGTTATGATTATGATATACCTATAACACAAAAACCTTTATTTCATGAGATATCTTAATCCGGACCTGGGAATGTTTCAAGGGACACACACTTTTATTGCTTGTCTATATTTCGAACAATAGGTAATCCTAATGAGGATCGTCGGCCAATATGGATTTACGACCTTCTTAGATTTCTGATTTTGTTGTCAATGTTGTTGTTAATAGGTTATGATAATCCCTTATCGACTTTTCAAATATTTGTCATACCTAAATAAACGAACTTGTAGCTTGTAGCTAATGCGATTGGTTGGTATTGACAAGTAACTTAAATACGAATCATAACCTATACAACCGTGATAATGCTTCTTGCCACTAAAAAGTTCCTAGTTGATGATGTAATCACATTGTTCATTTTATCAGAACAGCTGTTGAAAAGGAGAAAAATACCCGCAGTGCCTAGGTTTTTCAATGTTATTGAGTAGTTAGGATGTTGAAAAGTGATTGGCATACAGAATACAGAAATCATATGCGCTTTAAGTGCCTTCTATGGCTACAGCGTCTCAAACTTCTCACACTGAGGGGTTAGGTAAATTAGTACCCAACAATTCTTCGCCAACAATTTTTCGCCAATAATTCATACCCAAATCTAAAGGGAACAATCGTCGAGACAGCTTAACAGAAACACAGATGGGTACCTACAAATGTTTATTGAAAAATAGAAATGTGTCAAAATATAATAATTAGATATATATATATATATATATTTTCAATAAGAAATATTGTGAATAATACCTCTGATGTAATCAGGAGCAGAGTCTATATGATAGGTTAAAACAATTCGTTTTATTCGCTCGGCATAGTTCCGATTACCTATTTTGTTCTGCTTCTGTCCATCGTATCGGCTGATACAGGTACCTACTGCACAAAACGTAGGTACCTACTTCGTTAAAAATTTGTTCCTTTCTGAGACATTCCACAAACTTTCAAATATTGGGAGCAGCAATTTGAGATTCAAATCATCTAGGTATGCTAACTAACCTTCAACACCATTATTAGTCTTAGATAAATCCTGTTAGACGGTGTTATGTAAATTACACATTTTGTGCGAGAATTGTAGTGGTCTTCGTTGACTTCGTCTTCCTAGTTTGCCTATCTATGTATCCTCAAAATAGTCCAGAACTGGTTCAGCTTCTTGTGTCAAAATGTCGCTGTCGCACAATAGCTCGAAAAAAGCAACAACATCATCTGTTGGTACAAAAGCCAATGCCGACAACATTCGTACTTTCAACGCAAAATCGGCATCGATGTTATAAAAGGGGTATTAAATCCATCTTCGTTTTGGATAGGCTAGACCGATAAAGACATTGCGTAAATTGCAAGAAGCATCCTCTAAGTCAAACTCCAGGAAATTCAATTTCAACGGATTTGGTCATTGCTTTCTCAAAATTAGTAATTATAGACTCTGGTAATAATTTATCATTAATGTCTAATTATATTTTGTTCCCAATACCTATAGATTTCAGTGTGATACAATTATTTATCGTTATAACCTAGACGAAAACATGTAAATGCGAATTAATGTTGGAGGTATGAATTTCCGGCAAAGAATTGTTGGCAAAAAATTGTTGACGATGAATATGACGGTTACCCACACGGGTAGGTATACCTAGGCAATGTATTTTAAATGAGATAAATATATGTTTTACGTAAAATTGGACCGACGTTATTAGATGTGCACTGAAAAATACAAAATACCATTAATTCTATTGGTTCTCTTACTTTTGAAGTTGTGCAGTTGCAGTTAGATTGATAAATTTTAGCACCAACTTCACAAGTACCGGCACCAATAGAATTAATATTATTTTGAATTTTTCAGTGCACCAGCTAATAACGTCGGTCCTATTTTTTGTAAAAAATATTTATTTCACACTTTTGAGTGTAACATATTATTAGTCACGAAAATCGTTGAACGTTCACTAATACCAATGAAGATAGTAAGTACTTATCCTATTATCCACGAATATTCTTTGCTTGTAGTTGTTTTTATTATTGAGATCTCAAAACCTATCTACGGAAATACGCAAGTATTTTAGATGTTACCATTTTATCACCGCTTTAACTCGAAAATCGTAACTCTAAAATGTCCAATATAAATGTTGCTACTAATAATTAGGTCCTTCATTTAGTACCCGCAGATTTTCAATTTTCGTGAGAAATCGCTCTCTCCATATAGCAAAAATACACATATTTGAGAATTTAACATGCCTCTTAGGCGAAAACCGTATCTCTTTGAAAAAATGTTCAATTTGAACGTTTCCGGATATTGTCCTATCTTTACTTATAACAACTCGGATTTTCGATTTTCGAGAAAATTTGCGTTTTTATGAATAAGCCTTCCTGCCTATTATATCTATACCACTAGGGACAGATACATCCGCAAACAAAAATCACTCACGACAATTCTACCGTTATCAAAAAAATCTGAATATAAGAATTGTCTGAGCAAGTCGTGGGACCATTAATTTTTTTCAGATGATCAAGACTAAAAATTATCGTATTCAATTTTGACGTTGGAAGAACCGTTTAGCCAGAATATCGATAAACAGAAGATAGAAAATGTATAATTCACAAAATAAACATGAAATGCCTATTACATTTTGAATGATTTATTTTAAACAAAGTCAATTATTAATTGAATATTCATCATAAAAAAATCATTTATTGGAATAATAATTGATGGTAAAGTGTGAACATAAATTTCCGAAGATGTTCCATGTTGCTGCTGATCAGAAACGTTAGATATTTCTTGAAGAGTTGATTCCACAATTTTATCAGATGTTTTAATTTCTTTGGAAGAAGATGCACAATTCAATATTTGTTTAGAAATCTCAATTTTGTTATTCAAACTATCTTTTATATATGCTTCTGCTATGGAGGCAGATTTCCAGCCACCGTGACGTTTTATGGATGTAATGTTGCCCCCTGCATTGGCCAGAAGAGTTACAGAGCTTCTCCTGAAACATTGACTTGTGTAGCTCTTATAAGTACATGTCTTTTCCAAGCCAATTTGCAATCAAGCTGGGAATTTCTCCTATTTTATTTATCCCCACATGTTGGTTAATACATTTCCCTCTCGAATATTTCAAAAATAATCTGTTACTTTTTGTATGAGGCGGCCGTAGTGCTCTATCGATATAGGTAATTAGAATTTGAAACAGTAAATGTTCTTGCGCAATAGGTCTTCGTATCAGGTATTTTAACAATGAATATAGATCCAGCATCTTCAATGGCATCAACAGTTATATGTAATAATTCTTCACGGCGACAAGCACCGCTGATACCCAAAATTAGGACAACCTACAATTAAAAAATATTGAAATTAATACTAATCTTACAAAATTATGATTATATCTGTACCTACCTTATAAAGTAAATTTGTTTCGTCATCAGCACCTTCAATAAATTTATTGATATCATCCCTTGATAAAACTTTAGATTTCTTTCCTCGGTATCCAACGCTTTTGTTCTTAATGAGCGGGACCAATTTTGAAAACTTCCTTATATCAATATTTTCTTTTAAATTCAATGTACTTTTCAACATTGAGTAGACACTCCATAACGTAGGAGGTCTTATAATTTTTGATTTTTCCTAAAAATAGCATATAAGCACATTTTCAGAAACCTTTTTTACATGTTTCTTGTCGTACCATTCACGATATTGGTCATATGTTTACGTTTTTAGAGTAACGACAAAGAAAGATCACTGAATGCTGTGAAATTGTATTGGAAGTTGGAAGTATTTATTTTTAGATTTTAGATTTGTTCACTCTCATGCGCCATTATTAAAACACTCATTTTACGCACTTGATACAAAAAACTATTCTTTACACTTGATTTAACGCTGGGTAAGTAAAAAAGAGGACGCATCTAGTCAGGCTTTAGAAGGCACCATTCTTGAAAATTGGCCTGTCAATTAGATTGTTATCACTAGAAAAAAAATGACCAAGAAAAAAATATTAATTATTGTAGGTACCTATTTGTAGTTTTAAAAAGAGCTTTTGAAAATGTGAAAGATATGGTATAAAGAGGAGTGCCCTTAATTGGATAAAAAATTATTTAACCTACAAGTAGGTATCAGAACAACAAATTCAACACAACACGCTCAGGACAGCTTAAGACTTAGGTACTATGCACCATTGTTATTGTTATGTGTTATACTTACCTATATTAATGATTTAGGTATATCATTAGTTATAGGATTCTTCCTTCATTTTCTTTGCAGATGATACTTTGATCATGTAAAACAATATTAATGCTAGGCTCATAGACCGAATTCGGCCACTTACCGAAATGTTTCTTGCCTACAACGCGACGTGGACATATGTGTATAGTTCCTTCTTTAGAATAAAGCAAACGTGAGTATGTCCACGTCGCGTTCTGGATAAGAATTTCGGTCAGTGGCTGAAATCGGTCTTTGAGCGTAACATTAATAGCTAGTAAATACTAGATATGAATAACCAATGAAACATTTAAAGTGGATGTTTGATGAGGATTAAATTAAAGTTGAATAAATGATAAAATTTATTACAAAAAGGAAAGTTTGCATAAATTTCACAAAATATATTTGGTGAATTCAAATAAAAAGAACTGTGTAGGTACATACGCATATTTGTCCATTTCCAGATAGAGGTACGTCTATTTAAATATTTTTTAAAATCAGCCATTTTATTCGATTCCCATTTATATTTTTCGCGATCGCTACCCGTATAAACCGCTTAAAAGCGGTGGATTTTTTTTGCAAAAACAAAATAACAATATCTGTACCTATCTATGGATTTTGCGCTATGGATTATGGACGCAGGCTTTGGCGCGGTATTTTTTCTCTTATTTGCTTTCCACCAAAAGCTGACGGGTTTATTTTTAGATAATATTATTGATGGAAAAACGTCGAATCAATAAACATGGGGTTTCTAGGCAGGTAGGTACCTATATCTGACTATTTGAGTAAACAAGTTGAGCAATTTTATAGGACCGATGCACAAACAGTGAATAAACGTCAGTGTTTTTCCTTTTGACGTAAGTAAATACCTACTTAGATCACTTAGAGGTAAAGTTGTTTTTAGGTAAATTTACCAATATATATCAGTAACGTTTTTATGTAGTTACAAAATGGAAGACAAACTTTTTAAAATGTTCTATACATAATAGACAAGGAATTCATTATGGAAATCTCTAAAAATATGCTGCAAGTACCGCAGTGACCCTCGAGGTCCAAACTTTGAAATTTCTTGTAAATCTGAACAATTTATCACACCTACATAAGGGTTCCCGACTACAGTTGAATTCTGAAAAAGATAATTCTTTAGCTTCCATAAATTCTTATAGTTTCGATTTTTTTTTGATTTGACGTAGTTAAATTGCAGCTAGAAAATAAAATTTTAATCAAGAGAAATTGTTACACAGAATTTGATGAAAAAAAGGTGTAGAGAAATAAATTATGATAAAGAAGGGATAGCTAATGTATTCTGCCATATAAGCGCCACAATACAATAGAGATCCCTTCATTATCACAATTTATTACTATGCATCTTTCTCAAATGGAGTACCTATAGTTATATTTGACTATTGCCTAGAGCAGCTAATTGAACTGAAGCTGCATTTTTCCTTGTTAGGTAGGTATGTTATTTTATTGCAAAGTTAAAGAACACTTGCAAGTTTTATCTTATCAAAAGGACCACATTAGGTAGGTTACAGTATTTCCCAGAGAATATGATGAAATAATATAGAGGTCTCATTGCAAAGTCGTACTAGTAGCATTCCCTAATCTTACCTAGCTATGATTCAATGTATGAAATGTAAAGGTTGTGTACTATATGACTAATGCTCTTACGTGGAAAATACAATAAAGAAAAAGAAACTTTGATGCCTACTGAAGATTAATGAAGAGACCATATCTGGCAACATTTAAATTGAACATGTTTCCAAATTACCTACAGCAATTCTTCTTCTTCAAGTGCCGTCTCCGTTTCGAAGATTGGCAATCATCAGGACGATCTTCATTTTTGAGACCGCGGCTCTGAATAATTCGTTGTTTCTGCATCCAAACCACTCTCTAAGGTTCTTCAGCCATGAGTTTCGTCTCCTTCCTATGGATCTCTTTCCTTGGATTTTTCCTTGCATTTTCTCTCCCCTCATGGCATATCCTATATATTCCAATTTTATTCTCTGTATTGTTGGAATTATTTCTCTCTCCTTATACATTCGTCTCATCACTTCGACGTTGGTCACTCTCTCCACCCTAGAAATCCTCAGCATTCTCCGGTATATCCACATTTCAAATGCTTCCAGTCTCTTCACGTCAATCCCCTTCAGAGTCCATGCCTCCATCCCATAGTATAGATAGCACATAGCATCTCATTAGTCGTATTTTTAGCTGAGGGTTTAGATATCGACTGCAGAAAAGTTTCTTCATTCTTACAAATGTGCTCCTGGCCTGTTCTATTCTGATTCGTATTTCTTGGGAAATATCATTATTTTCATTAACGGTTGTGCCTAGGTATTTGTATTCTCTTACTCTTTCGGGTGATTATTTACATATATCCTACGAATGTCCTGAGGTGTTTTTGTTATCAGCATATATTTTGTTTTGCTTATGTTCAGTAATAGTCCATATTTTTCACTAGCTGTGACTATTCTATTAACTAGCGTCTGTAGATCTTCATGTGTTTCAGCTACAATAACAGTGTCGTCTGCGTATCTCAGATTATTTACTGTCACGCCGTTAATTTTAATGCCTATGTCCTTCTCCACAATTGCTGCCCGACAGCAATAGTAGGTACCTAAAGTCCGAAATATGTGTGTTAGGGCAATGTTTTTAAATATCTTAATATAAGTGATCATTCAACGATTTTGATGACTTTAATGATAAACTCAAAACTGAGAAATGAATTTTTCAAGTAACAAGTTTTAAGTGTTCCTGAGGCGTCATAGTATGGTGATGGTGAATTCATTCGGCTAAATCAATGAGTGTATTAGCAAATCGGAAGAAATTCAACAAATACGCAAAACTATGAGATTGTTGTATTCTTAAATTATATTTTAATAAGGTTTACAAACAAAACTGTAACTCGATATAAACTGTACAACAGTATTGTGATTTTCTTGTACCTAGGTACTAACTAAGTATGTTTTTTCTTTGTTGTCTGTTCCGGATGGACTACGTTTTTGTTAAAAATGACATTGACACTTATTTGTTTCTCGAATCGTATTTTCCAATAATACCGAGCTTCGTTTAATTTTTATCTCCATTCAATTACATTTCCGATTCCTATACCTAGTTCCAAATCGTCTATCTATATTATGGTCGTCAACGTTATCACTCGTATCTCATGTCTGCCTTCTTCTTTGGATCGCTTCAGTAAATAATAACATTTTAAATATCTAGTAGCTGCGTGACATAAACGTGTTTTGATTTGCGTGCATAATCCCTGCATTGGAAAAAAAACACCATCTTTGGAGGACGGTGTTATGTGCCGGTCTGTGTGTTATTTTTTTTGTTTTATTCAGCAACTATCTGCGTAATGTAGCGTTAAATCCATGTTTGTTGCATTATACATGAGTAGGTATATAAAAGGTGGCTCGAGAAACCGCTACCGAACACAACAACCAAAACGGGGAAGACCCTCTTCACGCCTACTTGCTCCACACTCCATTCTCACTTTATGGCGCTTATATTATACAGCCCAGCTTTGTCGGCGTTTTACCGGTAGGTACTTCGCTTCCCAAAGGTACTACCACTACGTACCAGTGGCGTAGTCATTTGTCAGAAATTAAAAAATAAACGCAAATATTGGAATATTGTTGATGTTAAAATTATGGTGATACTTAAGTACTTACTTATTACAAAAATATTATTGGTACTTACTTTTAATTTTGAAGCTGTGAAGTTAGAGAGAGGAATTTTAACATCAATTTCAAAAGTACCAGCACCAGTAGAATTAAGATGATTTCGTATTTTACAGACGAACTAATACAGTCGGTTCTATTTGTTTTAAAAAGTTGGTATGTTGGTCATAGAGATTATTGAACGTTCACTAATATTCAGTGACTTCATAATAACTATACCTACCTATAGTACCTAGTATCTACCTTCAATCATGAGTTTTCCTAATGCTGTTAGGTACTTATAAAACCTTGAAATACTCAGTTTAATCGATGCTGGAAATGATCTTCAGCTTAATGTTGTCAGGTGATCTTTGTAATTTTCGTAAAAATTTGGCCCCTTCACAACTTTTGGGATATTTTTGAGGGGGAAGGACATATTGGAGCATAGTTCAATAAGGACCATCTTTCAACTCTCCGCTTTTCTATGGAAAAAGAATCTTAAAATTGGTGCATTTAGGTACCTACCTACTGTGGCAAAACACAAGAACATATAGATAAAAAGCATAGGTACCTACCTACCTACATAGGTAGTAGAGTTCTAAGTTAATATAGCCACATCTTAAATAATACAAATAATTAAATCAAATTAGTAAATATATTTGTGTACCTACGACCTATCTTCCTACTGTTCCATTCAGAGCTATCTATTAAAACTTAATCTGTTAAATAATTGTTCTTAAAGATTTCTTTGCTCTCCACCCCTGTGCCATAAAATCTGTTCACTGCTCATACGCAGTTCACAAGCTCCTAAGCCATCGATAATCCTCCATTATATTCTAATTCTAATGCTATAATCATACACCACCGTCCTTTGTCAATGGACCGTGTATTTATTAATGTGACATTGAGCCCATATTTGTGTCGGATTCCTTCTTCTGGTTCGATGTGTCAGAATTCCTCTTTTTGAATCATTTCAAAAAAGGTCATTCACTTACACAGTTAGGTAATATATGGAATAATAAAAGGATTTTCTTATGTGAACTTCCACGATATATTTAAAACGTACGATTTCTCACAAAATTTGGCAAATACTTAGGTAACTAGGTGCCATCATAAAAAACGACTTTATAAATACAAAAACTAGGACCGACTTCATTAGATGATAAGATAATTTTAAATTATTTATACTAAATTACAAATGTCATAATACGTAAATCAAACAAAAAAATCTGATGTGTCCACTCACACGACTTTCCTACCGCTCGCAGGCAAATTCCAGTGAATAAATACATAGCGATAACAATAGCGGTAGTAAAGCAAAAATCCTCTGATCAAATCGTGCTACCACCCATTTTTTTTTTAGCATGTCAAGACAAACAATATTGGTCATGCAACATTTTTCGCCAAAATCTGAAGAAACATGTGGAAAATATGGAATTTTATTCAAGCATAACTTTTTTGTGCTTTTTCTCAGAGATGGCGCTGTATGTGGGTGGTTCAGGGCTCGCAGGAGAATACTTTAGGCAAGTTTAATCAAAATCCGTAGAGCCGTTTTTGCGCTACAGTTTCGAGCGAATCACGTTTTTTGGCTATAGCTCAGCACCCAGTGTATACAAGATTCTCATTCAGGGCCACCGGCGAGTGGTATTTGTACCAAACAAAATAAAAAAGAAAGCAACAAAATACACCGATCCGTTCCCGAGATAATGCTATCACAGACAGACAGACAGACGGACAAACCAGTGGCTGAAAATATGTTTATTAGACGTCAACATCTGTAAAAATATCGATACCAAAAATTTCACACGATTACAATACTTTCCTTATACAGCTACTATAAGTAGCGTAGGAAAGTAAAATACTAAATGTACCTATAGGTACAATGTAATAAATAGCTTTTTATAAAACTTCTTTATTACTTGGTTGACTAAAAAATAACGAAATAAGTAGTTTTTTTTATTTATTTATTTGAGCCCCTGAAGTATATAATGAGACTTACTTCGGCTAAATACACACTACATAGGTACCTACATTTTAATTACAATTGACTATATTCAAATATTCATTTCACAATTATCGAAAAACTGTAAGATTTATCTGCAGGCAGCTATATAGGATGAAGACAGGATGCTCTCCACATTAATTGGAAGCACCAGATTGATCTTTTTTAGTTGGTTCATAAGCACGTTTCTTTGGCTGTTGTACAGTCCACATTACCACAGAATGTGCTCTAGGTTTTCATGGCTTTTCCCACACTTACATTACATTACATTACATTACATTAAAATCTCAAATATGTGCATTTTTGCCATGTTGAGGGGGCAATTTCTTTCGAAAATTGAAAATCTGAGGCAATCAAATTAAAGACCAGATTATTTGCAGCAACATTTATATTGAACATTTTTTACAAAGAGTTACGGTTTTCGACCATTTTTGAATAGCCCATTCTCATTTAGCATAAACTTTCCAATTTTGAATAGTTAGTGCAAGAAGAAAATTTTTCGTATACAATCCGTGCTTTTAGGTGAAACGTAGGTATACTACTAGAATAAAAATGTCTAGAACCTAGTGCAAATCGCAGAGAATCAGATCCAAAGACAAATGAATGCCTCCAAGTTACACGCTAGAGTGGGCCACCGGGTCACCAACCACTCTCTGGTGTGCTCGGATAACTGTGCACTCATTAATCATTCAGGAAGTGTTTGTGTATCGCCAAATCGTATCATCATCTGTGTCGTGTTCTAGATAGAGTAGTAGGAGTAGGTAGTATTATAGTAGTAGTCGAGCCATGTCACGGCCGACTTGGCCGTAAACGTCAACAATTTCCGAAACATACAAAGTCAATTTGCTCGAGAACGGTGACTAAACAACAACAAGACCGACCAGAACAGTCCAAAGTGCCAGTGGTGTGATGGCTGGTGCATCCCGAACGGATTTAATGGCATAATCACCCGACTATCCCGGCACAAGAATTTTCGACCCATTTGGCAGCTCAGAGACACAGAACATTGAATTTAGCTTTATTAGATATACCTTCAGGGTTTGGATCAAGTATAGAACGAAGTATTTAAATATCTTTAATTGGGAATGGACGATAACGATTAAACTTTCCGGGCGAGTGCAATAACTCCCAATGCATCAATTGTGGTTTCTGTAATTTTATTGTACTTCCGGCTTAAGAGCCTCAGTTTTTTAATATTTAAATGAGACACCCTGTATATTTCTGCAGATTTCCGAAATTCTTGTTCTTTCGAATCCGTACTTACTGGTTTAGTGTAAAACATATTAAAAAAAATAATTGAATAAAAAAATTGTAATCGTGATATTAATTTTCGTGAATTTCTATTTAAGTAGGTTTCCGGCAGTTTGTTAGGTATAATTACATACTACGGTTATTTATCTAATAAAATAAGCATTATGATCCTCATCTCCCTTGTTACAATAATGCGTAAAAAATAATAATTTCACATTTTTACAAATTATTTACAATACTCTAGTACCTACTTGTATTTATGGATTCAAAAGAACAAGATCTATCGAAATCTGCAGAAATATACAGCGTTTCTGTCCGGAAGGTCCGAAGTCATTGAGTTTAAAAGTGAAATATTGCTAGCTATACTGTCACTTAATAAACTATAAAACACGCCATTTATATATAAAAATATTTTTTATAAAAAACTGGACCGACGTTATTAGTTGGTGCGCTGAAAAATGCAAAATAATATTAATTCTCTTGGTGCTGTTACTTTTGAAGTTGTGCAGTTGAAGTTAGATTGATAAATTTTGGCACCAACTTCACTAGTACCAGTAGCAAAAGAACTAATATTATTTTGTATTTTTCAGTGCACCAACTAATAACGTCGGTCGAATTTTTTGTAAAAAATATTTATTTCACCCTTTTGAGCGTAACATTAGTCACGAAAATCGTTGAACGTTCACTTATATCAGTGAAGATAGTACTTATCCTATTGTCCACGTATATTCTTTGCTTGTAGTTGTTATTATTAAGATCTCAAAACATCGCTGTGGAAATACGCATAAGTATTTTAGATGTTACCATTTTACTACCGCTGCAACTCGAAAACCGTAAGTCTAAGGAAAAAATGTTCATTATAAATGTTGCTACAAATAATTAGGTCTTTCAACTAGTAGGTACCTACCCACAGATTTTCAATTTTCGAAAGAAATCGCCCTCTCCACATAGCAAAAATACACATATTTGAGAATGTACATGCCTCTGACTCGATATTTTCTTATCTTTAATTATTCTTTCTCAGATTTTCGATTTTTGAAAACATTTTCTTACTCCACCCCCTTCGGGAGCGGTTTCCGGAGGAAAGGAGATTTCGTATTTGCGGTTTTATTTCTCAAGCATCCGTTTTCGAATGCATCAAAAATTATCAAAATCAGAGAACGATTACTATATAAAAGACGCGCACGAACCAAAAAAAAGCAGACAGTCGAATTGTATACCTCCTCCGTTCGGGGTTCGTCGGTCAAAACAATGAGTGTATTTCTGTACCCAAATACAAGAAGCTTTATCAGATGCATTGAGTGTCATGGTAACTGCCTTGAAAGTTTCATAATTATCGTACTTTTTGTGTTAAATTTACTTGGTGTCTTACTTTATCCCCTATGGTAGGATTCGCAGAAAGTGTCAAATCTAATATCTAATATAGTCAATGTTTTATATATAAGTATACATTGCGCTCGAAAAGTAGCAGATAAATTTAATAAAACCTAAAATGAGAGATTAAACGAGAATGGCTTGGAACTGTCCATTTTTGTTTTTGTTTTAGAGTTTTAATATGTAAAAAAGTAATATGCAGGATGTGTCAAAGAAAAGATATCACGTCATCGATATGATGGCCACAGGTTTTTGCATAAGGGGTCGTAAATTTCACTCATAATCACCATTGATTTCATATTTATAAAAATTCCAATCTGAAATCTCTATCTCTCTTGTTTAATCTCTCATTTTAGATTTTATTGAATTTATCTGCTACTTTTCGAGCACAGTGTATACTTATATATAAAACATTGACTATATTAGATATTAGATTTGACGCTTTCTGCGAATCCTACCAAAAAAATCTGATCGCTTCAGTAGATGATTGCTATACCTATACAGGTTTGGAATAAAGTAAGGCACGAAGTAAATTTAAAACAAAAAGAAAAAGGACGATAAATATGAAACTTTCAAGGCAGTTACCATGACGCTCAATGCATCTGATAAAGCTTCTTGTATTAGGGTACAGAAATACACACATTTTTTTACCGACGAACCCCGAACGGAGCAGGTATACAATTCGACTCTCTGCTTTTTTTGGTTCGTGCGCGCCTTTTATATAGTAATCGTTCTCTGATTTTGATAATTTTTGATTCATTTGAAAACGGAGGCTTGAGAAATGGTCTTATATTCGTAAAACCGAAAATACAAGATCTCCTTCCCTCCGAAAACAGCCCCCGAATGGGGTGGAAGGCGAATATGTTCTCAAAAGTCCGAAAATCTGAGACAGTAGAATTAAAGATAAGACAATATCCAGAAACTTGAATTGAATATTTTTTAAAAAGTGTTTTTGAGTCATAGCAACGTTAAAATCTAAAATAAGTAGGTACCTATGTGTATTTCTGCTATATGACGGAGGCAATTTCTTTGGAAAATTGAATGTCTGAGATGGCCAAATTATAGACCAGATTATTTGTAGCATTATTTAAATTGAACATTTTTTCCCTAGAGTTACGGTTTTCGACCATTTGGCCGCAGCCCATTCTCAGATAAATGAAAAATCAACAAACCGGAGGCATGTTTGATATAGATAAATAACTTTTTACAAAAATTAGGACCGACTTTATTATTTAAATAATGTTTTTGTGCATTTATAGGTAGATTTTTTGGTACCAACTATAAAAGTACCAGCATCAATATAATTTTATTTTGTATTTTTTAGTGGATACTGCAACCGATAAAGTCGATCCTACTTTTTGTAGAGAACTAAATCGTTAAAATTTTTGAAAAATGTTCCTTCAAAAGTTTCCGAAAAAGCTTTTCTCTTTAATTCTGCTGTCTCAAATTTTAGATTTTCTAACTTCTTATTCAAGACTCCTTCGAATTTATTAGATGAAATCATTTTCATCGACATAATCATCTCTTACAATTAAAAATTTAATTTGAAAGCCTTCTGTGTATTTTATCAAAACAATTGAAATCGAAAACCGTAACTGATGTCCCCTAAGAAACTTTAGAGTCTACCTCTTCTCTTCTCTAGCTTTTTCAGATTCCATTAAAACATTACTTGCGGAAATCCCTTTTCAAAATTACTTCAATCCATTAACAAAAATAAGTGCAAATGTAAAAATTATGGCGATTATTATTCCTCAATCACCACGCGCCTTATCAGCTTCTTCATCTGAAACTTAAAATTATAGAAGTCATCAAGAGATAATTCCTTATAATTACCAATCGAGTTTAGAACAGAAAAAGAAGAACAAGAGATCCGTTTGTTATTGTTGCTGTGCTTTGTTTCGATTGGCTGGATGTGCGACTCGTACTTACTTTAATATTATGGATGCACTCAAAAGAACATAATGACTATTTTCTGTGCTCTGTGTGTCCGGTCCGATCGCGCTAAGAGCTTTTAGATTGGAACAATGGGCCTGTTCCATTTCCCAAATTGCCATCGTAGTGGCCGCCAGAACACCTGTGTTGTATATATATGTGAGCTTCTCTTCTAATTTGACAAAATATTATGTCTTTTATATCCTCGGACCCGGTACCCCATTCTGTAGCATCAAACACCCTCTTGGGGTAGTAGTTTTGTAAGAGAGCCACAGCTCTGCAATTAAGATAATTGAAAATTAGCTTCTATGGGATGTTTGATTAGTTTTTAAATCTTATAAAATGTCCAATAAATTTAGTTCTAAGAATTTGAATTTTTCGAACCAAGGATAATATTGGATCATTTGAAAATACCCCTTTTCAATAGCAAAAATCAATAATAAAATTTACGGATTATTGAGTAATTTCCGAAAAAATAATTCTTAAACTTCAAAATATCATTGTCTGAATGACATGTTTTTTGGTATCCCTCATAAAAATATGGTGAACATTCATTCCAATTGCAACGTTGCGAAGTTCACAAATATATCTTAGATTTAATTAATACAAGAGTAACATTGCTACAGAAACGGGTGTATTATGTTTGTTAATTTGATTGCTGATAACAAATTAAATTTACTTTTGGTTACAGTTTTCAATATAGAATTATTCCTAGACATTTATTCATTATTATTATCGTGACAAACCTGTGACTAAAACAAAAACCTAGCCAATAACAGTCTTATAATATCAAAGATGATATGAAAGATATTAGAAATGAATGTAGAATGGAGAGTTAGCATGGAGCAGTCTCATGAGTATTAAAGTGACAAACCTGTGACTGAAACAAAAACCGAGCCTACAGCAGTCTTATAAATATCAGTGGCGATTATTTGACATGTTATTGAGTTTGTGGAAAGATATTAGAAATGAATACAGAATGGAGAATTAATAGAGTTTTCTCTTGAGTATTGCTTGCGTGTTTGTTGGCACTGCTACGAGGCAATTGCCAGCTCAATTTGGGTGTGGCCTCGATGTTGACTGGCTCTGGACCATACCGGGACCACTGACTGTAACTTGTTTTTTTTAAGTAACAGAATTCTTCTATGCACGTGTCAAGGTGAGTCCAGATATGTGCCTCGATCCGAGTATAACCTTCTCTGTCCCGCTCCTGAGGTTATCCGCGAGCTTTTCCTCTTGTCTCCCTCAGACCACGCTGCCACGTGCTTCTAACCTCAAAAGTAGGAATCAACCTCTTTCCAAATGCACACCCCGAACCACGCTCGATTATTACGGCCGTGACTTCCCTATCCACCTCGGGGCTCAGCACTCACGTCTTCTACCAGCGTGTTCTTCTCGTACGGAAATTTGTGATTTCCTTCAGACACGAAGTGAACTCTATCGAGGTTGAAACGGAAGTACTCTTATTTATTAAAGAGACAAACCTATGACTAAAACAAAAATCTACCCAGCAACATTCTTGTGAATATCATAGATTCCAAATTATTAACTTAGCAACATTATAATCAGATAGATCAAAAGACCACAGCTAAGATTGATATTCTGTGATGATTCTATAAAAATTATATGAATTCTTTAATTCTATGACAGCAGCGTAATTGAGTAGTAGGTACATATTATGCTGTCAATAAAAAAATTATTAACAAGTTATAGAAAGTTAGGTTAGGAAGGGTGAAGAGATTTTATGCTAGAAAAAAATTAATAAGGTATCAAAATACTTCTATCTGTGTCTAGAATTATTAAAAAATGCTTGAACGTTAAGTTAAACCAAAAAATTATGAATGAGACATAATATTTCAAAGATACGTTCTAGGAACCGAAATCAGTCGGACATAATATTCCAAGCTATCGATTTTGTTGCTTTTTTTTGTTTTTTGACAGACGAATCAAACGGAGGAAGTATAGGTACCTACAATTCGACTGCTTCTCTGCATGTTTTTTTTTATAGATTTGGTCCCACTGAAAAAAAATCTACATTCCTTCCCCACAAAAACTTATCCCAAAGGGTGTGGAGGTGGAAATTTATTTAGAAAATTTGAGACAACAAAATAAAGATCCATATACGGCAATATTTAAACTGGACATTAAAAAAAACATAGGTTTCAAAGTTACAGCAGTGATAAAGTCTAAAATATGTGTGTCTCCGCTATGTGGGAGGGGGGATATTTTTTTTTTAATTGAAAATATGAGACGGCCAAATTAAAGAAGAGATTATTTGCAGCAACATTTAAATTAGACATTAAAAAAATACAACAGCCGGGAAGTCTGAAATATGTGTAGGTATTTCTGAGATGGTATGAAATTTCTGAATAAATATAAGCAACGTGTTATCTTCTTTGGTGAACGTTAATTGATTTTGATGACTAATGTTACACTCAAAAGTGTGAAATAAATATTTTTCACAAAAAAATTGAATCGTTATTAGTTTGTGCACTGAAAAATACACAATAATATTAATTCTATTGGTTCTAGTACTTTTGAAGTTAGTGCCCAAATTATCAATAGAATTAATAGGTATTACTTATTTTGTATTTTTCATTGTACAAACTAATTTTTTTTTTAAATATTTTTGGGGTATCGGTAAGGCTTGCCGGTGACATAGCATATTACGTGGGCATCCTGCTTGCAGGTATTGCCAGGCAATATTCGTGTTTCTGTCAAGACGGTGGCGTGAAAACGGCTCTAATGATTTTGATGAAACTTGTGTAGAACATTCAGCTTAAAGACCTTTCTCATCTACTATAACGCATCGGTATATCTGAGAAAAAAATTGCGTAAGATGTTCTGTTGAGAATTTTTTGCTCATGAACATAATATTTAACTTTAAAGATGAATGCGCCTTCCGTAAAACGTTATACAAATACATAAATAACTTTAATTCACACTCTTTTGTCGCCTACATGTTAACCAAAAAAAATTTAAATGGCTATAATAGTTAGAATAAATAAAACCTATTCCAGGACACCAAAGCTGAACAGAACAAAACCTTCAAATCCAAAGGAAATTCACACATACCCATGAAAAACGTATGAATGGAAGACATTGTGCTTGAAATCGCCATGACTGTTGTTTGAATATTAAAAATTGTACAGTTTATTGATAAACAATACGTGTTATGTAAAATATAGAGGATTTGTGAATGTATATATGAATAGGTATGTAATATAGGTATAAGAGAAAAACATAAAATCACACATGCTTAATTGAAAATATATCTTGGTACCTATCTATGCGGATATATTGAATTCTTGAATTGATAATATTATGTTCAGTAAAACAGCAATTAGCGGGTAAGTGTTAATTTTATTGCGTCAAAACGGAGATGACGTTCTTTTTTGTAATACATGGAATTTTCCATGCAATGTTTTATCAATATGGGAGAATTGATACCTAAACTGAAACATAAAGGAATATCGAGCAATAAAAATAACCAACTCATTCGAAGTGTGGGTGAGCCAATATTGATGTTTCTATAGGAGATCTCGGTAATTATTAGTAGCGTACTATGGAGAAATGGGTGGTACATTCTCGTTCGCCTTTTTTTGACAGGAACTCAATGGTAAAAACCAGAACTCGCTATCTTCTTTCGTTTTCGAGCTATATCGAAAAGTAAGATTTTTTACGATTTCGATTAATTTCGATATCGTTTTTGGTTTTCAAATGAGAAAAAATATATTTACCCATTCTTCATGCACTTTTTTGAGTAGAATTGAATGAAATTTACATAATTTGAATATCGTCTATTGTTTTCCGGTTATAACATAAACTTGTATTTTCTCAAATACAAATCATAGTTGGCTATAGACTTATTAAATAGAATTTTTTTCTCTTTTCAAAAATATATAACATGTGTATTGAGAAATTTTGGAAAGTTACATTTTTCAAAATAAAATGATTTTATCATAGGCGCCTGAGACATTTTTATTTTTGACTATTTATCTACCTAATAGGCGTAAATTGACCTTAGGTAGGTATAACATACGTAACTACCTTTATTACATACAATTTAGATTCTTTCTGACAGTTGCATACCTACTTTTCTTTCTCGTAAAACCGTTAGAGACTATAAATTTGGTTTTTAATTCTTTATAGTGTTGTAACAAAGATTCTAGTGAAAACATTTGGTCAAGATTGCATGGTTTGTTGTGAACGTCTAATTGGTTTGTATTGATAATTTTGAGTATTTTATTTTGCATTCTTTCAAGCATGATCAAATTATTGTAATAAGCTCCTCCCCATGCAACAATTCCATAACTAATTATGCTACGGAAGAGATAATAATAGATATATGAATTTCAGACGGCATTATTTTAGCTAGTTTAGTGAAAATAAAAACTAAATATTTGGTTTTCCTTAATACATAGTCAATATGCTTTTTCTAACTTAACCTATAATCTAACAAGTTTCTAGCCTTTTCAAGAGGTAATTATTGATACTGACATTGATGTTTTCTTGAACACTATTAGAATAATTCCCAAATGTGATTAATACTGTTTTTTCAATTATGAACAAGCCATATACATTTTGTTTTGAAGCATTTGCCACATTTTGTCTGAGGAAACAACTGTAGTGTCATCAGCAAAAGAAACAATTGTACCCTCAGATATATAATTGACGTACAATATAAATAATAGTGGACCCAGGTCAGTTCCCTGAGGTACACCAGTTTTTACTTCTCTGTATTCACTATAGAATTCATTAACCTTAACTATCTGCAGTCTGTTGGACCGATAGCTAGACAAGGGCTTATGAGCATTGCCTCTGATAGTTTATTGTGCAAGATTTTATGATCTACGTATCAAATGCTTTTGGCAAAATCAATAAAAGTGATGGCAATCGGTAAACTCTTAGGTTATTTTTGAAATTTTCTTTGTATTCTTTAATAATATTTGGAAATGCTTGAAGTAGACGACTCATAATATCGATCATTTGAAAATTATTGTTCTAAAAGCTCCTGAAAATACTTAAATAAATTGCTGCAGGTAAGCAGGTAACTTTAAGCAAAGTTTTAATAAATATTCGGTATTTACGTGAATTTTCATTGATTTGGTCCATTTGATTTTTTTTGGGGTTCCGTACCCAAGATGTGCTCTATCGTACCTACCCTGGTAGGTAAACCGCTGAAATCATCAAATAATCTGTAATACGTCAAGCTTTGACCAAACATAATTCCATTTCTCTTGCTTACATAGCCGGACATGTCCCTTAACTTGACATACGAATTCACTCAAACTCGTGCCTTCGGGTACGTTCAAGAGAACAAAACAGTGTTAGCAACCAAATTTACTATTAAAATATTTACACTCCTTTAAAAAACTAATAGATTTATTTTGAAATTGAATCTAAAACATATTTCAGCATCTTTATTACAGGGGATTTATAGTATGCACAAAATCAGACAACATACAGAACATATATTAACAAGATTATGGAAAAAATCAAAACTATTATCACGATGCGTACCTACACTTTTATCTAGTACCTACAGTTATCTTTTTTTATGTTGAATTTATATGAAACAAGACCAATTTCGCAGGGAACCAGACTTCGGTAACAAAATATCTATACCCGTTACACAATTCAATTCATTAACTTGAAAGTTGCCTCAGTTTCATTTTTTTAACATATAAGAAATAGATCTTTTTTCTGAGATCCGATATAAATCAAATAAAGCCTACATTCTCCAAGCAAAGCTCAGTAATTTCGGAGATTATTGCGAACAAACACATCGGATTCTATTACTTCACTATAATTCTTAATCCAGACATACCCAATGTTATTGAAATAACAACAAATTTCCATCTGACTCTATCAAAGACATGTTCTCATTTTCAGTATCTAGCCTACTTAGATTTTTTTTTCGATTGATCATTGCTTGATACGATTTTCTAGATAATTGAAAATCAAACTCAAGATAGAAATTATTGTTCTTCGTTAAATTCTGAAAATATAATTTAACGGTACCTTTTACGATTACCTAGAATACTAAAACATCTTATTCAACAAAAGTCAATACATAATACTAATCACAACATAAATTATTATCTAAACCACAAATCTTTCGTCTTTCATTGTCAAGTGACGTATTTTATCACCAATGTCAAAATGCCCAAGATGGTCAACTTGTCTGAATACATACAGTACATACAGTAGGTTTATGTGTTGCAGAAACAGGAAGTTGTTGTCTGATTTCATCGCAGCTTACAAGTTTGCAGGCGCCTGTTCCTATACCTCAATAGATGTAGACAAAAATGTCAGATGTGCACGCTCCCAAAAGTCGACCTTTGCCAAAAGGTAATAAATCAATAGGAATTCTTATCACTGTATACCTATTGGTATTAGGTATATTTTTAGCCAGGAAATGAAAGCTAAAAGTTCCTGAAGAGAATCTACAATAGTTGACAAAGCAAGATATAAATATTTTTTATAAAAATATTTAAAAAAAAAATTGGACCGACTTAATCAGTTGCTGCACTGAAAAATACAAAATAATATTAATTGTATTGGTGCTGGTTCTTTTGGAGTTGGTGCCTACAACAATAAACTACAACGGCACAACTTCAAAATTACCAGCACCAATAGAATTAATATTATTTATTTTGTCAGTGTAACAGCTGATAAAGTCGGTCCAATTTTTTGTAAGAAATATTTATTTCACATTTTTGTGTGTAACATTAGTCATGAAAATTGTTGAACGTTCACTAATACCCAAAAAAAATTGCTCTTCCACATAGCGGTAATACGCATATCACATATTTCAGACTTTACCATTGCGAAACTCGTAAACCGTAACTTGAAAAAATATTCAATTTAAACGTTTTCGGATATGGTCTCCTTTATAATTTTCAAATCTCGAATTTTCGTATGATTATTTTTAAAAATGTCCAACTTAAACATTTCCGGATATGGATTTCTCATTAACTCTGTCGTCTCGGTATTTCAATTTTCGAGAAAAATATAATGCAATAATTCGCTTACCTGATTCAGTGTGCTTTATGTTTGACGTTCTTGGTTATGAATTTGTTTATGTGGAGCAGATTTCGGAAAACTAGCCTTTATATAATTCCGTTATATTTCTGTGAAATAATTCGATGGGATTTGATCAAACTATACCTTGTATCATTTTGAAAAAACTCGATGTACGATATGACGGATCCTGCTATATATTCCAAGAACCTGTGGTATGAAATTAAATAAATAAGGTACATGGATGACTAACTATATGACTAATCTAATTCAATGTTACAAATCTTTCGTTTTGATAGTAAATTTTATTCATGTAGGTATCTCATGACTTCCTACCAACATTCTCATGATAGCAAAATTGACCATTCTCAAAGTTGGCTATCTCTAGATCTATGAGAGGAATTAATAATAATAATTTTGTGTTCGATGATATTGCTTAGCTCTTTAAAGCTGATTTATTTATAGGAAATAAAAATAGGTGGAGAATTTGCCACTTTTTTGCCGTTAATTAGTTGTGGAAAAATTAGTTTTGCCGCTTTTTTCCTTCTACTACAAAATGGGTGTCTCGCTAAGTTGACGTCGAGTCATTTAAATTATTAGCAGAAATATCAAAAAAACAATAGGTGGAGAATTTGCCTCTTTTTTGCCATTGATTAGCTGTGGAAAAATTAATTTTGCCGCACTTCTCCTTCTACTGAAAAATGGATATCTCGCTAAGTTGACGTCAAGTTAGCGAACCAACTTTGGAAAATAGGAATTCCATTAGGTCAGGAATTGGCCGCTTTTTGCCGTTAATTAGTTGTGGAAAAATTAATTTTGACGCTCTTTTTCTTGTACTTACTAGAAAATGGGTGTCTCGCTAAGTTGACGTCGAGTCAATTAAATTATTAGCAGAAATATCAAAAAACAATTGGCCGATAATTTTGTAACTGGATTTTTGAATATGAATTATATAATCATTTTCTCCTATGTTATAGAAGGATCCAGAAAGTAATTTATTATGATAATGATAGGAGAACATTCCTCTGTGATTTCATATGGAGTGAGTTCTGGTAAGTATAAACTTTTTGTTTTCTAAATAGTAGAAAATGAAATTATGCTGCTGCTATCAAATTTAACGTACCTAAGATTGAACTGGAAAATTGTTATCACAGCATTTTTTCAAACTCAATCAGTAAATCATAAAATATGAAGCCATATTATTCCAAAACAAAACAAAAAAACAAGCTTGGTGCATATTCAAAAACTCCAAATATTCATCAATCAATCATGATCTAAAAGACGTCTATATTTAGTATCCATCCGATATTCCACCGCATCGAGGAGAGAGCTTCTAGCCCATCATTTGTCAATAGAGCCAGCAAGAGGATGCGGTGAAAAGCGCGACCAATCAATTCTTCTCTCTTTCGTTTTTTCTCTCTCTCTCTCTCTCTCTATATATATATATATATACATTCTAAAAATTATAAAAGCATCATTTATCATGTTTCTTTGCATGTTTATATGGAGACCCTCTTTTCGATTCAAATGCTACCACCACCGCCATCCATTACTCAAAAAGCGTGTAACATTGAGTGTGAAAAATATATCTACTACCAGATATTATATTAGCCATATGAATACTTATATTTATAAATTCCCACTGTATATAAATGGGACGAATATTTATGGAAAACATCAAAAATTATGTCTACCATTTTTACTTTCGTAACACTACTCTAAGTAGCCTAGTAAAGAAAGTATTGTAATTGTGTAAATTTTTTGGTTTCTGACTTTCAACAGATGTTTATATTTCAGAGATCCCTGAATCCATTAAACATTTTTCCAGCCATTGGTCTGTCTGTCTACCTATCTGTGCCAAGATTACCTTGGGAAAGGATGGAATGTTGGTGTCTTCTTTTAGGGTATCGATATGGCTCAACGATAACACTGATTGGGTATTCTGTCCGCACTTGTTGTTAGGCAATAGCTGAAAAACGTTTTTCACTCAAGACTGTGGCGTGAAAACGGCTCTAACTATTCCTTCAAAATTGAATATAAGCATATTTGTTTCTCTTGACACACTGAAAAAAATTTATGGTCACATGACCTTATCAGATGATTTTTGACCTACAAACCCCGAACGGAGGAGATATACAATTCGACTGTCTGCTTTTTTTTGGTTTGTTCGTGCGTTGAATACAGTAAACGTACTCCGATTTTGATTCATTTGAAAGAGGAGACTTCAGAAATGGTCCTATTTTCATCAAAACTCGAATCTCTTTCCCTCTGAAAACTGCCCCCGAAGGGAGTGGATGAGGCAAATTTTCTCAAAAATCGAAAATTCGAGATGCCAGGATCAAGGCAATACACGGAAACGTTTGAATTGAACATTTTTTCAAAATAGTAACGGTTTTCGAGTTACATTCATGTTAAAATCTCACATATACCTATGTATTTTTGCTATATACGGGGGTTATAGGAGAAGTACTCTATTCTTTCAGATTATATTTGAGCCATGATTTGGAACGATTAGGAATTCGATATCTGAGAATTGCAATTTCCAGAAATCTACGCTCATGACGTCAAGAACGTATACGTTCGACGAGGATCGGTCTCGAGAATTGATTCCTTGGTCTCGCACCAATACCGTATATGCCAGACCAAGACCGTATATGCAAAACGAATACCAAGACTAATCTGTTCTTAGTATTGATTATTGATCTTCCTGCAAGACTTGCGATACTCTAGCAGTTTCTTAAGCATACAGAAAATTGGTTTGAAATATTTTTTTTTTGGTCAATGATTAAACAAGAAACGCTGGTGAATTACCGAATGGATTTAACTGTGGAACACCCATATTATCGATTGTTATTTTACAGGATCCAAAAGTAGGTATTTCAAAGCTTCACAAATAATTAGCAAACTAGAAACAGTTTAAATAATAGATTAGCTCTGGTAAATACTATTTTTGTTTATTATAAGAATATATTTTCAGTTTTTATAAAAATATTTATTTTTTATTAAGAAACATGCTTTAGTTTTTGTTATAAGAATGTGTTTCATATTCTATTAATAAAATTGTGGTTAAGATTCTTAAAATTATTGATAGTCATAGACATACAAGATTGTTAGACTGCGGGTCCCCTAATAATCATTTCTGTAATTAGTGACTACCGCAGATAAAGAAAAAAATTAAAGAAAACTCATTAGAAAGAGACAATACCTACCTCAGAGAAAGACTTACCTAAATCATAAATCCCCCCAATATAATTAGATCAACTTATTTTGAAATTTTTAAACCAAAGAAAATAATAAAATCAAAAACAACACCAAAACACCAAGTATTTAAATAGTGGGGGAAAATGCGGTTACGCGATGGGGAGTGGCCGAACCAGGGATGATGTCAACCCAATTCTATTGTTTACAGTTCCATCTATCTCTGTTTCTAGGTCATTGGATTTATGGCCTAATTATGAGCTGTACTAAAATCTATACGCTATGTAGGTAAATGTATGTAAAATAATCGAGATTCAAAATGCTGGTAATTTTGAAGTGTTGCTGTTGTAGGTAAATAGAAGACTTTTGGCACCAACTTCAAAAGTACCAGCACCAATAAAATTACCTTATTTTTAATTATTCAGTGCCAAAACTAATAAAGTCGGTTCCATTTTGTAAAAAATAGTTTTGAGTGTTTTATGGTCCCATTACTCAACACTCTTTCAAATTAGAAAAGAACCATAAATATCGGGACATGTTCTGGCGAAGTTGGTCAAAATTAACTCATTTCCTTCCAAATTATCTCTTGTACTACTTCAAAATCTTTATGATTTTTAGGGTTCCAAACATCCGATAAAAAAATGGAACCCAGACAATATTGATCTGGTGCCTGTGTGTCAAAGCATATTTTCTCTGAAGCTAAAGAACGAAAAAAATATGATCATTCTTAGGCAGATCTTAGTTAAATTAAAAGAGATAATTGCCGAAAACTTTACAGAAAAGTTCATCGATTTCTTACGTCTAATTATAAATAAATTAAAAGAAGTTTTGAATCCATACTTCACAGACATTTCAAATAAGTCATTCTTTCAAAATATTCACCCAGTATGAATTTCTGTTTTAGCTTTAACCTGTTCAACCAAAATGGCGTTTTTCAGATACACACTGTTTCTACAAAGTGAATAAGCGGTAATATCGAACCATAAATCCAGACATTTGGCAAAATCCATATGGAATAAGAAGAAAAGAAACAATCGTTGCCGATAGACAAAAGGAAAAACTTGAATAAATTACCAGCGCGTCGAAGACGGCAAGTCACGGTACCTTTTAGCAGGCGGCACAACATGCATCCATATATACCGCCTCCTCTTTTTTTGCTTCTTAATGCATCCATCCTTTCGAGCACAAGAAGATGACGCGATAGCGATCTGGGGTGCTGCCTCTTTCCATCCGAAAGATGACTTTGGCAGATTAGAAAGGCGGGAGACGCGCGGCGGACAGGGTTCCTCCTCCTTCTCCTTTAAATCTTCTCTTTTCCTGTACCACAGCAGGCATAACTAATTTCGCCTTTTCCTATTCTCTCTCTCTGTGGATTTTCTACTCCTGCCGTTAAAATACATTGATTGACTCACATTATTATTGTTGGGATCAAAAGAAATGTTTGATGAATCGGTATAACCAATGACGCGGGCCGCTGTGTTACATCAAAGGAAAGCTGAGTTTTTTTTGGGGGGGGAGGATGGGTTACTCTGGACTGGAATTTTTCGAAGATGGCAAATATTGGTCATGTTTTTCGAATGTGAGATAATTTGAATAATCGATTAATTAAGCCAAAGCCAAAATAGGAAAGTGATTTATGTAAAAGAAACTAGAATTTTAGGTATATAAAAACAACAATTAGTTTGTCTTATTTATTATAAGAAATCACAAATCAATTAATATGCAGGGAGTAAACATATATGTAGTTGAATAGGTATTTGTTGATGTAGATAAGTACCTATTCAATGAAGCTTTCTAGCACAGTATAAATATACAATGTAGTCCAACTCAACGGCGACGCCTTAGATGATAGTTTTAGAGCAAATAATCTTTGTTTGGAGCATCATTTCTTGCGGTCGCAAATTATAAAAGCGAAGACGACGGTTTGTCAAAGGCCAGCCGATTTCGTGTCTCCCCGTTTATTGTACGGCACACAAGGGCGGAAAAGGCGGGTCACGTCAAGGAATGGCTTGAGTGGACTACTGTGTTTATCTGTGCTTTCTAGGTAGGTATATCCTTTTAATTCGTTTGGATTTGTAAATCCTCAATAAAGGTACATTATTTTTCATCGATTTCGAAAAAAGAAGTGTAAGTAAATTAAGGACTGTATATTTTTTAAATAAAAAAAATAGTCTTAAGAAATGACCCCATAATAAATAACAAATTCATGTAATAGAAGATTAATTTTTCAGGTTAAAAATAAGGCTAATAAAAGCCGCCTGTATTCTTACCAATTTACCCAGGGAAAAATTGGACTAAAAACCAATCTAGAGAAAAATCTTGACTTGCGTCACGGTCCTAACCTACAAATAATATAACTGCTAAGGAAAATGAAGTAGGTATCTATAAAGAATATATTCGATGAGGTATTATCCATTGTCACAATAGATATGTAGGTATGTACTTGTAGTAAAATGAAGAGTAATAAATAACTAAAGGGATATATACCTATGTACCTACCTAATGCCATTAAGCATTAAGTAATTGTAAGCAAACATTTTATTAAACATTTTATATCAAATAATTGAGTGGGTATTTATTAATGAACCATTATCATATCAACCTAACAGACAATTACTAATGTTGATTATTCTATTACCTATAGTTACAATTAATTCATCACGATCGTTGTCACCGAAATGATATATTACTATTCTACAATAATATTGTTCCAAGGATATTGTGTTGAAAATTGAATTCGCTTTCGACTTTCCATACTTTGAATCCCCACACTGTTTACAGGATGACTTTGAGATATACCGACTTGAAAATTATATCGAACAATACGGATGGATTCAACATGAAATACAAAGCAAGAAAAAGGAGATGAAACTTGCAGTAAAAAATATATCAAATTCCGTGTGGATCTCTTTCGTACAAATGCGTCTTTGCGTATGTAGCTCTACGCAATAAGCCATGCTCACTTATGTAGACAGATCATTATTCTGTTCTCATTATTATTCAACTTTGACTACGTGGAGAAGTACAGGTAGTGACCTAGGTACTCTCCTGTCACATTCCGTCTTCTTGTTTCGATCACGGCAGATAAATTTGTAGCAATGACAAGGACATGACAGTTAACTTTTTTAAGATGAATTTAAATGAAATTATACAATATTTTGCCATAAGAGGTTTGATTTATAATGTGTGATTATTACTGCTGCAGTAGCAGACTTTTTCTGAATTGGTCGATAAAAACTATGATTCAATACGATGTAGGTAGGTAAGTGATTTATTTATATATTTCAACTATCAAAACATCCCGAATTCGAATAAAAATAAAATATTTCAAAGCCCTTACGTACAAACTTACAAGAGGAAAGACTGAATAGAGTGAATAAATTTAATGTAAGAACATAATAAATATTTTTTACAAAAAACTGCACTGCACTGAAAAATAGAATAAATAATATTATTTTTATTGGTGCGGGATTTTTACCAATGCAGTAACTGAAAATCGTAGTTTTTTTTTGAAAAATTTCCAATTTAAATGTTGCTACATATAGATAATCTGTTTCTTCAAAAATTGACCGCTCCTCATAGCAGAAATACCTACACATATTTCGGTATTAACCATTTACCATCGGATTTGAGTTTTTCAATATGATGAACCATTTCTCTCTTCTTTCAAAAGTCATCAAAATCAGGGTAAGTCTATTAAGCGAAACGCGCGAAGAGACATAGATACTTCAAAAAAAGAAAGCAAATATATAACTGAATTGTATATTGTATATCCACCTCCTCCGCAAATACTTGCTAGGATGCCGGCGCTGCCTAAGAAGCCATTTATTGATTATAATCTATTAAGATTGATGCTAATAATTATATTGGTATTCCCTTTGCATTCACTGTAAATTCATATTATATGACAAAAGCGTGAGAATTTTGTTTCACATTAACCCATGGTAAGAACTTACATGGATCAGATCCGAAGATCTACTTATCTATCTATAGTTTGAAGTTTTAGAGAATCCTGGTTATTTAATCACAGCACAGTTACTGCAAATCTCCAAATGCATCCAGAATTATTTTATATAGTATAGTTTTCATGCCATATTGGTACTTTTGCGTTTATCTTTAATTCATTACAATATTCGACAACTCACTATTAAATGGCTATTTCCCCCAAAAGTTATCTCAGCAATAACAAACAGGACAGAAATAACTGCACTTGATACTAAATAAATTTCGCAAATTTGGATTAATATGGCACAGTGAACTAATCGGATGCTGACTTTGTCTTAAGTTAGCTGCTGCGATGTTTTTCAAGTAGAATACTTTGAAGAATTAGTATACTGTATTCTCTGTAGGGTGCTGTTATGTAAAATTTGTAAACTAATTGAACTAAAGATGTCACATTGCTGTGTGACAAGATATTTAACAATATTTCCAGAATAGTCCATCAAAATCTAAAGTTCTTCTAACGTAATTAGAGATTTTAGCACCAATAGAATTAATATTATTTCGTATTCTTCAGTGCACCAACTAATAACGTCGGTCTTTTTTTTTGTAAAAACTATTTATATCAGTCACAGATTATAAATGTTAGGTTTGCGGTTTGGTGGTTTTATTCAATTTCTATGATTTCTATTGTGGTAGTGTAATCATCAGTTATCATTTGTTGTGATATTTTTTCAAACTTACTTTTGGAATTTTAAGGAGAATCAATCACGCCAAAAAAATGTTAAATTTTATATTTAACATTATTTTTGGATTGATTGACTCTCCTTAACCGTATCAAACAACCTCATTTCGATTACTAACTAATCTACAATACCTACTTTTTCAGCCGTATTCATAATCATAAAAATCTTAATGCGATTCTAGTTTCCCAGGAAAAAATACAACTTTTTTAATATATTTCAACACATGAACCTACAATGCATGTAGGTATACCTAAACTGTTTATGCATAGTCTGAGAAACCTAAGGGGATTACAAAATAGAATTAAATACATTGTTATATACAGGGTGGTAAAACAAAGTTACCTTTTTTCTAAATATATTTATATTTTATTACATTTTTAGATAGTCATTTCAAAGTTAAATTCAACGACATATATGAGTATGGATCTGTTTCGAACTTATTAGCGATCAACTTCAGAATTCAGTTTATGTTTAGGTAAACTATCATTGTTGGGTTGCTCATTAGCTTTTAACCTTTTATCCACGCATATTTCCAGAATAGTCCATCAAAATCTAAAGTTCTTATTTTTCTACATCCTAACGTAATTAGAGATTTTAGCCTTTCTCTTCTATTCAGCTTTAATCCTCATGCAGGTGCCATATCCTTTGAACTAGTTACTAATTACATCAATATAATATATTTATCCCCCGAGCCTTATGATCTCTATCTGTCTGGTGTCGTCCACACGCACCAGTTGGATTCATATAAGATAGCGCATTGGCTGGCCCTTAATACCTAAACCTATAATAAATATACTCTTAACCTACCTTTTGGACTGCAGGACTCGGCTATACGATAAATCGCGCATATGTCGTACAGGAGCCATCTGCGATGCCACAACAGGATGATTCACAGGTAGGCATTTTTATATATCCATAGATAAAACGGGAGCACTGATGATCATCACGGTTGTTTAGGTGATTACAGAGTGACCACGCGTGGTGCGATTCCGCCCCTGTCATATGCTGATTGAAACAAATGCGGTTCTGAACGCCAGAGGGTGTAGGGACAGTTTCGATATTCGATACGCCACGTCATAGAGATTATTCACGCAATCCTATCAGTCTATGGTTATTTTTACTTTCCTATCTCTAAACTCGGATAGCTATGATGTAAGGAAAGTATCGGTAAGATTTTCAAGTTCTCCACAGATCTTCACATTTCAGTCACTTGAGTCAAAAATTTTTTTTACAGTTATTGGTCTGTCCATCTTTAACTTTTAGATCAAATGGATTAACCAATTTTGTTGCTTCGTTTAACCTGTAGTATAACGATAATTCAGTAGTTTTTTGCTAAAGATTATGGACTCCGCTCCAACATCTGTTAGAAATATTTTCTTACCGTCAGAATTCTGCGCAGTAGCTCAAACGCGTTCCAATCCAAGGGCCTGGCGATTAGTAAACTGTTAGGTTTCTGTTCCATCTAAGATTTCTGACAGTTTTCAAACTAACAGAACGGTTTGCGGACCATCGATTTGGCGAATGCGCAATATTGTAGTTGGCTTGTTGATCATAGTTGTTGTCAGAGAACACTATTTCGTTGTGATGCGTTTTGCTTGCTTTATAGTTTTTGACCGAAGAACCCCGAATGGAGAAGCTATACAATTCGACTGTGTGCTTTTTTTTGGTTTGTGCGCGACTTATAGGCGCGTATATAGTAAACCTACTCCGATTTTGATGATTTTTGATTCATTTGAAAGAGGAGTCTTGAGAAATGGTCCCATATTCGTAAAAACTCAAATTAAAAATTTCCTTCCCTATCTAAAACCACCCCCGAAGAGGGTGGAGAGGGCAAATTTTCTCGAAAATCGAAAATTCGAGATGCTGGAATTAAAGGTAGGACAATATCCGGATACGTTTAACATTTTTTTCAAAAGACTTGTGTTTTCGAGCTACATTCATGTTAAAATCTCACATAATATGTGTATTTTCGCTATGTGGAGGGGACAATTTCGTTCGAAAATTGAACTGGGTACTATATGAAAGACAAAATAATATGTAGCATCATTTATAATGAATTTATTTTCTTTAGAGTTGCGATTTTCGAGTTACCGCAGTGGGAAAATGGTTCTAAAATACTTATGCGTATTTCCGCAGCGATGTTCTGAGATCTCTATATAATAATAATAACAAGTACAAGCAAAGAATATACGTGGGTAATAGGATAAATACTATTTCCTTTGGTATTAGTGAACGTTTAACGATTTTGTGACTAATGTTACACTCAAAAGCTCGAAATAAATATTTTTTACATAAAAATGGACCGACGTTATTAGTTGGTGTACTGAAAAATACGAAATAATATTAATTCTATTGCTGCTGGCACTTGTGAAGTTGGTGCCAAAAGTTATCAATTTAACTGCAACTGCACAACTTCAAAAGTAACAGCACCAATAGAGTTAATATTATTTCGTATTTTTCAGTGCACCAACTAATAACGTCGGTCCTTTTTTTTGTAAAAACTATTTATATCATTCACAGATTTTAAATGTTAGGTTAGCGGTTTGGTGGTTTTATTCAGTTTCTATGATTTCTATTGTGGTAGTGTAATCATCAGTTATCATTTGTTATTTTGATATTTTTTCAAAACGTTCACTTACTTTTGGAATTTTAAGGAGAATCAATCACGCCAAAAAAATGTTAAATTTTATATTTAACGTTATTTTTAGATTGATTGACTCTCCTTAACCGTATCATACAACCTCATTTCGATTACTAACTAATCTACAATACCTACTTTTTCAGCAGTATTCATAATCATAAAAATCTTAATGCGGTTCTAGTTTCCCAGGAAAAAATACAACTTTTTTGAAATATTTCTACACATGAACCTACAAAGCATGTATACCTAAACTGTATTCATAGTCTGACTAAACGGTTCATCCAAAGACTGAATTAAATTTCGAAACCTACGAGGGTTACAAAATAGAATTAAATACATTGTTATATACACGGTGGCAAAACAAATTTACCTTTTTTTTAAATATATTTATATTTTATTACATTTTTAGATAGTCATTTCAAAGTTAAATTCAACGACATATATGAGTATTGAGTATGGATCTGTGATGCACCGTTTCGAACTTATTAGCGATCATCTTCAGAATTCAGTTTATGTTCAGTGTTGGGTTGCTCATTAGCTTTATTATTAGCTTATTTTTAAGAAAATAATGCTTTTCTTTAGGCTATTATCAATTTTAAAATATTTTCACAACCGTTTTAGGGCGTTCTTAAGAAGTCATATTAGAAACAGAATATCGAACTTTGTAAAATTTTATTTCTACGTCTAAATGTATACTTGAAATGACAACAAAAAGATATCATAAACTAACTAACACTAATTACTAATGAATATTAAGTAAAATTAAATTAATTAATTAAATTACATTTTCAATATGTCCGCCGTTTTGAAGAATACAAGTAGTAGGTATTTGCTATTTCTAAGTGTACATGTGTTTTGTGACCACAGCGTCTAAGAAAATAAGATTTAAGATGTTCCTACTTCCAGAAAATATTTCTGAAGCTATTAGATACATAAAGAAGCAATCAAACTTCAAGTATCTATAGGAAAGTTTAATAACTTAATTTTTCGCTTCAACTTCTCACTCCAGCTCTTAAGCATTTATTCTTCTATGGAAGTGAAAGGTAATACCTACTAATTTGATTCAGTTAGGATTATCATCTCTCAGAATTATTCGCTTAATAATGCATCAAAGGTTGTTTTATACATATCAAACAATTTTGCAGCAAATAGCACAAAACTAAGTACAATAATTATAAATGCCTGAAGTCAAAGGAAATTCATGCAACAAAAAAACTAAATAATTTAAATCAACGTGCATTACGTAGGTATAATTATGAAATAGTGCATGTACAGAAAACACCGTTGGTTCTTCATTTTATATTAATTTAAATTCTTGGCAAATGGACCTAGTATGATCAAAGAACGCCGATAATTGTAAAGATAAACAGATAGTGTTATTCCTCATTGATGAGGTCACTAATATTTTTTTAAAGAAATGTATTTTTGTAAATCCTTTCCGATGACAGCAGTTTTACTATATCAACACATTAAATTCAAAAAAATTAACGTGTTTTTCCATATTAAAAAAATACTGTACTTACCCTTATCTTTGAAATCTTAAGAGGTGACTCAATTTTTGACCGACGAACCCAAACGGAGGAAGTATAAAATTTGACTGTCTGCTTTTTTGGTTTGTACCTATATATAGTAAACGTACTTCGATTTTGATGATTTTTGATTCATTTGAAAGAGGAGACTTGTGAAATGGTCCCATGATCATATAAACTCCAGTCCAAAATCTTCTTCACTCCAAAAATGGTCCCTGAAGGGGGTAGAGGGGGCAATTTCTCTTGAAAATCGAAAATCAGAGACAAAAAATTAAAGATCAGACAATATCCAGAAACGTTTAAATTGAATTTTTTTTTAAAAGAGTTACAGTTACAGCGATGTTAAAATCTCAAATATGTGTAGGTACCTATAACATTAGTCACCGAAAATCATTGAACGTTCACTAATACCAAAGAAGATAGTAGTTATAATATTACCCACGTATATTTTTTGCTTGTAGGTGTTATTATTTAGAGATATCAAAAGATCGCGGAGGAAATACGCAAGTATTTTGGATTTGACCATTTTACCACCACTTTAACTGGAAAACCGTAACTCTTTTGAAAAAAAAATCAACTTAAATGTTTCCGGATATTTTCGTATGTCTAGTGTTATTTGAAGGGAAGAAGATTTCGGATTTGAGTTTTTACGAATATGGAACCATTTTTCAAATGAATAAAAAATCATCAAAATTAGTGTACGTTTACTATATACAGTGTGCGTTAAAACAAAAAAAGCAGACAGTCGAATTATATACCTACCTCCTTTTTTGGCTTCGTCGGTCAAAAAACGCATGGAACACTTAACTAGCTTTAGCTTTCACAATTTCTTCTGTAATAATTAATTGCATTTTTTGATATTGCTCAGATAAAGTTAGCAGAGCAGACATTTTTCGAAAAAGGCTTGGAGCAGATTTCAGAATTTATTGTTTTTACAAAATAAATTCATAATAAACTTTTACTTATGAAGCTTACAGGTAAAGTTAAACCAGATTCACGTGATGCACGACGGGTGAGATTAAAATTAGCCTGTTTAGTGTTCTTAGTGAGATAACATTTGCAATTTTCAAAGAGTTGAAAATATATCTTGCAGTCTTCCGAAGAAGGAAAAACATATTTGAAATTCCAACTAAGTGCGACTAATCTATGAAATCTACCAGAAGGAAATAAATCATTTAAAACTAAATATGGCTCGTGAGGGAAATGAGAAAATCTTTTGTTACTCATTATCGGTGTCATGGACATCTAGGGAACCCACGGTCACGTTTATATAAAAAAGCATATCATAAAATAATTTTTATTGATCTATATTAACTGATAGGGGCGATATAAGTTCAGTAATAATAATTGAAACTAAATTTAAAAATCTAAAAACTGTCCCAATCTGTCAACATTAAAAACTCAACAAGTTCAACAACAACAAATGATACGTAGCTGGCACAGAATACTTCATCTGCTATTTATCCAGCTATGAATCCAAATCGTCTTTTTTGCCTAAATGTTTTTAATCAATTGCATTGTAAGCAACAAGATTATTTTATTGAAATCTGTACTGATACGACTCTAATCCAATGTAACTATTTGGATTATCTATTTTGATTTATAAGTTCACTTGTATTATCTTCAAAAGTTTCCATTTTGGAAGAGAGCATGCTTTTAAATAGCATCAGCATGCTTATTTAGGGATTTGGAGCCGTTGGCGTGGATAGAATCAAAACAAAAACAAAATTTACCATAGTAGCACCTTAAACACTTTATTTGCCAAACCCTGGGTAATGCTTAAACCTAGCATGCTTATTGGTGTCGAATGTGAACAGCTGAAGCTTAATAATGAGCACGACACCTTCACCTAATAAACAGAAATGTATTCAGATTTAGGTAATAATAATATTGCGTTTGTGATTATCCAAAATAAAACCTTCTACCTATTAATCTGTGGCCTGAAAAAATATCTTCTCGCATTACCATAAAAGATCATCATCCATATAAAATTATGTAAGTGCCTACCTACAATATTCGCTATCATTAAAGTGACACATTCTTTGTACCGAAATTGCACATACACACACCACCACACTTCATTTCCCCTTTTCCCCATGTTCTGGAAATATGCGAGAAGACTGAACAGAGGTCATAATAAAACGTATGGCGAACCAGATTTTTCACTTAAGCCGTCTGTGCCTCATCATTTTCGGGCTGCAGCAAGTTGTAGAATTTGTAATGTTTACAAATAACCCAGACTGTTAGTAGCAAGCAGAGTAGAACGTTACGCGTAGAGGTACTAAACAGAGAGAGAGAGCGGACATTAGAGACAAATATTTAAAAAAAAATTGGACTAACGTTATTAGTTGGTGTACTGAAAAATACAAAATAATATTATTTCTGTTGGTGCTGTTACTTTTGAAATTGTGCAGTTGCAGCTAGATTGATAATTTCAGGCACCAACTTCACAAGTACCAGCACTAATAGAATTAATATATTTTGTATTTTTCAGTGCACCAACTAATAATGTCGGTCAAATTTTGTGTAAAAAATATTTATTTCACACTTTTGAGTGCAACATTAGTCACGAAAATCGTTGAACGTTCGCTAATACCAAAGACGATAGTATTTATCCTATAACTCACGTATATTCCTTGCTTATACTTGTTATTATTTAGGGATTTGAAAACATCGTGGCGGAAATACGCGTTAAGTATCTACCATTTTACCACCGCTGTAACTCGAAAACCGTAGCTCTAAGGAAAAAATGTTCAGTATAAATGTTGCTTCAAATAATATGATCTTTCATGTGGTGCCCTCAGATTTTCAATTTTCGAAAGAAATTGTCCCTTCCACATATCGAAAATACATAAGTATATTCGAGATTTTAATAACTCGAAAACTGTAACTTGTTTGAAAAAATGTTAAATTTAAAAGTTTACGGATATTTTCCTATCTTTAATTATGCCTCCTCAGAGTTTCAATATTTGATAGAAATTGCCCCCTTCACCTTCTTTGGAGGTGTTTTTTGATGGGAAGGTGGAAGGAGATTTCGGATTCGAGTTTTTACGAATATTGGACCATTTCTCAGGTCTCCTTTTTCAAATGAATCAAAAATAATCAAAATCGGAGGACGTTTACTATATAAAAAGCGCGCATGAACCGAAAAAAAGCAGACTGTCGAATTGTAACCTCCTCCGTTTGGGTACGTCGGTCAAAGAGAGCGTTAACTTTTTCAGATCTCACAAGAGTCGATGATTCTTGCCAGAGCTACACACTTTAGGCTAGAACTTATCAAAGCAATTATATTGGTCACAATGTTCACTAATAATGTTTCTGTGGAGACCTTTTAGGATGAGTATTTATTCTAAGAACTTTTATTTATTATACTATTACAATAATCTATAATAATGTAACTTTTATAGTCATTAGTTTATTTTCTATTTGCGCCAAGACTCTCTCATTCGTCTTTTTAATATAAGCCGACCTGATATTTGAGCTCCGTGAAGTAAATTTTTTTCCTGGGCAAACATGGACAAACGTTGGACAAACAAATAATAAGCGAGACAAACAGGCATATTTCTAATTTTTCACTTTTTGAGCAATTTTTAGCGAAAAAAGTGTTCTTCATATAAATTTTTAATAAAAGGTGGACAAACAAAAATTTTTCCTGTACAAACATGGACTAACAATGGACAATTGAATGTAATAAATCTCCTTCTCAAATTCAAATTTGGGGGTGCCCACTTCACGGAGCTTGATATTTGGACATATTAATGTAATAGCTAGTGGCTAGTCTTTCCTCTTTTAGTATCTCTATTTCGAATAAGTGTAAGTATAATAATGCAGTGGCTGAAGTACCTAAAAATATATATCCATCTAGAACGTGATGTCTAGGGGTCGTATATTTGACACCATATAAAATTTATATATAGCAGTTGTCAAAAGGAGGAAATAAAATTCGCAGATTTTTATGATGGTTGCGCTTGTAAAAATGACAAAGCAGAGAGGGTTCCTTATATTTCCAAAAAATGTTTATGCCTCTCAGATAAAAAAAACAAGTACATAATATTAACTAAAACATAAAGATCCATTCTTACAATCACATAATTAACAATTAAGAATAATACATCACAAATCATTACCTACAACCAATCTAATAACTCTGGACAGTCAATTTTATTATGAAGCAATTTACACATATAAAATAGAATGGATGCCTGATTTCTGCGATTTTCGAGAGATACAAAGTCGAACATCAAAAGTAAATCTTTGTAATTGTAACCTTGAAGCGTATAAACTCCCTTTATTTTGAAACAAAAAAAAATATTTCTTCTGTACCTTTTCAATGCTAAAAAAATATTCGTTATATATGGGATTCCATATCAATGACCCACCCGTATTCTAACTTTGATCGCACTGAAATACAAGGCTGTTAACGCCATAATTTTGTTAAAATTCTTACAGTTTCGTATTTTAATCCATATGCACGATATGCTAAGCTAATAATAAAATTTATATGATAATAAAGTTACAGTTGACTGTCAAAAAACTCCTAAGTCTTTAATTTTATCGATCTTGTTTTAAAAAAAAATGTTTATACTGTAAGGGAATATGTGAGTGTGAGGTTGGCGACTAAATTTTACAATTTTGCATTCTGCTATCTTAAAAACAATTTGTTCATTTGACACCAGCTCGTAAGAGCATTAATCTGGCTCTGCAGTGATACACAATGATCCAGGTTATTGACAGGGGTATAGGGTATATAATTTGAAGTCATCAGCGAACATTAACATATAACATTTAATTTAATAGAGTCACACAGATCATTAATGAATATTAAAAATAGTAGTGGGCCTAGATTAGACTCCACTAGACGAAAAGTAAATCTCGGAACGAAAACCATTATAATAAACCTATTGTTTTCTTTGAGACAGGTATGATTTTATAAGCTGACAATATGTATGATGATTGAATCCCAAGATGAAAAGTTTTTGAAGAAGAATTTCTTGTTGTCCATTGTTTCACACAGATATTGACTAAATATTGCTAAATTACTAATAGTAGATCATGAATTCATGAATCCATGTTGACGAGAAGATATAATATTTTTTATGGATAAATAAAAGCGGTTTTACAAGACTGTCTAATAGTTGCGCTAAATTGTTTATGATGGAAATCGACCCGTAATTCTCAACAAACGTATGATCAGGGTTCTTATGAACGGGGCAGACTTTAGCAGCTTTCCATTTCTCAGGAAAATTAGAGGTTTCTGTCACTAAATTAAAAATCATTTTCAAGGGATCAAGTAATACTACCAAACAATCTTTAATGAGAAAAGATGGTCAGGTCCTGAAGTAAATTCGTTGTTTAACTTTTTCTCAGCGTCTAAGATTTCTTTTTCAGTAATTGGTTCACAACTAGTTTCCGGAAGGGTCTCATCAAATATTAGATTGAGATTATTGCTCGCAGTATCAACTGTAGAGTAGACTGATTCAAAGATTTGACCAATAGCATTTACAATTGACTGAGGATCATTATATGATTATCCATTATAATTCATTTTACCTGGAATTCTGGAAGTTTTATTTTTATTATGTTTATAAGTATAGATATGTAAGGAATGTATTTTAATCTTGTAAACTTTAGATATCTGGTTTTCAACATATATTTACAGGTTCAGTTAGTACTAAAATCATATTTTCAGGCACTGGTCTGTCTGTCGATCAGTGCCAAAATTATCTCTGGATCGGATATACCAATTTTGTTTTAGGGTATCGATACCGCTTACCTTTGAGACAAAATGGGCATCCTGCTAATGGCGGCTATCGCGCATGGATTCCCCACAAAATTCGCAGGTGTCGAGTAAGATCTTTTCATCTTTGAGAACAGTACTCGTATCCGAGTATAGGCCACGTCTCTGCCTTGAAAGTGTTACCACAGACAAAGGAAAGGGATTTGAAGTCATATGTGGATTCTGAACCATCGATATATCTCAAGATAAAGCTCAAGACACATCCTTCCAGAGAAGCTGTAGGTACTAGGAAAATAGACTCTCGCATTTTTGCCATTGCCATGACCGTATCAACCGTCACTCATCCAAAAGTTTAGCCACGCACTGCACTGCTTAACTTCGATGATCGAAATCGACCAGAGTTAATCCTGCATTTACAAGAACGTTTTTGAAATGGAAATATATACCATCAATGGTATCAATTACATTGAGAAATGTCGAGATTTTTTTGGTCCAATTACTGCTGAAACTTGGTCAATGGGGTTTTTTGTTACTCATCCTGTGGAGTAATCATCTCATAGATATATTTCCCGGATATAACTAATATGGCATCAGACAATCCTTTTATGGTGTGTGTGTGTGTTTGTGTCACATATGCGCTACATAACAACACACAAACAACAACAATATATAGATTGTCACAGCACCACACATAATCTAATAAGGCCCCCATCACTCGCCCTGGCTAATTGGTAAGAGAGTCGAGTGTGTGCTCCATGGGCTGCTGAGCTTCTGGTAGTAATTGAATTTGGGAGCTAGAGCTCGCTGGTGATCATCGTCCAACCTCCAAGTCCCTTTGATACAGCAAACGGGCGTCCCGCGTTATTATTGCGCTGGTGCTGTCTCCATGTGCGCTGGCAACATAATATTTATTATGATTACGCTCCCGGGACACGATGATTAGATACAGGGTGTTGGTGCTGGTGGTGATTCTCTCTACGGTGATGCGACACACTAAGTGCGTGGAAGGGTTAATTCGATTTGGGGACTAGTAAGTAGATATATGGTATAGTGGCCCATAAGTGCTGTATCATCGAGTAAACGTTAATCACGACATTGAAACTAGATTAGGTTGAGAAAAGAGTGAAATATTTAAAATCATGCTTTCTAATATTGACAAAGACAGTCGAAACTGATTATTATTGGTGAATCTTTTAATCGACTTGAAAACAGGGAGATATAGAACTCATATTTCCATATCTTGATCGAAGTAATTTCATTGATTCTATGGAAAATGTAAGAGTCATGACTGAAATTGCTTTTATCATATCTTTTAAACTGAGGCAAGATTTAACTTGATCATGCGGTCATATTTTTTTTAAACGGAAATCTGTTTTGTGTGCCCTTAATCATGAACACTTAAAAATACAAAATAGGTAATTTATTAAGAAAATGTGTTGCTAAATTCATTCTGTTTTGACTGACGAAACATCAGCATTTTTTGATGGATATTCACGCCTTTTAAATACTTAGTAGATTTTCATTTTTCACTCAACGTTTGAATTGTAGATTTTTCTAAAAAATCATAGGTTTCTGAGTTACATCATTGGTAAAGTCTGACATATGAGCGTCTCCGCTATGTGTCGACGGCAATTTTTTTCGAAAATTGAAAATATGAGACAGCCAAATTAAAGAAGAGTTTGTAGTTATGTAGCAACATCTACATTGGACATTTAAAAAATAATACAGCTTCCGAGTTACATCATCGGTAAAGTCTGAAATTTGTGTATTTCCGCGATGTTTTGAAATCTCTGAATAAGTATAAGCAATTTATTGTCTTCTTTGGTGAACGTTGAATGATTTCGATGACTAAGGTTGGACTCAAAAGTGTGAAATAAATATAAAAAATTTACCGACTTTACACCGACTGAGAAATACAAAATAATATTCATTCTATTGGTTCTGGTACTTTCGAAGTACCAAAAATGTCAATGTATCTACAACTGGACAACTTATATTTTTTTATAAAAACTATGTCAACGATGTCAATAGTCCTCTTTCAAATGAAAAAGAATCATCGAAATCGGAGCATATATACTTACTATGCAAAACGCGTGAAGAGACATAAAAACGCAGTCTTTGTCTGGAAGGCGGTAAAAAAGGTTATGTATCCTGGCCTAATTTTTGACCGACGAACCCCGAACGGAGGAGGTTTACAATTCGACTGTCTGCTTTTTTCTTTTTTTTAGTTCTTGCGCGCCTTTTATATATTTATACAGAAAAAGGAGACTTGATTGAGAATTTGTCCCATATTCATGAGAAAGCAAATCCGAAATTTTCTTCCCTCCGAAAACCACCGGGCAAATTTTCTCGCAAATCGAAAATCCGAGATGGCAGAATTAATGACCAGATTATTTTTAGCAACATTTATTTTGAAATTTTTTTCCATAAAGTTACGGTTTTCGAGTTACAGCAGTTGTAAAGTTTATAATATGCGTATTTCCACGACGATGTTCTTAGATTTCTGAATAATAGCAAATACAAGCAAAGCATACATGGATAATGGTGAACGTTCAACGATTTTCGTGACAAATATATCTAAATTTTAAAAAAATATTTTTTACAAAAATTTGGACCGACGTTATCAGTTGGTGCACTGAAATCTACAAAATAATTTCAACTAGTTTATATTTATTATAACTGAATTTTATTCTTCCAAAAAAAAAATTATTCAACCTTTGAAAGGCTGTAGGGTGTAGCTCCTAAAAACTTAAATTCTGAGGAAATTCGGCAAACCTACGCATTATCCCCTTTAAATTGACACACAAGTCTTGAAGATCGGTTCTGTACTCTCAGAGAACTCCAACTGTGTATTAAATACATAGATTTTATTGTTGCTGATTCTTGTGAAGTTGGTGCCAAAAGTTTTCAATCTAACTGCAACGTCACAACTTCAAAAGTTCCAGCGCCAACAGAATTAATATTATTTTGTACTTTTCAGTGGGCCAAATGATAAGGTCGGTCCAATTTTTTGTAAAAAATATTTATCTCCCATGCCACCCTACATATATTTCAAGGTGTACGTTTACCTTTTTATAGAAAGATGCTCGGATACACCGCAAACTTCCTTGTATTTGTCCAATGTGGTGATACGGTACATAATAATTGTCGCGTTAAATTCATTTTGACATGGTATATAAATCATGGCAATGATGTAGATAGAGTGCTGTTAGATATGTGAGTAAGCAGCCCTTTTTTGGTATAATTTGATTAGGCGCATACGAGGTGTGAACATTCGCAGATTAATGACCTAGAAATATTGCGTAATTGAAGGGTGATGGTATATTTTACTACACCATCATCGCCATATCGAGCGCACAACAAAAAAATCAATAAAAAAGGAGTTAGGTATAATAATATTTACGAGCGGTCGAGCATCTGTTCCATAATGAATTGCAATGAAAATACCCTTGTAGGTAGCGAAGTTTATATAGGTAGTTAAACTTTGCTTGTAGAACGAATAGTGAAGTGAATTGATTATAAATATTTTTTACAAAAAATTGGATCGACGTTATCAGTTGGTGCACTGAAAAGTGCAAAATAATATTGATTCTATTGATGCTGGTACTTTTGAAGGTGCGCAGTTGCAATTAGATTGAAAACTTTTAGCACCAACTTCACAAATACCAGCACCAATACAATTAATATTATTTTGTACTTTTCAGTGCACCAACTGATAACGTCGGTCCAATTTTTTGTAAAAAATATTTATTTCACACTTTTGAGTGTTAGATACATTTGTCACGAAAATCGTTGAACGTTCACCATTAACCATGTATGCTTTGCTTGTATTTGCTATTATTCAGAAATCTAAGAATATCATTGCGAAAATACGCATATTATAGACTTAACCAATGCTGTCCCTCGAAAACCGTAACTCTATGGAAAAAAAATTCAATATAAATGTTGCTACAAATAATCTGGTTATTAATTTTCCAATCCCAGATTTTTAATTTTTGAAAAAAATGCCTCTTCCACAGAAAAAAATATAGTGCATCCCATTTTGGTTGAGACAGCCAGGTATCTCGGTTGTTGTTTAAGATAGAAACTTGCGGTTTTCGCATTCCAGTGTCAGTTTTTGTGAAACTCAAGATGGTCTGAACAGATTTTGCCGAACTTCTTTTGTTCATAAGTTACAGGGCGTGTTTGAAAATTCACGTTTTTGGATTCTTCATAGATCTACGAAGTTTCTCAGCGAAAATGTCAAATTGAAAACTTATCCCATTGAGAATTTTATGCAGAACTCAGTGGCGGACGCAATATTTTTTTTTCGGGATATGCTAAAGGATATACGACTAGAACTTATAATTTTTTCAATGGAACATCCTGCATTTTATTATCTCATTAAATTCCTAATTTTTTTCGTTCAAAATAATATATAATATATGAACATAAAGTTTTAAAAAATGCTCCAAAATAACTAAAACATTGAATTTTAATAGTGGGCTTTGTTTTCTTCATACAAAAAAGGTTCCAATTGAAGGAATATTACTTGTGAATTTTCCATGAAAGAAACGAAAACAAAACTAACGCTAATTCACTAACAAAACACAAAACATATTTATTGAATTGTTCAATTTGATGTCCATTTTCCCTAACATATAATTGACTCACTTTCTCAATACGTCTTAATGCATTTAAAATATTAAGGGCCGTCTTTGTAAATTCTAAAAAGCTTCCTTTGTTCTTGCTCATAATAATATATAAACATAAAGTTTTCAAAAATGATGTAAAATTACTAACACATTGAATTTTAATAGTACCAGGGATTTCAAAGTCTTACTACAGGGATTATTATTTGTGATTTTCTTTAGGGTGTCAAAGAGGATGCAAATATTGTTGTTGCCTTTTGGAGCATTGTTTTATCAAGTGATTGTGGAGGAATCAACAAATCTCCTGTCATGATAATCAATTTTGATGTGTGACTGATGCGAGTATATCCATTACCATACCCCGAAAAAAAACATTGCGTGTGCCACTGGATTCTGTATAAAATTTTCTATGGGATAAGTTTTCAATTTGACATTATCGCTGAGAAACTTCGTAGATCTATGGGGAATCCAAAAAGTGTGAATTTTCAAAAACGCCCTGTAACATATGAACAAAAGCAGTTGGACAAAATCTGTTCAGACCATCTTGAGATTCACAAAAAAGTGACACAGGAACGCGAAAACCGCAAGGTTCTATCTTCCACAACAACCGAGATACCTGGCTGTCTCAACCAAAATGGGATGCACTGTACATATTTCAAATTTTAACATAGCAGAAACTCGAAAACGGTAGCTCTTTTGAAAAAAAATTCAATTTTTCCGGATATTTTGTTATCTTTAATTATGCCATCTCGGATTTTCGATTTTCGAGAAAACTTGCCACCTCCACTCCCTTTGGGGCGGTTTTCGTAAAGAAGGAGATTTCAGATTTTCGTTTTTATGACTATGGGACCATTTCTCAAGTCTCGTCTTTCAAATGAATCAAAAATCATCAACATCGAAATTTACTATACAAAAAGCACGCACGAACAAAAAAAACAGCAGGCAGTCGAATTGTGTACCTCCTCCGTTCGGGGTTCGTCGTTAAAAAAAAACTGTACCTTCCTAGTATTGCCTAACAGTAGGTATACGTAAGTAAGGAGAAGTATTATTTATTTGTATTTATGTTGTCTGGAAAAAAGTATATAAATAAAAGCAGTTTGACAAGTAATTTTAAAATTTGTAAATAAACAAGGTGTTTTCTCGCGCTCAGAATATGAACTAAGCAATCAGACCTGGTCGCTGGTTCCAATGCTCCATAAAGATGGTTGTTTCTAGATTATTTTTGTTTGATCCATAAATCAAATTTTGTTTAAAAATAAATTATATCCAATCAGCATATTTTAATTATTTCTTATTCTCCTGGAAAAGCTAATTCAGCTGTTTCTGCTTCAGTTTAATTAATCTTTATTGATCTTCAATAAGAAGGACACATTTCGAATTTATTGTTAATTAAAGGATTATCGCAAAAATCATTGGTTTTTGTAGGACTCATTTGATGAACAACTTCTTTTTATTTTTTTACAGCTGCTCGCGCGTTTTGTATAGTAAACCTACTCCGATTCAGATGATTTTTGTTACATGTTACATGTTATATGGTTATATGGTAACATGTTACATGCTGCCATATTAACATGGCATACTTCGAATAAGTTTCTTTAAATCGCTCAATATATTACTCTTTATTATAGCTCATAGCTTAGAAAAATATGTCATAAAGGAAAGTTATTTAATCGCTAGTTTCTAGCCGCACTCTGACAGAGCTTCGACCAATGGGTAATTATTTTTATTATCATGAGTCGGTCGCATCTGGTCTAATGAATAAAATACATCGAAGCAAAGTAACCAACCGTATGGGCGCAGTAAGTAGTGGTGTTCAATTATTCATGACAATTTCAGTATAAAAGAGCGAACTGGCTCGTAAAAAGTGCATTAACAACTCCTTGGACAAATTAAGCCTTATACCTAATAATGTACTACCCCGGCTAATGTAGTATTTGCTTTTCGGAACACCTGAGCCTTACCAGAGGCGACCTCTTAACGGGCAACTGTAGCTGTACAGCTTGACAGGCGAAACTTACTAAGATTATTTTAAAAATGTTGTATGGATTCAAACAAACAAACTACAGTAATTGTGTTTAAACGTAAATGAGACTTCCATATAACATTCAGTTTTCCAGTTTATTTGAGGATTCTCTCGAATGTCTCTGATGAGGATGGACAGATTTTAATACTTTCTTTTTTATTTTCCTCCATGTCTGGAACGGATAAGAAAAGTTTTTTGCTCAGGACACGAATTTTTTTAGAAAATTACCTAAAATATTATCCTACAAGTCCTTAATTGCATCTCCGAGAAAAAGCAGGACAAAAGTTCTGCTCAAATTACATTTTATAAGTTTTACCTGTTTATTCATATTCTGGCTAAAATAGTCGTCTTAGATAGGTACATCAAAACTGAGTTTATCCATTGTTGTTTGACACACTAAAAGAAATGAATTGTTATATTTTGATGAAATTCTAGAGTTGAAGCTAAATGAGTGGAAACATTAGATTTTTAAAATTAGGCTACAAAACAGTAATTTAAATTTACAACTTGAGCTTGATTAATTTAAATTCAATTTAATCTAATTTTACTACATGGTTAGGCTATTTTGTATGGGTTTATTTTGGATCATTTTGTTCCACTTCTTATGTAGCAGGAGAAAATCTGTTCAAAAGGAGCATTGCATTAGGCTCCGATCTTATTTTCAAAATTAAATCAGGACTGCCAACAAATGGCCCCGTATAAAAATCTAGGAAATCCAACATGTTCTCAAAAATACCACTGAAAAGGGAAAGATCATTTTTTCAAATTAAACAAAATTTATTTAAAAATGTCATCTAATCTGGATGCAAATTATACAGAATTTTCGAACTGGTGCCATGAAATCTTAAGCATTTTTGTATATCAAGTAGGTACCTGTTGTTTTTGTTTTTGAATCCATTTTCCGTCAGGTTATTACCACGTACATATTAAATTTGTTTAACAAGATAATTTCCATTATTTTGTAATTTCACGTGCATGTAATGAAGTCGTACCTACTTATTTTTCACCGAGTTCCAAAGACGACGGAGGTAGGTATACAATTCAGTTGTATGTAGGCGATGAACGCGCGTTTCGCATAGTACCTAATCGCGCACCGATTATAACGGTTTTTTATTAGGAACTGGAGTGATCAGGAATCGATCCAATAAATAAAATTTTAAATGCAACAAGTTTTTCTTCCCGGAAATCACCTCCAACGGGAAGATGGCTCAATTTTCTTCAAAAACCGAATAAAAAGCTATTTGGAGAAAAGTTTGAATAGAACATGTTTCAAAAACTGCAACGGTTTCTGAGTTTGAAATGGTAAAGATTTAACATACATATTATTTATTGAAAGTTTTATTTATATATATAATTTTATTATATGTAGAAAATCAAAAATGTGAAATAAAAAACTTTTTACAAAAACTAAAACCTACTTTATTAGTTGGTGTACTGAAAAATACGAAATAATATTAATTGGTTGCTGCCAAAAGTTTTCTTCTATCTACTGCCTATAACTGCACCACCTTACCAGTAAGTACCAATTGAATTTATATAATTTCGTATTTTTCAGTGCACTAACTAATAAAGTAGCTCCTAGTTTTTGTGAATAGATATTTATTAAAAATATACTCATCATTTTCACGACTGTAACAGTTTTTGCCTTGTCTTTTCCATCATAAATTTGCGAAATATACTTATTTGACAAGTTGCACAATACTTCTGCCGAGCTCTAAGTAAACATACTAACTGCATAAAATATAAACAGATATTCTTATATCCTTTTGTACCCGCTCGTCTCAAGCCATAGGGCTGTTACTATTTCTCTAAATATATTTCTTAATGATATTCTCATGCTCAACTCAACAAAATGTAGTAAAAACAGAAAGGAACTCTTACTACTTTATAGATCTCTTCAATTATTAACGAGATCTCAAGGCGTATATAGCGATGCTACATACAGAGTTAATCGTAAAAAGTACATTAAAGCCAAAAGCCCTGTACGCTAAATTAGCTCTATATACGTTTAATGTGGTGATACATATTTGCTTTCCCAGCACCTGAGCTTTTGGAAAAGCTCAACTGTATAATAGGTGGGTATTACCTACCATAGATATTGTTGATATTTACTACTCAGTGCACTCTCCTTCATTTATGTAAAATAACAGTTGAATATTTATGGTATGTGGATTGTGGAATGATATTTTTTCTAATGACGCGTCAAGTTATACCTAATTCCTAATCACCATAATGGCAGAAATGTGTTTGGTGAATTAATTATTCATATATCCATGAATTATGAATTCACAAAGTATAGAGTATTGGTGAAAACCAAAAACTTAAATCGATAATTTACTTGTGACTTCTATGAACTTTTAGTCATAATTATACCTAGAGTTATTTTTTGCATTGAACGCAATCATCTTAATGGATAGATAATACAAAAAAGCATAGTGATATTAATTTGATTTGAATTAAGTGGAATAAAAGAAAGTAATCAATTGTTATCAGTTTTGAAAGAAAAAACTGCCGAAGAGTACATCTGCTTTTACACCTTTTCTTTATTTGTGGAAGATATACATGTTAGGGGTTGGTCGTTGAAAATCACTTTTTAAAAATTTAGTTTACAGTTTATTTCCTATTAATTTCTACACAACTACTTCCCTAACATTTAAAGTTACTGTTGTAAAATTTGAACCGACAGATGCTTAATGAAACTTATTGATTAAGTAGTTAGAGCGACTGCAACTAACAAACTTAAGATCAAAAGGATGTTAACAGATCAAATCAAAAGCTTATATATTTTCATATGAACTCATTATTTATAGTTTTCATAAAAGAAGAGGGGAATAGCAAAATCCTTGTAAATGTCTTCTCAAAGTTATTCATGATCTCTGGGAACATTGGATGTTGCTGCTATGAAATATAATACGGTAAACAACTACAATGTTGCAAACAATAGTTTCCTTCATATGGTTAATAATGGTATCAGGTTACAGAGTCAGACATCATGATAAGAGTTGCATCTCAGATAAACAATATACAATGTTGCTAATAATGGACTCATTGTCTTTGGATACATAACATACATACATTAGAAGTAATTTTTTTTTATTATCTGAATCCAAGATTTATTACATATTCATAATACCTAGAAAAACATAGAATTTTAACATAAATTAAGATATATAGTGTTGGGCGAAATGAGCGGAACACCTGATTTATGGCTTAATTATGACTGGTACGAAAATTTTACTTGATTAAAAGTTTTTGTATATTTTATGTACTAGTTAGCAGTGTTTGCAGATTTTTCGTTTACGTCATATTTCTCAAGATATGACGTCATCGGATAATATTTTAAATGACTTGCCCTATATTTATATTTTTTCGAGTAGATATGTTTTCTTCTGAATGTACTAATACCAGGTTTAGTGGGTCTATGACAAAAATAAAATTTCTCCATCCTCTGGGTAGTAGTGGTCAGGGAGTTCTGGTTTCTCCTGGAATAGGTGTACAACTATTCTGTGCAGCATGATGGGACAAGTTTGTGTTATTGGGTAGGCTATTAATCCTACGGCCTGTCCCACGGGTCCCGGTCCACTTCCACGCATAGTTCCTTTCAACATTCTCGTTTGCTCGAGTTGATGGTGTTTCTAAGAAGACGCCTTTTCTCTTCGTAATTTCGTCTCAGTTACTCTGTCGAGGCCCTGTCTGTCTTCCGAGCAGGCTAGTGTTGCCTTCTTGCCTTAAGGCACTCTCGCCTGTGTTATGCGACGGTCGAGTTTAAACACTGGATTGGTGCTCGGCCATTGCTTGGGCAACACCTTGGCATCGACGCGTCGCTGGCGGCCTCCAGGGCCGCTGCTACTTCTTCTGTGATGTCCTCAGCAGTAGTTGTCTGAGTCACCGGTGATCCCCTCATCAATCTGAAGGTCTCTGCGTCAAAGCATTTGCTATTCCAGTCCACTGGCTGCCTCCTTGTGGTTCTCTGACGCCATTTGTCAACTCCTCATCGACCTTCCATTCGCAGCCCCATTTGCGAGAGTACTGCTAATGAACGTCAGGTTGATGATGGAGTTCGCGGCGCCTCAGCCTCTCGTTCATGAGTATGAGGCTCAGTGTTGAGAAAGCATATTGTAGGGCTTCGCCTCTTCTGTCCGTCTCGATTGTGGGTTGGGAGGTTTTGTGATGTTGTGTACGTGCGAGTGGGGCTTTTCGATGGAGGGTGCAATACCTTCCTCGCATATATGACTATGATTGTTTATATCTCACTCCCTACATATTAAAATGCCTCTATCTCGGAAACAGCAATTCTTTTGAAAAAAATGTTCAATTTAAACGTTTCCGGATACCTACGTGCCTCGCTTTAATAGCACACCGAACTAAAATGTAGAAAATATTTTTTACAAAAAATTGGACCGACTTTATTAGTTGGTGCACTGAAAAGTATAAAATAATATTAATTCTATTGGTGCTGTTACTTTTGAAGTTGTGCAGTTGCAGGTAGATTGGTAACTTTTGGCACCAACTTCACAAGTACCAGCACCAATAGAATTAATATTATTTTATACTTTTCAGTGCACCAACTAATAAAGTCGGTCCAATTTTTTGTAAAAAATATTTATTTCACACTTTTGAGGGTAACATTAGTCACGAAAATCGTTGAACGTTCACTAATACCAATGAAGATAGTACTTATTCTATTACCCACGTATATTCCTTGCTTGTAGTTGTTATTATTGAGATCTCAGAACATCGCTGCGGAAATACGCTTGAATATTTTAGTTGTTACCATTTTAACACCGATTTTACTCGAAAACCGTAACTCTAAGGGAAAAATGTTCAGTATAAATGTTGCTACAAATAATTATGTCTTTCATGTACTGCAAACAGATTTTCAATTTTCGACAGAAATCGCCCTCTCCACATAGCGAAAATAGGTATATTTGAGAATTTAAAATGTCTCTATGTCGAAAACCGTTACTCTTTTGAAAAAATGTTCCATTTAAACGTTTCCGGATATTGCCCTATCTGTAATTATATCAACGCAGATTTTCAATTTTCGAAAAAATTTGCCCCATCCACCCCCTTCGGGGGCGGTTTTCCGAATGAACGAGATGTCGGATTCCCGTTTTTATGAATATGGGACCATTTCTCAAGCCTCCTCTTTCAAATCAATCAAAAATCATCAAAATCGGAGTACGTTTACTATATGAGAGGCGCGCACAAACCAAAAAAAAAGCACAGTCGAATTGTATACCTCCTCCTTTTGGGAAGTCGGTCAAAAATGAATAATAGTTTAAAAATCTAAAAAACACGCTTTAATAGGAAACCAAACTAAAAACTTGAAAAAAATTAGATATCATTTCAATGTAAAAAAGCGTGGGGTGATTTCTAAGTTAATTTCATAATGACAGTATCTATTATCCTAAAATATTTACATCAAGCACCCCACATTAAAATTATATTTTTTTTTATTATTAGTTTGGTTTGCTATTAAAGCTTTTTCTTAAGTTTTTAAAACTATTATTTATTTAGGACATAGGCAGGATTTTGCACAATTTAACCCCTTAAAAAGAGGTGTCAATGTTTGTATGAAATTTCTATAGTCTTAATTGTAGGTTTTTGAAATTACTAAGAAATACTTCTTATTTAAAGAAATTAAAATGTAGTAAACAATTTTTCTGAACAACCCTTACAAAGGGGTGAAATAAGGGATGCAAATTTGTATGAAAAATCCATTATTTTTACAGCTATCGACTCCAAACTCACATAATATACCTTTAGTTAAAATTAATTAGGGATTTTTTTTATATATTGAAACAACCCTTATTAAGTGAGAAAATAGGGTTTGCAAGTTTATGTGAAAAATCGTCAATTTTAGTGAAAGCGAAAGGTCACTCACTCACTCATCATGAAATCTCAGAAACCACAAGTGCTAGAAGTCTCAAATTTTGCATAGATAATATACAACAATTTGAACTATTAAATTGGCAGAAAGAATATACGTGGACGAAGTCACAGTTATCTTCTAGTATATTTATAAACAACATTGTCTTTTCGGATGAAGCAACATTTTGCTAAAATGGTTTTGCAAATCGTCATAATTGCCGGTATTGGTCGGATAATAATCCGTGGAATAGTTAGAGGAAGAATAATTTTTATGTGAAAAATGTTAAATGGTGATATTTTTTATAACTTATATGAGATCAGATAGTTCCAGAAATAATTTTAATTGTTTCCCAATCATACTAATCAGTTACAGCTATCAGATGAAATTTGCTTCCAGCAAGATGGTGCTCCACCTCATTATTCTGCCAGGGTTAGGAAATACTTGAACACAGTATCTGCCAGGGTTAGGTTTGAACACAGTACCTATTTCTACAGAGATGGGTGGGACGAAGAGAATATATTGAGTGTTCGGCAAGGTCACAACATTTATCTCCACTAGACGTTTTTCTTTGGGACATTTGAAGTCTAAAGTTTATAGGGACACCTCAATCCCTCCAAGAATTAGAAGATGGCATTAGAGCGGCGGTCAAAATATAACGCCTGAAACTATTCAAAATTCGCTAAGGTCATTTGTTGACAGATTAGTATACTGTCAAGTAATGTCATGCGGTAAATGCGAAATTTTCAATAATCGTTCATTTTATATTAGACAATGAAAATTACCTAATATTTGCTATTAAATTTTATTTTTTTGGTATGAAACCACTACACCTGATATCAGTAACTTCAAAAAAATCATATCTACTGGAATAAAATATGAATACAAAATATTATTCGATGACGTTATATCTTGAAAAATATTTAAACAAAACATCTGCAAACACCACTAAATAGTAGGTTACATTTTGCATAGATATTACCCTTTATTTACCCACTCCCAAAAGCAGGTAATAACTTTTTTAAGGTTTCTTGAATAGATTTGTTCGAAAATTACAACAATAGGTATCTACATTTCTGATAATTCTCAAATACTTAAGTGTTGCTCAAAGTGCCCACCATTATTTTCAATACATTTTTGGGTTTTTAGGCGCAACTGCCCCACAGCACTCGATACAATTTCAGGTGTGATTTCTCTAAATCTAAAGTAATTCTTTGACGCAATTCTTCAACACTATTCACTTCATTGTGATAAACTTTACTTTTCTGGAAGCCTCATAAAAAATAATCTAATGGATTAAGACCAGGCGATATGGTAGGCCACCTCACAGGCCCATAAGTTCCGATCCATCTGTCAGGAAAACTTGAGTTTGAAAATCTCGTGCCAATGCACAGTTGTGATGTGCACAACCATCTTGCATGAACCATTTAATATTTAGCAATGTTGCAAGAGATATTTCTTCCATAAGTTCTGTTAACAAATTACCCTCAATAATTTTTTGTACTATTATCTGATACCACACCATACATTAATGCTATAGGGTCTGTTGCGTTAAATGTGGATTGTCTATTGCATTTTCTGTTGAAAATCTCACTATTCGTAAATCATGTTTTTGTTTCTGTCCATAAAATAGTGTCTTAAAATAATAATAGCTCCCAACATGGCTTAGTACCTACCAATTACAGAATTCAAGTCGACGTTCGGAATTTCCAGGATGTAATTTGTTAACAATTTTAAATCTTTAATTATGGTACTTGTGCTTCTTATTAATGATTTTCCGAACCCACGATGCACTAACCCCACATTTGTTTCCAATGGATTTTGAAGAAAGTTCTGGATTATGATACTCACTTGCGCTAATACGTTAATTTCATGTTGTATATATGATACGGTAGGTATTGTCTTTTCGAAACGCATCCAAGTTTTTTGTAACTGAATGTGTTTTCCTTGTTGGTTCATTTTTTTCTGGATACAACCTAGCATATTCTCGCACTGCTATATCAATTTCATCAAATTAAAAAATTATTTGGAAAACGAAACTTCATTTCATTCATTTTCATATTAAGATTTAAAAGTAAAAAAGTACATATTGTTACTGTTGTCACGGTGAAATATTTAGTTTTCTTATCATTCGAAAATATTTTATCTCTGTATTTCTGGCTTCAAATGTCGACATGTTATATATTGTAACAAAGGAGTTTTTTTGCTTCATTTAATGGTATAAAAAACAAATATGGCGCCCATAAGAAAAATCGAAAATAATAGTCATCCAAATTCAGCTTATGCTGGACATTTAAAAAATACGGTTTCCGAGTTACAGCTGAAGTATAGTTGTAAATATAGATGTGTCCGCGATGTTTTGAAATCTCATGACTAATGAATGATACACTCAAAAATGTCAAATAAAGCTTTTTCTTAAAAAAAGCTAGTGTAGAACTAACTGTATTAATAGGTGCACTGAAAAATTGGCAGCACCAGAGAAATTAATGTTATTTTGTATCTTTGAGTGCAACAACTAATAAAGTAGGTACTAGTTATTTTAAAAAATATTTATGATAATGACATTTCTTTTTGTTTTCCTTAGCAGTTTGGAATGATCATTTTTTGATGGTTATAATATGCTCAAAATTGAGACAATGCTTTATACTCTTGATAGAACAAGCTCTTAAATCTTGGCTCGACTGCTGAATATCTTTATTTATCCATTTTTTATTGAAATTTCTAACTTTTTTTGTAGCTAAAGGAAAAGTGAATGTTAAATTGAGGTCAGAAATATATTATGCGAAAGTTGTACGAAAATTTTTCGTCGTTCTTGTTGACGTATCCTGTATTCATTGGAATAGTTGAAATTTACAAGTGCAGGTATCTTCAATAGAATAACTGATAATATTAATAGAAATACTATTATACTATATAGAGGTAGTTCTCAACAAAAGAAAGAGTAATGGAAAGCTCTGCAATATATTCAAACAAACGGAAGAATCGAGACAGAAAGAAGTGTGCAGTGATACTATATACTACCCTGCGCTATAGAATTCCCTCTTGTGGTTCTCGATTTGGGGACAAATCGAGCTGGATGAAAGAGAGAGAGAGAGCGAGGTAGACACTCACACACGCAATATTATTTTCGCAATAGCGTACGAATGGAGAAAAAAGCACGAAGAAAGAAAGAAAAGAAACGCAAGGGGATGCGAATCGCTCGCGCGTTCACCACCAGCCCTCCTCCTGCCGTTTGTCGTCCTTCTCCTCCTCCTCCTCCTCCAAATTCACTTACTTCATACACAGATATGCTTTTAGTCGAGTGAGGCTTTATTCGAAATGGGGGAGTCCCCCGTGTGGCCGCGACTGTTCAGCTACTACCGCCCCCTCCCCTGTTCACGTTCACATCTCATCCACCTATAAATATACTATGTATGTCAGTGTACTCATTCAATGTCATTGCCGGGAAGATTTACAGCTCACACGAACGGACAAACGGATAGACTCTCTTTTTCTTTTGAATATCTTTATATCGTTCATTTTACGAGAGAGTACTCTCAGATGTTTATGTCTGTGTGACTGTCATTTGTTTTGGATTCAAACGGAAGCCATGGACTCGAAAACCGATAAAAATTTTGACAAATGATCAATAAAAATATTTCCGAAATTATCTGTTTTACAATTTTTTCATATAAAATATCCGTTTTTGATTTTTTTGGCTAGAAATTCATGACAGCTTTCTGAAATTTGCTTTATTACGTAGGTAAATAGCGCGAGCAGATATACATAGAAAACCCTTCAATCGAATTCTACGGGTACGGAGGTACCTCTTCCGTCTTTCGAAGTCGGCCAAAAATACGTGGTCAAGGTCTCTAAAGATTATCCAAATTTCGATGTCCGAGAAAGACTGATTTTTTATACTCATTCCTTATATTTTTATGGAACTGATTATAAATAGAATTACTGAGCCTTCACTGATATTAGTTTTCCGAGATATGGGATCAAATTGAAATAATTCACTTTTTGTAAAGTTGTCTTCAAAATATCACATTAAATATGATATTGAATTTGTTTGACTGACTTTCTAAACAGAGGAGGCTTTTTTATGTTCCTTCGAGTCTTTCGCATAGTACACGGGCTTTTTAAATAGTCTTTATTACTTTTGGTCAAGTGAAGAAGGTGGGTCCGCAACGATTTCTCAATCCCTATACGTGTGCTAGAGACTTCAGAAATTATATCGGAAGCATCTTACTATCTTTCAAGTTTAATATGATCCAATAAGGATTAATTGATATTATTTATACAAATAACAGTTATGGGTTCGTTCAATGGAATGCATGGGCATGGAGCACTTAACCGCCCTCCAAACCTCCAAGCTCTAATCTACACGATAAGGACAGATCTGTTGATTCGTATGTCAATATATCAAACTTCAGAGATATTCTTTGAGTATGTCCTTGTGCGTGTTTTATCGTACAAATCAAGTGAAATAGTAACAAGCAGTTGAACACTTTAAAACCTATAAAGCCTAATAAAATCTATTTCTAATTTTTTCATAAAAATTACACTTGTTTCATTTAAAAGACTAGTGCTGAGAAATTGTCCCCAATTAAACCAATTTAAAATATAACATCTTCCTCCCACCCAATTATGCTCCCAAAGCCCAAATTTCTCTACCCATAGAGTGGAAATTTTATAGAAAATCGAAAATTTAAGACGGCAGAATTAAAGAAGACACGAAATCTGACAATAATACTTAAATTGGACATTTTAAAAAATACGTTTCTCGAGGTGTTACAGCAATAGTAAAGTCTGAAATATGTGTGATACCGCTTTGTTTTAAAATCTCTATAATAAGTAAAAGTTTTTGATGACCGTTACTCATTTCTTACTTATCTCTTATTATATATACACAATTATCTATTTCCCAATAGGAAGATAATGCAATGGGACTTCAAAAATTATACTTTGAGGATATCTACAGGCTCCGAAGTTGATAGTTTGTAGGAAGATGCTTATGTTTGTAGTGAACTTTCAGCTCACGTTTTATCAGAACCGAAAACGATGTAGAATCATCTAGCATTGTGCTTTAGTAGGTAGCTACATGAGTTTTTTTTATAAAAATTTGCGTAGCATTTTTTTTAGTACAAAAATGAACAATAGTCTAATAATGAATGAAATGTGAATTTTATAATTTATAAATATGGTAGAGGTAGCCATTTCAATGACATCGAATCCTTTTCAGAAATCCATCCATAAATATTAAAAACAAGGGTTTCTGCGTTACAGCTCTAGGAATCTGCAACACTCTTACCACCATATTGAAGTAGTAAGTAAGCAGTAATTTTTATGACTAATGAAACGATAAGAAATGTGAAATGAATATTTTTTACAATAATAGGTCCAGCTTTATTAGTTTGTGCCCTAAAAATTCAAAATAATGTTGGTGCTGGCTCTTTTGAAGTTGGTACCAAAAGTCTTTTATTTACTCATAACAGCACCACATCAACATTACCAACACCAATAGAATTAACATCATTTTGAATTTATCAGTGTACCAAATACAAGTCGGTCCTAATTTTGACCCAAGAACCAAACGGAGGAGGCACACAATTCGACTTTTTTCATTTGATAGAGAACGACGTTCAACATGTCCTTCCCCTTATAAACTTCTTCCAAAGGGGGGTGGAGAGGGCATTTTTTTCCAAAATCGAAAATTTGAGACTACAAATAAAAGAAGATACCATATCCGGCAACGTTTAAATTGGACAATGGGCATTTTTTTGGAAAATTTAAAATATGAGACTGTCATTCATTGCTGTCATACGCCATAATTGTATGGGCTAATGCTTGTGGTACAACTAGAATTTTCGCCTTGCAGCGAGCGGCTATACGAATAATTGCAGGTCTGAGATACAGAGAGAACTGTAAGATTGCATTTTAAGGGAATAAAATATTATCACTTCCTTATCTTTTCATTCACGAGAATCTTTTATATGCCAAAACAAACTTACATTTATTCAGACTTAGCAGTTACTTTCACTCCTACCACACTCGCAAAAAAGATAATACATTGATAACACTTTTTTTTTTAGATTGAAAACATGCTCGAATGGCCCAAATTTCCTAGCTGTTAAATATTTCAATAACCTTCCTACAGCCGTTCAGAACTTTCCTCTGAAATACTTTAAGAATAAAATTAAATTGTTTCTGATTAAAAAAAGTTTTTACAATATATATGATCTTTTTAATGTGTAACGTGTCTCATGCATTTTAATCTGTTCATAGTAATTTAAACTTGAGCTAAGTGCGTTTCATACCTTTATTAAAAAATTCTATTTCAGTGTATTTACTTTTTATATTTTCAAATTGGACGTATGTACGTTATTGTATTAACATTACATAAATAAAGAATCTGAATCTGAATTTGAAATAAGAGATTACATGTAGAAACTAAAAAAAAAATACGGTTTCTGAGTTACAGTAGTGGGAAAGTCTGAAATAGGTGCATTTCCGCGATGTTTGAAAGTCTCTGAATAATTACAAGCAACGTATTATCTTCTTTGGTGAACGTTGAATGATATTGATGACTAATGTTACACTCAAACGAGTGAAAATATCTTTTACAAAAGATTGGACCGACTTTATTAGTTGGTGCACTCAACAACACAAAATAATATTAATTCTATTGATTCTGGTATTTTTTAAGTTAGTGCCAAAAGTTTTCAATCTAGCTGCAACTGTACGGCTTCAAAATTACCACTACATACCAATAGAATCAATATAACTATATTTTTCAGTGCACCATCTAATAAAGCCGTTCCAATTTTTTATAATAAATATTGTTTACAAAAAAATTGGACCGACTTTATTATTTGTTGCGCTGAAAAATACAAAATAATATTAATTCTATTGGTGCTGGTTCTTTTGGAGTTGGTGCCTACAACAACAAACTACAACGGCACAACTTCAAAATTACCAGCACCAACAGAATTAATATTATTTTGTATTTTTCAGTGCAACAACTAATAAAGTTGATTCAATTTTTTGTAAAAAATATTTATTTCACATTTTTGAGTGTAACATAAGTCATGAAAATTGTTGAACCTTCACTAATACCCAAAAAGATATAGGCTTAGCTTGTACTTGTTATTTATTATTGAGAGATCTCAAAACATCGCGGCGCAAATATACATATTTCAGACTTTACTGCTGTAACTCGAAAACCGTAACTAAATTTAAATGTTGCTACATATAATCTTTTCTTTAATTTGGCTGTCTCATATTTTCAATGTTCTAAAAAAAATGATCTTCCACATAGCGGCAATACGCATATCACATACTTCAGACTTTACCATAACGGAATTTGGAACCGTAACTCTAATTTTCAAATCTCGATTTTTCGATCTTCGGTAAAATTGGCCCCTTCCACATAGCTGAAACACATATTTCAGACTGTAGCGCGAAAACCTATGATTATTTTTAAAAATGTCCAATTGCTTATCCAGAAATGAAATTTTCATTAATTCTGCCGACTCGGTTTTTCAATTTTCGAGAAAAATTGTGTCCTCCACCCCCTTTGGGAGCGATTTTTGGAGGGAAAGAGATTTTAGATTTGATTTTTCTCAATATGGCACCATTTCTCAACTCTCCTCTTTCAAATGAAACAAAAATCGTCTAAATCGGAGTACGTTTACTATGCAAAACGCGCGAACAGCCATAAAAAAGCAAACATACAACCGAATTGTACACCTTCTCTTTTTTTCTGAAATCGATCAAAAATAATTTATTTTTAATGATTACTCGAGTTAAAGATTACCAACCCTGGAAGTTCACTATTTAATTTGCACGTTTCACGGATTGAGCTCGTTGCCGAAAGAGCCAATTGTTTATTGATACGATTTCGTCTAAAATAATACCATTTGTTAATCTACGTAGGTAATTAATGATTCACAGTGATTTGATTATTCAAATTACAAAAAACAGCATTGCGCCTTCGACAATATTCAATCACTCTCCTCAAATGTAATATATCAATTTAATCCAATAAACTCGAATGAATACCAAAATATCCGCAAGCAATAACATATGGCCGGTTCCTCGTACTTCTGAAAATCTATGAGGAGCAATAATAAAACACGGGGATTAGCAGCACCCTTAGCACATATCAGCGCATCAGCGCCCCCTGCGCGCGCGACATGTGGCGATTTCTTCCGCGTCAACGGCTTCTTTATTATACGTTATTTTTGGATTAAGGGTTCTTCGCATTAGTTACACTTTACTTAGCTCGATTGGAATAGAAACACTCGTAGATCATATGGGGATGAGAGAAGCAAACAATAAAAAAGAAAGAGAGGGACAATGAAAACACAACGATTAGGTCGAGAGTGTGTTTACATTTGACGTAATGAGCTGGAAGCTAATAAAAAAATTGATTTGTCTGAGTCGTTTTATTTATATGAACATGTTGTTTTCAATCCTGGAGCTCTTTAGAGGTAGGTATAGGGACACTTGAAAAGTTAGAAGGGTGAGTACAAATGTACCTATTTAAGTTATTATCATGACCAGGTATCAATATTTGTTGTTGTGTTGCTGCGTTATGTAATTTCAATTAAATTTGATACTGTAGAATTCAGTATGTCAGTATTTATAGATATGGGAATCAAGTATGTAGTTGAATTAGATTTTTAAAACTTGGAATATCACTAGGATTTTTTTCCAATATCTAAGCATTTATAGATGCGGTGATTGATGTAAGTAGCTTATCTCTGAAAACAAATTGTAGAAAATAGAAGGAGTAAAGCTCATACCCACTAGGTTCTGAGAAGAAATTTATTGCATAGTAAATGTGCTTCGATTTTAATGATTTTTTTTTATTTAAGAGAGGAGTATTGAAAATTGATCCCAAAAATCAATATTAGATATGCCCTTTCCTTCAAAAACATCCCTCTCTAAGGGGGTGGTAGTGGAAATTTTCCCTGAAAATTGAAAAACCGAGTCGACAGGTACGGCGTCCTAATCATTCTGTCATTCTGTCGGTATGTAGTACATATGCATGTAGGTAGTTATTCCATAAATATTGAAAGGGGTCTTATTTTCAGCAAGTTCATAATGATGGGTTTCGAAAAATCTAATAACTTGAAAATCCAAATCTTTAATTGAGCGACACTATGACAGACGGATGAAGCCCACTAAGTTGAGAATAACTTTTTTTTGAAATTATCATTGAAAAATATTCAAATATATTTTTTTATATATATAAATATATATTTTTGTACAATTGTTTCTAGTACAATGACTACCTTATCTAGTTACCAATATGAACTGAAAATTTTTGTATTCTACTGCTGAGTGAGTCCCTAATCTCTGTGATATAAAATTAAAACATAAAATCTTCATAGGTGATCCACGGTCTTATGGTCGTCGCCATCTTGCGCTTAGGCTCGCCAGCTGCACCGGGTTAGTGCCCTAAATGTATTGGTTTCACCAATAAATTCATCATTCAAACAGGCACATTTCCCTCTTTTCTGAAAATTTGTTGTCATTCCTCTACATAAGGGTGGAATTTAAATGATACGTCTAACCTCCGCCCGACCTCTAATTTCAACTATTGCAAAAATCATTGAAAAATTAGTAAAATAACCTCTACTTGAATTCTTAAATACTTAAGCACAATGTCATCAGTAACATCCAGTTCGGTTTTCAGAATGATAAAAATACACTTGGTGCAATATGCTCATTCCTGAATAAAGTTTATTCCGCGATAAATGCGGGTAAAATGAAAACTGCAGTGTTTTGTGACCTGTCAAAAGCATTTGACTGTGTCGATCATAACATACTTCTCCAAAATTATGGTTACGGATGATCGACTTTCAAATGGTTTGAAGCTTATCTAACAAGATGGAAGCGAATAGTAAAAACAACGGAACTTTCGGAAACTAGGGAAGTTAACTCAGGAGTTCCACAAAGATCTGTATTGCACCCTATCCTTTTCCTACTATATATGAATGACATCACCAATATTAATACTTCTGGGAAGTTCACCCTCTTTGCAGATGACACCACTATACTCTGGAAGAGTAAAAACCTAATAGTGACTTGCATAACATAGTACCTATAAGGCGATTTAAGGTTAATGTTGGTGTGATGCAAGCAGGTTATCTTTTAACTTAACAAAAACAAATTCAATTTCATGATAAATGCTTTTTTAGTCCTTGGTAAATAAACAGGTTTACCCCTGAAGATGCCAACTTTGTTGGCGAAACAATTGTCGGGTGACAATAATTAATAAAGTTGTTGGTGTGTTGTGGTATCTCTCTGTTTTTATATTGACTAATGTTATACTCAAAAATGTGAGATAAATATTGTATGGACCGACTTTATTAGTTGTTGCACTGAAAAATACAAAATAATATTAATTCGATTGGTGCTGGCAATTTTGAATTTGTGCCGTTGTAGTTTGTTGTTGTAGGCACCAACTCCAAAGAAATCAGTACCAATAGAATTAATATTATTTTATATTTTTCAGTGCAACAACTAATAAAGTCGGTCCAATTTTTTTTATATTTATTGGGTTTCAAAAAAGTTCAAACAGATCTTTTTTCTGTTTACGCATCGTCTTGCCTACTAAGTATAGGTATGATATATTATGTCTATGGTTGTATAAAATTTAATGCTCACTCTGAATAAGGCATATTATTTTTATAATTTTAGTGAGAGAAAATAAAGTGATGTCTTATTCATAAGATGTCAATATGTTCAAAAAAATTCTAAGCTCATTATATGCCATTATTTACAATACATAAGCATTACTCCCAATGGACCTTGGAGCCCTCAAACCGTCCGCATGACCTATATATGTACCATTACCGAATACCGTGCATAAAAAAACTCGCCGCCCGCTAAACTTATGCTAATACTTCCTGAGCCACAACCGCCAACCACAAAAATCGCCTGTTCAAAAATATATACCTATATATATATCTACTCTGCAAGGAACAAACAATCAAATAAATAAAAGATCCGGCTCGAAGGACCATAAATCAGTCCAGAGAGCCTCGCACAATGCAGCAAAGAAGCGCTTTTCGCCATGGCCAACGGGATGATTTGTCGATGGTCGCGTGCCGGAAGTGGAGAGCTAAGCGCGCGTGCATCTTCTTCCTATCGTGTGCCTGTGTTGTGTGTGTTTTCCGATTTAGGTATATATAGAATAGATTGCCATTTTGAAAAGCCTAATGGTTTCTATGTGCTGATTTGTCGTTGTTCATTAACTGCCCTTTCTCTTCACAGGATGCTACTAGCTATAAAGTTAACGATCGAATTGTTTCCAGATATATCTGCATTATTAGATAGAAACTGAATACATATATGTTTCTCGAAAAGCAGTCTAGAAGCGTTTAGTGATAAATAGAAATTTCTATGGAGATTATCAGGCTTATTCATAATCCAATCTTAGTTCGAAACCGTATTAAAATAAAAACAAAACACTACCATAACACTGACATAGCCATAAACCTCCGCACTTAATTTAGAAACGTTTCGATTATGAATACCACTGTATGTCTTTACTCGAATCAGGTAAAAATTGCCGGTGATGTTGTGAATAAATTCGTGCGTTCGGACAATATTGGGTAAGTCCGGACAACTCAACAATGATATTTAGAGTTTAAGTTTTATGCTTATTCTTGTATATACCAAGAAAGTTGGGAGACATAAATAAATATGCTAATAATATTATCTATTTTCTAAATTTTGTCAATTGCTGCTATGCTTAGTATTGCTTTGCTATTAATTCATAATATTTTTTCTTTAGAAAGATCAAAACAAATTTAGTGTGCCTTTTAAATTCGGGAGCATATATTATGTTATGTTGTTACTTAAATCGTCAAAAATTCCATAATATTGAAACGTCACCTGTCACTTTTTGAAGCAGAAATAGTTTTTTATTGAAAGTAACACAAAACCTAAGCCAGAGAACACAACAGAAAGATATCCACGCCAATTTTTTGTTAAATCGGTCCCGTAGTTTTTTGGGTTACTTATTAACAAAAACATTTTTATTAATTTATGAGATGGAACAAAGTTTCACAAATTTATTTTTTTACGGCTCAAATAATACATTAAAGACAATTCAACTTCATCTAAATATACTAATTATCGCATGAAAATTCAAATAACCCAAATCAAATTAAAGTAATCCATACATGGTAAACAATCCTGTAACCATTTGTTGTTATAATATCTCTCACTTCTAATCCATTACAAAGTCACAAAGCCTTATGCAAACATATAAAATAATATAACAATACCGCGTGGACACCGCAATTGATCATTTTCACCCCCAAAAACCCCCAAAAGCTCATAATTCCGTTTATTGACCGCGCACGAAAGCAAAGTGACATTCGTACATAACATATTATACGAGTAGGTATAGCTGCTGGGGTCCCGAAATAAATAAATAAGTTGGATTACTACAACAGTATCCTCCATATATTAATGTATTTTCCAATGGATTACACTAGGCACAGTCGTCTCGTTATTTATACGAAAATGTATATAATAATAATCCATTGACGTATCGCCTTTCCATCCATATGGATTCTCTGTATATTCTTCACTCTCTTAAATCGGATTAATTCGAGTCACAATGTTTCGACACACATATTAATATTTATAATAAGTCGTATATGGATTAAGAGAGTCTCTCCTCCTTTTGAGCTGACACTGTTGACAGGACTTGTAGTTATTTTAAGCTGTACCTGCCTGCTAATTCGCCAGAAGGTATGTAACAAGCTTAATGGAGCTTTTGAAAAGTTTGAGGATTATTATTGATTCTTTATCGCAAAGAAACAAGAAGTGTGACGTTTATCTTCGATTTTAGCTGATTCTAATCTTCCAAAGCCAGACGACACGGGCAACAACATACCTCACTTATTTTGATGTAAGAGCCATGGTGTAATTAATAGATAAAAGTGTTAATACTCACAAGTTATTGACTTCTTGCTGAGATTCTAATAATATTTCTGCAAGATAAGTACATTAAACCTGTATGTTATCTGCTTTCTTTATATAAGTTAATGAAGTTATTCATATTATGTATATAGTGCGAACTAATATAGTAGCTTAGATGATTTTCTGTATCTAATTTTAATGTAACTAATAGGTACCTACTAATTATCTTAAATTGTTAGATAGATATGTAATAAGATCTGATGGTTCTGTTTTTGAGGAATATATACATTTATAATCGAGCAAATTAATAACATACGTATCGAAGAAATAGCATCCAGAAGCTTAAGGACATTCCCGATCAGCGAGCTAACTCTGGAGTAGGACTTTGAACCTAGAGATGGTAGCTACAAGCCTGACAGAAGTAGGCAAGGTGTTCCAGAGCCTTGGAGCAACAACTGAAAACGCTTCCTTATATGCGTCTGGGAGGTAATTTGGAATACCCAGTTGATGAGCAATGGATTGCTGCTGACGTGGCCTGGCGCCAGTATAAATCGCCCGGAGCTCAGCCAAATAGGAAGGCACGAGAGAGAGAAAATAGGTAGAAAGGACATGTTAAAGTACTTCCAGAAAACAGAATGCTCAATTATCTAGGCGGGGATGGGGTTGAAAAGTGCTGGGAAATGGTTGTGATATTCAGTTTTCCAAAATCCAGTAGGTCCTGCCCCTTCTCCCAAAAGAAGTGGAGAGGGCATTTTTTTTAAACTTAATAAGATTTCATCTGACAGGATTAATGGTAAGATCGTTTCTAGCGACATTTAAATTGGAATAGAAATACGCTAGATTGTTGGCGCTATATTTATATTTAAATCACTAACTATGAGTTCAAGGATTTTAATAACCAGTGAACCAAAATGTGATGCAAATGTTTGTTTTTCCAAAAAATACGACCGGGTTTATTTATTCCATTTGTATATTTTCCTATAACTATACTTAATCAAAATTATCAATGCCAAGAGAATCAACACTATTTTGTGTTTTTCACTGCACCAACTAATAAAGTATATCTGATAAAAAAGATTTTTCGAAACATTTATATAACTTATAAAGATAATATTTAAGAAAATCTGGAAATATATATTTCAATAGATGTTCACCAAACATAAATAAAAAATAAGTATTTTTAAAAGAAAAATCAATAAAAAAAATCCCGAAGGCCTGTAGCCAGCGAAAAGATAAATTTCTCAAAATTCATTGAATTGATATTTGGACAACCTTTTCATTGGTATACTTACATGTCATTACACGAAAATGGGCCCATTTTTAACCTCATGTGCCTTGTGGTTAGAGGTTGTTGTTTTCGCTGTTGAATATAAAGCAGATAGGGTTCGCGTTCGCCTGTTTCTTATCAATAATTTAAATATATATATTTTTTAATCAGGGTCTATATTAAAATCTCCAGAAAATATCCAAATAAATCAAATTTATAGAGTTTTCTTTTTTATTATTTATTTTTTTATTTTTTCTTTATCAATTTTTTTACTGTGCATTTTATAAAAAAATGCTTCAAACAAAAGCTTTAGGTACTCATTATAGCTATAACCCAAAATTATTTTTGATGATATTTACCTACACTACGGCCGTTGTTTGATATTGAAAACTGCATTCAATTCCTTTGCATTCCTTGCAGTGGTTTTTGCGTGATGCGTGTACAAACATTCAGATAGGCGCGATAAAATAAAATATAAAATACTACATATATACGGGGTGATACCGTCCTACGCCTTCTGGTTCCCAATTTCCAACCTATGGAGTTTAGATAACCAATTTTTGTTTTCCCTTGCTTGTTATGCTTTCTATGTCGTTTCATGTTCTCCCATCTATTGTTATTTTTGCTCCTATATAGATATATCCGTCGCATATTACATCATCAGCTATATTTAGTCTTTCTGATATTTAAGTACTGTGAGAACTTAGTTTTCGGATTGTTCGAAAACATTTCTTGACATAAATTCCAAATCCATATCTTGTGCCATTGCTATCTGGTCACTGGTGATCAACAAAGTGAAGTGTGCTGCCATTTGTATTCAGTTTTCTTGACCATGATCTTCTCCATCTTTTCAATACTTCGTGCAGATAAATTTTAAAGAGTGTTGAGGACAAGCGGCAGCCCTGTCTAACGCCATTGTTGCTACTGAAAAGATTAGTGAGACAGAGTTTCCTAATTTTACTTTGATTACGGCTGTTTGTATAATTGTTTAAATGCATTTGCTACAAATTGTTGATTTCTCGCTTTGGTAGGGTCTACAAATTAATAACTAGTTAATAAAATTCGCATATTATCATGAAAAAAGTTTTTACAGTTTTTTTCATGAAAAGCTTATAAAATTAACCAATCTTTATTTGTAATATTCTTTACATCAATTTTTTTTTTTAATAAATAATGATGAGATATGTTTCATCTCTAAATTTTTAAAAATTGTAACTTTTGGATATAAAAACAATTATCTATAGTTATACAGGGTGTTTCATAATATATGCGCAGGACTTGAGGATGTGATAGCTCGTATGAATGAGCTATTATGAAACATGCAATAAAATTGTAACAGGTCGATGTCTGTACATTAAAGATATTTGAGAAAAAATAATATGGGGATTCTTTTTTAGAGCAAAAGAAGCCAAAACAACAGTTTTTAGATTTTTTGTCTGTCTGTATGTTTGTAAGCGCATCACGTAAAACTATTGCATTGAATTGAATGCATTTTTCACAGATGTATTACTAGAGTTCGACCTTCAAATATAGGCTACATTTTATCGCGTCTGTCTGTCTTTATGTATGTTTGTACACGCATCATGCAAAGACTACTAGGTACCTAGAATTGAATTCAATTTTCACCGATGTATTGCTAGAGGTGTAACTTAGAATATACAAATGTCCTATAAATAAACAAAGATGAGATAAGTCTTAACCTGCGAATCCTTGCTTTGATTGACATTTTATTAGGGTGATCTAATGCCCACATTTTCAACTTCAACCCATGTTTTTTTTATACAAAAAGCAACGAATTTACATCGATACCAGATATGATGAATTTTAACTGATTTATTTGCGAGAGAAACGGTATCTTATTTAACTCTCTGCTGGAAATTCGTTATCTGAGAAATCCCTTTACATTAGTGACTGACTGAAGATTTTCCAATGAAATGGTTACATTTACAAAAAACTGACAATAGATTATATTTTTTTGAACAGTTTAATTATTAGGTATCTACAGAATAAGAAACAGTATAAATCTATGTGCAAAGATCCACAATGGGGGGTCAACCTCTCTCACTTGCGCATGAGCCTGCTTGCAAGTAGGTATTAAGAGAAACGCAAGGTTGAGATAGCTATAGCAGATTTTGGATCAACACACATATTTTAAATAAATTTTTGATCATGCTGTATATCATATATGGTGTTAATTCATATCATGTACTTATTTTAATGGGTGATTCTTGTGCTAATTATCAGTCGAAAAGTTCATATAAAGGCATGTTCTCAGAAGCTTAGTTTCTGATATAGGTACAGGGTTGTAAAGTTTTATTTTTATTTAGATTTTTTTGAAATAACATTGTTGTATAAATACGTATCTTTTTAACAGAAAATATTTTTTTATTTAACCAATTGCTTTGATATAGCTATGTTGACACAATTTTAACCCAAAAAATATGTATTTATTTGACATTATTTTATACGGTAATTCAATCTCATAGGTATCGCAAATGGTTTATTTAACGTAATTATATAAAAAAAACTAAATAAAAACCTTACAATCCTGTATACCGGAAACCAAGCTTCTCAGGGCATACATTTATATAAACTTATCGACTTAAAATCTGTATATTATCTTGTGCTATAGGCTTCTATGGCCTGATTGGCAAATTAAATTTAAATGTTTTCACATTTTCATTTTTGTCTTGTTTGTGTCCATGGCATATTTACGCTTGACATTTGTCTATAATCTTGATGTCAAAAAGCTGTAAATCTTTCCCTTTTTAGCAAAACCAACTTGATCAATTTATAATTCGAATGACAGTATTTCACTTGCATATAGCCCACCTCTACTGTATGCGATTGGTTCCCGTCCGTCGTATGATGTTGTAGTAGTACCTACTATTTTGGTTTCATATTTAGTGCTTGAACTCCCTGTACCTACCAAAATCGATCAAAATAGGCGTTGTAAAAAATATTGAAATCGATCATCGATATAACCAATGAGCTCAAAACTGTGGCCAGGGAAGCTAAATTTCTCATGAATAGTGCGGAGGCGGCATACATACAAAAAGCTCAAAAACACCGAGAAAGCCCTGCTTCTCTTCGGCAACGAAATCGAATTTGGTTTGCTCCTTTGGAGCGACCTCGTCTCGTATCTATATGTATACGACGTACGTACGTACTCGTAAGCGAGCTAATGAGATAATCGAATAAAAGCCATAAGTGAATGGGCGCCCCCAGATGGAAACGCGATTACGGCCTTTTCGGCTGTGTAGTATGTTGTGTAGTTAAAGCTAAAGGGACGATGACGACGAATTCGATTGATTTTATCGAAAATGACACCAATAGAGTTTGTTCGCCTTGAAACAATTGCACATCGCGAATGGCATATATATAAAAGCACACATATGCTGTGATTTTGGGTGACAAGGACATAGCAAACGTGTGCCTGCCTGCACTTTTACCACACCCCCTCACCGCTTTGTATGTGGGGCTTTTAATCATCTGGAATGATTAGAAGTGAGCGCAAATTCGAGGATAGCTGAAAGTTAATTGAATCAAATGGATGATTATAGTGTTTGTGCTATAATATGAAATGAAGCTTGATGATTTCATCTCACAAATCTTTTAGATTAAGAACTTCGTCATGTGTCGTCTGGAATTATCTTTCTATTTTTTTTCTTTGTTAACCAATATAAAGGTTATGTAATCAATGTTTCTATTTTTGACCGACTTCCCAAAAGGAGGAGGTATACAATTCGATTGTGTGCTTTTTTTTTTTTTTTTTTTTTTTGTTTGTGCGCGCCTTTCATATAGTAAACGTTCTTCGATTTTGATGATTTTTGATTCATTTGAAAGAGGAGGATTGAGAAATGGTCCCATATTCATAAAAACGGGAATCCGACATCGCGTTCCCTCCGAAAACCGCCCCCGAAGGGGGTGGAGGGGGCAAATTTTGTCGAAAATTGAAAATCTGCGTTGATATAATTACAGATAGGACAATATCCGGAAACGTTTAAATGGAAGATTATTTCAAAAGAGTAACGGTTTTCGACATAGAGACATTTTAAATTCTCAAATATACCTATTTTCGCTATGTAGAGAGGGCGATTTCTGTCGAAAATTGAAAATCTGTTTGCAGTACATGAAAGACATAATTATTTGTAGCAACATTTACATTGAACATTTTTCCCTTAGAGTTACGGTTTTCGAGTAAAATCGGTGTTAAAATGGTAACAACTAAAATATTCAAGCGTATTTCCGCAGCGATGTTCTGAGATCTCAATAATAACAACTACAAGCAAGGAATATACGTGGGTAATAGAATAAGTACTATCTTCATTGGTATTAGTGAACGTTCAACGATTTTGGTGACTACTGTTACACTCAAAAGTGTGAAATAAATATTTTTTACAAAAAATTGGACCGACTTTATTAGTTGGTGCACTGAAAAGTATAAAATAATATTAATTCTATTGGGGCTGGTACTTGTCAAGTTGGTGCCAAAAGTTACCAATCTATCTGCAACTGCACAACTTCAAAAGTAACAGCACCAATAGAATTAATATTATTTTATACTTTTCAGTGCACCAACTAATAAAGTCGGTCCAATTTTTTGTAAAAAATATTTATCTTATTAATTTTACAGGGAGAGGCACCGGCTTACAAATCCCAAATAATATTTGTCATAAACCTCACCATAGTATTTTATGGCTACGGCTACAAGCTACAAGTATGTAGTAGAACGAATACTTGACAATAGTGATAAAGCATCGTGACACGTGATCATAAGCCTAGGAGCCTCGATATATGTCAAATTCACTGAAAGACGAATGCGGTCCATTTCCTCCGAGCTCCGAGCCCATGAACTTATTTCAACCTCTCTGAAGTAGGCATGACCAAATCGGCAAAATCGAAACGCACCTATCACACTTTTTAGTGCTTATTTTGTGCTACTAAAAAAATGTACCTCGTGCAGTTTTGAAAAAAATCGTGGCGCTGCTACCTTCATATGAAGTCAGCACGACTACAATAAAAAAAAATAACTAAAAATTAGAAACAAGTACATAAAGAGAAACAGCATAATTAGTGCTTTTTACTCACCTCAATAAGTGAAGTATTGTATTCACTTAAAAAATCGACCTCGAGATTTTTGCTGATATTTACGTTTTGGGGTTCCTAGATCACAAAAATCATGGTATCTCAAGTCCGTCGGTCTGTCTGTCTGTCTGTAGTATGTTGGCGGTGTAGCTCAATAACGGCTTGACCTAGGACAACGAATTTTGGTATGCATATTGAAGAACTACCGGCGACGCAATCATATATACAGGGTGTCCAAAATATAAGAACGGTAGAAGCGACGAGGTTGTTTCCATGAGCAAAAATATGTAAGTTATTCGGGTCGATAAAGATACATTCTCGAAGCGGGGTGGTTTGTCGGGGGAAGTCGTAGGTAAAGGCTTTTACCAGTTTTTTTGTTTGATTATTTGGCTATGAACTTTTGTCCTTTAGCCACACACATTGCTTAGAGTTTTGGTATTTATATCATCGTTTTATTTCTAATTACATATTCAGTTATTAGATCATAGACTTCTTTTCTTGGGAAGCCAATATGGTCTGAACATTAACTGGCAGCTGAAATTTTAGTTGTTGGAGAATATTAATGAATACATCTTTACAGCTAAAAAATAGATTGTTCAAATGGGCCACCTCATTATCATGTGGACAGAGGTAGGAATCTACAACTCTTATCTTATTTAAATGGTAGGGAAATTGTCCATGATTAAGTTTTAATCGGGTGTTTATACTACAGTATTTTTTATTCGCGTTCACGTATATATGTGGTACTCTATTAGCTAATTCTGAGTGGATTTGGAAATAAGGGTTAGCAGAGCTTTGCGCTATTTTATACCATTTGAGTTTCCACTCTTTGAGTACATTCTGTTTGTATCTACTGACTACATCTGGGTAGCAAGAAACATTTATGAAGTTATTGTATATGCGTGCATTTTTCGCTGCTTTATCTACTTTTTCATTACCCAAGATACCACAGTGTCCCTTAGTCCAGATTAAAACAATTCTGCATTAATTAATTGAGAGCTCATATAATATTTTTTTTATCCTAGAAATAATTAAGCTTTGTATTAATGATGCCTTCTAAAACTGATTTTGAGTTTGAAAAATTTATGACCTCCTTGATACCACTGCCCAAACACCAAATTAGAGCTCTTTCAATAGCCACAGCTTCAGCTGTGAAGATACTACACAAATCAGGAATTCGAAATTTGCAAGTGAGTTCCAAATTTGGAATAAAGAAAGCACTACCTACACCTTCTGTGTCTTTGCTTCCATCTGTATATATAGTTGTTGATATAATATAATATTGTTTGAAAGAATTTACAACAGTTTGATTGAAGGATGGTATGTTTTTTTATTTGGGAAATATAACTCTAATATAACTCGTATTTATATAAGAAAGCTGGTAGGTTCTCCAAAGATAATAAAGATTTAGCAATTCCACCAGTGTACCGAAAATCGATAGTGAATAGGGGTGACTTTTTCTTTTTCCAGAAACGATTAGTTAAATCTTCAGTATTTAGGATTGTGATCCTCTTCATAAGTGACGAGTTATATTTTCTCAATTTAGAGATATATATATTGGCTAGATATTGTCGTCTGAGATATAATGGTGGTTCATTAGCTTCCGCCAGAATTTCATTACAAGGGGATGATATCATTGTTCCAATACAATGTCTTACTGCCTTATATTGGATACGATCGACTTTTTTTAAATTAGTATTTGATGACAAGCCGTAAAATATACTACCATAATCAATTATGGATCTTATGAACGACTGGTAAAATAAAAGTGCTATATATACAAGGGACAGTTCCCCAAGATTTGTTTGTTACAAAACGGAGTATGTTTAAACCTTTCTCACAGCGACTTTTTATGTGATCGATATGCTGTGTCCAAAGTAGCTTACGGTTTAGAACTACTCCTAAATATTTATATTCAGAAACAACTGGTATAGTTGTTTCTGCTATTTTCAAATGTGTATTCATCGTTAGACGATGTCTAGTAAAACACATAAATGTATATTTTTTTGACGACATTATTAACCCCATTTCAAACAGCCATTCATTAACTGTTTTCAGCACTAGTTTAAAATCGTTCAAACACTCGGCGTAGTTTTTGCGGCTCGTATAAATACAAATGCCAAATGCCATCTGCATATTGGATAACTTTGATGTTTTTATTAAATTTTTTATGCAAATCTAACGTATAGACATTAAAATGAATAGGACTGAGTATTGAGCCCTTTGGGAGGCCGTTATAAACTAATCTCGGTCCAAACAACTCGTTACTATGATTTCTAATATAAGTTTCCCTCCCGTTAAAGATGTCCGTGATATTAAAAACTGTTCTTTTATCGATACCCAGATTTATCATTTTTGGAAAAAGAATTTCTAAATCCACTGAGTCATATGCCCCTTTTTAGTCTAGAAATAAACATAGTAAATAGTCGTTTTTTGAAAATGCTAATTGTATATCAGTAATGAGTTCAGCCAATACATCACACGTGCCTAATCCTCTCCTAAAACCAAACTGTGTCTTGGGCAGCAATATTTTGGATTCTAGATAGAATTCTAATCTTAACTTGATCATTCGCTCGAATGTCTTGACTACGCAGGTTAAAGGTCACGCCATACTAATTAGTGCTAATTTGTGCTAATAAGAAAAACATTGTACCTTTACCGTTTCGAAAAAAATCGTGGCTCTTCTAGCTTCATATGAATTGAATGAAAATTACCTAAGTATCCACTTTTATGAATACAATTAGTACGAGCGGCATTTCATCAGAAACCATCCAAAAACCAGCTAACGTTCAAGAGTAAAGTACCATTTGTTAGCAGAATCCAGCCGCGACTATTGCAAAAGTTAAAGCTTACTTTGTGCTAACAAAATATGTCATTGCAGATTTTGTACCAGTGGCATTTCATCAGAAACTATCTTAGAACTTGTGTGTTCAGTTCCTGCTATCACTCAGATTGAAGAACTTTCCGTAATATGTTAGTATGTTTTCCCCTTTTTGTTGGCTCGTCACTTGTATACTATTTCAAGGAGAAAGTCTCTGAATTCTTCTCCTAAAAGCTAAATTTAAAAAAAGGTTCATTTCTTACATTACATCCACAATGCCATATTTTAGTAGCACAAAATAAACTGTATCTGTTGCAAGATTTGCGGTGCGAGTCTATTCATAAAAGTGGATACTTACATTTCAATTTAAATTTTGGGTTTTAATTTAATAAGCGTTTTTTTCGAAACTGAATGCAAAGATGATTTTATTATGACTCGAATTAACACACATTATGAACTCTTTTATTTATGTGCTTGTTTTTAATTTGGTGTTGTTCTGCTGAATTCATATGAAGGTAGCAGCTTCACGCTTTTCTTCAAAACAGCTGGAAGTACATTTTTTTAGCACAAGTGAGCAAAAATTATGTAGGTACTTTCTATTTATGTGAATGTCATTAATTTTAAATTATTAGGTAAATTTCTTATAGAAATATACCTATTGCGATCGTTCACACTTTTGAATTTCGAAAACATTTCAACGGCATGTTGTTATATGTCTATAAGTTAGTCCAAAAAAACATTTGGTTCAAAAGTTTATATATATATATATGGGATATTACGAAATTTGTTAACACGCAGTTTTGAAGGTATCAAGTTCAAATTTGCTACAAAAATCAATCTCTCAAATATCGCGGTCGAGTTCGTTATTGGGCAATATCGGGTAAGTAGTTTCAAAATGGCGAACATTCAAACATTTAAAAAAATTATCAAAAAAGAGCAATAGTGTAAATATTATTAAAAATAATTTTAGGTTATAGATATAATCAGTACTTACAACTTTTGTTCTAAGCAATTTTTCATAAAATACACAGGTAAAAAAATAAAAATTAATAAAGAAAAATAACAAATATTGATAAAACATGAACACTCAATATAAATTTGATGTAATTGTACATTTTCTGGAGATCTTAATATAGACCCTGATTAAAAAAATATATAGTTTATTTATTGAAAAGAAATAGACGAAAAAAAAATCTGCCTTGAAGTGGACTCGAACCCTGTCTGCTTTATATTCAACAGCCAAAACAAAAACCTCTAACCGCAAGGCTATGACAATTTTATTTAATAACATGTAGGTATACCAATGAAAAGGTTGTTAAAATTTCAATTCAATGAATTTTGAAAAATTTACCTTTCCGCTGACTACAGGCCATCGGGATTATTTTTTTGTTGTGGTCGTGCTGACTTCATATGAAGTTAGCAGCGCCATTATTTTTTTCAAAACGGCACGAGGTATAAAATTTGTTTTTATTTGCACAAATTAGCACAAATTATGCTCTTTCTAATAATGTACCTACTTGTTTTTAATTTTTTTTTGTGGTCGTGCTGACTTCATATGAAGCTAGCAGCGCCAATACGGCACGAGGTACAATTTTTTCTTAGAAGCAAAAATTAGCACAAAATAAGCACTTAAAAGTGTGATGGGTGCGTTTCGATTTTGCCGATTTGGTCGTGCCTACTTCAGAGAAGTCTTATTGCAATTCATTGAAGTTTAATATAATCGTAGTCACAGTCAAGAAAGAGTTGAAATTCTCGATAGAAATCATGCCAAATTAGTAGGTAGATACGCAAATATTTCGAGAACGTCTTTGCGCTGGCTGGCGTGCGCAACAAGCCATTCTAGTCAGATTAATGTCAGAAGGTAACACCTCTGATGTGCAACTTCTGTGATCTGTTTTGACTACTTAGATAAGCATGGGCAGTGTAGTCTCCTGTCATATCTAGTCCTCTTGTGGTTATAGTTCACACTCGCAATTCATGAAATATGACAGTTGATAATGAAAAAATGGACTTAAGTAGGTACACCAATATTAAAGCACTAGAATATATGAGTATACTCGACCGCCATTTTTGCCCCCGTCTAAAAAATGTCAAATGACAGTCAATTGAGAAATTGTTGTCTCAACCAGCTGTCTATTGACAGCACGATGTCTTGTTGATAGTATAGGGAGAGATGGTGGCCAAAATTTCGGTCGACAATACCACTTACCTAGAACTACTAATAAAATAATAATAGTGAATCAAAGTTCTTGAGTTCCGTCTGTAATACGCGTTAGTTTTTGAATACTTTTGTTTGAAAGAATAATATGAGAAAAATTAATGATGTATATTGATTTTTCGAGTAACTTCTGAGTAAGAGCATGCGTAAAATGATTTACTCTCTGTACTGCTGCGGTAAAGTAATTCAAGGTTCCGAAGAATTATCTACCTTGCTTAATAGTGAAGTAAAATGAATAGTTAAATGTCATCCAGGTTATAGATATTGAGCGCTTTAGTCTCCACACTCAGTAGGCAAAAATAGTACCTACCTATTTAAAATTCAAAGACAGCAAATATTGGAGAAATCAGAAATATTTGAGAATTGTATAATAAAGGAACAGCCAATTACAGGTACTTAAATATAAGATATAATCTTCAATTTTTCAGGCGATTTTTGTTGATTCATAAAGCTATTTTTGTAGAAAATTTATTAATTTTAAAAATGTGCGATTATAGATAAATACAGAACTTTTAGCATCAAGTTGTGCATTTGTAGTTATGAAAACTATTGGTATCAACTTCAAAAGTACCAGAACCAATAGAATTAATATTATTCTGTATTTTTCAATTCACCAACTAATAAAGCCGGCCCAATTTTTCTTAAAAAATATTTAATTCACACTTTTAACATTTAACATTAGTCATCAAAATGATTTAAAGTTTACCAAAATAAATACGTTGCTTATACTTATTCAGAGATTTCAAACCATCATGAAAATGCACAGTTTTCAGACTTTCCCACTGCTGTAGCTCGGAATCAGTACTTGTTTTTGAAAAATGTCCAATTTAAATGTTGCTACATATAATCTCTGCTTTAATTTGGCCGTTATAATTAAAGATAGGACAATATCCGGAAACACTTGAATTAAATATTTTTTAAAAGAGTTATGGTTTTCGAGCTAAAGACATGTTAAATTCTCAAATAATATACCTATGTATTTTTGCTTTGTGGACAGGGCGATTTTTTTCGAAAAATGAAAATCTGTGGGTACTACATGAATGACCTAATTATTTGTAGCAACATTTATAATGAAAATTTTGTCCTAAGAGTTACGGTTTTCGAGTTAAAGTGGTGTTAAGCTGATAACATCTAAAATACTTTTGCGTATTTCAGCAGCGATGTTTTAATGTCTTAATAAAAACAATTGCAAGCAAAGAATATACGCGGGTAATAGGAAAAGTACTATCTTCATTGGTATTAGTGAATTTTTGAGACTAATGTTACATTCAAAAGTGTGAAATAAATTTTTTTTTACAAAAAATTGGACCGACGTTATTAGTTGGTGCACCGAAAAATACAAGATAATATTAATTCTATTGGTGCTTGTGAAGTTAGTGCCAAAAATTATCGATCTAACTGTAACTGCACAACTTCAAAAGTAACAGCACCAATAGAATTAATATTATTTTGTATTTTTCGGTGCACCAACTAATAACGTAGGTCCAATTTTTTGTAAAGAATATTTATTGAAAAGGGTCCAATTTAAACGCTGCCGGATATGGTCGTCTTTTTAATTTTGTCGTCTAAAATTTTCGATGCCCCATCCACCTCCTTTGGGAGAAGTTTTTGAGGGGAAGGACATGTTGAACGTCGTTTTTTTTTCGACAAATTCTTAATTCTAGATATCAGGATTATTTTCCAAATTTAGAAAATGTTGAATATATCTATACCTAAACATGATGGACCAACATATAAATGTATGAAAGGGTTCCACAAACACCAGAAAAAATCGTTGCAGATCGTAAATTTATAAAGCAGATTGTAGAAATCAAAGTTATCAATTTGCAGCAGAATACCGTGTGTACCTAGACAATAGATGGATCTACCTAAAGAGCGTGTCAAAAAATGAATCTCTTTCGGTATTTCTTTGAAACGACTGCAGACAATTACACGGACTTTGATGGTAGGAAAGGATATTAAAGAAAATAGGGGATGAGATAATCCTTCGGCTAAAAATGTACGAAAAAGTGATTGAATTTATAGGTCAATAGAAAGCCACTACAATAGAAAAAAATCAAGATACTTTATTCACCCCCATATCACAATCTATCACAGGGCTTAGGAAAATGTACAATTCTTCAAATGAAGAAGCACTGAATGTTCGATACTGTTTCTTTAAAACATATTTTCAAAAAACTGCAACATGGGAATCGGCTTCTGCTTCTGATCTATACACATTTTGCTTTCGAAAAAAAAATTACCTTCAATATTATGATCCAACCAAGAAAGTGAGTATTTTAAATGAAGTGCATATTCATAAATTAATGGCAAAAACAAATTAATATATTAATGAAGCAAGAACAAGAAGATTCACAGGTGTTCTGTTTCCACTTGCAACAAGTGCAAAATCTTCCCAAAATGCCAATCGGTGAGGCTGAGGTATCACTTAAGGCGTTATCCTTTTATAATTTCTGCTTAACTGATTATGGAACTGAATCTCCGATTTTTTACAATTTGAATAGAATATCAAAAAAAGAGGAGAGAGAGAGTCAAACATTAAAACCCAACCCAAGGAATTAAAACATATAGTGAATCCAGAAAAAAATAAAAAATTGAAGACGTTGCCTTGACTATGAAAATTCGCAACAAGTTAAAAAACTTAATTTTTTTAAACATTCCTGGTCAGTGACGCAATTCAAACTTTGCATCAAGCTGAATGAGAGGATTATTTACAGCAAGACTGTGACTGTAACGAAGAGGATGGAGGAATAGTTGTTTACTTTCTTTTAATTGATTTCGTACATAGTTTGCAACCTTTATGAATAAGTTTTGCTTATATAGATTCTCTTTTCTTGTGATCAAATAGAATATACCTAATCATTTTTGTTTTACTTTTTATCCACATTATGAATTCAAATCTGTAGTTTTTGAGTGATGACTAGTTTAAAACTGGTTTTATCCTATTCTATATCACCCCCCTAATACGTTCTACATTATTATAAATAAATATTCCATGCGTCCTTTTTCCCTTAAAACAAAATCCTCAATTACTTATTTGAAAATAGGATATTTTTTCATTGGAATGTTTTTTTGGACTCTGGGATCTCTGAAATGTAAACATTTATTAAAAACATGATGCCGAAAATTCTACACGATCACTTTCTTCACTAGACTACTTAGAAGTAGTGTTAGAAAAGTAATAAGCATATGAGAGTATTCATCGATGCAGGTCAGCTCAGTATGATGTGTGATTGATTCACATGTTCATGAATCAGCCCAACTAACCATATTATATCTTCTATTCTATCTAGTTTGTGGCCTTTTTGTTTTCGTCTACCTATACAAATACAATAGCTCGCTAATCTACACAGCGCCCATTTAGCAGGGTGCAGCACTCGTCGGTAGGTATATATCAGGCGTTGATTATTATCGGCAAGTCATCATCCCCGGCAGATGGGCAATCGCCTGCCCATATCGTCTGGATCGCGTGACCGACAGCCCCATCATCGGGGATGATCACGACGACCACGGCAGGTTCTGGATAGAATGTAGGATGTGTGTGTATAGTGTACAGTCAGATAGCCAAAGCCAAAGGGATGACTTGACTCGCCGCACGGTGGACGCCCTAATTACCACCCGGCGGCGCGGCGTCAGTCACGCCATACGTACATCAACGTGGATGCCAAAGACCAGCAGCGTCGATGAATTTTTAAACTTTCTAATTATTCAAAGGTTCTCATCATCGAGAAAAATTCGACACGGACTGTAAAATATTTCCAGCACACCCCGTCACCAGATCTCAAACGTTTTTAAGCCGGTCACCAGATCTCAAACGTTTTCATCAGACGTATTCATACTTAAGCAAATCTTAGTTCGGTAGATAGGTACTAGTTTAGTTTGATAATCAAACTGTCTCATATGATATTAGGTATCTTCACCATAGTAACAAATACACTAAACTGGTATCAAAGATTTGTTTATGAATACGAATGTAAATTTTTGACCAATTTCAAAACGAATCTCCACTCACCCGATTTTCCTATCGCTTTCAAAAAAGTCCCATCGAATATAAAAATTGTTTGATCAAGTCGTGCAACTATTTTTTTTTGTGCCAAGAAAATCAACAAAGGTCGTATTCAATTGACTGAGGAAGAGCCATTTAGCTATAATATCAATAAACAGTTAGAAAATGATAAAGAGGTGTGCCTTGAGATTTTGATAAAGGGTTTAAAAAAGAAAGTATTAGACACGTTTCATCTAAATCTTTATAGCTGTTTTCGCGCTACAGTAAGCAAAACACGTTTCTCTGCCTAGCAGTAGGTTCGAGAAGTTTGCCCAATCTGTATCTCCATCGAGCGATATCAATACCCTACAAAACAAAAAAAGGAGTAACAGTATCGGTCAATCCGTTCCCGCGAGATATCTTAGTACAGAAAGACAGACTGACAGACGGACCAATGGTTGAAAATATATTTTTTTAGAATCAGGGGACCCTTAAACGTTAACATCTGTTGAAAATCGGACACAGAAAATTGTACGCGATTAGATACAATATATTTTTCTTACATAGCTATTTGGGGTAGTGGTAGGAAAATATCTAAAACATTTGGAATGGTTCAGATGTATCTAAAGAATATTTGTTAATTTTTTTAAATGATTCAAATAAAATTTTCCCTAATATTATGTGACAAACCAGTATGCTTCAATTGGGATAGAGCACTTATTTTAGTTATTCTCCAGCTTATTTACTCTGAATTATCATTCGTCTTAATGACTTTAAGGTAAGTTGATTTCCTACATCCTTACGCATACTAATATTGTATATTTTCTATTAACGATAGTCTTCTTTTTTATGTTCTGCCAGCGCCCTGAACTCAACCTCAAATGGCTGTAGGTTTATAATTACGGAACGTTTCAGTTCAAATATAGAAAAGAGATCGAATAAATACTTATAATTAAAATTATAATATCCTGACTTGAAAATAATAATAACCTAATAATCCTCTTCAATAATTTATTGTGACGCACCTGACTCAGTATTCATTTACCCAATATATTATAATGTGAATAACGCTTACACGCTAAAAGTTAACTAACTTCTACTAACTCTTGCATGCATGCACGATCGTGAAGATATGGTTTTTAATAATGATTATTTGGTGTCCCGCGGGTGGAGCAAGCAGGAAATTGCCTTGAATTACGGAACAATTAATCCCTTATGGGGGAATCCGTTTGCGTGGTGGGATTTTTTAAATTCCTGGAAACTGGGAGTGCATAATATTATATATATATATATATATATATATATATATATATATATATATATTTATATAGAATAAAAAATGTTTCATTTGGTTTTGTAGCTATATTATCCTTTATGTAAGATCTTAAAAATAATAAAAAATAAAACTACTCCATTAAATTAGGCAATGGAAATAATAAAATAATCAAAGAAGACTATTGATACCAGCTTCAAAATCTCTATGATTCTTACAGTATGAAGTGTTGAAATGGATGGAGCTCCTGTACATTGTACCCACCCTGTCAATATTGAGGTATTCAGTATATTATGAAGATCGTTGGATTGGCAGAGTAGGTCCTTGGAATTGGCCACCAAGATCTCCAGATCTCATGCCTTTAGAGTTTTATCTCTGGGGTAAAATAAAAGAAAATGTTTACAAGACTACGGTTACAATTAAAGTTGATTTGGAAACTCGAGTGAGACTGGCATTTCAAGGTCTAGATCCAGCAGAAATACAAAGGTCAACAACTCAGCAGGTCATGTGGTCAATTGAAGAGGGTCTTCTGGTATATGGTAGCCATTTTAAATAAAGACATAACTAAAAGAAGGATAAACAGTTTATTCATAGTTTCAATTCGATTTCCTATGATATGTTTGTGTTAGGTATAAATTTGTTTTGCTTAGTACCTACATTAAATATTAATACATAATAAAATATTATTTTAAATTTATTACCTATTTTTTATTATAACCTACAAAAAATAATTACCTTAACCTTTTTTCATAAGATTTCTATATATTTGATCCTAAGACCCATGCAAACAGATATACAAATATTTTTTTAGATTTATCTGTTTTCGATGAAAAAACCACTTCAATAATTAATATCTTATCTTAAGAATGGTCTGTTATAGGTATAGGATATTATTGTAACGTTTAACCCTGTGCTAAACGTTGTGGGGTGAGTTCACTTGCGTAATACTAAAAATTCGCAGATTGCTTGATGATTTATTTTCAAACACACTGTACACGGCTTTCTGTTGTAGTACAACTGTCACTACTTGTCACTTTGACTATCGCATTCCAACTACTTTCGAATTATGTCTCCAATTGACTGATACAATAAACTGACTCTGTTCCGTGATCGTCACGGCTTTATATATCTGAATCATGATATGACATTCAACGAGAATATTCTATGATTATCTAGACGCACATAATGAATGTTCTAGATTCTTGTCAAACTGACAATAGTATGACAAATTGCTCCTCACAAATTGTTTCTGGAAGGATCGAGAATAAATCTACTATAATTCCAGAACTACACTATGAAATATACATATGCAACAACTATTATAAGCAAGGAGTCAGAACAAATACAAACTAAAAGAAATAATAACAGTAAGTACATGATAAACTACCCACGTAAAATTATTATCAAGAGTTCCTTTAAATTGGATATTCAATCAAAAAATAAAATGAAATATTGGGTATGTCATTCGAAATAGTAGATATGACAACACTGTAATGCTCAAAATATTTTCATCCGATAGATCGTAGTTGACTACCGCTATAATCGGGATTTCAAATTCATAAGTTGTATTAGATCTTAGATCTCCATAAACGTCTAATAGGCCATCGAGTTTAAAACACCCTTTAGAAGTTTGTATAGGTAAGGTACTACTTATCATTAGTTGTTTCTGAAATGAATCAAATACACAACCGTAAGATTTATCAAGAAATTTTCACGTACAAAGAAAATTTCTAATTTTGAAAAACATTTTTTTCTAGTAGATATTGGAATAACCATTTCAAAGAGATAAGCTTGATCAAGCCATGAAATAAAAAAAAACAAACATACATTCGAATTGAATACCTCTTTTGGGAACTCAGTCAAAAATATTTTTTTATTGTGGAGTATTAAATTTAATCAATTATCCTCATCTAATATGAACGAGGTATATATCTACTAGGGGCGTGAATTGACCTCAAAGGTGGCACTCATACAGCTGGTTCAAAATAGCTTAACAGATTATTAAACATTTATTGCCACACATTATATTATACACAAATGGACGATATACTCAGTCATTTATATAAAATACATTTATTATTCCACACTGAACAAATATTATTCAATTCCATCTCATTCATCACTCTGATGTATTATTATTTTATATGTGTGGTTTTATCGTCCGCCCACACATGTCATATTTTTATGAACAACGACAAATTACGAATACTAGGAGAACTAGCGACATCAATTAAATATTCAAACGAAATAATACCTGATGATGACATTTTTCTCGATATCTCTTTTGTCTTGATATGGAAATTTGAAATACGGTTCGATGGTAACCATAGATGTTTGTTCCAAAATTGTTGGTGCTTTATTAAATATTTAAAAAAAAAATTGGTTGTCAAAGCATCTTTCTATGAATATGTTTTGTATTCATCAACTTTGTACTTTCATATGGACCCATAATGGATTTGAAAGAATGTTTTATTAGTTGTTCAATACTGTATAACAATGGGTAAAAAAATAGTTGTGAATGAAAACAAGAAGAAACTATGAGTTTTTTATAAATTTGGAATCTTGGGTTCGTCAAACATTATAGCGCATAAATATTTGGTGTACTGAAAAATAGAAAATAATATTAAATCTACTGGTGCTGGTACTTTTGAAGTTGGTGCCAAAAGTCTTCTATCTAACTACAGTTGCAAAATTTCAAAGGTACCAATACCTAGAATTAATATTATTTTGAATTTTTCTCTGCACGATCTTATAAAGTCGGTCCAATTTTTGGTAAAAATATTAATTTCACAGTTTTGATTGTAATATTGGTCTTGGAAATCGTTGAACGCTCAGTAATACTTAAAAAGATAGTACTTATCCTATTACCCATGTAGGTAGATTCTTTCTTTGTACCTACTTGTTATTATTCATAGATACACATATTTCGGTCATTACCACTGCTGTAACTCGAAAACAGTAGCTTCTTTTGAAGAATGTCCAATTTAAATGTTGCTACAAAAAATCTCTTCCTTGATTTGACTGTCTAATATTTTCAATTTTTGAATAATTTGTCCCCTCCACATAGCGGAGATACACATATTTCAGTCTCTAGCATTGCTGTTTCTCGAAAACCGTAGCTCTTTTCAAAATACCTATGTTCAATTTAAACGGTTCTGGATGTGGTGTCATCTTTAATTTTGCCGTCTCAGACTAGTAGAAACTAAAAACGTATTTGATTGAATAATCTTACACATTTATTAAACATACTCATTGGTTTTAAATCTGGAACCAACTTGGTGTTAGTGGATTATTATAGTTAATCAACTCAATCATATTTTAGTTTTAAATAAATTCAATAGGATAGCCTTTCCTTCTATTGTTTAACGAACCCATGTTGCGAAATATATATCAAAATCATATTTTCTTATTATCCCCATCTAGAATTTTTTACTCATTGTTTTACATCACCGAAAAGCTTATAAAATCCCTTTTAGGTAAATTTCTTATAGAAATATACCTATTGCGATCGTTCACACTTTAGAATTTCGAAAAAATTTCAACGGCATGTTGTTATATGTCTATAAGTTAGTCCAAAAAAACATTTGATTCAAAAGTTTATATATATATATATGGGATATTACGAAATTTGTTAACACGATAGAGGTCGCAGTTTTGAAAGTATCAAGTTCAAATTTGCTACAAAAATCAATCTCTCAAATATCTCGGTCGAGTTCGTTATTGGGCAATATCGGGTAAGTAGTTTCAAAATGGCGACCATTCAAACATTTTAAAAAATTATCAAAAAAGAGCAGTAGTGTAAATATTATTAAAAATAATTTTAGGTTATAGATATAATCAGTACCTACAACTTTTGTTCAAAGCAATTTTTCATAAAATACACAGGTAAAAAAATTAAAATTAATAATGAAAAATAACAAATATTGATAAAACATGAACACTCAATATAAATTTGATGTAATTGTACATTTTCTGGAGATCTTAATATAGACCCTGATTAAAAAAATATATAATATATTTATTGAAAAGAAATAGACGAAAAAAAAATCTGCCTTGAAGTGGACTCGAACCCTGTCCGCTTTATATTCAACAGCCAAAACAAAAACCTCTAACCGCAAGGCTATGACAATTTTATTTAATAACATTTAGGTATACCAATGAAAAGGTTGTTATAATTTCAATTCAATGAATTTTGAAAAATTTACCTTTCCGCTGACTACAGGCCATCGGAATTTTTTTTATTTCTTTTAAATCAATTATGGTGTCAGAATGACAAAAACAATGGTGATGGTTCCAGACAACTGAAACGTTGAAATTAAAAGTAATCTGGGTAGGTACCTACCTACACATACATATTCTTCCTAAGAAGATGATAACAAGTCTCAACCGAATTTTTCTCAAAAATGACAATGTATAAGACTTTTTAGAGAAGCATGATTCTAGTTCTTACGAAACACCTATTTACCAATAGAGTTACCTATCTAAACGTTTTCAAATTTTTTAAATAATGTCCAATTTAAAAGTTGCTACGTATAAACTTTTCTTTAATTTGGCCGTCTAATATTTTCAATTTTCGAAAAAAATTGCCCTCACCACATTGCGGAGACACATATTTCATATTTTACCACTGCTCACTGCTGTAACTCAGAACCCTATGGATAAAGATTCTAATCTTTGCTATGTGTATTTTGAGTAACTTCCATTTCAAATGCTGCCGGATATAGTCTCTTCTTTAATTTTGTCGTCTCAAATTTACAATTTTCGAAAACATTGCCCCCTCCACCCCCTTTGGAAGAAGTTTTTTAGGGGAAGGAAAGGTCGAATGGAGCACGTTTACTTACTAGGCGCAAACATTCATAGAGTCAGAGAGTCGAAGTGTACATACAACCTTCTCCGTTTGGTCTTCGGTCAAAAAATAATTATAACGTCATAACAATTCTCTCTCGCGCGATTAGAACATTGGCTAGATTCCTGCATCATTCAGACAACGGCTGCATTGTCATTCACAATCAATGGAATAATTTGATGTCTTACTAGGTGACCCAAAAGACGTTGTCTTGTCATAAAGTCGTTTGTGATCTTAATTCATGGAAACTTAGTGTCATTTGAACAAAGTGCAGAAATTAAAAAACTATTTACTGAAATGCTGAAGACAAAAATCTAAACATGCCATCAACAAATGATAGACCCCACAAACAATATAGAATATCAGAATATTTATTCTGATGTAGGTACAGGTATATATTGTATTAACCACACGAGTGTTTGCATAATCAGATAACAATTTCACCTTATGGTACATCTATACCCTACCTGTGCCTCTATCTACTCCCATCACCTAATCAAAAGTACATAAAGTATCATAAAATATGAAATAACGCTTATATACCCTACAGTACACACCAACATAATATTTATATAAATACACAAACAGATTGCGTTCAATATGGTCGTGATATGGGTTGTTTGTGTGTATGTAGTAGGTATTTATATATCGATATGTGTAACATTAACTTTCCATGTTTGTCAGACTGTTATGGAATTTTTCTTATACAGGTAGGTACATGCAACTTTACTGTATAGAAATTTTGCCATGATTATAAATCTAAGTCAAAGCTATCAAATGCATCTCTTTCGAAAAAATGTGTCTTAGCGCAGCTAGACGTGCGCACTAAGCTACTATCACTTAACTGGAACGCCTCTGGTATGCAACTTTTTGGGATGGGACGTTTTGACGCTGCCGATTTGGCGCCGGGGCGTTTTGGCGCATGTCCTTTTGGCGCCGTGTTCAATTATTTAAAAAAATTGCTACATACATATAGGTATGTAGGGTAATTTTTTAATGTGCTTATTAGAAGATTTTCACTTAAAAATCGAAATATGAAAATTTGAACCTGGCTCTGATCTGGTAGAAGAAGATCTAGTTTAGGATTATTTTTATGATATTAGGATAATTGTTTACACCGGGTGATCCAAAACCTAGCTCGAAAAATAGAATCTAAAAGACGTCAAAAGTCCATTTTTAAAAATTGAAACCCCCATTTTCATAACTTTATCGTATTAAGCAATAAAAATAAGGGTGACTTTCAGTAGGTTTGTCTATACCAAAGATTAGTAGTTTTCGAAATAAATAGCAATTTTTCGTTTTTCTATGAAAATAATGACAACTGTCAGTAAAAGTCAAAGTTATTTAAATTTATTTATTATTTATGAAGAATATGAAAATGTTTATTTGAAAAACATGTAATACTTTAGCGACGAGATATTGAATAATCTAAACTTGTTTTGCAGATTTCTTTATATGTAGGTAGTTTAGCCCTTGGAATTCCCAAGCTTTTGAAGTTTTCTTAACATATGTTGGTGTTGATTGCTGTTCTATCGCATCACAAATTAATTACTGTCTTTGAGACAATTTCTCATCTGGCCGTTTCCAGGTAAATTAATAATTTATTATTATTAATTATCAAAATCGGAGCAAGATCACTATACAAAACGCGCGTACGTCCCTAACTAACAAAGATCTTGTGCAACTTAGTGCTCGTATTAAAACTGAAACCTCTTTGAAACATATGTAAAAGTTTGATCTAAATGGATGTAAGTTTCTAGAAGTAATGTCAACTGTTGTTCCTAATTTAATCGTGGCTTTGTTTCAATCGTTATTCATTTCTATTGAATTCTAATAGAGTTTCTCCCAAACAGCGATAAGCACTGGCAAGGACTAATGAGCCCGAAATTGGAGTGACCACCGAGAATCAACGACATTTTTTGATCACCCTTACCAAGAGCAGCATCATATTCATGAATATATCTATACACTATCGGAACCATATGGAAAACTTTTTATTATTGTTTTTATGAAAAAAGTTATTCTTTATAAAAAGCCCTGCATAGTTTAAAACTTCAAATGCAATCATCAGATATCAATTTTTTTCATCCGTATATGAGGTAAGTCGAAAAATATGAATTTTACTCTAAAGTAAAGTACCTTTCTTTTTGAAAATATTGAAAGCTTTTATTAAAAATGTTGATCAAAATTGAAAACTATTATCAGATATCTAATAATATTCATCCGCCTTGAAAAAAGATATTTTATTATTTTTATTACCTTCGGTGAATTAGCATTGATAATTTACGTCTACCGATAAACATTTAATCTAGAATGCACTGACTCCAAACGTCAAATCGCTAGTTCGTTTTAGAAAATACAAGAAATGGCGGCACTATTAACTAATTAACGAAAAAATTGAACTAGTTTTTATTGAAGGAGATAATTATAAAACTCATAGTGAAGCAGCAGCTATTTTTGACAACAGACATCCGAATAGAAATATTCAGTATTCGACAGTTGCAAAAATTTTAAATAAATTCAAGACGTCTGGAAGTGTTCACAATAATTTTAATAAATATTATTTTCAATAAAATAGCAGATGTGTAATTTACAAAATCTGCATGTGCATTTTATTTGTACCAAAAATTATGTTTTATATCCGATGCATAATATTGAATATCTGACAATAGTTTTCAATTAAGATCAAGTTTTTTCAATAAAAAACTTCGATATTTTCAAAAATAAAGGTATCTAATTTATTCTTGAGCAAAATTCATATTTTTCGACTCACCTCGTATACGGATTAAGAGAATTGATATCTGATGGTTGAATTTTAAGTTTTGGACTATGCAGAACTTTTTATCAAGAATAACTTTTTTTTCATAAAACCTATAATAAAAAAGTTCTCCATATGGTTCCGACTTAATTGGACACAGTGTATATACATAATAAAACCTTGAGTTAGAAAGAGAGGTAATCGAGCTAGTCGACCAGTACTGAACAGTAAACAGATACCTGGAGATGATATCAAGTACCTATTCGACTGAAACAATAATTTCAATAATTCCCCGTCCTATTTTTCAGTGCTAATAACCATTAAATGTGTTTCTAGCCTATCATGACAGACCTTCTTCATTTCATTACATGCGAAAATTTAATGTTTGGACAGAAATGTTAAAAACCTGTATAATTAGGTCCATTCTTTATTTTTCGTAACTTAATTGCCAATATATCTAGAGCTTCTCCAAAATCAAATTATTCTGAGAGTTCAACAAATTCTTAAAGACTGTTTATCGACAACAATTTGAGAAAGCTACGAATATTTCGATGAATTAAGGGTAACGTTGTTCGTTTGTGTAACGAAATTCCGACAAATCTACTAAGATACATGAGAAGAAGCTATTGTTTGACTCGTCAAGATGGTTTAGTTAAATATTTATTAAATTAGATTTGTGATATTTATTGTTTCAAGTGTTTAGAGTTCAGTTTTCTTACTTTATTTCTTAGAAGTTGACATTATCTTTTTTAGTTTCTAGAATCTCATTTATCTTATAGGCCGTTATGGCAATAAGAAACACAACACTTATTTTCCGAGGAGGCATTAAATTTATCAGAGCAAATAATTTCTAGCATGTAATGAAATGACGCTAACTATTAATTTAGAATGATTTTAGAGGTTCAAAAGTGTGTCAAACCTCAATATTCTGGTTTGAATTAATGAGAGTTAAGTTGAAAGGTATTGAGCTATTTTGTGATGACACTCAGTTCTCGAAAATTCAACTTTCAAGCTGTGTTTTGCAATAATATCAATATGTTCCTCTCAGTGAATGTATCTCTTATCGAGAAATAAACTAATTAATTAATAACATACGACAAAACACTTAAAACACAAATATGCAATAAAAATAATAATAATGAGCATTTCCACACTCGAAATATAATCACACGTTCAAAGATAATGGACAGTATAGTAGTTTAGTAGCTAAAGCTTTATGCAATGAGCACAATAGAAATCGGAAAGATAAAGCTGCTGCGTAATCTGTTGCGAAGTGCTTTTGTTCTCTGTGCTGGGTATTCTGCCCAAAACTTTCCCGTTTTTGCGCCCATCATTCCGACCAAGATAATTAATTAAACGATGTCGTCCATTGTTCGCATTCGGAGCATTCGAGACAACATATAGATGGAAAGGAAGAGAGGGAGGCTACACAGCTATAGGACAGCAAGAAAAACTACTTATACCGTATACCACTACGTACTAGTCGGTCGGCCTGAATAGTTTTGATAGTGGCTTGGTATCCGGTGTACATGTACCGGAAGTAAGAAGATCATTTCCTGAGTGATCCGATTCCCTCTGATAGACGCAAATATTATTATTATTCGTCCTTGGAAAGTCTAGGATTATGTGATAAAAAGTGTCAAAAAATTATGTCAGTAAAACTAGGACTGACTTTATTATTTATTGCACTGTTATTTTGTATTTTCAGTGCAGCAAATAACCAAGCCAATTTTTAATTCGTATTTTTAATAGTCTGCAAGATCGCTGATAGTTAGAGACTTTAAAATATATAAGAATCTTTTGCACTTTTGGCACATTCCTAGTGCAGTAACTAGGAAACTCTTTTTTGAAAAATATCAAAAGCTCAATTTTCCATCTCTCAATCCTCCTCCTCTCAAATGATCTAAATCTCTACCGTCTTTGAAGGGTATTTTATAGGGAAAATATATATTACATATCTTATTTTACTGGGGCCATTTTTGAGCACTCTCCTTTCAAATAAAAGAGTTATCAACGTCGAAGCAAACGTTTGTCGAATTCGGTCGAAAAAATGTTCTTGTTTATAATGTGACAAGAAAATAAAGCATTACCAATGATTTTAAGAAGTAATAATTTTACTAGTAGGTATATGGCATGGACGTACCAAAACTCGTCCACAGAAATAAAATGAAGTAATTAGTTAATCTCTCACCTGAAAAAGTATCCCTAAGCTCGTCCCCAAGAAAAGTAGGTCCTCAAAAATAGATCCTTGAATTCGTCCACGGCTTAATCGCAGTATGAATCACCCATATAGCTACTTAATTGCTTTACAGGAGCAATTCGAACATCGCCAACATATTTCAACACTTTAAAAAAAATTGTGTTAGGTAAATTTTGCAAAGTCTACAATTAGCACATGATTTACCTCGTTCACACAAACTGGCAAAGCACATTCTAATATGAATGAAAAGAAATTTAAGCTTTTGTTAGAATTTGTATTTCATAGGCAATTACTATTTATATTGCCAAGAACGTATAAACCTGTTAATCTCCTGTCCGGGGACCAATTCTGGTAGGAGATTAAAGGACCGTAATTAGTATGGGGACGAATTATGGTAGTAGAAATTAGTTACTACCTGCTCGGGAATCAAGTCAGGGCTGCCCTATGGCATATGATTTTTTTTATAAAATGTTGAATTGATGAATATCTTGTCCAAAATTGTAAATTTGTAAAATATATACACGAATATATCACCCGTACCCAGAAAAATGTTCACTTAAATGGGGTTTCCACCTATTTTAGACATAATAGTCTGTTTTATAAAGGGTTGAAACAATACAATGAATTACCTGAGAAGGTAAGAAATATATTCTCCTTATCGTTTTTGTGTTATCTTTTGATATTTGCCTTATATTTTGAATTCATTGGACAAGTGGAAAGTGAAAATTTCAACATAAGAACCTTCTTATGAATATGTGTATTAGTTGAAATATTTTTTTCAGCTGCAACTCTCTAAATTTGATAAAGGACATAAGAGAATATACCTACAGTTTCGTCCGCCAGAATAACTTACACTTAAAATGTGAAGAAATAATTGACCTGGAAATGAACAGTTTCGTCCGATATGTATTTATTTTTGGGGGTGTAAAATTTTGTCGAACTCCCTAAAATTCCCTGATTCTTAATTTACCCAAAAATATGAAAATCTGAAATTATATTGGAAAAGAAAAATTTAGTCGCATATAATTGGGTATTATATTCTCCATAAATAACATATCTTGAAGTAAATTTTACGGAATGCTGCATCATATTGCTATTATTTTGATGATGATTGGTTCGCGGGTCTTCTTATAACTTAACAGTAACAGATATAAAAGAACAACCTGAACTACAATTTTATTCAATCTATTCTTGATTTTATTAAAATTCTTCTCAGTGACACTTATGGCTATTCAATCAAAGGCAATTATAATTTTAAAATTTGTAATATCCCAAAACTATATTCTTAGTCAAATTGCAAATAACTGTCAATTAGTAAGTAATCTTCGAGAAAAATATTCTAGAACTCCTAGTTTCATGTTCATAAACAGTTAACAACTATGGAATATTCTAATCATTTACTTGAAGTAGTTTTTGTCGCACATGCAAAAAAATGGGTGAAAAAATCCTACAATATTAGTAGTGGTGAGAATATAAAATATTTAGAATGAAGAAATTATGGATTAATTCATCAACTGGTATTCCAATAAAATCTATTGACAATATATGTGCAATTACTTCACCAATTCAGTACTCAAAATATTCTCAAGAGTATAGTTAGGCAGCTTATCAAATCGATTGGTCACTCCTTTCCCTTTTCAATAAATTTCCCAGCTATTTTCACACGCCAGGACGCGCAGGACGTCAGCAGGGTGTCGAAGCTATAGTGTGTATGAATTGTTGTGTCCCGTCCATATCACCCTCGCATCCAATCAACGAAATTATTCAAAGTCATCGCCCATGGAAAAAGGAGAGTAACTAAGTAAGTATAATAAATATATAGTGTGTCCAAGATAAGTAAAATAATAATAGACACAATACATGGGGAAAAAGTTGAACGTTTTGATATTGTGCTTCCAAAAATTTTATTGCTATTTTGGTTTTAGAGTTCTTAGAAAAAAACTATCTTATTTTTCTCTTAAGTTCGCTTAATAACTAGCAAAAACGAAAAATGGGTACCCCTTTACGGCAACTATGGTTTTTAAAGTTATGGACCAAACCAGAAGCGTATCTTGAATTAGTGTCAATAGGCGATTAATTGAAAATGTAATGATTTCTCAATTATATGTACCTACCAATAACCTGCAAACGGATGAAGAATAACGTCAAATTGTTTTTGAGTCATTTCAGCAGATTTCAGCAAATATACTTGACAATGTTCCGGATTCAAAAACGTTACATATGCTCAAAAAATTATGGTCTTTTGTTTGGACATCTTATATCTAGTTAAATTGGAGCAAGATCTCGAATATGTTCTCATTTGAAAAGTTTAATAAAAAACATATTCATCAATGCCTACCCAAAAACTTGAAACGGGAAATAATAACAAATAGTTTTCAAACTATTCCATTTTGCTTTAAACATCGCCATCACTATTTTTGACCGACGAACCCCGAACGGAGGAGGTATACATTTCAACTGTCTGCTTTTTTTTGTTTGTTCGGGCCTTGATGATTTTTGATTAATTTGAAAGAGGAGATTTGAGAAATGGTCCCATATTCGTAAAAACTCAAATCCCCTATCTCCTTCCCTGCGAAAACCGCCCCCGAAGGGGGTGGAGGGAGCAAATTTTCTCGAAAATGGAAAATTCGCGAAACGTTTAAATTGAACATTTTTTCAAAAGAGTTACTGTTTTTGAGCTAAATTCATTTTAAAATCTCACATATGGGTAGGTTTGCTATGTGGAAGGGACAATTTCTTTCGAAAACTGAAATTTTTTTGATACCAAATGGAAGACAATAATATTTGTAGCAACATTTATAATGATTTTTTTTTCTTAGAGTTACGGTTTTCGTGTTAATCGGTGGTAAAATGGTCCAATTTTTTGTAAAAATTATTTATACTCAAAAAGAAATATAATAAGCATATCGTGTGATAAATTGTTGGTTTGGTTTTAATATATTAGGCGCATTTCTTTCAATTTAAATAAAAAAACAAAGTTGATGGTTTCTTGAAAACACATCGTTGCATAAGTTAAGCGAGTTTAAAACTTGATGTGAAGAAGAACTTTCTGTTTTTTGCTAGCTCTTCGGTCAAAAATTAAATCAAAATTATCGAGAATCTCAGACATTCACTGAACTACTGTCACCTTGATATAACAAAAAGACCATCAATTTTTGTCCATTTGTCCTTTTGCGATCCAATCCTCATCGTGGACACACTGTATAGAGAATGTGGCTCTTTTAGTTGGCAATATGTTGCTGGGATTCGCGACGACAGCGCAGAACAGAAACTTGCTACCACACGTTAGTGAAAGCTATAGCGTGAGAACAGAGCTGGATCTGCTATAAATAAATACATATCATGGTTATAGAGATGTTTTTTTTTCTCATCCTAAAAGGAAAAATATTAATTTTGCAACAGGAATATGATCCGATATCACTTAGATCATTGACCTACCATCATCTAAATCAAGTTTATCAGGATAACTTCTCTTGAATGTGCCCTAGTTATGACAAACATAGCTTTGATGAGAAAAGGTACTTGTTGGTTCAGCGTTCCAGGCTTCAAATTAACGTTTTCATTTTTGAGTGTAAAAATGTATGTAACATTCTACATTCTTAGTTACTGCTCTAATTTTTATAATTTTCCACCAAAATTAACCCTCAGAACCAAAATTCGTTGGTTGTTGTCATAACTAACTGTATAAGAATCAATTATCAGCTGTTTTCTTCCACCAGGAGAAAAATAAGTGGTAAAATAAAAACTGAAATACAGAGAAACATGCAGATACGAGAGTAATTTTATAAGGATTCAGTTTTTTAATCGGATGTGGTTAAATGCTTGAGAAGACGCTATATAGTTGGAGTTGATTATTTGCAATTCACAATGTATATATGTAAATGTTGTTAGAATGACCTGGTGGTTGCTGTATGTGTGACTGGGCCTCCTAGGTAGAGGGTTCCATACCTGTAATAACCAAAGAAGTATCACTGAGCTCTATGGCTGAATTTTGGTGCATGTTTGTGGATGGATCTGTGTTGGTGTTCGTACTCGTTCTACGTGCGAGTGGGTCTCTGAGGTAAAAGGGTTCCATACTCAAGACTTTTTATGACTTCATGTTTTGGTACCACATCTACCAAAGTGTTTGCCCGGGAAGTGCCATTTAAAACAGCTAGATGTTAAATAAAATTAGACGAATGATAAAACAAACCTTTTTGAAGTCTCTAAAAACCCGAAAATAACATTACCTATCTTTTGGTGCTGACATAATTGAAGCTGGAGCCAAAAGTCTACCAATAACGGCACAACTTCAAAGGGTACCAATAGAACTAATATTATTTGGTATTTTCATTGCTCCAACTCATTAAGTCAGTCTTATTTTTTTTGTAAGAAATATTTATATTTGTTATGTTAAATTTCCATTATTCAATTACAGTTCCCCCTAAAACTGTACTTTTTCTATCTAGGAACTGACACATAAAATAATAATAATAAGTTCCCGAATAATAATAAAAAATCTTCTCTAATTTTACAGGAATTAGATGACAGCATTAGTCTTCCATTTACTTGTACCTACATGACAAGATTCCTAATTGAAAGTTGACAGAAACATGGAGTTAGGGGTCATATTTTAATATAGGTAGATAAAGTTAATATTTTTAAGTCGATATCATCCGTTAAGTCAAGTATTTTTCCGTGTTGTACTATATTTTTTACCTGATATTGACCGACTTCCCAAACGGAGGAGGTATACAATTCAAGTATTTTTTCTTTCATTGTTCACAATCACATATCGGCATATTGGCGAATCCAATTACCACACCACGTGGGAGGGCGCCACTGTAGATAGGTAATGTTTATCGGAAAGAACAGCTGATTCTATGCAATCTTTATGAGAGTACGTTAGTGTGAGTTGTTTGATCTGTGTTTGAGGAATATTATTGTGTTTTGGAATAAAAATAGTCGTTGGTTATTATAACATATGGATTCAATAATGAAAAGTAAGTATAATCATTCATTAAAATTAAAAAGCGAAACAAATATGTACATGTAAATTTTGCTTATCTTGGAGATATAATTGCTGGTATCATGGAAGCGGAGATATAATAAGTGTTTTTATGTTTATCTTAACTGAAAATCTATAATAAGTGGTGATATAAATAAAATTAAAATGACTTGCCATACCTGCAGTTTTGTTTATATATTTCCGTGTAAATAATAATAAACGACCAGTTTGAAAACAAGTGTGTTTTTTCCCGCATTCACTAGAGATATTTTAAAGATGGGTGAATCAATATACATAAAAAAATACAGAAAAATCTAAAGAAATACAATATAAGTTGTTTATCGTATTTCCTTAAAAGAGCAAGTATTTTTGTGTGAGAAAACAGTTTTATTACAAACAAAAATCAGTTAGGCAGTACAGTTACACCAAATAAGATGTTTCGCGAATTTTCTGAACAGAGCAAGTAAGTTACTAATAAATTTTGAGACATAATACATAGTAGATATTATATATACATTAAGGAACATATCATAAATGAGTTAATTACTTGAATAAAACTGGTTCCTAAGCTAACCTTCTATCAACTTTCTCGACCACTCCAAAATTGTTCTTAGTATAGACAAATCCTGATACTTTATTGGGAAAACGGTGAAAATGGAATGTACTGTACTTATTTTTCAGCTGTGACAACTATATTACACCACAATTTGTAATAAAAACATATGTACGAATACGAATGTAAACAAACGATTACCTATCTGTTCTCAGTTGGCACTTTAACAGCAGAGGGCCAACGCTTGGCTGGATTCGCCTATAACTAACAACTGAAATGCGATTGCGTCTAGTCTACCATTTTTACAGTCAGAAATTTCTCGCGTAATAAAATAAACCAAATACAATCCTGCTGCTATCCCGACATCGTCGTTCCGAGCTCCACCGGGAAAGGTAGCGAAGCGGCACGGCGTACGCTCAGTCACGTGACCTCCGTAACTTCTTTATCCTGTCGCGGACACGTGGCGACGCCCTCTGGCCGCAAATTGCTGCCTGTCTATTAGAATATGACTCTCCGCATATTCTTGGCAAGGGAAACGGTCACAGTCATTGGTTTGTTATCGATAGTTTTCTTTTAGTTCATTATCCGGCCGCGTGGCATTCGAGATCGTGTTTATAGAATATCGCGCGCAATTATGTTGAATTATCTATGGTCTATGCGTCTAGGGGGAGAAGGAAGAGTTGCCAAAAATAAAATTATTAAATGTGAATAGCGCGGTTGATTAGATCCGCCATCAAGATATAACCTTGGCGATTCAGATTAGCTTAACACGTCAACAGAATGAAACGTTTAGGATGTTAGAGCTGAAGCTTAAACACAAACAGGATTTTTGTTACTAATTACTGTAGATCCCAAAATGAGAGGTTAACAAATGACAATAATTTAATTGAACATGAAAATTTCTCAAATGTAAAACATACCTAAAAAAGTATTTAAATTTATGTTGTGAAAGGCACTTTTCATTTCCAAACTCGCATAAAGTGATATTTTTTCAATAGATTGATTGATTTTGGCAGAGAAAAAGCAATTAACTATATAATTCTTACATATAATGCGAAGTTGTGAGCTATTAAACTAAAGTGAAGAGTAAAATTACCAAATTATATTAATGCTATTTATGCGTTCTGCGAAAACAACAGGAAAGTGATTTCCATGAGATGGGATGCTTCGTGAAAAATCTTTGCCTCAGTCAAAATCTAACTGGGATCTAAAGCATGGCAGTCGAACGCACAAGCCACCAGGTCATGGAGACCTATGTGTCATCAGAAGCATGCATCTTTCAAATGTTAGATAACCAAAATTGAAATGCTTATGGTTCTGAGGGTATTGCAGGTAAGAAATACACTACCTATTAGTCATCTTTCCTCAAAATGAATATTAACCATAACAAACTGAGAAAAGGGATGATATCATTGTGGACTTCATCTTGAGAGAATCTTGCCGTACCTACGCTTTCAAGTTACAGATGGCTAATGCTGTTGTATTGCATTTTTTTACTGTAAAATAATAAATTTGTTGCTCAGTTCAGGTCTCGATGAATTTGAGCTGAAATTTTCACCACTTCTATTTTTGTGACTTGTGAGTTATATTGCTCGAAATCCGAAACTAAGTTAAATTACACAATTTGCTTTAATGTAAAATGTAAATAACATAGCTGTTTTCTATTATCAATAAAACTATTCAGCATACAAAAAATTATGAATATCGGTGTAACCCTCGAGATCCATGAATTCCATCTTTTCTTCAGATTACGAGTCGATGGATACATTCAAAGTAAATAGGCAACGCGGGTTCGAACACAAAATGAATCATTTGTCCTGTTTTTCATACCTAATTAATTTTAAGGTCAAAATATAGCGAAATTTGCTGTTTTTTCTCGACGCTCATGGGTTCACCCACAGCCACGCCCCCTTATTCAAATTACTCGATCTCAGACTCGATTACAGACACTAAGACGACGTGAAATTATGCAGATCGACGTTAAAACGATTCAAAACATGGCAAATCGACGCCTAGAATAACTGTTCATGCGCCAACGATTTGATTTTCATAATACATATGACGCTTTAAGGGCCCTGAAATGATTTTGGCATATACCGATGACATTGACACGGTAGGAAGCAGTACGATTAAAACAAAAGAAATGTTCTTGAACATAGAGAAGGAGACCAAGAAGGTAGGCCTCACGATCAACGAGGACAAGACCAAATATATGCATGTCAATCGGAGAGCAGGAAGGGACAGAGTAGGACAAATCATAACCATGGACACCTACATTTTCGAGTGTGTAAACGAATTTCAGTACCTAGGAGCAGTTATAACCTCAGATAACGATATCAGTAACGAAACAAAATCAAGAATACAAGGGCAATAAATGTTTTTTCGCCTAACAGGATCTGTTTAGGTCCCGACAGATATCCAGGAACTCAAAAATACGGATATATTCGGCAGTAATGAAACCAATAATTATGTACGGTTCGCAAACATGGACAATTACGAAGCAGAATGAGCTAGTGCTAAGACGCTTTGAACGAAAGATGTTGCGGAAATTCTTTTACAGTAGATGAGAGAACGGGTCAATATCGAATAAGAACGAATGAGGAGCTTAAGAACATGTACAAAATACCGAGCTTAGTAAATGAAATAAAAGCACAAAAGCTCAAATGGGCCTGACACAGATCGTCAAATCAACGTCTTATTAAGTGCATATGGGAGGAAAACCCAGCGGGAAAGAGACCTATAGGAAGGCCAAGGCTCATATGGTGGGACAATATCGGAGAGGATGTAAAAATCTTGGGATTGCAGGAATGGAAGGAGGTTGCGTTGGACAGGGATAGGTGGAGACGAGTCGTAGATGCAGCTAAGACCCACGAAGGGTTGTAACGCTGCGAGAAGAAGAAGAAGAAGAAGAAGTGTGACGCTTTAGAGCAAAAAGATTACTTGTATAACCAGCATAACACCTGAAGTATTGAGCAGCGAAATTTACCCTTTACATTGGTTCGAGGAAATTTTATTTACGAGATGTTTTGAAGAGTTAAAGATGTATTAAAATACTGTTTTATTAACAAATTGACATAAACGTACCCTAAAGAATGTTTTAAATTTGTATGTTCAGCTGGATTTTGTTTGACGATTCTTTAATAGCCAACAGACAACAAAAGTATATGTATTTTGCTCAATAGGTTAGGTTAGGTTAGGTTAGGACAGTTTGCTTTGTAAGCGAATCTAACAGACACTCTAAGAATTCAGTACATCTCTCACAGTGTGATAATATGCATGTCTTCGTGCAGAAAAAATCAACCACCTCTTTATACCTACCCGAAGAACCTCGACGGGAATACCTGTAAAATTCACAACAAATTCATTCATATGGGTAGTATCTACTTTTTTTAAATATCTGGAATACACTTTCTCGAAGAGGTATACAGGATACCTGGGCACGGGTCCAGTATACAAACAACCATGGCTCTGGCGGGATTCGAACCCGCGCTCACGATGAGCTGTCGTAAGCTACGGACGTACTTCCAGCGCCTTAGCCCACTCAGCCATCGTTACTTAGATAATATATAAGCTCGATACTATATTTAGATTGAACGAACCCCTTATCTTGGTTTATAAGTACCAAGTTTTGAGCATGGCATCTACAAACACCTGAACAGCCCTTGATTTTTGTATAATCAAACATCAGATTCCCTAGTGGTGCTAGCTAGCATCATACAGCTCTGTATATTATGGCCTATAATTTGCGAGCTATGAGAAAATGCCTATGGAATAGATGAAGTTTGAAATTACTAACCAACATTTTAGTATAATAGGATCCATAATTCAGCTCGCTTAATATCACTATTTAACATTATATATACATGATGTATAGCTGGTGAAGACGTACATAGATCCTCGCAAGAAGACAATTCCCTCTGTACAAACATCCACCATGTCCCTTTCAAACTTCAAACTGATGCGCCCAGGAATATTATTGCAAACATCCAGCCAACTATACACACATCGATCGGGTGCGTCTTCTATCTACCTAGTAGGTATACAATATCGCAATCGATGTTTATATTTGAATTAATTATATCTTGTTTATTTTAATCACGACGAGACTGCTGCTATATTGATGTTACCTACTCGCGTATCTAATTGGTAATTGGTTTGTCTCTTGCCAACGGTCGATTTGTTCTGTATACTTTTTTGTTGTTGTTGATATTACTACACTACAGTCCAAGTCTCTATGTCAGTGCTGTAGCTATGACAAGTCAACTAAGAATTATCTTTTCTTGAATCTTGTCTAATAGCAACAATATAATTGAGGCCTGGAATTTAAAACAAAGTTGAGTATTTCATATCAACTATGTAAGCCACTTATGATTGTGCCATGAAAAAATTAATGTATGTATTTAATTTTCTCATAAAATAAAAACTGTATGAAATATGTGCAAAAAAGGCTACTTGATTATCTACTGTGTTAACAATAAAATTTCCGAATCAATCGGGATTTTGCGAAAATCACTTTTGTGAGTCTGATATTGTTAGTATAACACTGACAGTTATCAATTCTCAAGACTCTTGACAGTATATCCGGGCAGTGTTTTAGATTTTAAAAGAGCTTGAGGAACATTATATATTTATTTTTAGTACAGGGATCTCGGCTACTATGGCAGATACGAAAAAGTTAAATTGGCAAAGAATTGCAGTTTTATAAGCTATACTTAAAACCAATTTTAGTTTTAAATTTTTTTACAGCTGACAACAGAAATAAAATAAAACTGATTTCTGGCGATTTCTTAAAATGTCTCTAGCTCCGCAAATACTATTTTTAGAAAAAAATGTTAAATACAAAAGTTATGTGAAATTTTATTCTAAATAAAATGATCTAAATTTTTTTTTGTCACACCTGCTCTTTTTGACATATGACGTAAACTTGTGTTTTTTAAATGGGAACCATATCAAATTTTAACCTTATTCAATAAAGAATTTTATAGCGATTCTAGAGATATAGCATATGATAGGTGTATTTTAGGAGATAAAGTTTTTATGGGCATTTTTGTATTTTTTTCTGATTCACGTATTACCTCAATGTGGTTAGTCTAGTTATCTATGGAAAAAATCAAATAAAATAAGTCTTTGTTAGTTTGGTTACCTTAGTAACAAATAATTATATTGTATTATTTTGACACTTTATCTACCTCAAACAGTTTTTGTGTTAAAATGGAGTTTTTATACAATGTTAAAATAAATGAAGCTGCGGAAGTAAATGTTTTAGCAAATGTGAATCAAAATCCCAGAATGTCCATAAATTCCACCCATACAAGTTATCAGTGTCCCAAACTCTTCATCCTGGGGATCCTGAGCGGCGTCTGGAATTTTGTACGTGGTTTAGGAATATGTGCCAGTACGTTCAAGATTTCCTTTCAAAATATTATGGACAGATGAAACGAGATTTACCAATGTGGCATGTTTAATCGTCATATTGAACATTTATGGATGCAAAAAATCCATATCATGTTGATCAAAGAAGACCAAAAATTAAGTTCGGGTTTAACGTTTGGTGTGGTGTTATGGGCTCAACATTTATTGGACCATTTATCTTTGAGGAAACTTTAACAGGCGACCGCTATCTTCAGTTTCTTCAAAATGATCTAGAAGAAATGTTGGACAATTTGAACCTAGACACTCGAAGAAATCTACAATGGTTTCAACATGATGGTGCTCCACCACATAATTTTGTATTAGTTCGGAATTATTTAAATGAAATATTTCCTAATTCTTGGACAGGAAGAAATGCCCCTGTTTTATGGCCACCACGATCTCCCGATTTTTCGGTATTATTTGTGGGGAGCTGTAAAAGACAAAGTTTACAAACAAAGATATACTACAATGGATGAACTTCGAGCTGCTGTAATTGAAGCTTTCAATAATATTGATAGGCGATCATTACCAAAGGCAACTAATTCAGTTCTAAGAAAATGTAACGTTTGTACTAATAATAACGGTGAAATTTTCGAAAATATTTAGTAAAAACTAAATAGATTAATTAATATAATAATACAATATTATTATTTATTACTAGGGTAACTAAAGTAACAAAGACTTATTTTATTTCATTTTTTTCATAGATAACTAGACTACGTGAATCAGAAAAAATACAAAAATGCCCATAAAAACTTTATCTCTGAAATATCACTAGGATTTATTTAATAAAGATAAATTTTAATATAGTTCCCATTTAAAAAAAACAAAAGTTTATGTCATATGTTAAAAATGACAGGTGTGACAAAAATGTTGTGAGATCATTTTATTTAGAATAAAATTTCTCATATCTTTTGTATCTAATATTTTTTTCTAATGTTAGTATTTACGGAGCTAGTGACGTAATTTTCTGTTGTAATTTTTTGCCAATTTAAACTTTTTCGTATCTGCCATAATAGCCGATATCCCTGTACTAAATATAAAAAAACTCACCCTGTATATTGAGATATTATTAAAAAAATTTAGGTCATACCCACTTGTGTAACAGACCCCAGCGTGTACCTACTGTATAAAAATTATTTGTCTGAAATTGTAAGTGTAAGTTATAGTGTTCCACAGGGAAAAGATTTAGGCCCATTATTGATCTAGTTATATATCAATGATATGGTGAAGGTGGCCAAAAAATGTAAAATTATTTTGTTTGTGGACGATACCGTGATATACGAGTATGTCAGACTAGAAATCAAATGTAACCGGATAAATGTTCATTCATCTCAACAACATATTTAGATGGCTATTTGATGATAAATTAAGTTTAAATGAGGTAAATCTAATTTATTTATAAGCCGGATTTGCAAACTTCTGTCAATACACACAAAGTTGTCACTTTATGACAACATCGAACTTCTCCATTTATAGTTTCACTCAACTATATAACAGTATAAAATAAACCAATTGGAAAAAATCAAAATGAAGCTTTGAGACCTAATATTAAAATGAAATCAGTATACCTCCACCTATGTTGTGTCCTAAATATCTCTGTGAACATAGAGCCCGACTTGAAAATAATAATAATAAAAAAATATGCTCGTAAACTACAAACGATGTAGATGCTTATGGTGAAGTTTATTTGTTTGTAGTTTTTCAAAAAATTCTTGAAATCAAAAGAAATGTTTTGATATTTTTTATGGATTTTTTCCAGAATTTTATTAATAAAAATCGTTTGTAGTTTTTTTTGTGAACATATTTTCATATCAAGTTTTATCAAGATCTTTAAACATTTTACGTAAAATAAATTTAATATTTTTTTATTTCATAAACTACAAAAGACGTAGATGATTGTACTGACGTTGATTTGTTTGTAGTTATTAAAAAAAGTGAAGAGTCTTATCCGACATTTTTTGATATTAAAAAACAATTTCTTAACAATCGCTTGTAGTTTTTTGTAGAGATGACAACTTTTTTACCAAATTTTATCAGGATTTTTAAATATTAAAACAAATTTATTTAGAATAAATTCAATATTTTTTTAAACCAACAAACAAATAAATTTTATTACAATCAAGTTATTTGCAGTTTATGGGAACAGACAACTTTTATTAAATTTATTTTACGTTAATTTGTTTTAGTACCTATTTAAAATTACTAATAAAATGTCACTAAAAAAATTACAAACAATTGTTAACACATTTCTGAGAAAATTCCAAAGAAATATCCAAAAATGTCGGAGTAAAAAAACTATTTCGGTTTGCAGTTTTTTTTTAACTACAAAAAATTCGATTTCACTACAATCGTCCACGTTGTTTGTAGTTTGCGAGCATATTATTATTATTTTTAAAGTCGGGTTCCAACTTTACAGAGCTCTAAATATGATGTTTGTCAAGAAAAAGATTATGTTAAATGTTTTTTTTTTATTTTCAAACTAAAACAAAACATCTGTAAAATACTAAAGGTGTTTCGAAAGGTACCTACCTAATTACAATATACAATAATTTTATATTATTTTTTTCTATTTGGCAATTCATCAAATTTTATTAATTTAGTAGTTTTAGTAATAGCAGATTGGTTTTGAAGATGATTTATTTGAATTCATCCTAGCTATGTATCGACACTTGTAACTTGTATGTAGCACTAATACTAAATACAGTTCTTCCTCATGTTTCCAGTGTATCATGTCGGTCCTAGTTATTTATCTATAAAAAGTTCACCGTGAATACCAAGTGCAATAATACACGTACTCTGTCCATAAATCTGTTGAGTAAAATGACACCATATAAATTATTGTTTCCTTGGAAATTGTGATTTCGTTTAGGGTTTTTTCCTTATTCGAAAAATTGACTCGGTTCGCTTCGATCTGATGCAAAGCGTTGCGTGTCTGCCGCGATCGGGGATCGATGGCAATTTCCTCCTCCGGGAAATCTTTCTAAAAGCTCTATGTACGCTAGGATACGCGCGGCGCGCTGATTTAGTGGATTTCATTATTAGGAGGGACCCCGGAAAATCCGCGCACAGATTCCATTCCGACCACATCATGCTGCCGCAATTCCTGTGCTGTTGGTGGTGGCCAAACGATTTGTGGATACAATTATTTTATTGCTCGTAAGAAAGGTTGCTTCCAATGCAGGCTGAGAGTTTAACACAAATGAATGGCTCAGATATAATTTATTATAAAATAAAACCCTTAATTCAAAATAGTAATATTATTGTCACAAGATAATTTGAGACAAAAATATGGGGTCCTCATATGGGATGTACTACGTTTGTTTCTAAATTCGATCCAGTATACTGGCCAGTATGCTGTCACATAAATATGGCTTTCTATATTTTTTTGACAGTCAGTGCACTGGATTGAATTTAGGAACAGACGCAATTTATCATAGAATTTCAAAAATCAAAATCTGTCTAGTAACAAAAAGTAAATTAAAACAGCAGACCGTGTACAGAATAGCCTGCAGTAAGGCTTTTGTAAGTCGTTGCTCGCCTTATATGATTCCATCATTGTGTTGTGGTTTCATAGTTAATCTATCATTGAATGCATGCAGGATGAAGTACTCGATCAGTTAAAGAATTGTTTACTGATGCATTCAAGATCTATTTACAGCTAAGCAGACATATTGTAAATTCATATCCTCCAAAATCGCCTGACTTTATGTCAGCGGATTACTGTGATCAACAATGCTGATAGTATTAACTTCACTCTGGAGTCTAGCAGGTACATTTTCTGGCGTCTATCAAAATTGAATAAACGTTCTAGAATTTATATAACAGGCCGTACTGCAACCTTAGCACTTTTGCTAATGGCTAGTCTTTCATTTCTTTAATAGACGAATTTAATAGAAGTTAGGTGGTTCAGTGGAATTTAGGAAGCAAATTTCTGCAAACGGAATTGATTATTTATGTGGTGTACAAGTTGAAAAAATGGTTTGTCATTATACAGTAAAACATTTCTACATAGTTACAGCAAACTCCCTATACGTGTCGGTCTGTTTCTCCGGCTAATTCGTACTAGTCGCAACAGATTTTGATAGGGTTTTCACTATCATTTAGAACATTTCTTACAAACCTCATGTACGATACATTCTAAATCAGTTTTTAAATAATAGACATAGACTTCAATGAAGAAGTCGTCAATAGAATCTGTTTTCGGGCGCTCACATAGCGTACGCTGGCTAAACTTTGAAGATTGATGAAAATATTTTACTAAAGAATTGTAGTTCTTCAAGTCCTCGATGGCATATGTCTATCTCCTCAGAACAATAAGATAGTAAGATATCTAGTTCCTCATTAACAGTAGGCAGAACGTCTCTCTTTTTCTTTTGAATGATGTGTTTCTTTTTGCAGATTGCTAAACATTATAAAAAGTTTTTTTGCTAAGGGAAATTCTGTCTGGATATAATCTAATATATTCTTCACGAGCACTGGCCTGATTTTTATTACACTTTAAAAAATACTTTTTGATATAACATGTCAAAATTAATACAAATAATAATTGTTTTACTACTACCATAGCAACAAGTCAAAATAAATAGATAACACCGCTAATGTGATAGTTTAAAACAAAAAACGCTGTGACAAATATTTATATCATAAAATCCAGAATATGTCAAAATCTGGTAAAAATAACCTTGACAAACCTTATATATTTGAAATCAGGGTAAAAAACGACATCAAACGGTGTTACAAATACAGGGTGTGTCATTTTTTAAAAAATGCCCGACTGTCAAAATTTGACATTTCTAAGTGAAAAAATAAACTGCTGATCAAAGATTCTAAAGATTCAGAAGGAATGTTCCAAATTTGCTAATTTAAACTTTATTGTAGGATCAATTATGACGAAAATATCCATCTAGTAATTTATAATGAATCACCCTGTAAAAATTAACCACTTATATTCCTTTTAACAAGATATATAGCTACCAAACATTAGGAAAGAGAGACGTATACCGACATATTGTATGCATCTGATTTTCCCCGTTCGAACTAGCGGGTATAGAATATTTTCATTAAAATTCTTTATGATAGATAACCTGTTATCATTCATTACATATGTCATATTCTGGCAAGTCTTTTGTCATCTGATACAACTAAAATATGAAGAAAAACTTTTATTTTGGATTCACTAGAAAACATATATTTTTATAACACGTAGGACGTAAAGGTAAGTAGGTAACATGATGGAATATTGGCATATAGATTAGTTGTTGTCTTGCAACAGGTATCTTGAACAATTCACTTGAAGTGAACTTCCAAACTAGGCATTTCAAAAATAATGTAGGTATTTACTCCACATGTTATCAAGGGGACCTACCTACCTACAATCGTTATAAGACACTTGCTTCTAGATACATTTTAAATTCACTGAAAGAAGAATGACAGTAATGAAGACAAGGCTCATGTTGTATCATTGTCATTGTCAGATATTTTCTCCGTTACACAATAACAACAATTCATCTGCGTTAGTTATGATCTAAGCTATCGCTCTTTAAATAATATATTATTATCTTTATTGAATCAGCATAATAATGACTTGAGGGGCTGAAAGATGCCTTCGATCTAAGAATGAATACGGAATTTTAGGTCTCTAATCCTTATAGAACCTGAGCAATACCTACGGACACATCTTATCCAAACAACCGACAGTAACAAAAACTATGGTTGTGCCCACAGCAGTGACTGATGACCAATCGATTAGTTATCAGAAATTTGACAGATAATCAGTAATCAATAGTGTAACATAACCTATCTTTTGTTTCTGCTAGTATCAAATTCTATCATGGGCATGGTTTCGTTTACTATACATCATCTTTTTCACTATAAATATATAGAACAGAAAAAATATATCTTTCTCCATTTTCAATTTTTCTATATTATATTATGTAATTTTCGAATTAGGTAAATAATCTCAGTTTGACAAATGAGCTAAGTGGAACATCAGTCTTATCTCTTATCCACAAGACTATGATTATTGATTAATAAGTGATTGGTAACCAGGTCACTTATAGATGTACAGGGCCTTTTAAAAAATCTGGTCTAAGCCCAATAGTTCAATTTATTGTACGAACTACTGAGCTCTTGAAAGCGGACATATCAGGACTATTATGCCAGTTTTACTTCCAAATATCGTGTGATTCGATACTATATTAATTTTTGCGTTATGGTCTTTGAAGTTGGTAATTTCAAACTTTGAAACTGCGTGGTAATGCCAAAATATTTACATAATTATTCAACAAGAAAACGTTAAATACTCCCAGAAGCCTTACTCAGCATTTGTATTAAAATTTTATTCGCTGACAAAGATATCAAATAATTTTAAGAAGCTTCTTTGAAGGAAAACTGAATTTGGAGAATCTTTGGTTTTAGATTTTTTTTTCAATTCAGAGACATCTGTGGGATGTCAATATTTTGGGTTTATCCACTGTTATGTCAAAATAATCTACTACTGTGGTTGAAGACGTTTTCATAACTACATTGCTTGGGCTATTGAGGTTAGGTAATTTGTACTCGACAGACTCTACAGTTTCAATTTCACTAACTACCATAATCTTCACGCTACTGATGACATATAGGTACGCTGTACTTTCATAGTATTCACTTAAACATCATAATTTCCAAAAGATATACAGCAATTCCTTGAAACTGTACATTATAAGATACACGATATATAATATGTTATGAGAAGTGGTTTGGAATTCCATGAATGCATATAATATTTATGTATATGGCGACTGTTCGTTCTCTTATCCGAAACCAAGGCTACTCTCTGGGTCCCTCATCAAAAGCGATAAGACCGTAATACTTATACGATGGATTCTGGAGAGGTTTACTACATAGAAATGTCAGATATTTTGAGAAATCGTCCACAGCGATATCGTTGAAAGTTTTGTTTATGTCGCTGTATTAAGAAGACGAGAAGGTTGATGATGATACGGCGAGAATTTTAATATAGAGTAGAGGAGATATGGATGGATATGATTTCTCAAGCCAAGTTGAGCTTCAAGTCATGGAAGGTCAATGCCACAGACTCCGTCAAATATTTTATTCCATATATATATGTTATAGACAAAGTGGTTAATGAGGACATTATTTACAATATCCGAGCGGTATGAATAAGGTCAAATAGAATTGGGTCATTTAATAAGTAATTCAATTAATCAAACTTCATTATTTATGACAGTGTCTGGTCATTATGAATATTGCTACATGAGACTTGCGCCATTTGATAAATTGCTTAGGTACTGTTAACAGGGCACGTGGAGCAGGAACAAATTTGTGAGACGAGGTAATCAGTTAGATAATATAGTTTATAATTTAAGTTTTTAATCCAAAATTCTATAGAATTTATGAAATGTCATTATTAGTTCTAAAGTCGATTAACTGTAATATACAAGGTGTTCCTAATTATCACGTACATACGGGGTAATTCTTTGGCTTATTTGATGACTAAAAGTATATGTATATCAATATTTCGAATTCGATTCATTATTTTATTAAAAAGTCACAAAATCAAATGAATGGTTGTGAATGAAATATTAGCGTGAAACCTTTGACTATAGGGCTTCGGAGCCACTATCATAAACATTATTTTCATTTTCGCAGCCAATCTATAAATGACCTTGTAGGTACTAAATAAGTATGACGTCATAGCTTTAACATGTTGCTGGTGACCATCCCGCCCAATAATCCAAAATATCTACCCGACAACTTCTTTTGATTTTTTTGGTACACAGATCTTTCACTTCCATTCCACCTATTTTTTTGCTTATACCGAATCAATAACTGAAAATTTCTGAGAAGAAAATGCCCTATTTCACAGAACTTTCACAAATGAAAAACTTGTTCAACTCAACAAAGTGATGTGATATACGAAGTCTCGAGAATTTTTTTTTCCTTGAAGCTAATACTAATAGGTATACCCCTTAAATGTAGAGCCACAATACGAAAGGAATTATTTAACCATTTCCAAAAATTTTACAGAAAAATAACTCTATACATTATTAAATGTGTCCGAACCCTCCACATTCTTTTCACATATTTATTTAAATTGTCTACAACTCGTTGTTCGATCATGATGATGATGATGATGATGATACAGCAGTTTATTAATTAGAAAAACCTTTTAGACATAATAAACTGTATAATATGAATCGATCGCCCAGTTTCTCTTACTTCCCCATTTTGCTGCCGTTGAAAATAATGTGCATTGTTTCCATACCTAACACACACAGCATGGTGGATTTCATTCACGCGGGCTTTTCAATCAGTGTGATTTTCCTTCTTTCGCATGGCGTGTTTTGCCGATGAAAGTGTAATTTCTGTAAAGTCCCTAAGCTGCTAGCTAATACAGGGACGGATCAGCGCTCAGCAAATATATATATATGAGCCCAAATTCCCATTTCTCTCTTCTCTTTTCATCTGATAATTCTCGATTATTAGGTACTGTCTGACTATCTCTCAATATTTCAACACTTATATAATTTAATTTGTTTTTCCGTCTTCAAAATATTCCTGGCAATAACCTGATTCTTCTGATTCTATACTCTTTGATGTCATACAATTTTCTAGACATCCAATAAGTGTCCAACAAATTAAAAATGAACATTAAAGAATTGTATGTGTAGGTATATGTGCCGATACGCCTCTGCGGCCTCCCCTGAACGTATCTACGTATTATTCCCACCGATTGTTCAGTGCGTTTCAATAGAATAGCCTGATTACACTTGTCGTCAGTAATATGTGTGTGTCGTGGAATTGTTGTATTCGTGTGTCCTCTCTTTTCTCTTCGCTCCCTGTAATCAGCCCCCGACGATGTCGTACACATATAGAGGGTGTGTACCCGGGGCCCACCCTGATCGAGATTAAAATACTCTCTCAAACAAAGGTTAACTGCACGTCACTGATTACTGTCATTCAAACGACTCTACCAGTAGCTCGTCCTCGTTGTTGTCCTCGTCGTCGTCGTCGACTTTACGCTTGATTTCTTTGCCAGGAACGAGACAATTTTAAAATAGCATCTCTCCTTGCCACCCCCATCACTTCTCGCTTCTACCACCTTCAACCCCCCCACCGCCCTGTGAAAAGAGGAGTTCGATCGCAGCGCGACTCATTTTCATTGTTTGATAAGTCTTTATTTATTTTTTTGTGTTGTCAATTTTCGACTGGATTCTTTTCTCGGTGCTGTGAATATCTCGTTTTGTCTGAGTATTGTGCAAGAATTGCCTATTGTGATGAAGAGGCGCTTTTGGATAATTATTCTCCTTAGCAAGCAAGTTTTTTTCAGATGAATGTTAAAATGATATATCGAGATCTATGCAAACGAAAATCATTCGAAGTGTGCCATGTAATGATCATAAGAAACATCAAAAATGTCAAAATGTTCTTAGAAATACTTTTGAACTTCAGTTTGCAGACCTTAATAACATTTGGAAATGACTGAAATGATTTGATAATTTTCGCACTATTCATCAATTCTCATTGTGAATTTTGTCCTAAAGTTCCTAAAAAGATTTAAAGTGCTTCAGACACGGCTTCAGATATAAGCAAAGCTTGCCTAATTATTTTCTAACGTGAAATCTATTAAAATTGGTCTAATTGAATCCTTTTTAGTTGATTGTCTATCAGTTTCAATTAAAGCAGGTATCTAATCTATTATTTGACCTTTGGACATTACAATATCGTTGTAAAAATAAATAGTTTCAGCTTGGAAGTGAATCTAAATCATCTTCCAACATCTTCACAATTCACAATCTTATGGACAATATCTTACAACACAAAATGCTGTGCCATCGACGCACATGGTATGACCAAATTGATATTGGCAGGATAGTTTATAAGAAATTAAACATTTTTTCAACATAAGAGTCATACAGATCAATTTAATATAATTGTAATAGCTTCGACCGTCATCGACCGTTTGCTCATTTAACTAGTCATCCAAAAACATCTATTGCATATGAGAGACAACTAATTTCCAACTGACTCTAGCAAAGACATGCTGAAAAGTCGTTCTTACTTGCGATAGGCTACTTCGGATGAACTTAATATGATAACAAGGTGTGATGATACAGACCTTCCATCTCAAGCATTACTAAATCAATTCTGATCTGAAAATAGTATATTCATAAAATTTAAAAAAATCGACATTTATAATGCCCTTCCCAAAGAATCTCACCTAAAAGAGGTGAAGGGATCTTTTTTGGAAAATCAAAAAATTTGATACAACATAATAAAAACAAATTGGACCGACTTTATTTAACGGTAGGTACACTGAAAAATATAAAATAATATTAATTCTATTGGTACTAGCAATTTTGAAGTTGTGCAATTGTAGTTAGGTAAATAGATGACTCTTGGATCCTACTTCACAAGTACCAGCATCAATAGAACTAATTTTACTTTATAATTTTCAGTGCAACTAATAAAGTCGGTCAAATTTCTTGTAAGAAATATTTATTTCACGCTTTGAGTGTATCATTTGTCATGAAAATCGTTGAACGTCACATATACCAAAGAAGATAGTACTTATCCTATTACCAATGTACGTTATTTGTTATTTGCTTGTACATGTTATTATTCAGAGATCTAATAGAAACATCGTCGCGAAAATACGGATATTTTAGACTTTACCACTGCAGGAACTCGAAAACCGTAACTATATGGAAAAATGTTCAATTTAAATGTTGCTACAAATAATCTGGTCTTTAATTTGGCGTCTCAGATTTCGAGTTTTCAAAAGAAATTACCCCCACTATATAGCATTAATACACTTAAGTATTTCCAATTTTAACATTGCTTTAACTCGAAAACCGTAGCTCCTTTGAAAAAGTGTTCAATTTTAACGTCTCCGAGTATTGTCTTATGAGATAAATTGCCCCCCCCTACCTCTTTCCGTAGCAGCTTTCGGAGGGAAGGAGATTTTGGATTGGAGTTTTTATGACCATTTCTCAAGTTTCCTCTTTCAAATGAATCAACAAATATTTCGACGACCTGTAGCCAGCGGAAAGGTTAATTTCTCAGAATTCATTGAATTGCAGTTTTGAACAACCTTTTCATTGGTATATCTACAAATGTACATGTCATTACATGCAAATTGCCCATATGGCATAGCCTTGTATCATAAAGTTGTGATTAGAGCTTGTTGTTTTGGCTGTTGAATGTACAGCAAATAGGGTTCGTAGTCCGCTCAAGGCTGCTCATGATTCTTTTTTCATTTGAAAGAGTAAAATTGAGAATTGGTTCCACTGAAAAAAAAACAAAATGTCCACAATTTTGTTCGAAAATCGAAAATCTGAGACGCCAAAGTTAAAGAAGAGACCATAACCGGCAACGTTTAAATTATATAAAAAAACATAGGTTTCCGAGTTATAGCGGTGGTAAAATGTGAAATATGTGCGTTTCCGCAAAGTCGTGAGGGGAATTCTCCGAAAATTTAACGTTGGAAGCTGTCAAATTAAAGAAGAGATCATATGCAGCAACATTTAACATGGGCTTCCGCGTTACAGCAGTGGTAAAGTCTGAAATATGTATATTTCGATATTTTTGAAATCTCCAAATAAGTATAAGCAACTTATTGGGCCGTATTCATAAAACTGAAGGATATCCTTGTAAGTATAAGGTAGAAGTATAAGGTTTTGAGTTGAAGAAAAAGGTAGGAGCATCTATAAGCATCTCCTTTTTTTCGTTTTCATAATGATTACATTATACTTGCAAGGATATCCTCCAAGAATAAGTAAACGGTTGCATTTGTGTGAACTGCAGTTCATAGCAGATGAAATTGCCAAAGCCCACGTGATTTTGAAAAAAATCCCAAACACCAAAAATAAAATCTAGAAAGGATGAGGCTATTAGAAATGTTCTAAGGAAGTACGAGGTAACATTTCGTAAAGCACTTGATGAGAAAGGCTTTTTAAAGAAAATAACAATACGAAAGTAAGGTTGTAGAAAAAAACTGACTTGAAAAAAACTGGAAATAAAGCAATAAGACTGTTGCAATGGGAGAAAAAGTTATTGAAGACTATGGAAGGCGACAGTAATCCTACAATTTGAAGAATTGTCGGAGCACTGCAAATTGGTATTGCTTTGCCATAACTGTTTCGCAGCTAGTTCATAGTTGGTATACGGAAACATTATCCAGTAATTTGATTGCGCCACTATGCTGTCAATTGCAGCAGTCACTATACGAGATACTGTAGCTTGACTTATATCAAATTCTTGACTAATGCCTTACTGATACCCAAGGTCACTGAGAGCGTAAACATATCTGCATTTTAGGACTGATGATAATGCTGCACCTCGATTTTCAGCATTTATTCCCAAAAATCTGTGGGCAAGCCATTGCACATTTTCCTTTTCCTGACCACACTCGAAATTATTGAAGGATATCTATTTTATTTAGAGTAAAAGGTAACGTTTATGAATAACCAAGTACTTTTTGTGAAGGATATGCTCATACTCTAAAAGTATAAGGTTTTTCTCGGAATATTATGAATGCTAGGTGAAGGATTTCCTTTATATTCTGCAAGTATAAGCATAACCTTTTTTATGAATACGGGCCATTATCTTCTTCGGTGAACGTTAAATGATTTTGATAACTCATGTTACACTCAATAATGTGAAATATTTTTTTTACAAAAAAATTGCACCGACGTTATTACTTGGTGCACTGAAAAATACAAAAGAATATTAATTCTATTGATGCTGGTAATTTGAAGTTGGAGCCAAAAATCTTCTAACTACAACTGCACAATTTCAAAATTACCAGTACCTATATAATTAATATTATTTTGTCTTTTTCAGTGCACCAACTAATAACGTCAGTCCAATTTATTGTGAAAAAAAAGTTTTCTTTACGATTCCAGCCGTAATTTAATATAACTATCTCCTATTAAATTTTATAGATATATTTATTCATATATATACCTAGTTGAAAGTATATTCAGACAAAACCAAACAAAGCTGGCGTGTGGGCGTCAAAGTAACGTAGATGTAAGTTGCGTTGGGCGCCGTCCTCGTAGTTAACGCAGTTAGTGTTATGCTCCGGTAAACGAGCATCCCGATGACAAGTTGTAACAAGGCGCCGACATGACACGGTAATAGCTCCTTCGCATTACACTCTGGAAAGCATGTTCTCAAAAAAGTAACGGGGCGACGAGAGAAGTCTTTTTTTTAAAGCTTACACCTTCATAAATAACTTTCTATACACGCACAGACAGAATGAAGGATGCGTCAAGCGATGTTGTTCATCAGCAGAAATGCCCCAGGAATTCGATGTGAACTTATTTGTGTAAATTGTCAAGATAATTGAATTTTGTGATTCTACAGCTACACAGAAGTGAAGGAATGTCACAATATTGGGAGTCAGCCGTATAAATAGGAACATTATGTTTTCTTGTAAAAAAATGAGAAATTGGTTTCCCAAACTTTCATCATTTAGATTTATAGGTACTTCAAGAGAAGTGAAGGTTAATACATATTTAAGAAAAAACTATTTTCACAAAATATAGGACCAAATTTCTTAGTTGATGTATTGCTAAATATTTGTAGAAAAAATGGGCCGACGTTATTAGTTGGTGCACTGAAAAATACAAATTAATCTTCTTTGTAGTGATCAGGTTATTGACGGTCTTGAAAATACTTGTAATCTGATGGCTCAAAGGATGGACCTCTGGTTCTGCCAAAACTGTTTAAAGCTGAATACAGAAAAAACACAGAAATTGTTGTTTTCAACGGATAGGAAAATTATAGAAGGAAAGAGCGCTAAAATTCTAGGTCTAATACTAGATGAAAATCTCAGCGGGACTCCACATGTTGAGATCCTAAAAAATAAGTAATCTTCTTCCCTTTCCCTCATAAGGCGACTAAAAACCTTATTACACCATACATCAGTACTTAATGCCTATCACTCCTTGTTTCACGCACACCTATCCTATGGTATTGTTCTCTAGGGAAACTGTTTCAACGCCATTACAGTTTTTCGATTGCAGAAAAAAGTTGTTCGAACAATAGCCGGGATTGGTCATCGCGATCATTGCAGGCCTTATTTTATCAATTTTGAAATTTTAACAGTTCCAGCCATCTATATTTGGCATCAGCTAATAGAAATTCATGGTAGTAAAAATACTCCAAAGCTAAACTCAGACTTCCATCGGTATGGCATCAGATCGGCCAACCAAATTAGAATAAAAAGGTTGAAATATGAAGTGTGTTCAAAAAACTCACTGGATATCGAGCTGTTTAATGCTCTTCCTCAGGCTGTTAAAGACCTTGAACATAAAAATTTTGAAAATGTTCATAAGAAATTATTGCTTAAATATGCATTTTATTCACGTTCCGAGTACTTAGAAACTGTAAGTCCTAGTTTGTTAGTTTATAAGGAGTCTACACACCATTTATTATTTAATTTTAATTGTCTAGTCTATTAGCTATTTTAATCTGCTGACTTGCTACAATTGTAATTTTACAAAAGGTAGTTAAATAAAGATTATTATTATTATTATTAAATCTGTTGGTTTGCTTTTGAAGTTGTGCAGTTGCAGTTAGATTGATAACTTTTGGCACCAACTTCACAAGTACCTACCGGCACCAATAGAATTAATATTATTTTGTATTTTTCAGTGCACCAACTAATAACGTCGGTCCAGTTTTTTGTAAAAAATATTTATTTCACATTTATTATTCACGAAAATCGTTAAACGTTCACTATTACCAAAGAAGATAGTACTTCTATTACTATTCTATATGCGTAAGTAGGTATGCTAATTTAGTAAATTAATTAAAGTTAATTTAAAAATGATTTAGTATCTCGATTTCAGGCAATTCAAAAAGCGTCCGAAGTTCCAAGAGTTCCGCAAAGCACATTATACAACCTAGAGGACCAAACAGTCTGCATTGTTTAAGGGAAGTAATTTACAAAATGAATGCCCGAAAGGAAAATATTACTTTAGAGCTAGGTATTCATCGGCGATTTGGGAATAATTCACATTTCTGTATGAGGAATAATTCTGATCTCTCTGACAGAAATCTCCCGTGGCCTCAACTTTACAATGTTTGTTTCTAACTTTAAAATTAATAGTGTTTCAGTACCCTCTATCATAAATCTAAAAGCGTTGTATCAGTACATATATGAATCATCACCAATAATATCGCCAATATCGGCATCGGTTTTGCGAAAGGGACAATAGCCAATATTTGAAGAGAGCGATGATTGTCTACTATATTCTACACTTGTTCCCCACAAATCCTAGGTCCTCATTTCAATATTATATATTCCTGTGTAGTAATAATAGCTGTGTTGTGGTGGTGGATTCTGATCGCCTCGGATAGGAATTATTACTGGCTGGCATTGCCGGAGCCCTGCAAACACTATTACTATTCTGTGTTATGTTAGTATTATCTACGCGTCTATAGATACCGCCGCATATCGTTCGACGTCGGCACTTAACCAAATTACATCTGTATATTCATGAGCGGCCGTCGTTTATCTTTCCCCGAAGAGAGAGAGAGATATAGAGAAAAGCAGAAGGGAGATGATGATTCGCCAAATAGTGTGTTTTTCCGCTTTCCCGTGCGTGAAAAGCGTCGGCCAATGCTGCTGAGTTTAATATATAGAGAGGAAGCACTCTTTTGAGCATACAAACATATTGTATAATATTCAATGCTAAACTGCGCAACTACCACGACGTAAGTGAAATGATGGATTATGGTCCTCTAACAATGAAATTGATGGTTTGCTTTGGAACTACATGAAATGGAATAATTCAGAATTTTGTCTTCAGTATTAGATATTCCCATAAATCTGAAGTAGTGATGCGCAAAGCAAGACCAAGACCAAGACCGATATGGTCTTGGTATTGGTCTTGGTCTTGCACCCTTGGTATTGGTCTTGGTCTTGCATCAAATCCTTAGTCTTGGTCTTGGGTCTTGGTCTTGCATATACGGTCTTGGTATTGGTCTTGGTCTTGCTGCAAGACTTGCAAGACTTTGCAAGACTCTTGCAAAAATTTTGATCTTTTTATAAGTGTGAAAAGCTGTTGCGATTTTAAACCGTAATTGCTTCATCCAAATGAAGAAGAACCCTGCATATGTATGGGAAGTATGTAATTCATAATCTTATAAGATTGCCTATAATTATATTATCATTCGAAATGGATAAATATCGACCGTATAAAAAAATTGTCATTGTCCAGAACAAACACCCCTTGTAATGTAGAATAAGTAATGAGAATAAAACTAGGTGCCTAGAATTAAGTTAGGGCAAGTGAGATGCGTAAAAGTTTATAAATTAATAATCACCATTCACATATGAGAATCGTATCTTACTAGCGCGACTTAGTCTGCTTGTGTTTTCTTGGTATCATCCGTCCCAACTGAGCACTCATTTTACTACATACTTCTACTTCATACTTCTATTTCATAATTCATTTTCTAGCTCATTCTACAATGGTTTTGTACCATTTTCTTTTATAAAATAGAAAGAATCTCTGAAAGCGATCAAAAGTATTTCTGATAAAACTAACTTCAATTTTTGCAGAAGGCCTTTTTCCAAAAAACGAAAATTAAAAATAGTTCGAGATTTAATACGCGCATTTATAAAACTAGGTATCTATTTAAAAAGTCAGTCGTGTGAATATCTCAGTTGAGTTAGTTAATCAGCATGATCGAAAAAATTCAAAATAAGGGCAATATAAAATTTCAAATATCTCCAAAAGTGGCAACTGGATAAATGTCATCAACAAAATTCAGATTTATAGATTATTCCTAACGTTTGCTTAAAACATTCTGCGCGATAGAAAAAATAATAAAAATAAAAAACCATGTAGTTTACTTTCCCCTGGCTATGAACTGTCGGGATTCTTTGAAAACAGCTCGGTAAGGGAAATCCTAGAAGGGTTGAAATTACGGTATAGGTATAGGGTATTTAAGAATTTTTTGAAATCCGGAAATCCTAGAAGGGTAAAATGAACTCGCTTTTCACCCAAAAACTTTTAATTCAATATTTTTAGAATCTGTAAAATAAAGATCGATCATAAGAGAGTTCAAAGATTAAATTAATTAGGTTATTTATTAGCATTTCTTATCTAATCATTGAGTAAAATAATATGTTTCCTACCAATTTGGTGTTTGGTTACGGAACTGCAAGAGTCTTGCAAGTCTCGCAAGTCTTGCAGCAAGACCAAGACCAAGACCAGGTTAGTCTTGGTATTGGTCTTGCATCCCAGTATTGGTCTTGGTCTTGGGTCTTGGTCTTGCATAGACGGTCTTGGTCTCGGTCTTGGTCTTGCAAAATTGCAAGACCAAGACCAAGACTGCAAGACCAAGACCAGTCTCGCAGCATCACTAATCTGAAGCAAGTTTATCTTTCTGCAAAGGTCAATGTCACCACCGTTAAGAAGAGTATTTGAAAATGAACTAAAGGTTGGTGTAGGTACTGTGAGTCAGAAACCATTGTACCAAAAGAATTCCTGATATAAATAAAATCATGAAGAGATGAGATATTGACCAAAACAACCAGGAAGAAAACGAAAAATTTATTGTTTTGGTAGTATCTACCCATGGTCTATAAATCAAGTTAGCACATGCCTCACCTATCTTCATCAAATAATAACTAATTTTTTTGAGAGTACCACCAAAAATTGCTGTAAATTAGCCGTGATAAAAGAAAATTTGCTGCTCTTGTTTTTTTTAAATTCGTTGTCGTCCTAAATTAGCGCAGCTATCACCATATCTTCATTAAAAACAAACAGATTCTATTCAGAAAAACACAAATATTTGCCGTGAAAAAAGTTTTTTTTTTTGAAAATTTCTATACGTCCTAAATCTATAAGAAGTGCGTAACCATCGGCTCATCATCCCAAAAAAACAACCAATTCTATTCGCAGATCCACTATTATTTTCTGTAAATTAGCCGTGAATAAACAAGATTTGCAGTTCATGTATTTCATGGAGAATTTATGGTCGTTAAGTTTACAAAAAGTCATCAGCGTATCTTTCTCAATAACCATCAATTTGGACAGAGCGTATGTCAGTATGTCAAAAACGGGTGAATCAAAATATAAGGTGTGTTATATCATTGTAATAAGAATAACTTTTTGTATTGAATATTGAATTACATACATGGTGTTGTAATTAGATAAATATAAGTAAGGCTTAAACGCAGAAGCGTAGCGTGCCTTGGCGGGGCCCCGTATAAAAAATTGTTTGGGGGCCCTTAAGAAGGGTAAACATTTCTCACAAAAGAAAAAAAATGCATAAAATTAAAAGAAACATTTATTCATCATTATTATCAGTCACTTTTTCCAATTTTTTAAAAAACAATTCAAATTAAATATACACTGTTCTTGCCTTTTATTCGGCAAATTGATTTATTAAATCATTGTTGCAATGTAGGGTGTTGCCAACTTTTGAACGCACGCTTTACGCGGGTTTTTTGACGTTTGTCATTTGTGAAATAGAAAAGAATTGGAATTTTTTTAATTAATTTTTGCTTACGAACATTGGCCACGGGGCCCCTGCTTAAATGCCAGAGAATTGATAGTGTTTTGTTGCATACTCGTATGTAACTTGGAATAAAACTTGGTTTGTAACGCTGCAATATATTTTTAATTCACTTTGATATATTTAAAAACAAAAAATGTTATCAATATAAATTGAACGATTGCTTTTTGAGGGAGATATGGTGACGATTGCGCTTACTTCAGGCAAACTTGGGACCAACGTGAATTAAAAAAACAACCGTTGCAATTTTTTTTTGTTCACGGCAAATATTAGTGGCACTCCCAAAAGAATCAGTTAATATTTAAGTAAGATACGGTGATAATTGCGCTCATTTAGGATGACCATACCATGACTTTTCCAAAAAAAGTGTATTTTTTTTCACGGCAAATATACCTACAGTTTCTCAAAGAAATCGGTTGGTTTTTAAGGAAGATAGGCTGATAATTGCGCTAATTTCGGACGACCATGAATTTAAAAAAAAAACAAGATACCTAAGCAAATTTTCATTTTTTGCGGCAAACTGTTTTTAATTTTTGTTGAAATGGTCGTGTTAGTTTACACACGTTATTTATTTGACATGTGTTGATTCTGCAAATAAATATTTCATTCTCTTTAGTACAGGCATTGCTTATGTCATGTTATATAATTTTTTTGATTAAGTTGTATTCTACAATCATTTCCAAAGTACGATTATTTTGTATTTTTTTGTAAAATGCTATTAATAAATATTTTTTTTTACAAAAAATAGGACCGACTTTATTTGTTAATGCACTGAAAAATTCGTGTACCTACTTACCTGTTTTGAAAAAACCAATAACAATTCAAGTTGAGAATACTACTTCCATTCATGTCAAATATTTTGAATTATGAACGTAAATATAACAATCAAGTATGACAAGTACCTATTTACATGATCAATCGTTTCCAATTTTGCAACCCGTGTGCATATTTCTTTATTCCAAAATGATCATAGATGAAACAAACCTATCTTCGAATACTGTAAAAGTAACTGTGAATTCAACGCAAAAATTCACTTGTCACTAAAATTGACACAGTAGGTATGTGACTACTTAATCTTTTACATTTTGATCAGGAGACACTCAGTTTACTTATACTTGGCACATCTCGATCAGCTTTCAATATATAACCCAATCATTTCAGCCTGTCTGGAAAGAATGGACGTTTCCAAAATCCCCTTATTGTCTAGCCTAATTTGCAAGGGATCTGCGTGTTGAAGATTGAAAGATACGACGAGGCCAGCGCCGCCCTCCTTCACTATATATAGAGGTAAGCCAGCCCCATCTCTGATGATTATCTCAGAGCGAATTAGCAGACGTGGTCATCATTTTGAAAAGTTGAGACGAGCATATCTCCATGTCCATCTGGTTTATCGGCGATGGCATCTCTTTAAAGAACTGTAGAAGGATTTTACCCATCTCTATGTGGGCCGACGTCTTCATTGTGGCCTCGCGTGCCAGTCGAACAGCAACTTTACCTACCTTTACCTATACCTACATTCTGTTACCGTCGATGATTTGGATCAAAATTGATTTTTTGAATACAAGTCCCAGTCGTCTTATAATTTCGAAACAGTTGACAGTTAATGGACTCGAAATGTGTTTTGTGTTTTTATTGATGATAATAAGTAATCAAAGAACAATAAAGGTAGAATAAAGTTTAATGCAAGAAATAAATGTTTTACATTCGTTGGCATGGTTTTTATTACATTGTGATTTTTTAGCGAATAGGGTGGGATCAAAGATACATATAAAAATAATTTTTATTATTTCGAGATACTTTGCACAAAAACATTTGCGCACGAGTTATTTTTGACCGTCCGTCAAAAAGGGGGAGGTTATTCAATTCGGTTATATATCTGTTTTTTATATATCTATGGCTGTTTGCGCCTTTTGCATTGTGAACGTGCTCCGATTTTTATGAATTTTGATTCATTTGAAATGGTCTCATATTTAGAAGAACTCAAATTCGAAATCTCATTACCTCTAAAAAGGGAAAGGGAAATTTTTCTCGAAAATCAAAATTCTTAGACTGCAGAATTGAAGATGAGACCGTATCCAGAATTGAACATTCTTTCAAAAGAGTTACGGCTTTCGAGTTACATCAATGGTAAAGACTGGAATATTTGTGTCTCCGCTATCTGGAGGGGGCAAAAGAATTTACGGTTTTGGAGTTACAACCGTGGTAAAGTCTGAAATATGTGTATTTCCGATGCGATGTTTTCAGATCTCTGAACAATAACAACTACAAGCAAAGAAGGATAAGTACCTACAATCTTCTGTGATATTAATGAACGTTCAACGATTTTCATGACTATTTTACACTCAAAATATTTTTTACAAAAAATTGGACTTTATTAGTTGTTAAGCTGGAAAATACAAAATAATATTAATCCTGTTGGTGCTAGTACTTTTGAAGTTGGTGCCAAAAGTCTTCTATCTTCTTTCTGTATTCTTAAATCCCACGGTTACGAATGTTATGATTTTATAGTATTCTAATATGTACAGTGTGAGAAATTTCGATGCTTTTATAGGGAAACTTTATGTCATAACATGAAGAAGAAGAAGAACATTTAAAATCCAGTTACGCCACTGCATTCTGCTCTTAAAAATGTCGGAAGGATGTGAAAATAAGTGCTTGATAACATCACAAATAAACATAAGATATGGGCAGGTGTCAAATATGCACAAAACTGAATTTAAGGTTATATCTTACTCAAACAAAAAAGACAATATGTATGTTTCCACCATGGAGTTTATCTCAACAAAAGAGATCGAGACTGCAACATTGATATTTTTATATTTCTCATAGTTATCAAATAATCCTATAAAAGCACCAAAATTTGTCCACCCAGTAAGTACATATATTTGTAATTTCCTACTGCTATCCTAATTAACAGTAAGGAAATTATCTGTCGTAATCGTGTGAATCGTTGCTAGGCAATAGTCGAAAAATGTGTTTCGCTCATCACTTGATTTTGATAAAACTTGCCAAAAGTGTTCTCCTAGAAGTCATTTACCATCTACCGTAATATAATACGTATTTCTTAGAAAAAGCTGGAAAAAAGTTATGAATACTGAATCTGACTGATGTTTGTCTTGGCCCTCAAAAAAAAATATTGGTGACACGAAGGTCGGGTGAGTGAACACACCAGATTTCAACTCGCTTTGGAAGTTCACTTGTAGAGAAATAGAAATCAGTTCTGAAATTATTATTGCATGTGCCAAGAATTGCCAGTAAAAGGAGTAGAGGCACACCACCTACGCGATGGACAGACGACGTAAAAAGAATCGCTGGAAACTGGCTACAAGAAGCTCAGAACCGACACAACTGGAAGAATTTAGGGGAGACCTATGTCCAACTTTGGACGCAGAAGGCTGGTTGATGATGATGTTTTACAACCTCGGAACATAATTTGAAACTGGTCCAAACTACTGCTAAAACACCCTTGATACAATGCTTTGCCATTTTTTCTGAAACTTCCCACTTTCTTACCCTGACATTCTTGATACAATACCTTACTATTTTTATGAAACTTTACACTTTCTTACCCTGAAACTATTGAAGTTTTTGAAAAATGTTCCATTAAAAAAATTGTCCCCTCTACCCCCCTTGGAGGAGATTTTTGAGAGAAAAATATGGTGAAAATATTTTTTTAATGGGACGATTTTCCATCACTCACCTTTCTAATGAAAAATAAGTCATTTACATATACTATGCGAAATACGCGTTCATGGAAACACAAAAAAGCATAGATACATACATATAATAATAATAATTGAATTGTATACCTCCGTCACCTCGAATTCGGTCAAAAATTGAACTTTAGCTGTCGCAGCGAATATTATTACATCTTTTTGCCAGGCAGTGTTACCTATCCAGACACAAATCCAAGGAATATGTAAATGTATTCTATTCACTGAACAAATATGCAACAAACAATTTTATATCAATATGTACTTTACGAGGATCATGTACTAGGTACTAACTGGATCAAATCTCTATAGTCCGTGATATTAATTCGAGACTCGTTTCCAGTCGTTAATATGACAACAGAGCAGGAGAGAGAGTAACTAGTAGTATTGCAGGAGCAGGGATTGACAGGATCCGCTCGAGCGTAATCCCTATATACCGAGGAGACTTGCTCGACAGCTATGTCTTTTGGCCCGTGCATGAATTCATGGTCACGCAATTCGTAAATAAATATAATATGTCCAAAATACATACATACGCACGATTCACCACCCTACTATGTATAATGAAAGATTTCGTTTCGAGCGTTGTATCAGATATGTGGATATCAGATTTAGTGTGAGTATTATACGAAATACGGATGAATAAATCTGAATATAAAAAAAAAATAATCAAAATTTAGAAGAAGGCTGGTCTGTCAATGCCTATTCTATTATATAAAAAAATTGGTATGTCTAAGATTTTTGCAGGATGACATTAAACTAAGGCTTTTTTCCAACAACAAATCCTGAACCGATTTCCCACAGTTTGCAAATCAACATCATTGAGCATGTTTGTCTCCTTACGAATCTTGAGATTAGCTGAAACCTTCTGATAACTTATTAGAATATGAGTTTTCATTTAACAAATAGCTTTTGTCTTGATATTCTATCGAGTTTACTATTAACTACTTGTTAAGACTACACGTCACGTAAAATTATTATGATTACTTTAACATAAATATGTACAGTCTGTAACAACTTTTCATTTGATTCACGCGATACACTTAATTTAGCAATAAGAAATTGATCAAATGCGAGTCGGTCTCGTGTTGAAATGATTACCTACCTACGTAGTTACTTACGATTTTTGAGTGAGATAAATATTTTTTATAACCGACATTATTAATTATTGCACTGAAAAATACAAAATAATATCAATTCTATTGGTGCTGTTACTTTTGAAGTTGTGCATTTACAGTTAGATTGATAACTTTTGGAACCAACGTCACAAGTACCAGCACCAATAGAATTAATATTATTTTGTATTTTTTTATTTTTCAGTGCAATAATAACGTTGGTCCAATTTTTTGGAAAAAAATATTTATTTCCCACTTTCAAGTATAAAATTAGTCACGAAAATCGTTGAACGTTCACTAATATCAAGGAAGATAGTACTTATCCCATAATCCACGTAATGCGTAAATACGCATAAGTATTTTAGATTTAAATGTTTTACCACCGCTGTAACTCGAAAACTGTAGGTAATTTTAAGAAAAAAATGATGATTGTAAATCATGCTCGAAATAATCTGGTTTTTCATGTAGTACCCTCAGATTTTCAATTTTCTAAAGAAATTGGCCCTTCCACATAGCATTTTTGAGATTTTAACATCGTCGTAACTCGAAAATCGTAACTCTTGAAAAATTGTTCAATTTAAACTTTTCCAGATATAGTCCTGTCTTTAATTATATGACCTCAGATTTTCGATTTTAGAGAAAAATTTTCACCTTCACCCACTTCGGGGTGTTTTTTGAAGAAAAGGACAAAAAATAGCAGAAAGTCGAATTGTATATCTCCTCCATTTGGGTTTGTCGGTCAAAAATAGGCTGGGATAGATAAGTGCGAGTCAGACTCGCACTCGGAGTGTTCCGTATCTACTACTTACAATAGTATTCTATAAACTTTGGTCAAAACTTGAAAGAGTCCGAAACGACGCAACGGACAGGAGAGACAAATAGAAAAACCTTGAAAAACACGATAGTTAACTTGATTTGGGATGTAAAGCGAATGAGTAATGACAGAAAACTATTAAAGTAGATACCAACATAACTTTCAACTGTGTTCCATGGAAAAAATAGTGTAGTGTTTTGGATTTATACGCAGCGGACTGTACCTATATTTGTTCGTGATATATACAATTGATCAATAAGTCTCAGCGTTTCCAATACTTCATAAAAAAAGTCAGAAATAATTTTATTATATACCTACGTAACTTGGTTTCCACACAGTGAAAAAAATATATATAGATCAGTCATAAAGTTGTTCCCAGCAAAATAAACAACTAACTAATAGTATAACGACCACAAAATTTCCGCCTGTCCATTCTTCCAAACACCCCAAGAACATGAAAAAAATTCATGTTCAACTTCCACCATCTTAGAGCCGCAGGTGGTCGTGAGAAAACAAACGACATCATATACCTAGCTGAACACCTGAGCCACCACCTCCTCGATCTGCACTTGTTCATCGTGCCCTTCCTGCTTTTATAATTACCAACACAATCAAGAAGACTTTACACACTCAGACATTCTTCACGACTAGGTAGTTAATTTAAAATGCATAAATATTTAAGCTTAGAGGTTCGTACAAGCATAGGTATAGATTAGATTTCGACAAACTCGTTTATGGTTAATTGAGTGTGTATTATAAATATCATTTATTTTGTGTTAAATAGCAATTGGTTCTTTGCTTGCAAGCAAAAAATAATTTGTTGCCATCGCTGTTGACGATGTTAATGAACATATATAGCCTGTTGCATTGTAATTGATAGTTTTTATCAAAATATCGGATTCATAATTTCTATACCTTTTTCAATTGTATTTCAGAAGTCGTCAACTGTAATTCAGAATAGTTAATTGTATTTTAGAAAGGATCACATGTATTTCGGATTAGTCAATTGAAATTCAGAATTCGTCAAATGTATTTCATATTGGTGAATTGTAATTCAGAACTCGTCAAATTTACTTCAGAACATATCAAATGTAAAACAGAAAGCATCAGATGTATTTCTTATCATTGGAGGTCTGCAAACTCCACAATTGTCTTTGAAATTCATTTTGGCAAATTAGTAAGTGTATAGCTGCTTTTTACAATCAAAAACAATGCACAAATATGATTGACAAAAATAATCAACACGATTACCTGTGATTTGATACACATGTTCCAAATTACCCGTCTAATGCTTTCTGATTTATATTTGATACTTGTATGTTCTAAAATACATTTGATACGTTCTAATTTACATTTGATAAGTTCTGAATTAAATTTGACGAGTTCTGAATTACAATGCACTTATATGAAAAACATTTGACGAATTCTGAATTACAATTGACTAATATGAAATGCATTTGACGCTTTCTTTTAATTGATTATTCTGAATTACATTTGATATCTTCTGAAGTTAAACTGATGCTTTCTGAATTACAGTTGGAAAAGGTGTAGAACATTATTATGTGCGTCTAGATAATCATAACATTCTCGATGAGTGTCATATCATGATTCAGATATATAAAGCCGTGATGATCACGGGACAGAGTCAGTCAGTTGATAACAGTCAGTCTGTGGAATCAGATGTTAATAGTAGTTCAGTCGGTAAAGACAGTGACAGTTTAGATTGTCAAGGTGACAAGTGGTGACATTTGTACTACAACAGAAGGTCGTGTACAGAGTGTTTGAAAATAAATTATTGAAAGCAATCTGCGAACTTTTGAGTCTTAGGCAAGTGAACTCACCCCACAACGTTTAGCACAGGGCTAAACGTTACAATAGGAAACATCCATAATTAGACTTAATTCAAATTTTAAAAAAGTTATGACCTGCTTAATATCTTTATTTATTAATTTTAAAGTAAAATATATAGGTAAGAAGCCTTGTAAGTAAACTCACTAAGCACGAGGACACACTATATGTTCTGAACTCGATCATAGTTCACAGCGAAATGAGACAGACTGTATATACGCAAGCCCCTAGACACTCGCTGAACTTGGCGAGTCAGCGTCTTTCACAAATTAGCGTTTTGAGGAGAGTGTCTCAACTTATAGTATTCTGTAAACTTTGCTAGTGGTTTTCAAAAAATCCCAATCCTTGCTAGGCTTTGGTAGGGGGTCGGTTACAGATATAAATGAAACATGCTGATAGAGGCCAAACATTTCGAAATCATGATACTGAATACAAAATATAGTGTTTAATAATTAGATCGACAATCGCTGTTTTTCAAGGAATTGCGCAAAATCTCCAAAAGATAATAAACAGCACCTATTACGTAGGTATTTTGTTTTCAACGTTTGTGCAATCTAAATTAGTACATTTATGGTTTATTTATTTGTAGTTCTTCTAACACAGTGATGATTGAACAAATTAAAAAATATTTAACTGAGCTTATATAATTGAAAATATAGAGAGCATGCAAGATATAATATGGACAGCTTTAAACTTTTCTGTTCTGTTTTCAAACAAATGAACATTTTTTATTGTGTCAGTGACATCTTACATCTCGTAGTAGCTACATGACAAAAATATGTGATATATGGCTTAGCTTGTATTTGATATTTATTATTAAGTGACCTCAAAACATGGCGGCGCAAATATACATATTTCAGAGTTTACTGCTGAAACTCAAAAACCGTAATCGTTTCTTCAATTTGGCCGTCTCATATTTTAAATTTTTGAAAAAAATTGCTCTGCCACATAGCGGAAATACGCATATCACATATTTTAGACTTTACCATTATGAAACTCGGAAACCGTGATTCTTTTGAAAAAATGTTCAAAATAAACGTTTCCGGATATGGTCCCCTTTCTAATTTTCAAATCTCGAATTTTTGATTTTCGAAAAAAATTGCCCTTTCCAAATACCTAGCTGAAACACATATTTCAGACTGTAACGTGGAAACCTATGATTACTTTTAAAAATGTCCAATTTAAACGTTTCCAGTTATGAAACTTCATTTAATTCTGCCGTCTTGAATATACAATTTTCGAGAAAAAATGCTCCGTCCACCCCCTTTGGGGGCGGTTATTGAAGGGAAGGAGATTTCGGATTTGAGTTTTTATAAATATGGGACCATTTCTCAACTCTCCTCTTTCAAATGAAACAAAAATCGTCTAAATTGGAGTACGTTTACTATGCAAAACGCGCGAACAGCCATAAAAAATAAAAAAGCAAACATACAACCGAATTGTATACCTTCTCCTTTTTTTGAAGTCAGTCAAAAATACGGTTTGTCTAATTTGACCTAAAACACCCTAGGTACCTATATCATTTTTTGATTGCGCTTCTTTTACCACCATTCCTTTAAGTATGTAATTATTTTAATTACTATTTTCTTCTATCTACTTATGAAACAAAAGCATATTCCCATTTAAGAAAATGTCATGATGAAGCCACAGGGGTTTCCTTATGACGTCACAATCAATTCTAATAATTCTAATCTAAAACGTTCACTAGGATGTAAAATATTATACTACTACTACTTTCTTGTAATTTGTCCTGCAACTTGAATAACTATGGAGCAATTAAGTTATTATTCTTATAGTTATCCCGACTAAATGTTAACTAGTATTTAAACAGCATAGTTAGTTATCTGATGCTGAAATATGAATCTCAAATATTTTTCTACTAATGCTAATGCAGAAAACAATGGACAAGTAAGAGTGGAACTCATTTTCGGATAAATCAAAAATTTTCCTATATTATGAAGTTGCAGCATATTAAATATAAGTTCTTTACACTCGTAGAAGAAATAGTATGTATCAAGTCTGGAACTCGATAGGTGATCGCTAATAATATCTATTGATTGAGTTATTCATTTTCATGTATCAACATACTTAGGAAAGCTATACATTGATATAATTTTTCATGTTAAAATAAATAATTTTTTCAGATTATCTACTAATTCGTTCTAAATTTCTCAACCAAACTAATCAAGAAAAGTTTATATTATATTGGAGAGCCGTGTTTAGCATTTTAATAAATAAGGATGTGGCAGACCCCTATTTTCCGTGAGAACCTTTTCTATATTATATTCTTTCTTCAAGTCGCTCTCTTACACCTGCAAATTATTTATATGCATTAATTAACTTGAACAAGTCGTTTCGTCTAATACAAACAACTTTTTCATATGATTTATGTCAATTAATAAACTAATTAACTTTTAGTTATCGTAATTCACTTATTGTTTATGTCCAGATGAACGTTATTAGGTAGCTTCCTTTGATCCATGTTTATTTTTCAAAAAATATTGAGTGGCAACACCTAATTAAATTGGAGTGATATCTTAATTTTCGGCCAGACGAATAAGTTTAAAGAAACAAACAAAATCATTAAAGGAAAATTATATTTGAAGTGCCACACTATCAATAATAATTATTGCTACTGAAACGTAAACTAATAAGTACCTACCTACAGAGTGGTGTGCATAATTTGGAATGCAAGAATTAATGGTCCATTCCAGACTTTCATAACATATATATTATATAAAATATAGTATACACAGTCGTGATTTCTAAATAAATAAGCAAGTGGCCATTAGAATAGCAAGGTTTTGCTTTTCACATGCTTATGGGAACCTAATCAGAATCAAATTTCAGAAAAGTGACTAAAATGGATCAAATTTATAATGCATATTCCAAATCTATTCCTCATTATTGGCAATCACCTCATCAACACGTCTACAGGCATTGAAAATAATTATTCCAGTAAATATATATATGTGATGACGTTATCAACTGGGGACTTTTTAGTGACTTTTTTATTGACATCATTTGACACTGATAATGTACAGGGTTAATCATTATATTTTGACACCTACCCACAGCTCTTATCACGAGTGATTGAAAAAAACATTGAAGGTAAAGTTTAATGATTTTTCATGTAGTATCTTTGGGTGAAAGCGGAAATAAAAAAAATCACAACAACATTGAACAAATTTATCCAGTCATATTTTTAAATCGAACAATATTATTAGTTATAACGAAGGTCATCTTTGTTCTGATTTCAAATATATAAAACTACCCGGCACTTCCTGGGCAAACACTTTCGTAGATTGTGTTACGAAAACAAAGTCTTGATTATGGAACCCTTCTATGAGACCTACTCGCACGTAGAACTAATCCGAACACCAACTCAAATCTATCCACAGATATGCACCAAGAGAGAACAGCATGATCCTTTTTCCTACATATACCGGATTTTCCGGTATCGAAACTTCCACCTTTAAATTCTAGTCGCACTGACAGACTCTCACAAAACAATCCAGTGACATACTACACACAAATATATACCAAAAAATCCACAAAAATTCAGCCAATAGAGCTCAGAGATACTTCTTTGGGAATTACAGATATGGAATGCTCAACCTAAGAGGCCCAGACACACATAAAATGTAGCCTATGTCACCTGCGCTAATATAAAAAGTTCAATTTTTTTTTATCGAAATCGGATATGTAGTTTTTCAGATTTTTGTGTTCATACGAAAAGTCGATACTCGTATATATTTTAGTATAGAAGATATGGAACCCAGAACCTACGAGGCCCAGACACACATAAAATATAGCCTATTTCACCCGCGCAAATATAAAAAAATCAATAATTTTTTTTATTAAAATCGGATAAGTATTCATTGAGATTTTCGTGGTCATACGAAAAGTCGTTACTCGTAATGTCTTAAGGATATTCCGGTATGGAATCCTCCACCGTTAAATTCCAGTCGCAGTGACAGACTCTCACAAAACAGTCCAGTGACATACTACACACAAATATATACTGAAAAATTCACGAAAATTCAGCCATAGAGCTCAGAGATACTTCTTTGGGAATTACAGATATGGAACCCTCTACCTAGGAGGCCCAGATACACATAAAATATAGCCTATGTCACCAGCGCAAAATTCAATAAAAAAATTATCGAATTATAAAATCATTATCAATTTTATATTTGACAACGTTGGAAATTTCATGCTCACCAACTCACCTGTGACTTGATACAACTGAATAAGGTACTTGAATAGACTATAATATTTTGAATTACCTGACTAATTTTTAATATCATATGAAATCAATAGATTTATTGAAATTTTCTACAGATGATATTTTGATGGGTATCATAAAACAAAAAACCTAATAATTAATTTTCCAACTGAAATTTTAGATCCTTGAATTCTAAATACAATTTCATTTCCGCGGCAAGAGTCACGCAACCCTTAGAAAACGCATTTTTGTAAATATGTTCTAAACGTTGCGTCTTACGATAAAATACTCATATTGTTTCTAGATAGTTGCATTTTCTATATTTTTTATTTGAAATGTTTTCCTCTAGTTTACGATAGGGTACGTAAGATCGATTAAGTAGATAGTTTAAAAAAGAGAACCTGTCTTAAATTTGCAAGAGTGCAAATGGTACAAATATGCCATTAAAAATATTTTTTATTGACTTATGTAAATTCTAGCTGCAACTTAGATATGTAAGTAACTTGAAGAGCTGAAAATTTTAAAACTATGAATTCAAGGTGTATGATAAAAGTTTAATTTCTGCTATGTTGAAGCATTACAGAACCCACCACCACCATCCGTTAAGGTAAGGTATCATGTCAAATTTTCGGTGTTCGGTGTTCAGGGGTCCAAGAACCCTATTGTCGTCCTTTGGTCTGTCGGTTTGTCTATTCGTCTGTGCCAAGATTATCTCAAGAAAGAATATACTGATTTTGTGCTTTCTTTTTTATTTTGTAGGGTATTGACAACTCCGGTGACTCTGATCGGGCATCCTGCTAACGCCATGTGTTAGGCAATAGCTGAGAAAGGTGTTTCGCTCAAGACTGTGCAGCGAAAACTGCTCAAGAATTTTTAATGAATCTTGTCTAAAACATTCTGCTGGAACTGTGTATTCATATTCTGGCTAAACGGTTCCTCCTATGACAAAATTGAATGTGATCGATCATCTTGGCACGCTAAAAATTTAATGGTGACACGACCGGATCAAGAATTCGTTAGAGAGCGGTAGGAATATCGTGTGTGTGGACACAACAGATTTTTTTCTGTATTTTTAAATTTTAGCATTCTACTTGAAAATTTTATCTATTATTATTATGCTTATTTAATTTGCAGGTTCATGTTTTTTGAAAAGGGGGGCACTTCCCGTCAAAATACGTAGGGTAGATTCAAATTGTCTGTATAAAGGTATGTACAAAAGAATTTGGAAAATACTAAGCTGGTGCAGTAACTAAAATATTTTTGAAAACAAATATTATTTGGTTACAATTTATGCAAAAAACTTCAAAAGCTTTAATTTCTCCTTGCCAAGAAGATTTAATTTCTAAGTTTGATATGACTTCCAAGTTGCCAAACCCAATTTCTACACCAGGAACATTTTCAATGTGACTTTTTTCATTAACTGTCAATCAAACGCTTAGTTTCCAGCAAAAAATGTTGGTCTCCTCAATATCATAGAGGGTAAAGAGTTAAAACTTAATTTGTTAACGCCTATCTGAATCTGCTCCACGACCGTTCGATACTATCCAACCGTGGGGCAGTTTCGGACAAATGCATATAATTTTCTCAGTAATTTTTATTGGAAATAATTATCTACTGAGACCACTTTCATCAGTATTAATTTCTATTTCAGCAAGTAGTCATGTTCATTAAACATCAGAATATTCGTGAAGTTATTACGACCTTTGGAATTTGACTCAACCGACGAACCAACGAACGAGTCTTTATATAAATCACCTTCTGGAAACGTGGGCACATTAAAACGTCAGTACGTACGTCCATCAGAGCATTATCGGCGTGGATATATATGTATACCCACAACATTCGAGAGCGACAAGTTAAAAGCCGACTGACAGCTCGTCTGTCTGTCTGCCTGCACCTATAATATATATGTCGAGAATCAAATAAACACGGGAGCCTCTCTTTCTTCTTGGGCTGTTCGTAGGCGTAGGCACCTACATAATACATACTACATATAAATACATAAACACATGCCCCGTCGCTAAAACAAACTCACAAATATCGCATTTCATAAATACATATAGTATATCCGCAGTTCCCTTGACTTGGGAATAACAAACAATGAGGTTAGGTTGTAACCGTTACACATACATACAGACAACCAGATCGAGTTACCCCAGTCGCGTCGTGACCGCCTAGAAAATATGACACCCCCTCTATTGTTGGTGTATTATCGTCGCATCTGAAAACAAAAGGGTGACGAACATGTTGTTCAATATATATTTACGTATTTATGATGATAATATTGCCTTTTCGTTATTAATTTTCTCTTTTGGAGGATATCAAATAAAAGATAATGTATAGTTCAGATGTTTATCTTTATATCAAACTTTAAATATTAGTAATTTTGCAGAGCTTAATTTAAGTCTTTTAATAATATCACACTCTCAATATCAAATCTTTATTTAAAGAAATGGTCATCAATATGAAATATTATTTTTTTAACAATATCATCGTCATGCCCTTGACGAAACTTTGCTGATAGTTATCTATGGAGTACGCCGCGGACGAAAACAACGTAACTTAATATAAATATTTTTCGTTCAGTAATTCCAAAGAAGGTACTTATCCTCATGTATAGGCTTAGCTTGTACTTGTTACTATTAATAGAACTCAAGAGATCGCGGCACAGATATACATAATTCAGACTTAACTGACTGCTGTAACTCAAAAACAGAAAACTCTTTAAAAAATGTTATTACCTACATGTTATAATCTCTTCTTTAAATTGGCATCTTATATTTTCAATTTTCGAAAATAATTGCACCTTCCACATAGCGTAAATACCTACACATATCACATTTTTCAGATTTACCATTGCTGTAATTCGAAAATCGTAACTGTTTCCGGATATGGTCTCATATTTAATTCTACTGTCTTAGATTTTCAATTTTCGAGAAAAAATGCGGACTCTACACCCTACGGAGTGGTTTTTGGAAGGAAAGAAATTTCGGATTTGAGTTTTTCTAAATATGGAACCATTTCTCTAGTCTCCTCTTATTAATGACACAAAACTGGTCTAAATAGGAGTTCGTTTACTATGGAAAATGCGCGAACAGCTATTAAAAAAGCAAACATATAACCGAATTGTATACCTCCTCCTTCTTTGAAGTTGGTCAAAAATAAATTAAATCATATCCTTGAAAATATCGAGTCTAACCCTCAACTTGGGATATTTTGGGTTAGACTTTCAACTATTAAATGATTAATAGGCCATATCCATCTGGCTTCTGGATAGTGACAATTTAGGCCAGTATTCAAGAAAACCTATTTAGCTAAGTACCTATCTTGATCAGTTGGGATTTTATAAAAAAACAAAATAATATTAACTATAATGGTAGGTACTGGTAATTTCGAATTTGTGCACCAATAGAATTAATATTATTTTGTATTTTTTGACCGACGAACCCCGAACGGAGGAGGTAGGTATACAATTCGACTATCTGCTTTTTTTGGTTAGTTCGCGCGTTTTATATAGTAATCGTACTCTAATTTTGATGATTTTTGACTCATTTAAAAGATGTGGATTGAGAAATGGTCCCATATTCATGAAAACACAAATCCGAAATCTTCTTCCATCCGAAAACCCTCCAAAGGGGGTAGAGAGGGCAAATTTTCTCGAAGATCGAAAATCAGAGGTAGTATAATTAAAGATAGGACCATATCCGGAAACGTTTAAATTGAAATTTTTTGCAAAAGAGTTACGGTTTTCGAGATAGAGGCATATTAAATTCTCATATATGTATATTTTTGCTATGTGGAGAGAGCGATTTCTTTTGAAAATTGAAAAACTGTGAGTAATACTTGAAAGATCTAATTATTTGTAGCAACATTTATAATGAACATTTTTTCTTTAGAGTTACGGTTTTCGAGTTAAGCGGTGGTAAAATAGTTAAATCTAAAACACATAATTGGACCGACGTTATTAGCTGGTGTACTGAAAAATATAAAATAATATTAATTCTATTGGTGCTGGTACTTCTGAAGTTGGTGCTAAAAGTTATCAATCTAACTGCAACTGCACAACTTCAAAAGTAACAGCACCAATAGAATTAATAAAATTTTGTATTTTCCAGTGCACCAACTAATAACGTCGGTCCATTTTTTTGTAAGAAATATTTATCATTGCACCAACTAATCATCATTGCACTTTTGTGTTAGAAAGAAGATAACACGTTGTTTGTAATTATTCAGAGATTTAAAAACATCGTGGAAATACACATATTTCAGACATTACCATTGTTGTAACTTGGAAACCGTACTTTTTTTAAAATGAACATTTTAAATGTTACTACATACTACATATAATCTCTTCTTTAATTCTGCCTACTCATACGTTCAATTTAAACGTTGCCGGATACGGCCTCTACTTTAATTTTTTTGTCTTAAATTTTCGTTTTTTGAAGAAAACAGTCTCTTCCTAACCTTTGGTAGAAGTGGTCCTCTTTCAAATAAAATCAAAATAAAATGCAGACAATCGGTCGAATCTTATACCTTCTCCGTTTGGTTCTACGGTCAAAAAATGACTTTAAAGCATGTATTAAGATCTCATATTTTTAGTGTTCTGCACCAAATTATTAAGATTCCTTATAAACACAGGAAGAGAACTGAATCAAAAAAGGGTGTTTCTGTTGCGACTACAAGAAACAAATAATAAGTCTATCTATCCGTCTGTATCCCTTAAACAATAATAGCAATGTTTACAGACAGTATTCTGTAAACTTTGATAATATGTAGATAGTGCATTTTTTTCTTTTAGAATGGTACGGAACCCTTCGAGTTTCATGAATAAAGTTGTTAACTGATATTTGTTTCAAATTATAGCTTCAACAATTATAATGTTTTATTTAATATTAGCTCTTTGAGTACCTAACTGTCGCAAGTCCAGAATGGAAAGATATCGACCTAAAATGTACCTTTAGGATTCAATTAACCAGTATAACAAATGATAGATTACTTCAAAGAACACATTGTCTAATTAATAATTTACAAGTAATTCCAGGGACTTCTTCTAAGAAATACTCATTTAAAACTCACTTCTTCAAACAACTCCTGTTAATAAATGAACTCAGAAGCGATGTCGACTCTATGGATTAACGATTGATTCAAAATTCGAACAATGAAAACTAATTTCAGACAACAATTGCGAACATTATCAAAAGAGAGCAATTTCTCAATAACCATTACATAAATCGTTTTTGTTAACAGTAACCAGCAATTCTAAATTTGAAACCATTCATTGCTTAGCTATGGTGGATTGGCACACGTCGTTTCAAAGTATAGGGGCGAAAATAGAAGGCGGACATGTATTATATGGAACAGGAAATTAAAATTCAAACTCCTCCAATTTTGATTTATATTTCTGAATGCTAGTTTTTAAACTGGCGTCGCTTTGACATGTTAATACAGTGCGTTCATAAAGTAGGAAAGGCTTATTCGATACCTTGATTAATCTACTGGTAATATCGAAGTGTGTGTACCTCGAGGGGCACATTCATTCTGCTAGTTTAAAGATGTTGTTGACCTCTATTGTATAAGATATGAAAATATTTCCATGCCTTATAAACCCACTGTAAAATATAATGATACGGTATTGGAAAGATAGTTTGGCTGTTGTATGGTATTTTCGTCAACTGGATATTACGGAACCATCGGAAAGGGGTGTGAAAATAAACTGTAGGAAATGGAAGACGAACGTTAAATGCTTCTAGTATTTTAATTGACAGTCAACGGAAGAAGGAGCGGGAGAAGTACCTACCTACCTACAAGAAACGTGAGAATCTAAATTATGCTGGTATATTTTTAATGCGTAGGTATACTGAACACCTGATACTTAATACCCGCAAGTGTTTATTGATATTTCCAGAGTATTTTTTCTTGAATCTATCGAATTGACATCGACTAAGCCAGCTGTAGAGGTTGTAACACGCGAGATCAACAATATGAATTTTCTAAGGAATCAATACTCCAATTTGGATGAGAACAATCACTTTTAGACGGGTTCCATAGAAAAAGTTGCGTTTAAATTACCTTGACGTCATGTTACTGAGTTAAACGTTATAGTTGCCCAGTAAAACTCAGCTCATCTTTTGAGAATTGATTGAGAAATATTTTTTCGATAGCATTGTCGACAATGTTTTCGGGGCATAGCGGTGTAGATGCAGTCCGAAGCAATAGAGTCAAGGGAAAATGCCCCAGTTCTCAGAATTTCCGCAAATTGAAAAGTTGACGTAGGTACTCAACACGTGATATACGATATGCGCTGAATAACTTCAGTTCTGGGCCCAAAGGCTATTATATAATGGGTGCTATCATTGTAAAACAACAAACATAGGAATATAGCAACTTATCCAATTTTTTTTTATTAAATACTTTTTATTTTATTAAATGTGTTTAATAATAATAATAATAGTTTTATTAAGGCTAATATAGAAATCTTGATTAAGAAAATAGTATGCTAATTGGTTTTCTGATTTATTATGAGCCCTACAAACCCCTACCGAGATGCAATTAGGATCTATTTGTAGACCTTTACTCAATAATGATTTAAAATCTGCAACCTTAACATCATCTAAATATACATATACATTCTAATACAATAGAAAAAATAAACAAATAATAAAATGAAATTACAGCAGAACTATAAATATATAGAACTATAACTACAAATGTAAAGATCATCATATGATATGAAAAATAATAAATATTAATACAGATAAATATTTTTTACAAAAATTGGACCGACTTTACCACCACCCGTAGAATTAATATAACATATTTTGTATTTTTCAGTGCGCCAACTAATAACGTCGGTCCAATTTTCTGTAAAAAAATATTTATTTCACACTTTTAAGTGTAACATTAATCATGGAAATTGTTGAACGTTCACTAATACCAAAGAAGATAGTACATACTTATAGTGTAACCATGTCAAGGATAATAGTGACTTCCATTATATTTGACCATGTATGACGCTTAGTTTGTACCTACCTACTTGTTATTATTGAGAGATCTCAAAACATTACATACATACTTATTTCAGACTTTACTGCAGTAACTTGAAAACCGTAAGTCTTTTGAAAAAATATTCAATATAAATGTTGATACCTATAATCTCTTCTTTAATTCGTTCGTCTCATATCAATTTTTTTAAAAAATTGCCCTTTCCACATAGCGGAAATACACTTATCTAACTATCTATCATATATTTCAGAATTTATCATTGCTGTAACTCGAAAACCGTAACTCTTTTCAAAAAATGTTATCTTGATACCTACATTTAATCTCTTATTTAATTTCCTCTCTCAAATGAAAAAAAATCATCATAATCGGAGCACGTTTACTATGCAAAAGTTGCGAACAAATAAATAAAAAAAAACATGCAGACATACATTCGAATTGTATACCTCCTCCGTTTGGGTAAAAACATTATAAGTAATAGGTATAACAATATATTATAACTTCAAATTATTTAAAATCTAACTCCTAATATGAAGTTTAATACGCCCACTAGAAAAGTATATTTTTTTTAGAATACTATCTGATCTAATGTAGTTAAGTTTGGATTTTACTAGATATTTGTCCAATATTTAATTTTGTTTTATTTACTGCAAAAGATTTATGTCTAAAACATACTGTTGCTTTAGCAATAGTATACTGTTTCCGTAGAATACAAGAATTATTCATTAGTGCTTCCAAATATATTTTTGATTGATATTCAATAATCTTTTCTCACTAAAAATGTTGTGCTGTTTATTAAACGTTAAAATTTTGTATTCTGGCTACCGGCCCTAATGCATTTGAATAAGCTGAACCTCAACAAAAAATCGCATAAAATAGGACGCTGCAGAACAAAACATGGTATAATTTTAATAAATAATTTTTTTTAATATTTTTGTTTGATTTATGTGATACTCTGAGTCGTTCCTTTTTCCAAAAAAGAGTTACTCGTAACGATGTTAGGTACCTACCCGAGGTATGATTTAAAAACTTGGAATTACAGGATTCACATTAACTTGCCATATACATTTCTCAGAGATCTTATCTATTTGGAAATATTTAGCTATTTTTTGGACCTAGTAGTCAGGAGGAGTTGATGGAAGGTGATCTTGGCCTGGCTTCTCAAACAGCTAAATCGTAAAAAACGACAGAAATATCAAAATACTTATACATATTAACTAGTCATTCAAACCAGCACAGTAGTAGAGTTTCTCTGTACAAAATTGGCAATATTCACCATATTAGGATTATTTTTTATCAAAAATGTTAGGTATATTGATTACTATGGAACCAAGGACTGACTGGACAAGCTTAAAAAATCAGGGTACGAGGTGTGACATTGAAACTTACTAAATCATATCTTGAAGGGCGTATGCAGCATGTTAGATTAGGAGATATATTGAGTGAGGCTTGTCTATAGTTGTATACCTACGGTGTGCCACAGGGTACGGTATTGGGGCCTATGTTGCTTATAGTGGACATAAATGAGATCTCGACCTTGATTCCTAAAGGTGATGTAGTTTAGTATGCTTAAGATACAGTCTTATTGTTTAATGGCAACTCATGGAAGTCAGTTTTTGAGGCAAACAAGATGGTGCTCATGCCACTGATCTTATGAAACAATCGCGTTATTGTATGAAAGATTTCCTGGTCGTGTAATTTCGAGGAATGCTGCTCTAGTCTACAGAAATAAGCTCCGAACAATCCAGGCCTGAAACAACCCATTCGATGCAACCTTGAAAACATACCAAGTGATATATGTGTCAAAAAGCAATTGAAAATTGGGTCACCAGTATATTTAAAACTAGACGAGCCGAGGCGAACATTTAGACAACATTATTTTCAAAACATAATGTCAGAGATAGCTCTTCAAAATAAAATAAAAACACTATATTTTGGAGGCTATAATACGTCTGTGAAAGTACAAGGTCTTATTGTACCATGAGTACAAGGTTCTACAAAAACTAGAACTACCAGTTGGAAATCTGTCTCTGTACCTACCATTAACTACAAAATATCTCAAAGATCCTTGTAGTATACCGCACCAAAGATATTTAACATATTACCTTGTGATTTCGCGATTAATAATTAGGTATTGTAAGATAAATAAAAATATTGCGAAATGGCTGATTGATGGCAACATTGTCACTTTAATGTAGTTTTTTATTTTTATTCTTGCTTTTTCTCAATCTATGGCCTATTTTGTAAAATTATATATTAATTTGATATTTCTTACAAAGTATTCTTGTACAAAAATATGAGAAATGAGGAAATAAAATTTATTTATATTACATCTTCTCCGTTGCTGTGATAAGTGCAATTAAAGTTCAAAATTACAATTCTTTATTTTTCAAATATACCCTTAAGTCAAAAAGGACAAATTCTCTTATACCTTCACAATGAACCAGCTCGAAATCTAATTCGACATAAATTCAATCACTCAAACCATGCAGGTACAATATCTTCCTTCTATAAGGTTAATGGAATTGCGATTCATTTTGTATTTTAATGCTATACATCTAAATCCTCCATGGAGTCCCTGAATCATCTACTCACCTACAGCACTCAACCCAGTGTTAATTACCTAATGAGCTCCCAAAAACCAAAGACGATGACAATCCGAGCTTTGCCGCGCACTTTTCGAGAGATAACCAGAGCACACTTAATTACAACTTGGAGGTATGTTTTCTCTGACTACAACAGCCTTACTTATATAATAATATGAAGCATCTCGGGACAGATACAACACAACGTGAAAAAGACGATGTTTTAGCAACGCAGCAGCTTCATGGTGATGATTCTCGGTTGCTGTTGATCCCATAGGAGGAGAGATACATACGGATGATAACCCTTTTATTCCAGGTTTTGAGGGCAATTAGAGATCCCTCGGGGAGGCAGAAGAAGGGGTTGTTGGAATGGTGGAAAAGTGAATGACACTGCCGTGTGCAAGGCCTAGGGAAACATTACTTTTGAGTACCTACCTACATTTTCTTTTCGGGGAGATATAACGAGGGAAAGGTAACGTGCTGAGTCCAAATATAAGGGTATTTTTTCACAGGACTTGGATTAACGAAACATTATACATTCGCAAAAAGAATCTTGTAATAGGACACATTTTTATTAGATACTCTGCGGCCTTCTCTTTAAAATATTTGGAATAATATACGAAAATGAGATATTAGGTACCTTATTAAGTGAATTTGCAGATAATGTTTTCATAATTTCTTGGTTTTATATTTCCGAATAAATGCTGTGGTGTTACTACTGAATTTTGTTAGAATGCCATAGAAAGTAGAGTTACATGGGAATTTCAAGGAATGCAAAAATATGCTTTATGGATAAAATACCCACATAAAATACTTTCAAAGGTTATAACGGAAGAATAAAATGTCCACCTAATAGTCCAGATTTGAGGCCACCAAAATGTATTAATGTCATTAAAGACAGAATATGAATTGAAATAAAGAAATATGAATTACTTCCTGAATACTGAAGACATTCTTAGTGCAATTATATATAGTATGAAAAGTCATTTTTAACAATGGCAATAATTTTGGACCAATACAACTCCTTTTATAAGTTGTCATTAAATTATATTTGAATTTCTTGAATAAATCTTTTTTATGACGGGAAGAAAGTTTGACATTTCATCTCTGTTGACAGTGACAAAATATCACTTTTCCCACGGGAAAATTACAAACAAACAACCACTAACTTCGCAATTTTGAAATCAAATTATAGAATTAAATTGACATATATTTGATTACTTTAAAGGTTTCCTTTACCAGTTTATAACTTCAAATTTCACGAAATATTTTTTGACTCCCTCCGCTTCGCGGCGGTCGGCAACACAAACTCGAGCTAAAATCTAGTACTTTTTTTCCCTTGTAACTATTTAATTCTCATTCTTTAACAATATTTCTTACAGTAACTAGTTTAACTGGATACTCATCGGTTAATGTCTCGAAAACAATAAAATATAGGGGTATTATGAAGTTTCTTTCGAAACATTCAATAATATACCTACAGGGTATGATATAAAACAATTATATTGTATTTTTGTTGCCCCCTGAAATTCACAGTCTACTGTAGTTTTGATAGCATTTTAGCAAAATTCAGTCGTAAACACACAACTTTTATTTAAGACTTGTTTTCCTAGACAGAAGTAATGATTATAAGGGGAGGGTAATTAACATAATGAATAACCTTGTACTTCTGAATGCAATTTTTTTCTGAATTTATATAATTAACCAATATCTTAGCGGTCTGACATTAAGCTACATTGATATTGGGGGGTTTGAATTTTTCAAGCGCAATCGATATTTCATCGTCATAAAAGGGTGAACACACTGATATCCCTTCTTATTTTCATCATGTGAAACTCTTCAAGCCATTGAGAGAATACCTATCCCTCGAATTAAATAATACACTTTGTGTACAAAAAAATCTTTAATAGATACTTTTTTGCACCAACTACAAGTTATTCCTAAACCATATTAAGGGAAAATAAGATATGCAATATGTTTTTTTGTAATGGAAATATTTTTTTGAGTATACTTCTTATTCTCTGTTATAAAAGGAATTTCATCAAAACAGAAATGATCTACGATTTCAGAAGTTTCTGTCTAAAAATGGGGAGGGAGATTATAAGAATTTGTCTCCTTTTCGATGTCTTATACCATTTTTTCGGAGCACCTAGTTTGGACAGATACCTGTTCAGTTAAAACATTTCGAATGATAACTAAAAGAAGGAAAAAGTCATTGACCTTTTGTTGATACCTATTTTGACCTATTTATGATTTGAATGAACAACTACAAAATTTGCAGAATATAAAGTGGTCCAAGAGATCCACATCCTGCAATCTAATTTCATATTACTCAAAAAATTATGTCAATTTTTCACCCATATTGTCTTAATAGCCGCCAGTTTTAAACTACTTCTCTAATCAAACTTTGCCAATATATTTAAACAATCCTGCTACAGAACTTCACGACGATAGTAATTACAAACTTTATTGAACTTACGTATGAATCAAATATCTTAGATTAAAATCTATAAATAACGAAGCACTAAAAATCTGTCACTAAATATAAACTCGCCCTTCAAGTGTGTAATCTGGTGTGTTGTTTGTTGTACCCGCGTCGCCTCTTTTTATAATATTCCTAAAATAAAAACCTTTCTAAAACATATAATATCAGCGCGTCGGTGTTCTGACAAGCATTTTACACCTATCAACCCCCACAGATTTATGGTAAGCGCCACTCGATTTTATGTCGCACATGCGTTAGGAAAACGTAAAGAGTCACATTGATTTTATATATATACTGCGTGTCCCAATTTTTGTTAGCCACGATCTCGTCCGGTAGAACAATCATTGTAAACAAGAATTTTTTCCTGTATTTGTTAAGATTTTCTTGTAAGATTTGCAATTTTGTAATTAGAAATTGATTGACTAGCTACCACTAACGGTGCAGTTAGCATAAAATTTTGGAGGAAAAGCGTTAAGGGGGCTCGCTACCCAGTGATATCGTAGTTCCATTATTTCTCCTAAACTAATTATCATATCAAGGTATGCTTACTGAGAAGAGTATGGAGAATCGCGGATCACATAGGAAAAATAAAAATTCAAAAATTAAAGTTGAAAACTTTGTTATTATTTTGTTATGGAAAATAAAAAATATGATCTGCGATTCTACAGTGGATTCCAGGCATATTTGTTCCTGGAAAGAAAACTCTCTTTCTAAAACCAAAAGAGTTATAGTGGAACCACATTTTTCAGCTAACTATTGCTGTACTTAATAAGGGTTGTCGGGTATTATATCATATGGATCAACATTCATACTTCACCTCGGGGACGTTAACAGAAAAAAACATCAAAAACGATCAGCTGATAGCGAGGCCCCTTAACATAATTTTAACATAACCTATATTTACCAGACATTCAGAACTCAGAAATTTGTGATGGAATATTTAATATCTGCTTATGCTAAGATTATCTTTCTTTTATTTAGAACTGCCTTAGCGTTAACCAAAAGTATGTCCAAGACGATAGATTCAATTTTCAGGTTCAGGTTTATGCTTTGGACATGACCATTGGTAAGACCAGGCATATACGTCTAATAGACAAGTTAACTGCTGACGTCACCGTTCCAAAAAAAAAAACAGAAGTGAGAACTTTTGATTGACTCAAATCTGTCATAATGGATTTTTTCTACTTTTATGTTGGTTTATTATGTCTATTGGCATTTCAAATACCTTTGTTATTTGATCAAGGCGATCACAGACTCGTGGGAGATTACCAAACACGATATAGGAGAATTCAGTGACTCTACTCATTCAAATAGTATTTTACCAGAATATGAATTTTATTCAAGTTATATTTAGATATATGATCATTTAACAAAAGCAGCGTAGTCTTATATGTGAACTTTATATTTAAAATCATAAATAAAAATAAATTTTACAGTTTGTGTTGAATTTTTGTCAATTCAATTATGATTATTTTGAGATTTTTATGTTCTGTTTAAGTTTAAGTTTAAGAAGTCAATAAACGAAAATTAGGTTATGATCTTGTCATTTCAGAAGTGCATTTGTATATAAGTAATAATTCCTTTCGAGACACGCTGTATATAGAAGGCTCGGGATATGGGCTCTTAACTTAATTGAAGAGCTTTTTTTATTTTCCATAGTATAGGTGTACACCTTCAAGTAGAGTGTCGGGATATGAAACACAGAGGCACTTTCACTTACGCTCGAAGAAGTGAAGTCACCTTTTTAAAAGGATCCACATCCGGATTAGAGGATACATCATCTATAAGTACTTGATGCCATTGGAAGTAATATATCGCGGCGCTGTTTTGACTGGCGTCTTCAAGAATGCATAGATTAAATATGGTGGAAGTGACAATTGAAAAACAGCTGTAGAGCATATGAGCATAAGATTAAACTGCGATAATCAATAAAGTTTTGCTTAACAAAATATGGTTTTATTAACAGAATATTTGATATATAGGTACTAGGTACAAGATGGAAGCTATATCAAAAAAGTTACTTAGGTAGGTACTTAGTAAGACCCTATATTATTGGAAAATAAGCGCAATTATGTTTCAAGGTAGGTAATATATGTATAGGTGATTATTTATTTTACTTTAATATATTCTGACCTAATAAAAAAACTGATCGCTAAAAATTAATTTTAAAAGGTGAAGTCTGATCATATCAATACCTTTTAGACAAAATTTTATTTGTATATTTCAGGACAACAGAAATAGGTTTCAAACTCCGGATCGAGAGTTGAACATACTTGTATACGTTGTATAATGGTTTTTATAATAAATATTTTTTACCAAATTTTACCAAAAATTGGACTTTATAGAAAACTTTTGCCACCAACTTCAAAAGTTCCAACCTCAATAGAATAAATGTTATTTTTTTATTTAAAAAAATCACACTTTTGAGTGTAATGTGAAAATTGTTGAACGTTCGCAAATACCAAAGAAGATCCTCTATTAACAATGTATATTCTTTGATTGTACTTACTTGTTATAATTCAGATATCTCAAAACATCGCGGCCGAAATACAAATATTTCAAACGTTATCACTGCTATAGATAAAACTCGAAAACGGCAACTTTAAAAAAAAATCCTTTTGCAATGTTGCTACATACGATTTCTCCTTAGCCGTCTTGTATTTTCAATTTTCGAAAAAAATGCCTCCTCTACATAGCGAAAATACACATATTTCAGACTCACTCTTTTGAAAAAAATGTTAATGGTCTCATTTTTAATTCTGACGTCTCAGATTTTCAATTTTCTAGAAAAACTGCCGGAGGGAAGGAGATTTCCGATTTACCTTTTTCAACTGAACCCAAAATCATCAAAATCGGAGCACCCATTTTGAAGTCGGTCAAAAACTAGGTACCGACTTTATTATTTGTTGCACTGAAAAATAGAAAATAGTATTAATTCTAATGGTGCTAGTAATTTTCAAATGGTGCAAATTTAGTTACAATACTTTTGGCACCATTTTCAAAAGTACCAGTACCATTAGAATTAAGTCATATTATTTCTTACTTTGTAGTGCAATAAAGTCGGTCCTAGTTTTTGTAAAAAGTTATTTATGTCACATTTTTCAGTGTCACAGAAAATACAATAAAATTAGGACTTTCAATAAATTTGTATATAATTTACCATATTTTCGGAAACTGACTATCTAACTGTAAAACTGAAGTTTGTGAAAAATTTTCCATTTAAAGTTTTCTAGAAATGGTAGGTATCTTCTTCTGACGTTTCAAATTTTTCGTAACAATATTGTCCCCTCCACCCCCTTTGGAGGGCATTTTTTGGGGAAAAAACATGTTGGATTTCAATTGCTTTTTTAATAGGACCGTTTCTCATCACAACTCTTTCCAATTAAATAATAATCAGAATCGGAGCAAGACTAATTGAGAAACGAACATTCATCAAAACATAAAAAAGTATACACACAATAATTGAACTGTATACCTCAGTCGTCTGCATGAAGTCGGTCAAAAATAGGTACATTCACGTTATATTCATTCCTAGTACCGATAGAGGTTTTTGACCGACGAACCCCAAACGGAGGAAGTATACAATTCGACTATGTGCTTTTTTTTAGTCCTATTTTGATGATTTTTGATTCATTTGAAAGAGGAGCCTTGAGAAATGGTCCCATAGTCATAAAAACGAGAATCCGACATCTCCTTCCCTCCAAAAACCGCCCCCGAAGGGGGTAGAGGGGGCAAATTTTCTAGAAAATTGAAAATTTGAGGTGGTATATTTAAAGATAGGACAATATCCGGAAACGTTTAAATTGAACATTTTTTCAAAAGAACTACGGTTTTCGAGATAGACGCATGTTAAATTCTCAAATGTGCAATGTAGAGAGGGCGATTTCTGTCGAAAATTGAAAATCGTTGGGCAGTACATGAAGGACATAATTATTTGTAGCAACAATTATAATTAACATTTTTTCCTTAGAGTTACGGTTTTCGAGTAAAATCGATGTTAAAAAGGTAACAACTAAAATATTCAAGCGTATTTCCGCAGCGATGTTCTGGGATCTCAATAATAACAACTACAAGCAAGCAATATACGTGGGTAATAGGATAAGTACTATCTTCATTGGTATTAGTGAACGTTCAACGATATTCGTGACTAATGTTACACTCAAAAGTGTGAAATGAATATTTTTTACAAAAAATTGGACCGACGTTATTAGTTGGGGCACTGAAAAGTATAAAATAATATTAATTCTATTGGTGCTGGTACTTGTGAAGTTGGTGCCAAAAGTTATCAATCTACCTGCAACTGCAGAACTTCAAAAGTAACAGCCCCAATAAAATTAATATTATTTTATACTTTTCAATGCCCCAACTAATAACGTCGGTCCATTTTTTTGTAAAAAATATTTTATACTATTAGAGTTACTTATAGTCCAATAGTCATATGGCTCTTGGCAGAAAATGGTGCAATCATCTGGCTTAATAATTCCATTATTGAACTGAAGCAAAGATATGACTTCCATTATCTTTGACTGAAGTCATCGATAGATGATTTCTTTATGTAATGCTACCTTATAAATACAGATAAATCATCGGAACTAAATCTAAGAATTATAGAGAAAACTGCAAGAGGGCCAAGAACACAACTGGGTGTCATCAAACACAGCCCATTATGGAAATTCCGTTTTGCACAATGTGAGTATATCAAAAGTAGAAAAATCGATGCGTTCCCTTGAATAGTGGCGTGGCGTCGCGAAACCCAAACACATCTTCAGAAGGAACAGGAGTTGAGAGGACAAAATAAATTACAGAGAGCGAAAACCATAAAGGAACCGAGAATGTATGAGTGAGGGTGAAAAGACCGACAGAGAAAGCGAGAGACTGACAGTCGGGGAAGGGTATATAGTGTGTGTGTAGAGTAGTAGAGGTCCGCAGGAGCCTAGATTAACACGAGCACTTAGCGCTAAGAGCTCTTCCCATCAGGGAAGAGAAGACGAAGGGTCGAGACATTCCCTCACTAACCTAATATAATAAATATATGGTCGGAGATATGCGCGTGTTATTTTCTCTTTGAGAATTTTGGTGACAAAAATGTGTGTAAGTTTCAGATACTCTTTTCCATCTTCTTGACGGAAAATATATTCGTAATATTAGAGAAGAATATTTTTTTATCGTTGAAGAGATTTATAATAAATATTTTTTACAAAAAATTGGACGGACGTTATTAGTTGATGCACTAAAAGTATAAAATAATATTAATTCTATTGGTGCTGTTACTTTTGAAGTTGTGCAATTGCAGTTAGATTGATAACTTTTGGCACCAACTTCACAAGTACCATCACCAATAGAATTAATATTATTTTATACTTTCCATTGCATAAACTAATAAGGTCGGTCCAATTTTTTGTAAAAAATATTTATTTCACACTTTTGTGTGTACCTTACATTAGTCACCAAAATCGTTGAACGTTCACTATAACCAATGAAGATAGTACTTATCCTATTACCCATGTATATTATTTGCTTGTAGTTGTTATTATTATTGATCGCATCGCTGCGGAAATACCCTTGAGTATTTTATATATTACCATTTTAACACCGATTTAACTCGAAAACCGTAACTCTAAGGAAAAAATGTTCATTATAAATGTTGCTACAAATAATTATATCTTTCATGCAGTATCGAAAAATTTTCAATTTTCGAAAAAAATTGCCCTCTCCACATAGCAAAAATACATATTTAACATGCGTCTATCTTGAAAACCGTAACACTTTTGAAAAAATGTTCAATTTAAACGTTTCCGGATATTGTCCTATCTTTAATTATACCAACTCAGATTTTTGATTTTCGAGAAAATTCGCCCCACTACCCCTTTGGGGGCGGTTTTCGGAGGGAAGGAGATATTGGATTGGCGTTTTTATGAATATGGGACCATTTCTCAATCCTCTTCTTTCAAATGAACCCGAAATCATTAAAATCGGAGCTCGTTTACTACATAAAAGGCGCGCACGAACCAAAAAATAAAAAATAAAGCTGACAGTCGAATTGTATACCTCCTCCGTTCGGGGTTCGTCTGTCAAAAAGTGAAAATGTACAACTGAAAATATTCACAAGGAAAAACTCTCCATGGGTGTCTTTCTTTCAAAGATTGGTTTGAACTCACTGCTAATGAGTTATACATATAAATAGATAACAAAAATAAAATAGTTAGTGATCAGATCAGTGCAGAAAATAAGTTGCTAGTTACTATACTATACTACAAGAACATGATAGTTCAAGCACTGAGGAAATAGCAGCAAAATCGAATTATTTCACAAAGTGGTTTGAAAAGTTCCACTTATATTGTCCAAACATCACATTTAATTTTAGTTGTTATGTAGTGGTAGAGTCGCGTTTTGCAATCAAATAAATGACATTATAATATTTTTTGACAACGATTCTGTTTTCTATTCAGCAACATTTAAAAACAAATGGACAATAGAGATAATTATTACCAACTAATAACGCCGGTCCAATTTTTGAAAAAAAATATTTATTTCACTCTTTTGAGTGTAACATTAGTCACGAAAATCGTTGAACGTTCACTTATACTATTACCCTTGTATATTCACTGCTTGTACTTGTTATTATTCAGAAATTGAAAAACATCGTCGCGGAAATTCGCCTATTTTAGACTTTACCACTGCTTCAACTCGAAAACCGTAACTCTTTTGAAACAATGTTCAATTTAAACGTTTCCGGATATTGCCCTATCTTTTATTCTGCCGTCTCAGATTTTCGATTTTCGAGAAAGCAGACAGTCGAATTGTATTCCTCCTCTGTTTGGGTTCGTCGGTCAAAAAGATAAAAGTGCACGCGAAGCAGGGACGAGTGATAACCTTGAAACCAAGTGTACCATCGTATGATTAATGAAGAAGTGACAAATTGAATGGCAATCCAAACTACGAGTAATCAAATCAATGGAGCACATTTAAACAAAAAGACGACCGATCATAACCAAACTTCGGCTAGGAGACACAAGATTAAAACATGAACATTTGATCAATCGTATACCTATGTGTGAAATCTGCAATGTTCAAATGGAGTGGAGCATATTTTAATGAATTGTACCAAATATGATTGTTAAATAACTTTTACAACTTCCGTCACCTTATCTTACGTTCTTTCTAAGTAACTTTGAATTATATCTCCAATCATGGCTTCTGTTGCTATAATAAAGACCCCCTATATTATTTTTGCTTAAATATCTCTAATGTACAGACATCGGCCTGTTACGATTTTATTATACCTAGGTATACAAACTCACGTCCCTTATTTCACCAATTTGTAAGGGTTGTTCAGAAGAATTATTAACTACATTTAAATTTCTTTAAATAAGAAGTATTTTCTAGTAATTTCAAAATCCTACTATTAATTAAAACTATAGAAATTTTTTTTCGATTCTCGGCAAAATTTGCCTCTTCCACATAGCAGCACATATTTCAGACTGTAACGCGGAAACCTATTATTATTTTTAAACATGTCCAATTTAATCGTTTCCGGATATGGAACTTTATTTAATTCTGCTATCTCAGATTTTCAATTTTCGAGAAAAGTTGCCCCCTCCAAACCCTTTGGGGCGGTTTTTCGAGAGAAGGAGATTTTGGATTTGAGTTTTTCTAAATATGGGACTATTTCTCAAATCTCCTTTGATGACCTAAATCGTCTAAATCGGAGTTTTTACTATGCAAAACGCACAAACAGCCATAAAAAAGCAAACATACAACCGAATTGTATACCGTCTCCTTTTTTGAAGTCGGTCAAAAACCGTGTCGATCACGGGTCACAGTCAGTTATATAGAGTCAATCGATAAAAGTCAGTCTATGAAATTAGTTCTGACGGTGAAGTCTGTGGCCGTTTAGATTGTCAAAGTGACAAGTAGTGACATTTGTACTACTACGAAAGGTGGTGTACAGAGTGTTGAAAAAATAAACCATTGTAAGCAAAGTGCGAACTTTGGAGTATTACACAAGTGAACTCACCCCACAACGTTTAGCACAGGGTTAAACGTTATAATATTATTGAAAAGCTAAGCCTTAAACTATGGTGACATATAATAAACCAAATTAAAGCTGACAGTACGTAGATTTGCCGAAAATTATCTAAGTTTTTCTTATATATAGATGCATAAAAGTAGATAATGGATTATTTCCAATACCTACACAATTAGGTACCTACATCAATATAATGAAATGGCTTCACTGTAATCTATTTAATTATAGTCAATTTATATACAAAAGTGGTTTGTATGCACCTATATTGCGTGCTCTTGATTGTGTTGGCCCTTCTAGGCTCATTATAAGGTCAATGAGTTTCCAACATTGAACAACCAATTTTATTCGATGTAGATTACTGATGTGGTACTTATTCTTACTTCTATGGGATTACTTAAGAAAAAGTTAATGTGCTGCTCATTGATAATTCATCAAGTTCAGTTTGAAGTTCCGATGAAACGGATCAAACAAGAAAAGTTTCAAGAAATTCAGTGGAATATGACGCATAAGTTCAGAAACGATGAAAGAATGTGTTCGCCTGAACGTCAGCTGTGTTACAAGGTTATTGAAAAAATACTTTTTAAATCTTTTCATTCTAGTTTCGGGTGGTAAAAGAAAGAATTTGTAAAATTGTATTGTTTTTTTTTCAGTTAGAACACTATCTGGTGCCCGCAATAAACTAATTACAACTAAAAAAACTGACTGGTAAACGAATGCCAATGCTTCAGCTGCTTAACATGTGGATCTTTTGTATTAAAAATTGTTATTGATTTTTTTCTATACTCCATTTGAGAAATGTTTAGAGTAATAAATTATGATAATGAAGGGATCTCTATTGTATTGTGGCGCTTATATGGCAGAATACAATAGAGATCCTTTCATTCTCACAATTGATTACTCTACACCTTTCTCAAATGGAGTACCTATAGTCAGAAAATACAAGTATAATAGTCTTTTTTAATTAGTTTGTCAGCCGATAATCTATTTCTAATTGGTTCCTGGTCGTTTAGGCTTTATAATGTATTTTCCGCCTAGCAATAAAATCAGTAATAAATTTTTAAGTAAAAAAACGCGGCTCAAGGTAGCAGAGAAACTGACCCTCGTTCACCTAATTTGTTATCTGAACAAATAACATTGAATAGATACCTGATCACTGATTGAAAAATATTCTATTATTTCAAAATGTATGAATTCACTTACCGTTCTCTGAACAGTGAGTAGTGGATACTTACCAACCAGATTGGTCAGCAAGAGGCTTAGCTACAATAAATATTTTTTACCAAAAATTGGACCGACTTTATAAGTTGGTGCACTTAAAATACAAAACAATATTATTAATTATATTGGTACTCGTACTTTTGGTGTTGTGTAATAATTGTAGTTAGATCATAACCAATAGAATTAATATTATTTTGTATTTTTCAGTGCACCCAACTTATAAGTTTGGTCCAATATTTGGCAAAACAACGGAAATACGCATAGGTATGTCTGTCTTTACCATAGCTGTAACTCAAAAACAGTACCTCTTTTGAAAAAAAAACAATTTGAACCTTTCCGGATATGTTTTCATCTTTAATTCTGCCGTCTCAGATTTTGGATTTTCGAAAAAATTTACCCATCCACCCCCGTCGGGGCAGTATTTAGAAGGAAGGAGATTTTGGATTTAAGTTTTTCCAAATATGGGATCATTTCTCAACTCTCTTCTTTCAAATGAATCAAACATCATCAAAATCGGAACACGTGTACTATGCAAAACGCAGGTAACACAAAAAAGCAAATATGCAACAGAATTGTATACCTCCTCCTTTTCTTGAAGTCGTTCAAAAATAGTCCACTCTATGAAAAAAATTAACGTATGTAGGTATTTGCCAACTTCCGCAAATTTGGAATCATGACAGAAATATTGTTTAGGTATATATTCCATTTAAGTAACGTTTTCCAATCGTAAAATAGAAACTATCTATATATTTAGAATTAGCTGATTAATAACCTACCTATTTAATGGCTTATGATATCTTCTGTAACATCCAGCGTTAAATAAATAACATAAAAAAAAACAAACTTGTATTGGGATTCGGTTGGTATTGACAAGAAACGTCAACATTAAATGCGAAACATAACCTAAAAATATGATAAGAGGCATATAAGTCAATAGATGTTGGAAAACAAATAAAAATATCACTAAAAAGTTCCTAGATGATGACGTGATCAGGTTATTCATTTAAATAGACGAAAGTCTAATGAAGCCTAAAATAATAATCAAAATCTAGTTTCATTTCCTATTATATAGGTAACCTCAGAATATCATTGGAAAGTTGTTGGACAAGAACATACAAAAACAATAATTTCCTCATTTTTATCAGTCAATGCTATTAGTTCTGAAATAAAATGATATACTGCCATTAATATTTTTCAATTATTTATTTACGTAGAAAAGCTAATTATTGGTTACAAATGCCTAATAGATACAAAATAAGAATGTGTTGGTTGTACACAACTTTCGAATAAAATTAAAGCATAATTCAGTAGAAATCACAAAATAAATTTAAATTCGAAAATATAATTAAAGATATATTATTGATAATAATACTAACACAAGAACACAATAAATTCAGAACAAGTGCGAGATTGACATTGGACAGTAGTAATTAGCAGCACCGATACGCCATCTATGAACCGAATCGTACATACTATGGATTACCATTCAGTTATACCTGTACACACTTTATATATGGGTGCATGTTGTTCTTTTTATGATGAATATCCTAGAAATTATTATAAATCTCATAAATTCATTGCACATAGTATTTTTTTATAATCTCTACTTATTAATTTATGTAAATGGTAAGTATATAGATATATAGTATTATTAATGTTAATTATATAAAATACTAAACTATTGGAGACTTCTTGGACAACAGTTTGACGAGGCGATGTTGCTGGCCGGACTCAGATTTACGGAAATCTTCCAAAATCTACAATAAGTAAAATAAACAATGTAAATACACTCAATCCTCGAATAGTCTGAGGGCCATTAAAGTTTTCTTTACTACATTTTCTTGAGGCACATTTTCATGTATACCCCTTCCTCTTTTACTTCAAAAAGATTTCTGATACTCGCTGCCAACCAGCAAGACGATTTGCATGTTTCTTGCACGTCAAAAAGGAAGGAAATATATGAAAATGAGCTCTTACCAATTTTGGTGGTTCTCAATGCTGGTAGCCCTTAGACTAAATATACCTTTTTTTGTACTTACGCTGTATGATAGCTCTTGTTTTAGTATGGAAGTAGTTTGTTCGTTGCCCATACAACAAGCAAGTAGCGTAGGATAGAGCACATTGGAGAGGGCCTCCACCGAGAAATAGGGAAAAGGTAAGGAACACAGCTGTTGCAGCACCGATGGAGATTGTCCGCTGACCAGCAGCATCTGAAATAGATAATTTCATATAAGTCAAGGGGATCAATATTTTTCAAGCTGAAAAGAAGAGTGAATATTTAAAGAAGTTTATTATGTACAACTAACTCAATTTAGGGCATTACTTATTTACTACTGAAGAACAAGAAAGGCAAAGTTCTTGAATTTAAACTAAAACTGGACTGTAGATACGGTTGAAAACAATTTTAGTTAGAGTTCATATTAGACGAAGGCTAATAGGCTTTTTCATCAGACTTCTTTGAGCGCATGCGTCAGTGTCCGCCATTTTTGTCGTTCTGTTTTATGTAAACAAGCATGTGAAAGAATAAATAAAATGGACAAGTGTTAAGTAAACTATATATAATCAAAAAAAATATATATGAGAAAATAGGAGTCTTAATTAAAAAAAATCATTTTATACATTTTTGAAAACCTTGCCTACAATATCGTGATTAAATTATTACATCATCAGGCAAAATACATATTAAACATGCTGAAAAAGTGCAAATGTGGACTTATGGGTGAAAAAATGTGGCCGAAGTGATAGAGGTTTTCGATCGTTTGATGATGTTACTAAAGATACGTAGATATATTTGTTCACTAAATTTTCACGGCGAAAGTGGTCCAACAGAAGAAAATCTAAATACCCCTCTGAGTTATAAAGAATGTCAACACATTAATAAATCAAACTATGGTACCGTATTGTTATATAATAAGAAAGAATGTTGGAGTTATAACCTATAATTTGCTTGTAAGTGATCATAGGAAGAACCAGAATGATACATAGATACATATGGTTGAAATTCTTTAGCACATCATATGACTGGGGTCTCTGAAACGCTTAGATTTTCATCGTGTTGTTTCAGAATGCCCAGCCATTTTCCTTTGTTAACAGCTGGATCGACCGGTACTTTATTTCTGATTGCATTTCTTACCTCGAAATATAAGTTTACTTAAAATAGGTATACTATTCAACATTATATAATACTTTTTTAATATATTCCATTATACACACTAGGTTTTATGATAATAAATATCATGTTTAATCTCAAAATGTTATTTTCTGAGGTACTATCAACGATTCTTTCTAATAATTAATTTATTTGTATAGATAATATTGCTTTCCCAGCCATTACTTATCAAAACAGTACGAAACTTTTGAATTGCCGCCGTTTTAAAATGGCTGCTGCGCTTGCGCTCATCACATGATGAAAAGTGCTATAAATCAACTATAGATAAGGTTGGTGAAAAAATGCGTAAATTCAGATTTCTTATTTATGGTTTTCAAAATTTTTTAGAGCTCTTGACGGCTGTCATTTTCAAAATATGAAAAACTAAAAGAATTACAACTGGATTTAGATAAAAACGAGTCATTTGGATATTCTAAGATAATTTGTATCCCACAAAAGAATATTACCAGTAGCTACTTAGCGATAGAGATTGGCAAATTTATTTTGCAATCAAGCGACAAGCGCTACAAACAGTATTATCCGTGTTCAAAGTCAATGGTACTTGCCACTATTACATATATATTTGTGAAGTCAGAAGATACGATGTGCATATGTTATTATTTTAAACCTTGACCGATAATATAACAAATTAATATTTTTAACAAAAACAATGGACCGACTTTATTAGTTGGTGCAGTGAAAAATACAAATCAATATTAATTCTATATATACTGTTAATTTTGAAGTTACGCAGTTGTAGTTAGATTGAAAACTTTTGGCACCAACATCAAAAGTACCAGAACCAATAGAATTAATAAATAATAATAAAGTCGGTACAATTTTTTATAAAAAATATTTATTTATTTTTTGAGTGTACCAGTCATTATAATCATTCAACGTCCACCAAAGAAGATAACGTTGCTTCAATAAAAATCGATAGGTATCTACCATTGTGTTCGTCAACCACAATAAAATGGATCACTATTAATTCGAGATGATGTCTCCGGAGACGTGAACAAAGCAATGGAAATATCGGATTTAGTGAATAATCCTGTTGAGGAGAGGAAAAATATAAGCTATCACAAAGGTTACCTCAAAAACAATGTCATTTTCCGAAAGTAGAGGGTATAAGCATATTGTCCGTCTCTAAATGCGATATAGAGTAAGTTACACTTAACGCCCGCTACGCCCTCGACCGCCGCGGGCGTCATAGATGAAATTTATTGGTGGGACGCACATGTTGAGCGATGTATGCTCACAATATGACGGTATGGTAAAAACTTCCAGTTGTGAGTAAAGATTTCGGCATTGCATCAACATTTTCAGCACGTCTCGGATACCTACTCCACTGCAATATCAGGATCTGGATTCGGGATTATAAAAATAATTTGTTTTTTTGTTGTTGTTTTTTTTTAAATATCCTATTTAAACGTTGCCGGATATGATCTCTTCTTATATTTTGTCGTCTCAAATTTATTTATTATATATTATATTATTTTCCTCAGTTTGGTTTGTGGGTCAAAAATATGTTGATTTTGTATTAAAATATGTGATTTTTTATTCATAATCATCAATGCAATGGTTATTAAATCAAGTTTCCTGATTGTCCTTATCAATCAAGTTTATAGTAAAACTAGCTGTTCCACCCGGCACTTCCCGGGCAAACACTTTGGTACATTGAGGTACGAAAACATAAAATCATAAAAAGTCTTGAGTATGGAACCCTTCTACCGCATATAGAACCATCCACATATATGCACCAAGAGAGAAGCATGAGAATTTCTCCTAAATAATACCGGTATGGAACCCTCCACCTTCAAGTCCCAGTAGCACTGAAAGACTCTCACAAAAAAGTCCAGTAACATACTCAGGAAGAGTGGAAATAATGAGAATAAACTTCCTATGCTTCTCTACGTAGGTACATGAGATTACAGAAGTTACATATCATTGCGTGGCCTCGTGTAGGACGAACATCTTTACAATTACCTTAAATATTTGTTCGCTTTATTTATCTTAGTGATCATAATCTGCTGTCTTTTTTAAAGACGCATTTACAAAAGATATGCGTATGAAATTTTACACGATTTTTGGGGCGAGTTTAATCTCCTGTTTCCAGTCTTCTTGGATATGCTACACACAAATATAGCGAAAAATCCACGAAATTCAGCCATAGAACTCAGAAATACTTCTTTGGGTATTATGGTATGGACCCTCCAACTAGGAGGCCCAGTCACTACAATACAATAGACTTTCAGGTACGGAACCCACCAAATACAGTCCCACAGGCACTGAAATTATGACATTACTTTGACATAAGGTTGGATAAATATATTATATATATATATATATATATATATATATATATGTGTGCAAAATTTGATTGTGTTATCTCGAATAGTGTAAGAACGAATACGGCACATATACACAGACGTTCAGATTATTCGGTCTCAACATTCGGGGTTATCCATTCGATAGCTATATCAGTCCGATAACTTTATCTGGATTGCTGAATTTACACCTGACGAAAGTTATAGGAACATATACGTATCGTAGAGATCAGTGGCGTATGTTTGATAGTCAGAACCAGAGAATACAAAATAATTCATGTTCTGTTCTTAATGTTTTAAAATTGGTCTGTGTTAATTTTGTTTAAGGATTCTGTTAGTTTTATCATGTAACGTTCATTCTCTTTTTGAAATTCCATTTTCGCAACATTCTACTTACCGTTTTGTTTATTGATTTGTGAATATGAATAATACAAAGAATATTCAATCTGCCTTAACGTTGAAGAAACTTTACCAATCAGGAGAAAACATTGTTAATTGAAATTGAAATTCAGAATCAATGTACTTCAGCAATTAAAGTGTCTCTGTTGCGGTATCTCCTGGATAGTTCTATCACTTCAACAATCATCATAATTCATAATCTCTTCGTTCGAAGATGAAGATGAATCTGTATGTTGCATATTTTCTTCAAATCAAACGCAAACCACAAACGTAATGTTAAATTGTGAATTTCACAAAAATCATATAGATTAGGCGTATGGTGTACGATGCTGACCAAAACGAATACGTTTGCGCCAATATTTATTATCGGTTGGATACAGGCTACGAAAGCGGTGGCAGACCCAAATCATCAGATATCTCTAGTTTATCGATTTGATAACTTTATTGGAGAGCTATCTCTTAGTTGAAAAACCAGGCAGTAAGCTCATTAATCGAGATTATAATCTTTCAACAAAAAATGTCCCAACTCATTTCTATTCGTGTTACAGCGATTTCGCGTATTTGTATGGTTTTGATGTTACTACCATTTTACCTCCCTACGCTCCCGTCCATCACGGATACTAATAAAATATTAACATACAAACTGGTCTTTTGTCACGGAAATTACAGAGGCCGCAAGCGCGAGCCGCCTGATTAGAATCTCTCCGATCAGGGCTATCAGAATGGGGGGGTCTCCATTTAAATAATTCACACAGTATCAGGCATACGGTGTGTCTTTTGGGGGGACATGGCACGCCGATGATGATCATCGACGAGGAGAGCCATTAAGGCCTATTTACGCCGCACCGGTCCAATGGTAGGCACAGTCATATCCCCCCCCCACATCCCCAAACCCAACTCCCACACACCTCTTTCTATCACTATTTATGGAAAAATGCATTATCCTAATAGACGTTTTTACGGCAACAGGAAAATTAATGTTGTACAACAATACCTTTGTAAATACAGATCATCAGAGTTGTTCGTTAGTTCTCGTCAATGCTCAAGTATATTTTTTTTGTGGATTATTTATTATAACAGGTAACATGCAAAAATATTTTGTTTGTTAGTACAGAATCGTGTTAAATTACAGCTGCTAAATGCTCTGGATTAAGAAGGTGAAATTTATATTTGCTAACCATAATAGTCATATTTGTATCTGGTGCGCGAAATGCTACTTTGGTAATCGAGAACTGACTTTTTTAACGAGGCGCAAAAATAATAGTTGAGATCACCAAAGTATTTCGTACACGAGTTGCAGAATTTTTTTCGACAAACATCAAAACATCACTTGAAATTGTTCTAAAATAATTGGTAAAAGTCTAGTTTAGCGACTGTCGTCAAAAATCAAATATTTCCGAAATAGGTGTATTCTACCATAACTTTTAATAAAACTGAGGCAAAATGCCCTATTTTTAATGATTTGTTAATAAAAAAAAGGGAAATATGTCGTCCTCTAAATTTCGATTTGGGACTATCTTTTCAATCCCAAATAGCAGGTATATAATAATCCTTCAAAATTAGCAAAAATATGCGTGAAAATTAAACATAAATTCGCGAGAAAGTGAGGTTAAACGAAGCAATAATTGACTTATGCATTGTGTTCGAAGTTTAAAAACTGTCAAATTCAATGTTGCCAAAACTGCCAATATAATGTTTGAAATATTCAGCATATTCTTAAATATTCGATAAGAAAATCGTAAACCAAGTTGTGAGATTTTCAGTGTCTAAAAATATGGTTTTATATTGAAATTTATTTTTTACAAATTAATACTTGCTTTAGAGCAAAACACATTTTTGACAGCGCCATATAATGCCACTCTCAGATAGTATCATGTTGTCTATTAACACAATTCTCATAATTTTTGAACTTCACTAAAACACCTTAATTATTTTAAAAAATCATTAGTTCGTCTTCGTTTTCACTGAACAGAATAAATTCCATATAAGTATGAAAAGTTGCATCCAGAACAACCAGCTAATTAAAAAAAAGTTAGACTATAAATATTTTTTTACAAAAAATTGGACAGACGTTATTAGTTGGTGCACAGAAAAATACAAAATAATAATTATTCTATTGGTGTTGTTACTCTTGAAGTTGTGCAGTTGCAGTTAGTTTGATAAGAGTAACTTTTGGCACCAACTTCACAATAGCATTAATATTATTTAACTAATAACGTCGGTCCAATTTTCTGTAAAGAATATTTATTTCACACTTTTGAGTGTAACATTATTAACAAAAATCGTTGAACGTTCATGTGTATCATTATCATTGTTCCGTTTACCATTGTCCTGGGTACTGGTACTGTTTAGAGAGATTTGTTCTACAATTTACAGGGGGATCAAAAAATCTTGATATTACCGCCTTATACAAAAATGACGAAAAGTGCATTTTTCCAAATTGAACACACTGTATATAATAAAATATTCTGTTAGATAAATAATGTATCATGTTCCTATACCTAAATGGTAAAGTTTTCTAAACAAAAGCAAGTTCCTATAAAAATCTGATTTTCTGAATAAGGCGGTAATATCGAGATTTTTGAGTCCCCCTGTAAATTGTAGAAGAAATTTCTCTACACAGTACTAGTTCCCAGGACAATGATAAACAGAACCCAGAATTTCAGCTGTCTATATACCCAAATACCTACCATAGCAATAATAATTTAAATAGGTCTCTATTCTGGCCAAAAACTGTGGTAAATAATTAATATTTCGAAAACCGCTAGAGATAGGTATAGGGAAATATTTAACAAATATGTACAAAAACCAATGGCGGAGTGGAAAATATAAGAATAAATAGGTTGTCTATTTGTGATATAAGTGGCAACACTACAACGCTGAAAATATTTTAAATCGATGGAACAGTGTCGATAACTTGTGTGATTAGAATTTTAGCAAATTCCTACTTGCCGTTTTCCCAAAACTTTTAATGTTCCATAGACCGTGAGACACCCTGTATGTACATTACCTACAAATAATCTGGTCTGTAAGTAGCCATTCTCAGATTATCAATTTTGGAAAGAAATTGCTTCTTCCAAACCGTAGCTCTTCTGAAAACATGTTCAATTTAAACGTTTCCGGATATTCTCTTATCTTTAATTCTGCAATCTCAAATTTTCGATTTTCGAGATAATTTGCCCCCTCCACCCACTTCGGAGGGAAGGAGTTTTCCGATTTGAGTTTTTATGAATATGGGACCATTTCTCAAGACTCCTTCTTGAAATAAATAAAAAATCTTCAAAATCCGAGAACGTTTACTATATACAGCGTGCGTACAAACCAAAACCAAGCAGTCAGTCGAATTGTTATACCTCCTCCGTTTGGGTTCGTCGGTCAAAAATACATAAATCATATATGGTTTACATGCAGTAACGTATAGGAAAATGAACAAAATGGGTGACTTCGCATATTGTTATCAATGCGCAGACCTTGCCATTTTTTGACGTTTGTAGGAAAAACACATAAGGGTCGTAACCCAACTGTATCTACTAATCGAACCTGCCTAAAAGAGAACTGATAAAGGTCTTCGAGCAGTAATTAGGACTTGTAGTTATATTCAACGGTAGAGAGCAGAAGCATTTCAATTTTTGACGTGGCAACTGCCTACTCTGAGGACCGTATGTTCAGAAAGCCAAATGACTTGTCTATCATCACCTTTTTCATGAAAACTGATACATTCAATATCTTTATATGTAGACATCATAGTCGTTGTCGCACCCAACAACTTCCGGCTGTGTCAATAATACAGCTAACCACTTTTTTTAGATAAATTTGTCCGATTCATTTGTCCACTATGTATATACGTTCATGATAGTTTGTTGATAATGGAAGACAAAATTGTGAAAAGAAAATCGCTTGAGCAAACCAGAAATGATTGACATTAGAACGTACCCAGGACGTATGGCACATATATTAAGGGAAGTTTTCACTTGACCATTGTTGTAATACACTTATTGTTGGAGTGCCCAACATATAGCAGGAGATCTTATCAGGTACTATAAGAGGCCATTTGTTAATGGACAATTGGCTTGAATCGAAAAAACTAATTGACAGATAAATAAGTAGGTAAGGACCTTTAGAAATAAATCGATGTTTATAATTTCCCTGAACTAGTCTTGTTGAATGTAATATAATGTCGTTAATAATAAATGAGTCTCGATCCGATTAAATACTACCCACACACAACTATTTTTAGAAACTAGGGTCGACTTTATTAGTTACGTAACTGAAAAATACAATATAATATTAAATTAACTGATGCTGGTTCTTTTGAAGTTAGTGCCAAAAGTATTCTATCTACTTACATATAACTGCACAACTTCAAAATTACCAAAATATTTTGGACTCAGAGACCTCTGAAAGCTAGGTAAACATCTGGTAGCGATAGGATATTGAAAAAAGCTCGCAGTCGAATTGTATTCCTCCTAGGGCTACGTCTGGATGTCGGTCAAAAATATCGTGCCTCGCTGTTCTACCCGGCACTTTCGTGCAAATACTTTACTAGATTGTGGTACGAAAACATAAATTCATAAAAAGTATTGAGTATGGAACCCTTCTACCTCGGAGTCCTACTCGCACGTATAAACAGTCCGAACACCAACCCAGATCCCAAAACACCAAGAGAGAACAGCATGAGAATGTCTCCTACATATGATTTAGGGATTTTCCGGAAAGAACCCCCACCTTTAAGTCTCAGTCGCACTGACAGACTATCACAAAACAGTCCAGTGACATACTACAAACAAACATAGCAAAAAAACCATGAAAATTCAGCCATAGAGCTCAGAGGTATTTCTTTGGATATTACAGGTATAGAACCCTCTAACTAGGAGGCCCAGTTACACTTACAGCCACTACCAGATCATTTCAATAAATTCTACAAACATACATGATAAAAAGACCATCAAAATCCAGCCATAGAGTTCAGAAATATACAACTTTCAGGTACGGAACCCACCATATAGAGTCCCATGGGCAATAAAAGGAAGTTCTTTCCCAAGGGCTATTTTATCTCTGTACCAAATTTCATCAAAATCAGTTCAGTGGTTTAGGCGTGAAAGCGTAACAAACAAACTTACTTTCGTATTTATAATATTAGTAGGATATTCTCAATGGATTCCGAGCGAGGAAGCAACATTTTTATAGAATTATAATACTATGGTTCTATCTCTATTTGATATTAGAAAAAAGTGGCCAAGTGCGAGTTGGACTCGCGTGGAAAAGGTTCAATACATAAAATTTTCGCTTAAGCCTCTCGATGACACTTTAAATGACTTTCTCAGCTGCTTGTTGGTGAGATTAGAACTAGCTAGTGCGATAGTAACAACAAAACCCGCTCAGTAGTAGTAGTAGTATAGCTATCGAGATTAGGTTTATATTTTGATGTATTGTTGTTGTCTACCAGTAGTACCCTTTGTTATTGAATATAACAGACTAAAACATGTAGATTTGCAGCTAGTTCTCTAGCAACTATGACGACACAAATATATTACTGTAACATGCATCTAGAACAATAATTATTATAAGCGTCTACACCTTTTCCAGCTGTAATTCAGAAAGCATCAATTTAACTTCAGAAGATATCAAATATAATTCAGAATAATCAATTAAATTTTAGAAAACGTCAAATGCATTTCATACTAGTCAGTTGTAATTCAGAATTACGACAAATGTTTTTCATATTAGTGCATTGTAATTCAGAACATACGAGTATCAAATATAAATCAGAAAGCATCAGATGGGTGATTTGGAAAATATATGTCAAATCACAGGTAACGGTGGTGATTATTTTTGTCAATCATATTTGTGCATTGTTTTTGATAGTAAAATTGTGGAGTTTGCAGTCCTACAATGATAGCAAATACATCTGATGCTTTATGTTGATATGTTCTGAAGTAAATTTGACGAGTTCTGAATTACAATTCACCAATATGAAATACATTTGACGAATTCTGAATTTCAATTGACCCATCTGAAATTCATCTGTATAGTTCTGGATTTCAATTGACTAATCCGAAATACATGTGATGCTTTCTAAAATACAATTAACTATTCTGAATTACAGTTGACGACTTCTGAAATACATTGAAAAAGGGGTAGAACATTCTCGATGAACGTCATGTCAAGATTCAAATACATAAATCCGGGTCGATCACGGATCACAGTGAGTCTATAAAAGTCAGTTTATTGAATCAGTCAATTGGTGTCATAAGCCGATAGTAGTTCTGAGACGCGATGTCAAAGTGACAAGTTGTGACAGTTGAACTACCTACTCTACAGAAGGTCATGTACAAGGTATTGAAAATAAACATTTTAGAAGCAATCTGAGAACTTTGGAGTATTGCGAAAGTGAATTCACCCCACAACTTTTAGCACAGGCTTAAACGTTACAGTATACTAGCCTCTCGTTAGCTTGTAGCGGGTAAAGTAGCGCAGCTTTCAAAATTTTTCCCAGATAGTTTTTAAGCTGCTAGTAGTCATCATGGATTTAGGTTTTCCAAAATACTATAAGTAAAACCCTATAAAAAATATACATATTTTTATTTTTATTTTCAGACTACCCATTTTACAATTATATATATAAAAATATATTACCCATAATGAAGACAATTTTTCTTCTGATTTGTATGTATATTATACCAAATTTCAACTTCTTTCGTTCAGTAGATACCGAGAACATGACTTTGACAGACGGAACGACAAACATACAGATAGGATGTGCAGAACCATAGAAAGAGTCCTGATTCTAAAATTTATATACACAGAAACTGTCCAGCTATATCGAAAATCAAACATAAATCGCAATTTATCATCGATTAAGAATTTTTCAATTTATTCAAATTAAGTTCAGTATAATTTAAAGAGCTTCTACGTTAAAATAAGGTTTCTTTAACTAAAATAACCAACCCCGTGATTTTGTTTTGACGAATGACCTCATAATACTGTTTTTTTTTTCAATATAAATTCCTGCATTTCAATAATTTCATAATCTGAACATTAGCCAAAATCTAGAAAAAATGTGAATACCTATATATGGAATTCTTCTTGTTTAATCTTCAAATGCCTTTTCAAATGGAATTCCTAAAATACTCGATAAAATTATACAATTTAACAAGGGACATGGTTGGCGTCATCACCTTGATAACAAACGCAGAAGAAGAAAAAGAAGAGCATGATTCTGATAAACACATTCGAAGAAACTTATACACTATTTGTCTTGGTGATTGGTTGCACGATGGCGAGACACTCGAAAAAAAAAGAAGAAAGACTTGAAATAGAAAAGGCGCGGGGCAATTCGTTTTGGCGCCATCATATCTGCCAGAAAACGATATGGTCCTGTTTTTGGTTGGTCGGTTGTGTAAAAGAATGCAGACGATGTAGGTATTATTTTGATCGTCGCGGTCCCGAAAAAGTTGAAGTATCTAAATACCTTTGGTACGAGGGTATTTTATACCTACCACATATATTAATCGACATATTTTCTGCCTAGTAGGCAATTGAGATAAGAACGACATTATGATTGTAAAAAGGAATTTATTATCCAGATAGGATGTAAACAGGGTATATACGACATTAGACGACCGAAATAAACATTTTTGAAGCCGTAGTCTAGGTTGAAGAAGTTCAGCCAAGATTGGAGATTTAATTATAATTAATAATAACTATAATTAATATTTATATACTAAAATTTAAACCTATGATTCATCATGATGTACATAGATTCCGAATTCAAGAAAAAAAAGTCCATACCACACGAGAGATAATGAATTATATAAAAATATGCAGGCGTATACCTACATAATCGAAACTTAGTACGCTACTAAATTAAGTGCGGAGGTCTAACCTTAAATTAGGTTTATGACTCTTATGTCAGTGTTATGGTAGGATAGTGTTTTGTTTTTTATTTTAATACGATACTAGCTAGTACCGAACTAAGAGTGGATTATGAGTACGCCTATTTCTGTTTAAAGAAACCTAGAAAAATAATCGCGAGGTTATATTCAAAAATCCAGCTTTTATGATTAAGATTCATGTCTTTGGATCATCACTCAACATTGCTTTACAATAGATATTCATAATAAACAACGTTGTAAGCTAAGCACACGTTTCATCTTCATAACTGTGAACACTTCCAACTGAATTTTGAAATTTCGAGTCCAATAAATATATTTTCAGTGATTGGTGCACCGTTTCTCTAGGTCCCAATTATCTCAGGAACAGATATACCATTTCTTTTTCTTTGATTTTTGTTTTGTTTTGTAAGGTATTGAGATCACTTGCGTGACACCAGTGCAATATCCTGTGTTTTGCTCAAGACTGTAGCACGAAAATGATTCTAAAGTTTTTGTTAATGTGCTGCAAACTTCGGTCCCAGTTTTGTGAGTTCACGTAATCAAGAAATTGGTTCATTCTTTCCGAATTATCTTCCCATTGTTATTAAAATTTATGAAGAACAAGTTCAATATCGATTTTTATTCAATGGGACCATCTCTCAATAGTTCTACTTCAAACGAAAAAAAAAATCATGAAAATCGGAGCGCGTTTACTATTTATAAAAGGCGCGAAAAGACATAAAAAACATGATTTGTCTGCATGTGTTGTATACCTCCTCCATTTGGGAAGTCGGTCAATAAAATTCTTTGGATTCAAGAAAACAAAGTCAAATACATATACACTTATATACAGTGAGTCCTAGAAGTAATGCTTAAATTCATATAAAATCCATCCGTGTATTTTTCGAAAATACGCTCAGACGGGTCGATTTCTATTTTAATGCTGTTTTTGGGGCAAATTTATGTATACAGGGTAGCACAAAAATAAGTTACGACTATCAACTTCATTTTTCTAAATGAAAACACCTCGTTTTTTATTTCATTTTTGAATGTCGCTTATTTTTTGTCAGTACTGTGTCCCATATCTAAACTCAACAGTTAGGTATCGAACAAAAATACGATCGAACATATATCAATAAGTATTTCTGCGGTTTTTAAATTAAAATATATCTGAATGATGACTTGCCATTATAGAAATATGATAATTTCACTTCAAATAAGGTGATTGAAGAGGTTTTTTATTACACTGGTCATAGATAGCTATTAATAGTACATCAAAAAGACATTGTACCATGCGCCCCCAAGCGCTCCAAATTGTTGATAGCGTCATGAAGTTTTCATACATAAATTGCATAAACTTGTAGGTATTATTATTCTTATATAAATTATAATCTTTAAATTATATTTCATTGATTTCAACTACCTGATTTATGTTTATTGAAGTTTTTTAGATAATGGGTTGAAAGAATAGGGTGCTGACCTGCCGCCGGTGTTTCACCATGTCGATATTGATGAGTGATTACCATAATTACCATAGAACTGATGGTAATTGATAGTTAGAGTGCCAAAACCTTAGTTTTTTGCCAATTTTTGCCATTTTGTGAGAATTCCTCTGATTTTGATCGGCGGTATTTCGAATTATATCAGGATTAGAAAAAAGTTTAGTTATATGAACAATATTGTAGCAAATTTAATGTTCTACAACTTTTAAAATAAACGTTTTGTTTGAAAACTACTTAGTTTAGAAGTTATGAGCAAAAAATCGAAAAAAAGTCCGGGAATTTTGAAGTTTTTTGGCCCTTCTCAAGTTAGCACAGGGTTCTCGAGTTGGAAAACTTGAGAGAATCATCCCACAGCACCCCCAAACAACGTGTAAAAGTTCCAAGAACTTCGGATTTTTCTCCAGCAGACCCCACTTCTTTTGTTCCGTCTACTGGAATATAACATGTTCAGTCGTATATTTTTTTTTCGAATTAGATATATGACATGGTACATGAAGTATTTCTAGAATTCGGTGCAAAATTTATAAGTGAAATAAAAATAGAGAAAAGGTAAATTTAACCCCATAAAATATCAATAAACCTCCTCTATCTAGCCATGCTCCAGCCTATTCCTTATAGACGATCACAGTGGACTGGCAATTGAATACTGGACAATTTCCAAGTATGGGAAAGGTAAATAATAATTCATATAAAAATATAGACAACATTAAAAAAAAAACTCTATATCAAATAGCACAGAACAATACAAATAAAAAATCAATTAGCCTACAAACCCCACCATCGTCTCACCCCACGACCGTTGGTGACTCTGAAGCATAACGCTCATTATGTCATCACAGCACACTAATGACACCCCCCGAAGCCACACAATGGCATGAGACAATGATTATTAAAAGTCGAGCTGGAAATCAATCGGGACCATTACTATTATAATATTGATATATTAAGGGGTAGATCGTGGAAAGGGCCGAATTCAGGTGGTTTGAGTGTACCTATATTTCATAGAATTATTTTTTTTAAAGATTTTTCCCGTATAAGATACTAGAGACAGAGAGAGATAATAGACAGAGAAATGAGTGTTTCACAAATTACTCAATAATTTTATTAAGTATTTAAATATATTTACTTATTACTTTTGGTTGCTTGGATAAGTTGTGTCCGCAGCAATTTCTCAGGCCCATATGGGCACAGAAATGAAATTTCCTTTTCATACCTAGATCGGAGGCATTTCGCTACTTGTTAAGTTTAATACGGCACCAATTGAGATTAATCACAAATATCAGTGTGATTAATAGGAAAAAAACGATTTTGTCATTTATAGCGATAGTTCGTAAAATGACCGCATAAGTCCCATGCTAATGTAATTGTCTCAAAAGAGACTCTCAAACCTCTATGCAAAATGCAAGGATCACTCACAGCACACACAAGCATGGAACACGTACTCCTCCAGACCTCAAAGTTCTAATCTATACTATAAAGGCAGATCGTATGTATAAAAACTATTTTTAATATTTTTCTTTAAGAAACTCCACTTGATAGTACTTTTTCACAAGTTAGTTTGTCAGGGCCTAGATACTTAGACGTTCCTTCCTAATTTTATGGTCGTTTATTTAATCCAATGAGACGCGTCCACTCAACGCTGCTTAGATCAGTATCTACAGTTCACTTCAGTCTACCGAAAAAACAAGAATGAAAGAAGCCTCTTGCTCAGTTAAATAAAATTTGACATCAGTAAATCAAAACGTCTACACCCTTGAAGTAGCTAAATTCTAGTAACTGACGCTATCATTAGTTCTGAAGCCCTGTGTTTCCGGTTCAAGATTAAAGTAGATTACTCTGAATAAAAAATAATTGGTTGTTCTACATTCTACTAGTAATTGGAAAAATGTCAAAAAATATAAATTAAGAAAATAATGAAAATTAGTGAGAAAAAATACAAAGATATCAGGAAAACCACATACCAAATATAACATTATGAGGATCTATAAAACTTAGTCGTGACTGTCAGATTCATATAGATATACAATGGTTAGTAAGAAGAACTGAAAATAAATATAAATTGTTTCGTTTTGTTCCAGAAGTGTTCTAAAAACATGAACTTCAGCATTAATGAAACCTACAAAAATAACATAAGCCCAGAAAATATTTACGTAATGATGCAGAAAATCTAAAAATTCTCCGTAAAATGCTAATTATGTTCTAACTTATATTTGCAACATTTGTATCACGTTTGAACTTATATTTGCAACATTTGTATCAATTATCAGGATATTCAATATTTTGCCAAGTATTAAAAGCTTTTGTTTTATTTTGATATTTTTGCGCTTTAATTCCATGTTTTCATAATTACAAATTAATATTAAAGTTGCTACCTGAAGGTTAATATTTTGAATTAACAATTTCAAAATTGAGTTATTCCGACGTGAGTCCAATCCTGCTGTATAAATTATGTCAATCATACGAACACGTGTCCACAGGTACACAAAAAACACCTTCTATCCTTCTACCAGTACACCGTGTGATACAGGAAATGAAAGAAATCAAATTGATCAGGTAAAACGAACAACAGGTAAAACACCCCATTTATTTTCCTGAGGTTTGGAAAATAATGAGAGTTGGGTTGTTTTAGCTCGTGCCCTATATGATCAAGAATGTACAGACATGAACAGGGACCAGTTTTCATCTAGATAGTTCTAGAATAAATATTGTATACTATTCTATAAAAAGAAAATTATAATAAACTAATTAGGAAATAAGAAATATTCTTATTTTGCATGATACAAAAAAGTTGATTCACTATTTAAATTTAATTATTTAACGCTTATGAACAAATCAGCTACTATAAAAAATAATGTTCTATTAATATAAATATTTTTTACAAAAAAATGTACCGACGTTATCAATTGGTGCACTGAATAGTACAAAATAATATTAATTCTATTGGTGCTGGTACTTTTGAAGTTGTGCAGTTGCAGTTCGATTGAAAACTTTAGGCACCAACTTTACAAGTACCAGCACCAATAGAATTAATATAATTTTGTACTTTTTAGGGTATCGACTGATAACGTTGGTCGAATTTTTTGTAAAAATTATTTATTTCACACTTTTGAGTGTAACATTAGTCACGAAAATCGTTGAACGTCCACTAATACCAATGAAGATAGTACTTAGCCTATTACCCACGTATATTCTTTGCTTATAGTTGTTCGTATTGAGATCTCAAAACATCGCTGCGTATTGTATTTTAGATGTTACCATTTTAACATCGATTTAACTCGAAAAAACATAGCAAAAATACATATATTTGAAGATTTAACATACCTCTATCTCGAAAACAGTAACTCTTTTGAAAAAATGTTCAATTTAAACGTTTCCGGATATTGTCTTATCTTTAATTATACCACTTCAGATTTTCGATTTTCGAGAAAATTTGCACGAACCACCCCTTCGGATGCGGTTTTCGGAGGAAAGGAGATTTCGGATCTGCGTTTTTATGAATATGGGACCATTTCTCAAGTCTCCTCTTGCAAATGAATCAAAAATCATCAAAATCGGAACTCGTTTACTATATAAAACGCGCGCACGAATAAAAAAAAGCAGTCAGTCGAATTGTATACCTCCTCCGTTCGGGGTTCCTCAGTCAAAAAAATTGAAAGATATACACAAACCTGAACTAACATAATGATCATAACAAAAATTTTAATGTCTATATGTCCATAGAAATAAGTTTGAACTTTGCAGTTGCTTTAAATTTGGAAATGACAAGCAAATTGATAATTTTCGTACTGATAATTAATTCTCAGTTTCAGTTCGTTTGAATTATTTGGTAATTTTTTTTCTAAAAGCTACTCAAAAGAAAAAATTGCTCTAGATGTACACAAAGCATGTCTAAATATTCTGTAACTTAAGTGAAATTTATTCAAATGGTTATACAAATACACCAACTGTACATAATTCAAAAATTATGTACAGATGATTGTCCAAAAGTTTCAGTTAACCCTTTCGGCTCTCGCGTTCACATATGTATGTGCACCTGACCACGTCACCTAGGTTATCGTCATTACGAAAACTTGGAAAATTTTGGCATTGATGCCTGATGTAACCATAAGTGTGCTCAATTTGTACGTGACTTGTAGCTCTGAGCTCTGTCCATCAGCAAATAGTAGAAATACATAATTATCTGTAAAATAAAGCACTAATCTTCTGACGTGCAAAAGTGACCTAGCATGCACACGTGAAAAAATGACATGGAAAACTGACGAGCAAAATAGACAGGCAAAACTGAAGATGAAGATGACGAGCATGCATCGTTATTCCGAAAACTTGGACAATTTGGCATTGATGCCTGAAGTAGCCATAAGTGTGCTCATTTTGTACGTGACTTGTAGCTCTGAGCTCTGTCTATCAGCAAATAGTAGAAATACATAATTATCTGTAGAAAGAAGCACTTATCTTCTGACGTGCAAAACTGACATGCATAGATGCGGGCAAAACTGACGTAGTATGCACTACTGAAAAAATGACATGGAAAAGTGATGAGCATACTGACAGGCGAAACTGAAGATGACGTGTAAAATTAACATGCAAAACTGACGAACACGCATGAGTGCAAAACTGACATGGATATATGCGTGCAAAACTGACATAGCATGCACGCCTGCAAAGCTGAGGAACTTGCATGCATGAGTATTCTATGTTATTGCATACTAGGTCAGTTTTGAACGTCAGAAAAAGATAAGTACCCGCGATCAAGTGCTTCATTCTACAGATAATTATGTATTTCTACGATTAGCTGATATTAATGCAGGTATCAATGCCAAAACTGTTCAGAGGTACACATATGTGAACGCGAGGGCCGAAAGGGTCGAAAAAAATGTTTAGAATTGAATCTATATCATCACGCTCTTATAGAACACACCAGATTGTACAACAATGACAATGACATGAACATGACAGAATGGATATTGACAAGATTATGAAAAAAGTCTAATCTTCTATCAATATAGTCATTTATAAAGCGGAGTTATCCTTTTTTATGTTGAATTCATAAGAAATCGAACAATCTTTCAACATAGAGGCATACTGATTTATTTATTATGTGTGATTATTATTACCACCGTAGGCCGTACTCATTTAACTGGTTATCCGAACACATCTGAGCGAAGATATGTTGAGAAATCGTTCTCATTTGAAATACTTCGAATTACTTTGTTTCGTTTGGTTCGTTTGATATCATTCATTATGTTCGATTTTTCTCTCACCTGATTCTCGTTGTTTTCGATTGCAAAATAGCCGGTAACAATGATGACTTGATGGAGTAGATCTTGATGAGCTGTCACGCTGACAGTATCCTCTTTGTTACCATGACCCTTGGGTATAGTTGGTGAGGCGCAACACCATAAAAGATGACTACAAATGTGACGGAATTGCAGAGAAATACCTTCAGCACCCAGCACAACCTGTAACAACGTAAATATAACTCAATATTGGTGAGTGATGTCTTCTATGAGCTAAAAATTAAACTACTAACAAAATCTGAAATAAATGTTACTGTTACTGCGTATGTTGCTAAATTCAATCCAGTGTACCTACTGACCAATACAGGGGATGTCAAAAAGCGACGAAATTTGTGCTGGCAAATCCAGAAACAGCTGTATGATGTCAGTTGATGACGTCAAATAGTAGGGCTAGTGCAGTTGATCGAATTTATACCAGCTGTGTAATAAAAAATTGATATTGCAAACTGACTAAGCTGGATAATTAAGAAGTAAGCTTGTATCAAAAAAATAAAGTGAGGTGATACAATCCTAGATAAGTCTTCATAACTCCGACACGTAGCTAGAAATCTTAATGTTGCTGACAACCTTTCGTGGGAACTAATAGCACGTCATCGTGTCTTGTTTTGCAATTTTTGGAGTTGCCAAGTACAGTAACTCAATATAAATGTCCTCATCCATACGTAAATAGTTTCGGTAAATAAGTAATAGTGAGAGTACTGCCTTTTCAGACAATTTTTCACAATTTCGATCTCATTATCTACTGATTGTTTTCTTTTTTATATATTATTTTGCGTGACTGTTAGAACGTGGATAAGCTTTTTTTATGAGGCAACGCAAGACGTCGCAAAATGACATATAATTCAATAAACCGTTTCTCATTTAACAAAACTGCAAATCACGACACACAAGTTTTAAGAAATTTTTCTTGGCTATGCTGGCGTTCCCACGAGTTTTTATTTTGGCAATTATATAAGAAACAAATATCGTACTGTATAATTTATGTCATTCGGTAAACGATTGGCACTTGTCGAAATCGTGCCGTCCGATAGCTCGTGTAAAAGAGGCTTAATCATTTTGATTTATGTAATTATTAAATTCTTGCAATGAAATATTATCATTATTCGATTCTCAGCTGTGTTTTTCTCTCTGTATGCAAAATCTATCTCAATACTATACTATTGTTTTTATTGGAGAAAATATTTTGAAGTCACACGGAATACGGAAAGCTAAGACTGCTCAATTCCTTAATTTTCCCAATCGCCAGCTATGCTTCAGAAACCTGGACTGTAAAGGAGGCAGACAAGCGATGAATAGATGCGTTTGAAATGTGGACATATAGACGCATGTTGCGAATATCATGGACTATGCATCGCACAAAGATTTCCATTCCAAACGTACTAAACATCCAGACGCGTCTATCCACAAAAGTTAGTCCTCCGATACTTTGGCCGCATTGCCCGAAAAGACGACTCAATCGAACGCCTAATGATCGAGGGAAAAATAAATGGACGTCGCCCACGAGGCAGGTCACCGAAACGATGGGTTGACCAAACAAAATCCCTGATTGGCGCCACCTTGCATGGAGCAGTTCATATCGCCCAGAATCGAAAGCAATGGTCAGCCAGACTAAGCATGGTGCCACCAGACCCTCCCTAGGGTAAAGGACTGAAGAGATGTAGCATAAACTAACAGGCACGGCAGCGTTTGGATTTAGTTACAGGTATAGTCCTTTCCACAATAAATGGTTGACTGAGTTGTTCCTGGGACGTTTTGCCAGAGGTCGGCCATAAACAATAAACTGTTGGTCAAGGTCGGATCATTTCCACGAAATAATTTACATGTATTCATGTCATTATATATATTATATAAACTTACAATGTGTGTAAGATTACTTGTTTCCTAAATGCCTCAACAATTTCAATTTTAATTAAATTACCTACCTATATTATATACCAAATTAAATATATAAAATCCGATCCTGTAGTGAATTTGCTTGTGGATTGTTTACACAATGGGAATACACCCGATAGTTTTAGTACAGTTATAAAGACAATACCAATCATTGTGAAAATTACTTACTTAGATATTTCCTCCACGATATTGTGCGAAATATTCGCACGGGTCAACTAGTTATTTAACACTGGAGATGTGGGAGCAGTTCAAATGGCGATCATCGTTCTGAACGTTGCCCAGTATTATAGACTCGACAGATATAAGGGCAAGATTGCTTTTTTAACAAATTTTATCGGTGCATTTCCATTTAATTGAATAATATATTATTATCTTTCAACTTTTAATGATGTAGGTACTTGAAATAAAATACTCAATGGTATCCACTACTACTAATAAGTATCTATAACTTGTGCGCGAGTGCTCACTTAATTTCACGCAAAAGTTGATGCAATCACAGTGCGGCCACCACACATAATGGGCAATAATACCGAAAACAAACACGATCATCGTGTGTATAGTAAACCAAAGCAAACACAGAGAACGAACGACGAACAACCTTTACCCTGGCCTGTCTGTCTGTCTGCATGCCTGCTGTGATGATGTGAGTTGCCAAAGTTTGAAGAAGAGAATAATATACTTATACTCCTCCTCTCTTTATCTCTGGCTGTAGAAGTAGGTACCTATAGGAGAGAGTGAGAGAGGTTACGAAGAGGATGAGAGGAGGATCCTCCTGGGAAAACGCGCTGGCTGAATCGAGTCGGCTTTGCACAAAGCTAATTTTCAATTAGGAGCAAAATGATTCAATTAAAAGGCAACGCTAGTGACGTATCGGCTACGGCAAACACTGTTACGTAACGGTCGACGAGAAAAGGAGGAGGAGGAGTAGCAGTAGTAGTAGAACAACTGGGTGGCAGGCAGAGAGGAGGTGGAGGAATGGAGGGGGCGGTCGTTGGCGGCGGCCAGGCATTGCGACCGACAGACCGATCGTCGAAGACCGCTCCCCAGGATGGATGGATCGACGGGGTCGGCTGTTCAAACATTGCGTGGGCAAAGTGGAAGAAGATATTCGATTTCAATTCAGACATTAGTAACAGCACGAACATCATAATAACTTTGTAAAATAAACCATTATTAATGGTAATACTGTATGATCTAATAGTCGGTAAGTAAAAATATCCCAATTCTCGTAGATAGGTGAATTTCACGGTTTTTGAATTGTATTACTTTTTGGTCACTTTTAAAGTAAAATGCTTCAGACAAAAGTTGTAGGTAATTTTGAAATTGTAATATTGATTTTTTTGGCTCCAAGTTCAAAAGTACCGGAACCTATAGAATTATTATTATTTTGTATTTTTCAGTGCACGAACTAACAGAACATGGTTCTATTTTTGGTAAAAAATATTTATTTCACACTCGAATGTAACAATAGTCATCAAAATCATTCAACGTTCACCTAAGAAATTAAAATACGTTGCTAGAATGAATGAATGGATTTTTTGAAAAATGTTCAATTTTGTCGTGTTAAATTTTCGATTTTCGAAAAAAACTGCCTCCTCCAGCCCCTTTGGAAGAAGTTTTTGAGGGGAAGGCCATTATTGAAAGTCGATTTTTTTAAATGGGACCAACTCTCAATAGTAGAAAAAAGAAGAAGCATGATGATCGGAGCACGAAAACATTCAGACAAACAGTCCTACTCCGTTTGGTTCGTCGGCCAATAAATAATAATAATAAATAAATTCAAATAGAGAGAGAGAGAGAGAGAGACTAATAAAGTAAGATAATAAAGAAGTCTCTATCTATTGTATTCTGCCGTATAACGGAGTATAGTCTAGGATTCAAATTAGCTATCACGAGATTGCAATTCCCACGAAGTAAAGACACCAGAAGGGTAAACTGCCCATGCTTTTCCATGTAGTCGAAGGTGGTCTTTCTGAGACAAGTATGACTGCTTGTACAAGTCTTCTACTTACAAAAAAACTTATTTTTTGACCAACGAACCCAAACGGAGGAGGTATACAATTCGACCATCTGCTTTTTTTATTTGTGCGCGCGTTGTATATAGTAAATGTACTCCGATTTCGATGATTTTTGATTCATTTGAAATAGGAGACTTGAGAAATGGTCCATATTCTTAAAAACTCAAATCCGAGATCTCCTTACCTTCGAGAAACGCCCCCGAAGGGGGTGGAGGAGGCAAATTCTCCCGAAAATCGAAAATTCTAGATGGCAGAATTAAAGATTGGACAATATCTCGAAATGTTTAAATTGATCATTTTTCACTTACGGTTTTCGAGTTACAGCGGTGGTAAAATGGTTAAATCTAAAATACTTATTCGTATTCCGTGATGTTCTGAGATCTCCACATAATAACAAGTACAAGCAAAGAATATACGTGGGTAATAGGATAAGTACTATCTACTTTGGTATTAGTGAACGTTCAACTATTTTCGTGACTAATGTTACAATCAAAAGTATGAAATAAATATTTCTTACAAAAAATTGGACCGATATTATTAGTTGGTGCACTGAAAAATACGAAATAATATTAATTCTATTGGTGCTGGTATTGTGAAGTGGGTATCAAAAGTTAACAATCTAACTGCAACTGCACAACTTCAAAAGTAACAGTACGAATAGAATTAATATTATTTTGTATTTTCCAGTGCACCAATTAAGAACATCGGTCCAATTTTTTGTACAAAATATTTATCAAAATATGTACTTACTCGGAAATTCAAACTATTTTAACGGTGAGTTTTATTTCCTCTTTCAAAACTTTGTAGCGCGTCCTTATTTTCATCTGTTTTAAACATTAGGGGTGCCACTTTATTTCATCTACAAAATATACCAAAATTATTTTTAGATTTCTCTCTTTACTATATCGGAGTTTATAGTGGGATAATATTTCTATATCCAACTTCTTTGACAGCTTTCCCTTCTAGTTACGAAACGCGTCAAGCCCGCAATAATATCGCACTAGTCGCAATCACGCAGATAAACCATGTCTGAGCTCCTTAAATGAATCTAGCATAGTGGATCATTATGAAAATCGGTAATTTTCCATGGATAAGTTTTTGGCCTATCCATTTTATCGCAGCTCGCCGCTAGATGGCACTTCAGTGTATCGACTTTTCCAACACGATCACCATGAACATTGGTATTTGTAGGTAGGTAGGTATTTGAATATTTTAACAGAACCCCAAGAAAATTGGGACACGTAGATGTTTGTAACAAATCAACGTCTGCCAGGTCACATTAGTAGATATCTGATAATACTCCTGTGCAAAGCATGGTAGAAATGTCAATATTAATTTGATATATGACACCTTCATTCCATCGAAAACCTATAAATTATAAAAACAATAAACAAAATAACGGCCCTCCACGGGACAACAACACAACCCAACATGGTTAATCCATATCACTACACCCACCACGTGTTATGTGATGGGCAGGATGGAGAGAGCAACGATGTCAACATCAACGTGAGAGTGAGACGAATCCACCTCGACCTCGTGTGCTCCGCTTCTTGTGCAACTCCTGTGGGAATAGACGCGTGCCCGGCCAAGTACCGTGTGTGTGTGTGTGAGTGTGTAGCGTACAACACGCGGTCCCATAAGGAACGAGAAATTCCCTCAGGACTCAACTGTGTTTGTTGTGCATCCACACGATGAGAAGAAGCTGAAGAATTACGCGAATGCCGCAATCCGATTCTGAAACTATCTCACGCTCCCATCTTCCGCATCTGTGTGTGTATTTGTAGGTGCTGGCTCCTGTCTGATCTTTGACAAATTAATATGTTATGTATGAGCCCCACAATTGTTCTCCCTCATGGCACGTGTTTGAAATAAATGTAACTCTATTTATAGATACGAGATTGTCCAGTGGTTAAAATTCGACCGTAATTCTTTAAATTTATGTTTGAACTTGGAGCCGTATTAAAGTTTTCCTGCCAAAGAAAATTCCTCTATAATTATTAAATATAACATTAACAATTTTGTTTTATATAAATATTTTTTACAAAAATTTGGACCGACTTTATCAGTTGTTGCACTGAAAAATACACAATCATATTAATTCTATTGGTGCTGGTAATTTTGAAGTTGTGCCGTTGTAGTTGTAGGCACCAACTCCAAAAGAACCAGCACCAATAGAATTAATATGACTGTGTATTTTTCAGTGCAACAACTGATAAAGTCGATCCAATTTTTTGTAAAAAATATTTATTTCACATTTTTGAGTGTAAAATTAGTCATGAAAATTGTTGAACGTTCACTAATACCCAAAAAGTTATAGGTAGGTTTAGCTTGTACTAGCGAAAATACGCATATCACATATTTCAGACTTTACCATTGCGAAACTCGGAAACCATAACTCTTTTGAAAAAATGTTCGGTTCGGTCAAAAAAAACGAGCATGGGTTAGCTGTTATCATGATCCCTAAATATCGATAAATATAAACGGATGGCCAACGTAAAATTACTCTATTTAAATTAATATGTTATTGATTATTTTTAGCTTGAATCAATGAATTATTTTTGTGTATTGTGTGCCAGATTGGTGCTGCATGTATTGCTATCTCGGTTATTATAAGAGCTACAAAATCGGTTAAATAGGCAATGTTTCTCAGAATCCCAGAAAAAATAATTAATTTTGCTGCTCATTTCAATTTGGTCTAGTAGGTGAGCCAACAATATGTATTAGAGCTGTCAAATTACAGTTTGATTAATTTGAACTGTCTTCTGTGTTGTTTTCATTAGATTTTAATAATTTATTTTCATTTCGTTAATTGCTTTTTGTTGTTTAATTTAATTTTCTTCAAATTGTTATTATTTTCAAATATGGCTATTAATTATACCATTATTTGTTCTTGTATAAGCTGAAAAAATTAAAAATTATTGGTCCAATTAACTGATTGCCTAAAACTAAAAATTTCAATAATTTCATATTTAAATGTGAATCCCTTTTAGTGTTACCTATTATACCGCACCAGACATTAAATCCAAATTTTGTTTGGAACATTTTGTGTGTTGAGTTTTGGGTTTTCTGTAACCCAGTGATGAGGATTATGCCTGTTGAAAATTCCGCAATTGGTAAATCGAGTTTCGTCAATCCATAATATGTTCATGGAAAAATTGTCATTTTCTAGCATATTTTGAATGTCTCATTTATAAAATCTTAATCATTTGCCGATAAACCTTGTACTATCGTATGCTTGTATTGATGATAAATGTGCCAGTATTCGATGAACGGATGACCTAGGGATATCCGTTTCCATACCAATTTTTTTAACTGATGTTGAGGGATTATTATTAGTGTATTGTAACACAGCATCAATTCTCTCCTCATTTTCAACAGCATATTTAGGATTTTTGGGTTTTGCAAAACTTCCATAATTCATCAAATTTAGTGCCAGATCCCTAAAATATCTTGCGTTTGGTTGATGCGGATCTGGAAATTTGTTTTCAAAAATTTCGGCAGCCGCCGTAGAGTTTCTGTGGGCTACTATGCAGTAAGTTTCTATCATGTCTAATTTTTCTTCACTGGTATAATTAACAGCCATATTTAAAAATAATAACAACGTAACGGAAATTAAATTAAACAAACAGAAAGCAATTAACGAAATGAAAATGAATGAATAAAATTTAATGAGAACAACACAGAAGACAGTTCAAATTAAACAAGCAAGAGCAGCAAAATTAATTATAAAAAAATTTGATTTAATTATTTGGGCCTTATTTTGTAAGAAAATACCACGTGATGCATTTTTGGAATGTGAATTAACTATGCTATTCAATGCAATTAAAATAATATGGCGTCCATAACAAAAAACAAAGTTATAGTGGTTATTTCAAAAACGGAAAGAGATATTGTTTTGTTTTATTTTTTACAGTAAAGACCTTAAAAAAAGTGCCCATAGAATGTCTAAGCCAATATACCCTATGTTCTGAAATAATTGAGATACGGGGAACAGTAAAAAACTCGCCATTTTGGTTTTTCAATTATTCAAAAACCAAAAACAATTGACAAAATGTAATAGCAGTTCTGAAATGGCAATAGAATCCTGAGAAACATTGCCCATTTAATCGATTTTGTAGCTCTTATAATAAACGAGATAGTAATACATGCAGCACCAATCTGGGACACACTGTATAGATACAAGTTCATCATAAATATTAAACTAAGAAAATACTGAAAAACACAAAATCCTGAAAAATACAAAATAATATTGGTTCTATTGATACTGGTAATTTTGAAGTTGTGCAGTTGTAGTTAAATTGAAAACTTTTGTTATCAACTTCAAAAGTACCAGAACCACTAAGATTAATATTATTTTGTAATTATCAGTGCATCAACTAATAAAGCCGGTCCAATTTTTTCTAAAAAATATTTATTTCAAACTTTTGTTCTTAATATTAGTCATCAAAATCATTCAACGTTCACCAAAGAAGATAATATGTTGCTTATAGTTACTCAGACATTTGAAAACATCCCACTCCTGTAACTCGGAAACCGTAATTTAAAAAAAAAATGGACAATTTAAATGTTACTAGATATAATATCCTCTCTGATTTGGCCGTCTCATAGTTTCAATTTTCGAAAAAATAGCGGTAACACACATATTTCAGACTTTATCATTGCTGTAACTAGGAAACCTATGATTTTTTTGAAAAATATCCAATTCAAAGGTTGCCGAATATGGTCTCATCTTTAATTTTGTCGTCTCAAATTTTCATTTCTCGAAAAAAATGCCCCCTCTACCCCATTTGGCAAAATTCTCAGAGTAGTCCTCTATCAAATGAAAAGAGAATCATGAAAATCGGAACACGTTTACTATTTATAAGGCGCGAACATCCATAATAAGAAAAACATGCAAACAGTCGAATTGTATACCTCCTCCGTTTGGTTAGTCGGTCAAAAAGTTTTGAATAGTTTAAAAAAATGAAGCCAGTAGCAATAAATAAAAGGGGAATCTAGCTGCATCAATAACTAGATTCAATTATATCTATGGAAAACAAAAGATTTGTGTTAAATGTTCATACAAGTGTTTTTGACCGACATCAAAAAAGGAGAGGTAGGTATACAATTCGGTTGTATGTATGCTTTTTTATGTATGTCTGTTCGCGCATGTTGCATAGTAAACGTACTCCGATCTAGACGATTTTTATTTCATTAGAAAGAGGAGAGGTAAGAAATGGTCCCATATTAAGAAAACCTCAACTCCGAAATCACCTTCTCTTCAAAAACCGCCGCCAAAGGGAGTGGATGGTGCAATTTTTATGGAAAATCTGAGGTGGCAGAATTAAAGATGAGACCATATCAGGAAACTTTTAACTTCAATATTTTTTTAAAAAAGGTACGGTTTTCGAGTCACAGCAATGCTTAATTCTGAAATATTTGATATGTGTATTTCCGGTATGTGGAAGGGGCAATTTCGAAAATTGAAAATATGAGACGGCCAAATTGAAGAAGTGATTATATGTAGTAACCTTTAAATTGATTTTTTTTTTTCAAAAGAGCTACGGTTTTCGAGTTACAACTAACGGAACTAACTCCAAAAGTACCAGCACCAATAGAATTAATGTTGCTTTGTGCTCAGTGCACCAACTAATAAAGTTGGTCCAAATCTTTGTAAAAAAATGTATTTAGTGAATATGAACAATAGTTCTGGAAAGTCTTCGTAACAATAAAGCCAAAGTTTGGTGCGGTTTCAAAGCTAATTTACAGGACTAAACGATTTTGAATGTAAATACCTATGAATGTTACGAAATTATGCTATTCAATGGATATGAATCAAGCAAGACGGAAATGAAAAAAATAATATTCTTAAGCAGGATTGAGCACCCTGTATATTTATCTACGAGTTAAAGAATAATTTTGATCTTCGTATAGAGGCAAGGAAGGTGAACTACATATTTTTTAACGACGAAGTCAAATAAGTTAACAGAATGTGTAGGTACGACAACTCACACGATTTTTCATTTCTTCTCTTGCAGAGACTTTTGTACAACTTGCAACTTCCATATATTTTATGATTTATAAATTGCATATTGTTTGAAACTATGCTTTCTATAATTCGACCAATATTCCTATATTGGTATTCGAAATTTTGTATAAAAGAATATTTTGTTCTTGTCAGTAGGTCGCCTATTGAAGTTTGCCCATTAAAAAACTGACTTATTTCTTATGTTTGATCGATACTGATAGTTAATATTCAAAGAGACCATTTATACAGTGCTAGATATGGTTTCAAAATAACGTAGAGGTTGCATTAAATAATAATAAACTGTTTTCTCTTCCAAATGCTTTGTATTTCACTAAATATAAATTGGTCTCAAATGCACTAAAAATAAAAATAAGAAACGAAAAAAAAATACCCATTCATAATGAAAAAAATCTTACCTGAAACTTGTTCATATCCAGCTCTGCCACTCTTCTTAAGAATTTAAAAGTGGCCGTAGCCAAATTCAAACACTGCATCGGTATGATTGGTGGAGATTGTCCTTCAACTCTTGGTGTTGAATCTGGTGGTAGAAGAGAACCGTACAACATGGAAACACATCCTAGCAGTTCCGTACCATGCAATGTACTTATCTGCAACAAGCAAAGAATATACGTTCTAAGAGTTCGAAAAAGAACTAAAGTCTATTTAAAAGAGCAATGTCATTACGTCATCAGGTAGGCACCTTTTAGTGGCTTTCTTATCGACCTTACAAAAACATTTGACACTGACAACGTTTACAAAGTTTATTATTATTGAAGTATATTTACAGAATTACCTAGACGATTCATCATTGAAGCCCATGTCTCCTGACATGATTGTTATATTTCATATCATATCGTAATATTATTTTTATTCCTATCAAATATTTTGAAGGAAGCTGTTATTATTCTAATCTCTACAGGTAATAAGCTGATTCCGATCGAATTCGATTTTACGATTTAACAAAATTGTTATATTTTTGCATACCAATCCACCTGTGACGTAATACAAATGGTTATTCAGATAGACTATAACTATAGAATGTAGCTCACAGATTTAAAAAAAACAGTGAAATAATATTGAGAACATATTATTTTTGATTATCCCGTAAGTTATATTGGTTCACATTTGGTAACTTACCAGGTGAGTGGGATCAGAGTCTTCGGGACAGTGATCGGCCAGAGAAGCTAGAAATTCCAGTGCTGCCAATAGAAAATTGCAGGCAGGTGAATCGTGTACAGGTCCACGAACGGCTAGACAGCAACGTGCGAGTTGTTCTACAACACCAACACATACTGAGTAACTGCAACAAAAGAGATATTTTTGAAAATGAAGCGTAGAAAGCAATCACAACTCTTAAAATGGAAAAGTTTTTGAGTACCTGGAGTTTTTCGAGTATTGCCTAATAAGAAACCAATATACATATTTTTATGAACAAGATTGCAAGTTTTAAAGAATGCTTAGGTATATCGGTACCATTCCTGAGTTATTGGATGGCGAGAAACTGTGTTGCAGTTTGTTCTTCTGGTCGAGCGAATCCAACAAAGGAAATGCTTTTGAAAATGTCACAAATTTGACAGATAAAATTAATAAATGTCCTAAAAAACTGCAGTGTTCAATTGGCCATCCGATAAGCAAGCCTTCTATCTTTCTTTAAGTTACAAAAAATAGGACCAACTTTTATTAGTTGGTCAGGTTATGTGCATTGAAAACTACAAAATAATATAAATCTATTGATAGGTACTGGTAATTTTGAAGTTGTGCAGTTATTGGTAGATTTAAAAGTGGCAGTATCGGTATAATTATTATTTTGTACTAACAAAAGCCGGTCCTGGTAAAAAAAATATTTTTTTTGTATTTCATTCCTGGTGTTACAACTCGGAAACCCTTTTTTTTCAGAAAACTCTAGGGTTACCGACTTGAGTGAATTTTTGAATAATCTCCAAATGAAAGGTGTCCGGAAATGAACTCTTTTTCAATTTTATTGTTTTTGACAAAACTTGCACTCTACATCCCTTTTGTAAATAGTAAATTAAAGTTAAAACACAATAATAAATGTCCACTAACATATTGTTTAAACAAGACAATTGTTTCGACGCAGTGTGCCTTCCTCATACTTAGGTATTAACTAAATTCTACGAATATAAGTACCTACTTGAATGATAAGGATAGTTAACATAAATCATAATGATCAAATAATATTATAAACTAATTTGGTAACAATTATATCTACAGACCATTGATCTAATCATTGATAAGATTACCCGAATGTTTACGTTTTTATATACTATTATCATTGAGATGTAACGCATTGTTTAAATTAGTTTTATGGTATATAAATGAGCTCTTGTGTTCATTGATACGGCTTTGAAAAGGTCTGCCAGTTTGACCTACGGAAACTTTAGAGCAATCAACGCATAAACACCTGATTTGCAGTTATCTAAAGATTATGATTTATTTTTCTTGATAAATTTTCCTAATTACAATTAGAGATCTAGTATCTGTAGAGATAGAAAGAGAGAGCCGGCGAAAGAAAGTCGTATGGAGTGAGCGTAAGACATGACGATTTCTGCTAGTTAATTCCTACGTTAAGGAACTTCGTTCCAAAAACACAAAGCATAATGAAGATAATATGTTGTATCTAATAAGTTACTAAAAATTTTTGACAAAATTCAATTATGTATAACCGGATAACACATACTCGTAACATGCACCCTCAATTTGGTAATGATTTCACTCCTCCACAGCTCCAGTAAGCATTCTCTTGAAATGAAAATAACATCATTATAATACAATCAAGTACCCTCAGCACGTCGCAAACAAGGAGCAGCAGAACTTAGAACACATCTAGAATTTATGCGGAGTAAGCACTATACACTACTATGTACTAAATACAATAAACTATATAGACAAATCACATCTATATTCTGGCCTTGTCACCCATTATATTGGTTTATATTATGTAACGGGAATGCTTTTGTCAGTATTATTTGCCTTTTCTGCTCCTGCTACTACATATACTACTTCTTCTTCAGTCTATCTAGGGAGTTTACTCTTCGGCAAGTGATACAGTCTATGTAGTAGGCAGGTATATATATAGGTATACTGGATACACTTGTTTGTATATGTATATAAGAGACGAGCCCGGATCTATTGACGATATTGGATGTGACAGCTGCTCCCTAGAGATGACGATATACCATTCACAAGAACGGGGAGAGTGAATAGTGAAGTACATTTTTTTCTCTCATATATACTTTTATGCTCTTATTTAGTCTTGTTATTTCATCGAAAAAGAATAAATAAGGGAACGCGTATACGTCATCATCTAAGGACTTCTTAGTGACTTTTTTATATAGCTTTTAGAACCACTTTTATATCAATAGCATACATACAAAATCGGAAAAAGAAAAAATAAACAGACATTGGAGCTATTCTTTAAGCAAAACGTTAATTTTTAAGGCCCGTTAAAAAAATAAAAGGACATTAAATCTAAAAAGCTATTCCGTAACCAGTATCCGATAATTTGAAGGTTAGTTGTTAATCTGTAAGCCAAAATCGTGCCTTAAATTTGACGACAAAAGTTAAATTTAACATATTGAGAAAATTTTTGCTTGTCTTGCGAATTTTCTAAGGGCATTTAGAGTTTTTAGTTTCTACGCATTACAAATTACGGTGATAGATGAATAGTCAATATTTTGCTGACCCTCGAAATATTTTCAAACGAGCGACCTCAATGGTATAGGTAAACCAGCAGCAACAAAATCTGAAAACAAACTTCAGACTTCAGACTCCTGAAATTCTACGTTCAAGTCATATAAGAATACCAGTCCCTGAAATTAATTAGTTAATGAAAAAATATGTGAAGCCTTTGCTAATGATCTTCACACGATACTTGTAGCCTTAGATCTGAAAAAGTCTATGAGATAGTACCCAAACTGACAGTAATAGTGGCCTGTAAGGCCTCAGGGTGGAATGGAAACATCACCGCATATATAAAAAACTTCTCAAGTAATAGGAAACTCAAGGTTAGAATCCACGACCAGTTCTCAGAAGCTAGAGATCTGGAAAATGGCTTACCATAAGGTTCTGTTTTGAGTGTAGTTCTCTTCATATGTGTTATAAAGCGTGCTCTGTCCGATCAAAGTACTTTCTTCTATAAAATGGGGAGTTGACTAAGAAATATTACTCAGAATATACAGAAGCATAATCAGAGCGAAAATTGATTATGGAGCAGTTTTCTATGGCGCAGCAAACCCACGCCTATTGAAGAAACTTGATCCCATCCAAAATGCGGCTATAAGACTCTGCCTTGGAGCTTTTAGAACTCCCCCAGTTACCAGCCTCTTAGCGGATGCTCATGAAAAACCTTTGGATATAAGAAGGAAAGAGCTAGTTATTAATTATGTAGCCAAGGTAAAGTCTACTCCCCAGAACCCGATGTATAACTCTCTATTCCAATCAACACTTCCCAGACCACTGTCTTTGAGATTCAGAAGTTCAATGGAATCACTGGAATAATTCTCCCACCTATCTACGAAAGACTACCTCATCCATTATCTCCATGGACCAAACAAGAAATTGATATTAACCTTAATATTGCCCAACACTGCAAAGCAACAAAACCTACCTCAACCTATAGGCAATTATTCGCTGAAGAAAGCAATAAATATAACAACTCCATATTTTTATATAAAGATAGATCTGTTACTGAGCCGAACGTAGGATACGCAGTAACAGCTGATGAAGAAAATATTAGTATTGGAAATCTTCCCCAAAGAATGTCAATATTTAATTGTGAGCTATACGCTATTCTCCAAGCTATGCGATATATCCAGCAACAACCAACCAATTGGACTATTTGTTCCGACTCACTTTCTGGTCTGTTAGTGCTTCAGAATTACTATACAGACAACCCATTAGTACAGAAGATCCAACATCTTGTCAAAAACCTCAAACTCCATGACAAGAAAATACATATGCTTTGGATTCCAGCCCACCAGGGTATTCCTGGGAATGAGAGAGCGGATACAATGGCGAAATTAACGACAGTTACACCTTCTATAGATTCGGATGTCCCAATCCCACTATCCGATTTCCGCAAGTACTTGAAAGAAACAATGGCCGAATACTGGAACCAAAAATGGAAAAGGTTATACTCTAAGCTCCATAGTGTAAGAGAAAACGTCTATGAAAGCAGACCGATGATCTTATCAAGCAGAAGAGATCAGTGTATAATAACGAGGATACGAACCGGGCACACGAACGCATCCCATATTCACATCATTACTAAAGAACAACCTAATAAATGTCCCCACTGTTACCAAAATTTTTCTATTACTCACATTATGTTAGAATGTCAGGCGCACGAACATACCAGGAAAACAATGAAGATACCGAACTCAATAGACAAGATCACTGAAAATAAGAATGAATGTAGGAAAACTATTAATTATCTCAAAACTAGCAATATTTACAACCGCCTGTCATATCTAAAAGTATTGTAACATAATATATGAATGTGGTCGCTAACAACCATGTAATTATACAACGACTTTAAATAAATAGCAATAAAATAATACCAGTCTCGGATCTAATGAAACAGGCAATGACTAATAAATTCCTCAAAAAAACAATTCAGACTTCTATGATTCTCAAGCTTCATTATCTATATCTTCCAATTTTTATCAAATATATGATAGTTAAATCCACTCTTTTCCAGACACACCACAAATTAATTCAAAGTAACCTTAAAAATCCTTAAAACCAACACAACTGCGATCACAATCCATACAAAACAACGTGTTCCGTGGCACTTCGTAAATATCCTGATATGAAGAAATCATTCGGAGATAAATCTGGTGATTTAGGAGGCCACGTGATCCTCATCATTTGGAGATATTAAACTATCTGGAAAGTTAGTTTGGAGAAATTCTATTACTCATACAACGACAACGAAATGTCCTCGAAATTATCAGGAAGTTGCTGAACTGTGGGAATAATTTAATTTTACAGAAGCTTTAGCTATTGGGGAGCCTTTAGGGTTCCATCGATAAAAAAGGGACCTATGATATAATCTTTTAAATTTTTTATCCGAAGATTAAGTTTTCTGGTTATGTAGCAGAGGATACTAATTTTCCAAGACCAAATTGATTGTGTTTCCTATCTAGACTCATCTATAATTTTGTTTTTGCATCAAGGATTCACAAAATTCCTAAACTTTGAGCAGCTCTGAAGACATTGTACTGATGTAACAAAAATTGGTATATTTTCTTTCTTTTGCTACCTGTTAACAGTTGGTAAGAGAATTCTTTATTTTCAATCGTTATGGAATTACCTTTGCAATGCTAAATTGTAATTGCAACCAACTCATACTGAAAATTAAATTATTGTGCTATTGCTTTAGGCGCAACAGAAGGAAGACCAAACATTCTATATTTGTTTTGTATATACAATACTTGATGATCCATCGCGCAATATATATTATATGTTTTGGATCAAGTGATTAATGAAAACATAATAAATACACAATGCCCGGGTATTATGAATAATGACAAATGAAATCGCGCACTGTAATTATGTAGATATTAGTTAAGCTTCATTCTGAATATGCTAAATGATTTTATATAATTTCATAATAAAAGTAGGTCCATTCGGCACTACAGCATTTCATAGTTTATGTATACAAACTATTCTCAGAAAAGATTTGCAATAAATTGAGATATATATTTATATTCATTCCCAAACGTATTTCATAACAGATAGGGGTATTTTAATGTCTAATGTTCATTGCATATGAGAAATAAACCGTCAAAGTCGGCTAGTCTTTTATCTATAAAAATGTACATAGGTATACCTACATCTATAACATATAAAACATAAATTCTTGAAGCATTAGAAATACTTCACGGTCGATATACGCGTACATTTACCGGACGTACTATTACCACCAATAACTCTATTTAGTCGCTGGTATGCGCGCAACTATGCCGATAAGAAGTATGATTCTGCTCTCATGGACCAAGTATACAGATTGAATCACCGAAATAGGATTCTAGCTTGTTTACAGATTACCAGATAAACAACTTATACCAATTTACATGCCCTGGGGACGCATTCAAACATAATGGTATAGAATTGGGCGTCTGGTAGACATTTGATTAGTTTATTTACAATATTACCTACACGAATAAGGAATGAATTGCCAAAACCTTAAGCCCAGAATGTTGAACAGTGTCCAAAATAACAGAGTGGAATGTTGCTGTAAATCAGTCAGCGCGAATGGCCGAATCTTAAGTCAAAATGTAAAACAGTATCCAAGCGCGGATGTTATCTAATACCGGGTGATGCTAATAAAATCATTCGAAGTAGGTTATTGCAAATAAGATTTCTCAACATGTCTTTGCTATTTGCTAGAGTCAGATGACAATTAGTTGTCAATAATTGTTATGTCATAATGAGTGTGTTCAGGTTAAATTTGCGAACAGCAGCAATAATAATCACATATAGTAAATATAACTGTATAATTACCTCCTATGTTGGAAGATTGTTTAACTCAATCCTTACTAATATTAAAAATTTGAATGTAAGTTTGTTTGTTACGCTTTCACGCCTAAGCCACTGAACTGATTTTGATGAAATTTGGTATAGAAATAAAATAGCCCTTGGGAAAGAACATAGGCTACCTTTTATTGCCAGTGGGACTCTATGTGGTGGGTTCCGTGGGACCGGCATTATTAGTTTATAATCTGTCCTGTCATGTCTACGTCGTCTCTCAGTCTTTGCTGCATATTGCAAGGCAGTGCAATAGAGTGAATATATTTAAGTCCGAAAGTCCTAATAACAGATTATCAGCTTCAATTGAAACTGTTAGACAATTAACAGTTTGGAAATTATCAGTTCACTTCCAAATAATGTTGTAAGCTATAAGGTGTACAGTGTGAAATTAAAAAATATTTCTAGAAACATACACACATTTTAAATATTTGTTATGAGGATTACACTAGTTGAAGTATGTGTATTACTTTTAATGTACTTAATTTCAGGTGATTTAAGTAAATAAATGTGAAGATATGTTTCTGTATTTACATGGCACAATTCGAATGAGTTTTTTTTTAGATCACTCGATATATGTATTCGGTTTATTCCTATTTAAGATGATATATAGGGGCAAAAATGATTTTGATTTTTTCGTTAGATAAATAGTAAGTACTGGAAGTTATCAAACAGAATATATTTTTTGTAGAAGGCTCGTTTTTCTATGCGAAATATGGTTATCGGTGTTTTTCAAACATGAATACAACCTGCGTTTTCTTAAGCCTGCTACAAACGCTCTAGCAAATCATTACACTAGATCAAAGATAATGGAACTTGGCTTATAAAAGCTAATTCGAAGAATTTCTTGAGCGTTTTTAAAGTGATTTTAATAGAAAAGCTTGAAGCAATTTGGCCATGATCCATTTGTGTTTTTTCAATAATTGAAACACCAAGATTGTGATCCAATTGATCGTGCTAATCTTCTATATGAAAATTGTATAAGGAGATGAGTATAGTGAAACTAGAGAGTTAAGTCAACAAAAAATGTTTCTATTCAAGTATGCTAACTTGCCCCAGGTTTTTTTTTGCAGTTTGTTTTTTTATGTGTTAGTTTAAGATCAAGAAAGTAATAAGAAAGCAAAGTCGAAAAACTGCTGTTGTCTAGCTTCATTTGATATTTTAATTGAATAAACGTAACAGGCATCAAGAAAAAACACAGATAATAACTTGAGGTATATAGGTACTTCCAGAATATTCTTCTACAATATTTGAAGGTGGTTTTCATTTAATAATTTAATTAATAAATTGATGATATCTATATATAAAAATAATAAAAACAGGGATGCAGTTCATTTTATATGGTCTAATAAAGAAACAGCGCAGATATTTGACGGAAAATTTGTTAATTCAACGTTAAACGAGGGCTGATTCACACCAACATTCTAAGCCGGTTTTGGACACTGTTTAACATTATGATACTTATATGCGCGACTTCACTCTAATTGTTCCTATATTTGAAATAAACCAACATGTGTCGAATCCTGTGCCCTTACTTTTAAATACGTCCCGGACACGAGAGGTTATTCCAGTGATTCGCAGTGTATAGTACACAAACACACATGGTATGGTTAGTCCATCATTCACAAACAGCATCATCAAGCTACGATAGAGAGAGCCCGAGTTATTAGTCAGCCACTTGATAAGCGAATGAGAATGTCTTCCAAGAATTGAGCAGCGTAGCCAGATAGCTGTGCGGCTATATAGCGCCTTTACTTTCCGATTTGTTTGTTGTTGGCTGGCTGAAGTGGGATTTTTCTTAATCGGCTATGGACCTTTTATTTCAAGTGGTGGAGCGACACACATCACGCAACTACTACTACTACTACTACTATACCAAATAACCGCGCACCAAAGCACTGCTTCTCTTGTCAACTTGCCGATACGCATTAATATAGCTAGAGCTCTCCTCTTGAGAAAGGAAATGAAAAAACACTTAAACGATGTTTTAGTATGGTATATGGTACTCGAGGAGGCACCTTTGATCTGCCATTTCGAAGAAGCATTTGATTATTATAGCACACACACACAAAAAACTTTATTAAGAACCAACATAAAGAAGGAATCGCATGGCGCGAGGCCAGCATACAATGCAACAGCGAGCACTGGTCTCTAGACATGATGAGATTCAAATGCACGAGAGAGAATAATCATATAGGATAGGTGGCTTTAAGCTGTTGCATTGAATTTTAATGCGTGCTGGCACGCCGCCATGTTACCCTCTATTACACATTATACAACTTTTAAATTTAGTTTATCTCTGAAATCGTTGTTTCTTCACTGGTCGAACATAAAATTTTGCACAATATCTGTATTTTTTACCTATTTAAAAAAAGAGGAGATATACAATTCGCTTGTATATTTGCTTTTTTTATGCGTGCTCCGATTCAGAACATTTATGATTCACTTGAAAGAAGAGAGTTGAGATATGGTCCCATATTTAGAAAAACTCAAATCCGAAATCATATTTCCTTCAAAAACCGCCCCCGAAGGAGATAGAGGGGACAATCTTTCATGAGGCCGTATCCATAAACGTTTAAATTGAACATTTTCTTCAAAAGAGTTAAGGCTTTTGAGTTACAGTTATGGTAAAGGCTGAAATAAGTGTATAATATTAATTCTATTGGTGCTGGTACTTCTGAAGTTGGTGAAAAAAGTCTTCTATCTAACTACAATTGCACTTCAAAAGTGCCAGGACCAATAGAATTAATATTATTTTGTATTTTTCAGTGCACCAACTAATAAAGTCGGTTAAATTTTAGTTGATTTTTTTCTGTGACGGGAAAAAAGTTTGACATTTTATATCATATTTTATATATAGTATCACTTTTTTCCCGGGTAGATATAGGTATCTATAATATAAAAATGAATCGCTAAATGTATTGCTAAGCGCAAATCTCGAGAGCAGCTGAACCGATTTTGCTAATTCTTTTTTTATAATATTCCTTGAAGTACTAGGATAGTTCTTAAGGAGAGAAAAAATTAAGAAAGTTGAGCGAAACATTAGAAAATTTAAGAACATTTAAGAAAACTTAACGACAATTAATTTTATATACAGTACATACAGTTGTTTAACATAACTGTCAGCAATTGACAGAACGCGGTTGATTATAGTTTCATTTCAATTTATCATACAGTGAGTTTTTGAGAAGTGTTTATTCATCTCGGTAAGTTAAAATCAATAACACCTAATATTGAAAGAATGAAGCCCCTGGATTGTGTTGCGGGAGCGGTAAAGTCAAATTGACGACATTGGTACTGCCACCAGAGCCTCTGCATTCATTGATTTACGGAAATCGAAAAGATTCTATAAATTTTTAACTCATATACATGAATACAGTAATTGTTTTCAAATGAAGTCATTTGGCGCAACAAAAGTTATTCAAGAGAATTTTAAGCTAACTTTCAAGGTAACTATATTGTAAAACAATAAACTTTTACCACCACGTGCCTGAATACGTTGGTAATTTTCAATTGAAATCATACATCAATTTAAGTAGCGTACAGTACGTTTGTAGCTTGGTGAATAACCAAAAGCTGCCGGTCTTGAAAGTCACATGGTGGTACAAATTTTGCAAATTTATTTCATGGGCGATTCAGCAAAACAAGTCGATCAGCGTTATGCACACAATAAATCGGTGAACAGACCAAGAGTGGAACAACTTCAAATGTTTTTCCATCAGACAACGAATTGGTTGTATTATTCAAGACTGCATTAAACCGCATGCCATCTGATTACCACAAAATTGTTAGCAAAGCCGATAAGACGCCTGAGGACAACACGCAAGACGCTATAATACGGCAACAATTGATGAAGTTGCTATTGTTGTCATGGGTGGAAATTTAGAGAACCAAGATATTGGTTTTGCTTTTGTTAAGACAGGACAACGTCTGTCGGGTCAGCTAGTATACACATAAATATAAATCAAAACACAGAATTAAATTGACAGATATTTGATTACTTTAAAGGTTTCCTTAGCAGCGCAGGCCTAATTGTCACTATAAGTACTACCAATTTCTAACTTAAAATTTCAATTCGATAATATATTGTAATATTTTTTCAATATTAAATCATCGTTTTTCCCGTCACAGAAAAAAGATGTGTGTTATACAAGGGAAAAATATTAGATTTTAGCACAACCTCGAGCTAAAATCTAATACTTTTTTTCCTTGTTTAATAAATAACTATAAATTCTATTTTTGAACTTCACAAGTAAAGGTGATTGTTTGTTGATAAAGAGAATTACTTGAAGTGAGGAAAATAATAGCTATCATTCGGAAAAATGATCTCCAGAGTGCCATGGAATTCGAGAGCATTTCTTTACTTGAATCATTTGAATAATATTCTTCTTTTACTCAAAGAAGTTCAGAAACTCAAATTAATGTTATGAACATAATATTAAAGATGCCAAGATATCCATACAAATGTTTTGAAACTTCTCATTTCATAAGTAAGAATACCTGTTTGGTAATAATTATTGAAATAAAATCTTATGACAATGTTCTTCAATTCTAGATTTCAGTGTTTTCCATTTATGTGGAATGTCTTGTTCCAGATTCCAGAAGCTGCTCAAATGAAATTATTCGATGCAAATCCTGTAAATGTAAAATGAAAAGTAATTGTAATGTTATTCTCAAGAAAAACATGATAATAATTTCCATTGCACCTCAGTGAGTTTTTTTTTTGGATCGCTATATATAACAATGGCCGAAAAAAAATTTAATAATGTACTGGGGGAACAAAGTAGATAATTTTTTTTTGTTGTTGATTATTGATAGCGGTTCAATTTGTTTATGTTTTGTACAGTAACTAAGTTATTTTTAACTTATAATTTATTTTTAAGCTTTACCCAATAAGCCAATTCTTAAATGTAACAAATCAAAAGTTTTATACGGTTGAAGAGACCTCACTATTGTCAAAATCGACATTTAAACATATAATTTGTCATTATAAAAAAATGGCGAATGCGTCAAAACATAGTATGACGTCAAATAATTAAAATAGCTATGCCCCTTCGACTTTCATTTTTCAAAAATAGATTTAAGCAAATTATCCAGTTTATGGGTGTACCTACTTACTCGGATTTGAAAGTCGTAATCAAACTCTATTTCTCTACGGCATTTATAATCCCACATACACGGGCTAAATATTCGCATGCCCTACTTTGAATCACCCTAATATATAACTCTATATATTTGTTGGCTTGATATATTTATGTCATCATCTCCAATGATGACATCATAGTTATATCGTCGGCGGTTTTTCAACATAATAACCAGCATGTGTCTGTGAACTAGGACTAAAGTGAATTTGTCTATATGGTACAATGACGGTAGGTAGGTACGCGTGTGCCATAAAGTAAACTGATTAGGGATGATCTATGGCCATTTTGCCACCGACACCACTCAGCCAATGCCGCCTCCATACAAACACACACACACAAGATCATCTCTTGTTGCCGACGACGTTCAGTCGTGCACATTTTGTGTAATAGTCTAGTCAAAGATTGCAGAATATTCACTTACAAAAGGGACAAAAACGCAAGTGATATAATTTTTACTTTACTACCAAGTAGCCTAGTAAGGAAATTATTGAAATCGGGTAAAATTTATAGTGTTCGCTTTTCAATACCTAGATGTTTACTTTTCAGAGGCCAACAAACGTATTTTCAGCCATTGATTTGTCTGTCTCTCTAGCTAAGATTATCTCGGGGACAAGTGAAACGTTTTTAGGCTTTGTAGGATACCGATACCACTCGCCAGTAACATTGATTGAGCATCCTGCTCGCTCAGTTGCTAGGCAAAATAGAAAAAACAGGATTCGCTCAAAATTATGGTGATTTTAAGAAAACTTGTCTGAAACATTCTGCATAAATTCCTCTACCACCTGCTATAAAGAGTATTTCCGAAAAAGAAAAGAAAACAGGAAACAAGTTATCTTCTGTTTATTCATATTCTGGCTAAACGACCCCCCAATTATATAAAAATTCAACATGACCATTCGTATTTGATTTTTATATTCGCGGGAATTCGGTTGAGGGCGGTAGGGTAGTCCGCTGTGAATGGACGCAACATATATTTTCGGCAAATTCACCGGCATAGTTTACACATATGTAGGGTAGGGTGTCCCAAAATTAGCCTGCCAGACTTCACCAGCGGATTCTGAGTTTAAAAATAATGCAAAAAAATCCAATAAACATCGGTCGAGAAATGTTTGTTAACGGAGTTGCAATCCTTTTAACGTACGCGCCTGAAGATGGTTTTTATTTTTATTCAATATCTTCAATATCTGAAGGTAATGGAGCCAAATTTTAGGAATCTACCAATGTTTTGACTTCCAACATGATGGGTTATTAGCAATTTCAAAATTTTAAATAGGGATGCATCAAACAAGGCTGCTTGGGACAAAAACTAACCTAACTTTTTTGTATGTGGCTTCTTCTAAATTTTGACACAAACTTATAAGAATTTGGAATTTTCTACTACAAACAGATACTATTATAGAACCACAGTAGGATGAACCGTTTCCTAGTAACTTCGATTCAAAAGCTATATATACTACTTGTCTCAAGTGTAACTCAAAGAATTTCAGATCATAGTAGCCATGGAAAAGACAAGTTTCGCGTTGACTTATTTGACATTCATACCTAGTGTTTGTAGTTTCTTTTTAATTTTTTTTTCATGCGTGTGCGTTAAAAGGGCTGCAAGTCTCTTAACGAACATTTTTTTATCTATGTTTATTGTAACTTTTTGCATTTTATTTTTAATCTTAGAATCTGCTGGTGAAGTTTGGCAAGCTTGTATAGCCAATGATTAAATTAATGTCATCAAATATATTTTTTTATTATAGATTTATTATTTTTTAAACTTTTGTTTGAAGCACTTTAACCTAAAAGTGATAAAAATAACAAAAATTCAAAACATGCTACGAGCCCATCGAGATTTTTATTTTTGTCCATTTTTTTCTTAAGCAACCTTTAGATAAAATGTGTAAATTCATCTTGCATATTATCTGGTTAAATGCTATGTTTTTTTGTTAAATTATTCATGAACTAGACTATAATAAGTTTTTATTTTAGTTTCGCATCTGTGCAGTTAAGTGGGCATATCCTCCTCCATCCATATTCCCATTCTCCACCTCCTTCTTCTCCTGCTGCTTGTCGGTGTGTGCAGCTTTAATCTGATAAGGTGTAAGTTATGTCGGAAAAGAGTGAAGCAGAGAAAGAGCAAGTGGGAGCCAGCCAGAGGCTGCCTGCCGCCCAACAAATTTGGCAGGGCTGGATCATAATTTTTAATTAGATAATAATAAAAGAAAACGGTTTTAGGACAAAAATTAAATTATTGTTGGACTGCGTCATTGCAAAAAACTATAATAAATATAGAAGAACTTGACTTAACTACGAACATGATGGAAGAGCATATAAATTGATATTTTGTTGTTATCATTATCGAATGAACTTATCGAGTGACTCAAAAAAAAACATTCATTCAAAGTGTGATATGTACGGGAGCATATCATCGCATGTGTTTACTAAAATCATAAGAAATATAATTGTGCTTTGACAAGTCAGTAAAAATAAAATTCTTTGAGTTAAGCCGAGCTTTCGAGAATGTGTATTCTCTTTTTCAGGGCAAAAGTCGTAAATTTAGAAGAAATTATCTAGAACAGGAAATATTTCATAGCCATCAATGACATTTAATTTATTCATCTTCATCACATACCGAATTGATAAAATTATATTTTTAGATTTCTTTTGGTACAGATCATTTCTGAATCGTTTATGAAGGTTTGTGACGCGTTTTGTTGTGACTTAATATTTAGTTGTTACATTGTTAAATAATTAACACGGATTAGCCAAAACGTCTTGAAAATAGACCTTTCATTCTTTTATTTTTTACTCAATTTATCAGAAATCGTTTGTGAAACACAATTATAATAATGAAATCGTTTGTAAGTGTCTATTGTCTTAGAAAAATCTAAATTGATCTCAATATTTGTATGTTCAGGCAACTAACTATATACCTATCATTGTTAAATCGTAAATAAATATAATTTGTGTATGGTGCGTCACAATACAAAATAATTCTCTTGGTGCTGGTACTTCTGAAGTTGTTGTCAAAAGTCTTATATCTAAGTAACTACAATTACTGCACAACTTCATAGAATTAAGTAAGTCCTAAGAACAACATTTTTTCCTTTTTTATTAACAAGTAATAAAAATAGCGTCTTCCGTCTCAATTTTAATCAAAGTAATGCTAAGCTAGACTATTCCCAAAGAAATACAGAAACCTGAACTAGGATAACGATCAGAACAAATATTTAAAATGTCTATTGGTCCATACAAATGTTTTTGAATTTCAGTTTGGATACCTTATAATATTTGGACATAAATGGAGTCAATTGATAATTTCCGGACTAGTCATCAATACTTAGATTCAGTTCGTTTGGATCATTATGTACTTAATTCTGGCTTTAAACTTTAAACGTACCTAAGAAGAGACATATTGCTGCATATGTAAATTTTCCGTAAATTTTAATTCATTGGTGTATTTGAATATTTTTCACCTAATTGTCTATATGCCGTTTAAGCATTTAATATATCATTTCGACATTTAGAATTGTGTTTAAAATAATTACCATATAGCTTTGAAAATGAATAAGTAGGTTATTCAGCTTAGTTTCCAACGGTTCACTATCAACCAAATCTTCTATATCACTTTTCCCCATTTTACAGTACACAACCAAAATCGTAATGCTTACTAATTACTTTAACACCTCGATATTGATATCTATTTAGGTAAATGTAAACGAAATAACTGACACGACGTATAGCACAAGTAGGAAAAGTGAATTATCGACGATTCGACGCTCAAATCATCTGTTGATCAGGAGGTGACTGGGCCATTCATATTTTTTTTATTGCTTGATCAAATAGTATCCAGGTTTTGTGCTGCTTCAACTTGCATAACAACGCCAGATGATATTAAGCCAATGAAACAATTTCCATGACAAACGAAACACTCAAAAGTGCGAAAGAAATATTTTCAACTTAGGACCGACTTCATTAGTTCGTGCATTGAAAATTCAAAATAAGATTAATTTTACTGCTGCTGGACTTTCGGAAGTTGATGGCGAAAATCTTCTAATTACTCACAACTGCATCACTTCCACAACTAGCACCAACAAAATTAACTTTTTTTTGAATTATTCGGGGCACCAACTAATAAAGTCGGTCCTATTTTTGGTAAAAAAGCATAAAATAATCAATGAAATAAGAAGGGGCTCAAAAAACGTTGAACGTGAGTGACAACTGAGCCGACCATGGCAGAATTAAGGACTAAGTGCCTCTCGACAACTTTAGAAAATTCCCAGCATGGCTGCAAGCTTATGCAGAATCCAGAATTGAATCTATAAGGTACGAGTATCTAGATGGAAGAGAAAAATTTGGAATACTCCGCTTGGCTGAACACTGAGGGTGTCCACCATGGTACAACAGTTTGGACTGAGACATTGTACAAAAATATTTTTTTTAAATAACATTATCTTATGCCAAGTGAAAGTATTTTGTTTTTGTGTGATGCCGGCCCTGTGGTAGTGGTGTTTTAGCTACCAAAAGATGATGACTCGACTCTGCGCCATTCTTCGGCACTAATCGCATTAGAGATGTGTCATGTGTGTGTTTGTCTTCTGTGTGTGTGTATGTGAGTGCCGCCACAGCCACCGCCTTCATAAGGAGCAGCAACTGTCAATTTTCGACCGAAATCAAGAACGCTCTGGCGCCTCTTGAATGCGATCGTCGCGGACCTTTTTATCTAGAGGAGCCTGCTGATAAGACCATACACGAAAAAATGACATGTGATAAATTTGTAGATATCTATTTATATGTAGGTATATGTCTTTCGTCTTTCACTGCATTATAATATACACGTGTACAAATTGTTGAAAAAATAAAAATATGGCAAAAATTTAAAAGTCGACTGTATCACTTTTCTCAGATGTGTAAAGAGAGGTGATAATGTGCATCTGGATATTTTCGGTTTTTTAGGCGTTAACCTCAAGCTCGTGAAATACCTACTAAAAAATATCTATCTAATAAATAAAATCAGTACCTGTATGTGTCAGTAATAACAAAAAAGCAATTTATCTCATTTTTATATGTCTGATCCGGCGAATCTTTGTAAAGGCTAAACCGGCTCCAACAGGATTTTCACTGGCAGCTAGCGTGGACGAAGTCGCGAGTAACAGCTAGTATAAAATAATAAAAACAATACAGTCAAAGAAACCGACAGATAATATTAATCGAAAACGGCTGTTTGCATTTGAACCTTCGTAGGCTAAAGGAAAAACCGGCCAAGTGCGACTCCTACTTGCACACGTAGAGATCCGTGCCATCGTACAAAATGTTCAAGTACTGCGGTTGAAGAGATAGGTACAAGTGTAATGGTCGAGTAAAAACGCCAAATAAATCACGTCTTTTGTATAGCTCTCCACATATTTTTAATTTTATTTAATTTTTATTATTTTTTGCTCTAGCGGCAACAGACATACATACACATTCTGTGATAATTTAAATTGTCTACTTACTGAAGTTACCTCATGAAAGCGCTCGGAAATTCGTGTGGGTAGAAACAAATCAGATATGTCTCTTAACCCTTTGAATGTTTTGAGGTGGAGAGCAACTTTTATTTTGAGAAAAATAAGAATGGACCATCTTGCAGCGGCCTTTTCAAGAACAGCCAAAAACGTTAAACATTTACAATACTTTATATGGAAGAAATATATTAACAAAAATTTCTAAAGAAAATTAGTTTTTTTTCAGTGACGTACCTACTTTGATTTGCAACAGCTACGCTAATTTTCGGGATATGATGTCATCGTTTTTTTTTAAAAATGGATGGATTTTTTCAGGCACGATCACTCATATCTTCACAGAACTGCATACGGCGATCAGGATCGTCTTCATTAAGCTTATGTAGCAAAGAAATTATGTGTGATACTTTTAAGATTTTGCAGCAACTAGGTACAGAAATTCAGAAGTACTTGCGAGTTCCTGAGGTTCAAATTTGGTTCCAATGATATGTGACCTAGGACATCTATCGGATTATGTTCTTTACGTACCTACGATATTCTCACGTTTATGTTTTCTGCTTGCAACCGATCCAGTCTCAGAAAATTTATTATTTTAAGACGTACCGATGCGAAGTATTATTATCAGTATAACGATCATTTTGCACAGTCGTTATTATTGTAAAATAAACTAATTATTTCTACTTTTTCAGCGATTGTATAAACCACTTTCATGAATTGAAATTTAATCACAATTTGAACATTTAATTAAATAAAATTATTATATTTGAATTGATGATTTTATGGACGTAACCCAATAAAAATACAAAAAGTCGTGCGTGGTCGTAATTAGAATCAAAACAGCTTTGAAATAAGGTGTCACTCAACATAGGGTGATATTTAAAATTTAAAAGTACTTTACGCCCCTGCCTAAGGCGTAAGTTCCAAGACACTGAAATTGACGTATCTTGGCAATTTTTACAAAACCTATTCCGTTGCGAAATAGGTTTCAAAAGGGGTCAAGTTTTTAAACAAATTCTTATTTAGTAATTGCTGGGAAGAACCTCTTGCTTAATTATATACTAAATAGAATTATCTATTAACAAAATTATCTCTCGAAGCCTGTTTAAAGATTGTTTTTTTTAATAGAGGGACAATGTTTCAGCAATCGTCTTTCAAAAATTACATTGCTTATCTCATCTATCAACTATATCAAGGAGTCTCAAGTATATTAATAACAGATTATTGACATTTCTGTATTGTATTAATTCGTGTAAATATTGCTGATCCTGCGTAATTTGCAGCTGCTACGAGGTTGTAGGTACACGCCGTTGTTAATTGAAACTCCCTTTTACCGAGAGTGGAAATTGACTTTGAAAGTCAGTGACGTACCACAGAAAACTTCCAATTATGATAAGTGATTTATTCATCTACAATTAAAAGTTGTTGGGTGAAGGGCGAGTTCATTTTACCCTTCTAGGATTTCGTGATTTGAAAAAATTCTAAAACACTATTTAAAGTAATTTCAACTCGTTTAGGATGTGCCTTAACGAGCTGATTTCAAAGAATCCTGACTGCTCGTAGCCAGGGGAAGGTAAACTGCACGGTTTATATTTCTATTATTTTTTTATCACGCGGAATATTTAGAGCAAAAGTTGTAATTACAAAGCATCTATAAATCTGAAATATTTTTGACGACATTTATCTAATAGCCATTTTTTGAGATTTTCTCAAGTTTAGATTGCCCTTATTTGAAATATTTTTTCGATAATGCTCATTAACTAACTCAACTGAGCTATTCACACGATTCATTTTTGAAATAAATACTTTTATAAATGCGCATATTAACAAATTTCCAACCAGTTTTCGATTTTTATTATTTTTTTTTTACAAAAGTTGAAGTTACGAGCCAGAAATACTTTTGATCGCTTTCACTCAATGGCCACACTGTTAGATTTTTTGGTGATTGTCCAGAACAGAAACTCTTACTATTTTCACGATTTCTTTCAAGAAAATGTTACATAACGACTGTAGAATAAGTTTTGACATAGAAACATAGTTCAGTTTGGTGAGCTGTGATAGAAGTATGCTGCTCAAACATAGAGCAGGGGGAAACCATTATATATGAAAATATTGCAAGAAAGCAGTAAAGTGAGTGTTCAGGTGAGCCAGAAGATACCAAAAAAGCACAAGCAGACAACGTCGCCCTAGCAAGTTACGATTCTCATATGTGCATGGTGAATAATAATTTATAAACTTTCTCAATTAATTACGCATCTCCCATGTTCTAAATTAATTTTGCGTACCCAGTTTTATAATGTCAGGAGTGTTTGTTCTGGACAATGACCGATTTTTTTTGAGTCGATAATATAACTATGTATATGCAATCTGATAAGATTATCAATTACATACTTTCGATGCATAATGCAGGATTCTTCTTCATTTGAATTTCGCAGGAACGGTTTAGAATCGCGCGAAATTTTCACACTTATAGAAAGTGCAAAATTTTTGCAAGAATCTTGTGAAGTCTTACAAGTCTTGCAGCAAGACCAAGACCGTCTATGCAAGACCAAGACCCAGGACTAAGAATTCGATGCCAGACCAAGACCAATACCGAAGATGCAAGACCAAGTATCGGTCTAGGTTTTGCTTTGCACGTCACTAGGTATAAACGATCTTACAACTACAACAACAATAAATCCAATAATTATATTTATTCATTCTGAGCCATATATTTAACTTGTTGATTAATTTTAGCAATTATACAATGGTTCGATTTCAATATTAAAATCTATCCCCTCGTGCCAATTTCCAGTGACGCCAATGTTACTTTCTTTCTTAAAGAAAAGCAAATCAAATTATCTCCTCTCAGTCTTCTTATACGATACGTCTTTATCTTACTTTCTCTCTCTCTCTCTTTCTCGGTTCTGTAGCTCCACGTTTCATAACAACTTGTAATTAAGTTTACTTAAGTTATTAGCTTTCTTGTTGCATACTATACAGATTATATCGAAGTTGTTTAGAGATTGCTCGCAGAGATTGGTTCGCGAAAAAGAAATAATAATAAAGAAACATCTTCATCTCTCATCATGATAGTCTCCCCTTTTTCCTTTTAGTAAACAATAACCCCCGGACAAACACTACACTGGCAACGACTCCTCAAAAGAGTAACAACACTACTTTATAATATGATATATGGGTTGGTGAATTATTGGGAGGCACGTTTGCGATTAAAGGGCACTAATCCGCATCTTGAAAAGCAATCTATGGTGAAGAGAAAAATCTTTTACCGTAAGCGTTTGTGAGATTAAAAAATAATCGACTCAGATAAAGCGACAATCATTTTTTTTTGGTATTGGTCGGGTGTTGTGAATTTTTTCCATATAGCCGAGGATGAATCTTATTTGAAAAAAACCAGCAAAAGCAAGAAAATATAAGGGCAAATTTTTAGTTGATACATGTCTTAGATTTTATAATTCTCATACTTTTTTTTAATTACATTTACGTGATCTATGATCAACCTTTGCCAAGGTAACTGAATAGTGACTAGCAGTAGTATGTAGTATCGTCCTGTAATATCAATATCACTTCTTATAACTAAGCAAATATCTCTTGATTAAGATGAAATCTGGGCAACAGATAAAACTGTAAATTGTATAACTATTTGCTAATCATATTTGAAAAAAATAACTTTTGATTCAACCGTTAGATCGGAAATAATACCGATTCTCAAACTTTTAATGAATACTCTATACAATTCAAATTTCGAATTATTTTGTTGCAGATAGCAAAATATGAGTTTTGATTCCATCATGAATAGTTGTCAAAATAAATAATATTAAAAAAAGTTACTATTTTTTTCACTGACGAACCAAACGGAGGGTTTAGGTACCTACCTATACAAATCGACTGTTTGTCGGCATGTTTTTTATGAATGTTCGCGCTTTTTAAATAGTACCTAAACGTGCTCGGATTTTCATGATTCATTGAAAAATCGACAATCAACATGTCGTTCCCCTGAAAAACTTCTCCTAAAAGAGGTGGAGGGGGCCTTTTCTTTCGAAAATCGAAACTTTGCGACGAAAAATTTAAACAAGAGACTATATCCGGCAACGTTTAAATTGAATACAGTTTAAAAAAAAAAACATGAGTTAAAAACATCTGAAATATGTGTATCTCCGATATGTGGTGGAGGTAATTTTTTCGAAAATTGAAAATATGAGACGGTCAAATTAAAGAAAAAATTATGCAGCAACATTTAAATTGGACATTTTTTTAAACGTACGGTTTCCGAGTTACTGAGACTTGGATATGTGAAGGTATTTCCGTGATGTTCTGAGATCTTTGAATAAGTATAACAAGGTACTATCTTCTTTGGTGAACGTTGATGACAAATGTCAAGTATGAAATAAATATTTTTTTACAAAAAATTGAACCGACTTTATTAGTTGGAGCACTGAAAACTAAAAAACAATATTAATTCTATTGGTGCTGGTGCTTTTGAAGTTGGTGCCAAAAGTTTTCAATATACCTAACTCCTAACTACAACTGAACAATTTCAAAATTACCAGTAATACAGATACTAGATTTAATATTAGATATTTTGTATTTTTCAGTGTATCAACTAATAAATTCAGACCAATTTTTGGTAAAAAAATATTTTTTCAATGAACCTCATCCAAATCGGCAAATGTCACACTCACTAATTACAAGTGGAACAGACGAAAATTCAACCAAAGAGCAGACTGTTGAAAATTGCAACAGAAGAAAATGTAGTCCAAAATATTGGCTCATTTGTACTCCGATTTTGATGATTTTTGATTAATTTGAAAAAGGAGACTTAACAGATGGTCCCATATTCATAAAAACCCAAATCCAATATCTCCTTCCCTCCGAAAACTGCCCCCGAAGGGGTTGGAAGTCAAATTTTTTCAGAAATCGAAAATCCGAGATGCCAGAATTAAAGAAACCAAAATATCCGGAAATGTTTAAATTGAACATTTTTTTAAAAGAGCTAATGTTATCGAGTTTCTGTGGTGTTAAAATTTGAAATATGTGTATTTTCGCTATGTGGAAGAGGCAATTTCTTTCGAAAATTGAAAATCTGAGTATGGAAAATCAATAACCAGATTATTTGTAGCAACATTTATATTGTATTTATATTTAACATTTTTTCCATTAAGTTACGGTTTTCGAGTTATACATACATGGATAATGGTGAATGTTCAACGATCCTCGTGACAAATGTAACACTTAAAGGTGTGAAATAAATATTTCTTACAAAAAATGGGATCGACGTCATCAGTTGATGCACTAAAAAGTAAGAAATAATATTAATTCTATTGGTGCTGGTACTTGTGAAGTTGGTACCAAAAGTTTTCAATTTAACTGCAACTATACAACTTCAAAAGTACCAGCACCAATAGAATTAATATTATTTTGTACTTTTCAGTGCACCAACTGATAACGTCGGTCCATTTTTTTGTAAAAAGTATTTTGCTCAAAGATTCTTTGAGGACTACGTTTTATTTGAAAAGTACCTTTGGCATAATTAATTCTCACAGGGCAAAGAAGGAGGTTTTTACAATATCACAATTATGTACGTATTAAGAACTTTGAGACATTCAAGTGATTGCGTTATGAATGCAAAAACTAGTACTTGTCATCACCCCGAATACACTCAAATTATTCGAGTTCGTTTTGACTTCACATATGGATAGAAAGATTGAATACCCCGTGCGACCCCCCAATCTTAATCATCTAGCTAAAGTAGGTACCTATTTGTTATGTGATTCTTGAAACCGTAAAGTTTTTACTAACAGACCAACGAACTTGCAAGAGCTAGCGGAAAAAATAACTCAAAACATTGAGAATATTCCACAATGGACTTAAATATTAAATATTAGTTTATTTTAGTAAATGCACAATATCAGTAAATAAAATCGGCAAAGGGTAGAACTCTTACACGAAGGGTTCCGTACCATTGTGACCGTCGAACGGATAGGTAGACTCAATATTTCTTGTTATAGTGAAAATAGAAATATTCATTCAGTGAAAATTTCAAGTGAACCTTTATTACGGTTTATGAGACACAGCCCACTTACAGGCGGACAGATGGGCTCATTTTTTGCTATTATAGCGAAAATAGAAAAACACATTTCATAAAAATTCCAGCCCGTCAAGTATGAAAACCGGTGCGCACGATTACAAAGGGAATTTGCTAGAAAATCATCAGTTTTGCTAATATTCTGCTTGTTATAAGGAAGAAAAATAAAATGAAATCTTGTATCTACATATTTTGCCGCAATAAATGAATATCTAAGGGAGGTTGATCGAAAACGTGGTCATTGAGGGTTTCAAAAAAAAGTAGTAAAATAGTAGAATTTGAAAAATATTGCAAAGCCATATTGGATAAATACACTGCCCTATATTGTCTTTCTAAAGTCTTTCCACCACTTTTGCCAAGGCCTGACGTATGAACTTATAAAGCAGATTTTAACTAGGTACATCAGCGGAAGGACAAATCAAACCACCACTATTTTTCACTAATATGATGGAAAGTGCAGCATGCATTCCCGCGTATGATGTTCATACTTCGCAGGTTGCCTATACGCCTATACGCCAGGTGGCTTACAGCCGCGCTTTGCACTTCAAACCAATGCTCCCTCCATACCTTCTATCCTCCTTGGTTTTTTGGTATAGATAGAGCTACCAGGTTTGGGGGGATAACTGCTCCATGCCCGTGCGTATTTCCAGTGACCGAACCCATAATTGTTCTTTGCATAAATGTATGTATATGGGTATTTATAGGTATGAAAATGAATAGGCTAAATATCCCGTATGGGGCCTGAGAAATCGCTAACTTCTTTATCATATAATTTGGAATAAAAATGTCGAAGCACTGTGAAGATATCTCGATTTATTTATATCTTTAAAAATGCTTTTTAGCAAATGGTTCCATTATCAAATGCATCAAGAATAACTGGTTAATTTGGTTAATATATCCACACAACATAATACAATAATGACATTAAATCATACATAATATGATATGCCTATTCAAAAACCATCAGTAGGAAACTAACCTCAAAATTTGTACCTCTGCTATATAAATTGACATTAATCCATAATGCGTTTGGACAATCTTCTTCCCAATCGGCTTAAGACGCCGAAAGTAAAGCTCCGCTCGAAAAAAAAATCCCTAGGATTATCAAATGGTACACAGATTGTCGCTGAAATCAACCCCCACACCCATCTCTGCAACCCCAGCCCTCCCAAATGCATGTAACAATGTGGTCGTTGTAGGAAGGCCAGGCTGAGAGAGAGAGAGAGAGCCTGTGTTCTTCCCTATATAACTTAAGCCAATTTTAAAATTCCGCCCCCGAAAACATTATCGGTTCAGTATTACAGGGGGGCGAATTGAGAGGGGCGGGGGTGTCTGGAGCAGCAAAGCAACACTAATGTTCGAATCGCTTTTAAGTTCACTTCACTTTTTTAAGTTATTTATAACTTGAGGTTCGGAGGAGGGGGTAGTGAAAGCTGGGGGTAATTATATCGATGACAAATTTGGGAAGAAATATGACATGATGGCACTTTATTTTGGATCTGAAGTGTGATCAATAATAATCAATCAACCATTATCTTGGTAGATAATATCTATTCTACTACTTCAACGATCGTTTACTAAAATAACAGAAAACTCTTGTCTTTGATCAGTTTTGAATAGTGAAAAGAAATTCTAAATTTGGTTGACCGATTGTAGATTCTTATGGAAATTAACTAGATTTCCTTCGAAATTATCGAGATACATTTTACATACGAACATGAAGAGCTATGTCAAAATTTTCGGAAAATGAGACAATGTAATAAAATCTAAATAAGAAGTTTTGTTCTATGGAAAACTTAATCGAGATAATTGGTTCGATCAGCATTATATGATGTATAACCTATATAAAGTGCAACCTTAATACATATAACGACATCCTCGATTTAACAAATTCTTTGTAATCCCCTTGAATTGTCCATAAGAGTCAATGTAAAAATACCTTTACATTACGAACATTTTCGGGATCAACCTCTTTATAACGAATTTTGAAGTATCAAAAAAGTGTAAATACCTCTACCTACCAATAATATATGACCCTTAATTTCATAGTATGTGGCGACAGGTTCCGACACACTTTTTTCGTAAAACAATCATAGTTGTTTAATATAACAAGTTAAAATCATATGTGTTACAAATACATGAAATTCAAAAAAATATATCCAATAATTACAAAGGAATACTCTTTAACCGAAGAATCTCAACTGTGTTCAAGCTTAAATTTAATAAATCATGGTCGAATTTCAACCCCTAGAAAATCTCGTTAAAATTAATTTAACAGATTCTTAAAATAACTGGTTATTCAACAAATAATATTGTATAATTATCTAGGAATAACCGTTAAACCAAAATAAATAAACAGACAGAATATGTGACAGTTCATTTCAGCATAACTTTTTTCTTTTTATTAAAGGTGCAGATGCACCATGAGATAAGGATAAAGGGTCATATGAAGTCAAGTCTTATTAATTCCTTAGAGCCAGTTTCAAGTACAGTACATCTGCAGCAGTTTATCTTTTTTTAGGTGCGTTTAAGCCAAGCCAATAATTAAGTACATACAACGATCCAAATGAACTGAAACTGGGAAATGATAAAATCTGGAAATTATCAATTAAATTCAACTATGTCCAGACATCGATAAGTTTTTTGGCTGTAAAATCCAAACAGTACACAATAATAGCTTGACATTTTGGTATACAAAATAAATTAGCTTGAAATTTTGGTATGTACCATTTCTTAGGCTCAAACATCGGCAAAACAGTTTTTTTATATAGATAAATGTTGTCAATAGACTTAAAATTCACCATATGCCATTAAGAGTATCACCATTCTATATGAATCACCCTGTATATGCACCATATGTACCAGACTATGATCATAATATTTTCGGATAAATTTCGCACACGGCCTGTACTTCTACACCAATCAATTATCCTCTCTCTTTCTATATATATATATACCTACTCGATAGAATGCAATCCTCGAGATTCGATGCCCATTTGGCAGACTAATGTATATCATTATGCAAAAATCTCACAGCCATAAGTATGCGCAGTGGTTGAAAGTATCGAATAAGAGTGGAATGAAAAAAGCATCAGAAGCAGCAGCTTCCCCGAAGGGTTCTCGCGCATACACCCACAATAATATATCGAAAGGCGATGAAACCAACAATAATCACAGAGTGAAGTACATGATTGCGGCGCTGGGTATTGAGGAGAAATGTGTGCAAGTGTGCCAGACCATTAGCATCACGAAGGGCAATGGAAAATGGAGAAGAATAAAGAGATTGAAAGAGTTTCAGTTCCCTGTGTCGACTTCACCATTTTACTTTCCTACGCTACTATAGTAGCTGTATAAGGAAAGTATTGTAATCGTGTGAAATTTTCGGTATCGAGATTTTTACAAATGTTGAAGTTTCAGAGTCTAATAAACATATTTTCATCCATTGGTCTGTCTGTCTGTCTGTCTGTCTGTGACAGCATTATCTCGGTAACGGATTGGTGTATTTTGTTGCTTTCTTTTTTATTTTGTTTGGTACCAATATCACTCGCCGGTGGCACTGAATGAGAATCCTGTATACACTGGATGTTGAGCTATAGCCAAAACGTGATTTGCTCAAGACTATAGCGCGAAAACAGCTCTAACGATTTTGATTAAACTTGCCTAAAGTATTCTTCTAAGAGCCCTTTATCACTCACATATAGCGCCATCTCTGAGAAAAAGCACAAAAAAAAGTTATGCTTGAATAAAATTCCGTATTTTCCACATGTTTCTTCAGATTCTAGCTAAACTTTTCATCTTGAGAAAAAATGTAACATGACCATTGTTGTTTGTCTTGACATGCTGAAAAAAATGGATGGTAGCACGATTTGATAAGAGATTTTTACTTTACTACCGCTATTATCGTCGCTATGTGAGGAGAGTATTGTAATAGTGTAAAATTTTTCATTCACTGGAATTTGCCTGCGAGCGGTAGGAAAGTCGTGTGAGTGGACAAACCAGATTTTTTCTGATACAGATGAATATAAATATTAAAAAGAAAAAAATTTGACCGATTATACTGGGTGCCGTTAAATTCCTCGAATGCAATTGCTTGAAAATTGTATTCCTCGTATGTTCCTTTGGTCGAAAAGAAAATTCCTAGAATACAAAAAATTATCTATAAATAATTGTTATCATTAAAAATATTGTATATTTAGCTATATTATTTGTGTGACAATTGTTGAACTTTTTATGACAATTGTGATGAGGTACTAGGATTTCCTACTAGATGACAAGAGAAATCCTGTTCAGCTTTTCCTTTATCCGATCTTTTTTATGCAATCAATCAACAATCTTAAACTTAAAATTTATGTAGCGTTCTTCCATAGAAAATTTTGAATTGTTAACTATTCCGAAAACTACAAATTTTCGTAATAGACATTCTAATACAAAGTTACCGTTATTTATATATTTATTTATTTATTTATTTTATCATATAGGAAAAAAATATAATTATGTATTGGCCTACATACGCAATTTTTCATATAAACCTTGGAATATTTAAGACACGTTTGAACTTAGTAATATAACATTATTCATAAAATGTGTTTGGAATTAACCGAGAATTCTAAAAATGTAATATACAGGACGTTCTATTCGAAATAATGAAGTTGGCCTACAAAAACCGGAAGTGCGACATTCATGGAGGCATATATTCATTTACACGATAAGAACATTTATTCATCATCAGACACTTGATTGTCTTTTTGAAAATATCGAAGGAATCTATTGGTACTTCTACCACTACTACCATCAATATATGTTGTTCCTCCCGGAGGGACACCACGTGTATAATAAGTTGGAATACCTAATATATACCTCATTTTATGATAACACTGTGTAATAATAATTCAATCCTATTTTCATGATCATAAATGCAAGAGCAATCGTGAAAAAGAGTGTGAGACAAGAAAGCTATACGACCACACCGAACTATTTATTATATTCTGTACTCTTTGACTACAGGGTTACATTTACGAGAAACCGGATCCCAGGCCCAGAAAGAAGGAGGATAAAGACAATAGCTTCTAATGCATCGCCTTCGTTTTGTGCGGCTTGGTGTGCCCACCACAAAAAGACAACGTCGTCGATTTCTTGACGTTCAATGGCAGAACAAACAAAATTTGTGTAAACAACCGCGTGTATAAGGGAGAAGAAGAAGGGGACTGTTGTCGTCGTTCTATATCCAGTCATATTTTATATCGGTTTTTCAGAACACTGGGAAATACAAGGAAATTCTCACGACTTTTTTCAAGACTTCATCAAATGATGCAATGAAAAATAAATTTCAATACTCATTTTACTTTAGTAGATGGAGGTACGAAAACATAGTCATAAAAAGTCTTGAGTATGGAACCCTTCTACCTCGGAGCCCTACTCGCACGTAGAACCGGTTCGAACAACGACCATCCATCAAGAGAGAACAGCATGAGAATGTCTCCTACATATGTCTTAGAGATTTTCCGGAATGGAACCTTCCACCTTTAAATCTTAGTCACACTGGCAGACTCTCTCAAAATAGTCCAGTACCATAATACACACAAAATAGCGAAAAATCCACAAAAATTCAGCCATAGAGCTCAGAGATATTTCTTTGGGTATTACAGGTATAGAACCCTTCACCTAGGAGGGCCAGTTACACTTCCAGCCACTACCAGATCATTCCAATAAATTCTACAAACATACATGGTAAAAAGACTATGAAAATCCAGCCATAGAGTTCAGAAATATACAACTTTCAAGTACGGAACCCAACACATAGAGTCCTGCGGGCAATAGAAGGTAGCCTATAATCTTTCCCAAGGGCTAGTCTATCTCTGTACCAAATTTCAACAAAATTTCAGTGGTTTAGGCGTGAAAGCGTAACAAACCAACTTACTTTCGCATTTATAATATTAATTAGGATGTTCTTTAATATATATCTAGTTTTGAATTTAAATTTCAGGCAGAAATTTTGGATATATACTTCAGGCAACTCTTTGAATCCAATATAAAGCCAAGAGTTGTGTTTATATGTGAGTGTGTGTTTGTGTCTATTTGTGCTCCCAGTTTGTATGTAGATTGCAGAAGATTAAAGTGCCCTCGAACCAAAGGGCGAGGCAAACAATTTGGAATATTATTTGAATCTGAGGATGGCTCTACAGTTCGCATGACCCGTTATAGTAGTGAGTGAGAGAGAATTACTCTCAAAAATTTATATACAGGGTCCTGCTTTTCGGCCTCGGTGATATTTACTAAAAACAAAAAAAAACATCGGTTTAAAAAGTTGATAAAAATATAAATTGTACTCAATTGAAGAAGGTCTAATGTTAGATTGACATGATTACTCACAGAAGTTATTTCTTGGCAAACTAAAAAAAAAATCAAACTACATTATTTTTCGCATTCGCATTTCCTTAACGCATTGAAAGTTATAGGTATGCAGAAGACTTGTTTTCCCTACAATTCAATCAAATCGCCATTTTGATAACTGGAAGCAAGAGTGCCTTCCAATTTAATAATATCTTTATTTATTGAACTATTAACAATTCCATTTAACCTTGAGTAAAGTAACAGCTTTAAAAATTGTTAGCTTAATAGTTAATCAAATTCTTCTTGCTCAATCTGCGTATTTGGAAAATGTCAGACGAGTATTGTCTTGACGAGACGAAATTATGAAGAGCATTATCCAAAACGATATCATCCAGACAGACGGAACCTGCAAAATATTTTTTTTTAATTTGACATTTGTAGAAATTTTTCAGGTTCCAATGTCTGGATGACATCGTTAAGGATTATTCTCTGTTTAAACTCGACCTGCCTCGAAAGTGTTTTGTTGACATTTTTCTTGATGAATGTTTTTTTTTTCTAAGAGCTCTTTACGTTTTTGGACATAGACTGTTTAAATAATTACTAGTAATAAGCTAACAATTTTTGAAACTTTTACTTTGCCGAAATGCGATTAGAATGTGACAGTTCAATAAATACTAATGTTACTAAATTAAATGCCACCAGTTTTATCCATGAAACTTTGAATAAGTACGTTCGCAATTGTAACTGGGTTGTAAAAGGAAACATTTTTGGGATAAAATATGATGGGGATCCAATATTTAAAATATGAAAGAAATGTGCTTGGAAATTTGCCCCTAATTTGAGCAGTTTATGAATAATTATTTATATCTTACTTGGTTAACCTATTAGAGCCCCTTCAATGAATATCATGTATGGTATTCAATTTTTATATGTTTCAATAACTAGCAGTGCAAGCCGGTTTCAATAAAATTTCAAGACCCTTCAGGTAACCATAAGAGGTACCAAAATAGGCAACAAAATGTATGGGATGTAATTAATACAAAATGCTGTCACATAATATCGTTTGGAACATATTGCCTAATCCAAAATAATTTCCCGAAATGGGCCTTGAAGATGAAATTTTTAAAATAAACACATTCATAACACAACAACTGAGCTATATAAAAAGGAGGTGGAGATGCAGGACCCTGTATAAAAGCTGGAGAGATAAATAGATGGATGGATGAAGAGTGCTGAAATTGAAAAGCTGCGAGCGCAGGGCCTCCTCATGCCTGCCTGCTTTTGCCCGTGTACTTTCAACAGGCAGCATTTTCGATGGAGCAACGACCAAATGGAAAATACGGCGTACATAAATAAATATTAAGGTCTTCTTTGATTTGCTATATTGCAAAAGAAAGAATCTACATGAACATAATATTAACTTTTGAAGTCATAACTACGTTCACGCACACTGATTGTAGCTAATTATAACCGGTGAAACGTTCGATTGTCAAAGTGACAAATAGTGACAAAAAACATTACGACGGAAAGTTATTTACCAAGGGTTGAAAATAAACATTGAAAGCAAACTGGTGTCCGAACTATCGAGTGATTTATTCAAATAAACCCCCCACTTCGTTTAGTTCCGATACACTATTGTAGTATGGATATACTGAATCTGGAATATATTAGCACTAATTATGACAGTCTTCAATGTCATTTAAGAAATTAAGTTCTTTTATAGTAAATAAGTTAATTTTTATTTAAAAAAATAATAAATATTCATGGAGGCAAGTTAAATACACAGAAAAAAGTCCACCAATCATTTGATATTGAATCTCCGATCTTTATTTACCCCTTGTATACAAATCCATGTTGGGCAGCTATCTTCATGCCATTATCTGAAGCGTGTAATCATTGTATAAGATTTTGATCTGTTATATCGATGAACATTAGGTATACAACAGCAATATGTGCACGACGTACAGTAATATATTCATTAAAATGTCATTTACACAATCACGGAAATGTTCACTATACAATATATGTGTCTATATTTATTTATTCTTCACCCTCAATAAACTCATCCCCAAAACACACACACATTAGGGCTTCATTTTGAAGTAATAATGTTATCTACTCGAAAATTTCTCTATATTGAGGTACACTCAATGACATCTAAAAAAAAACAGGATTTTGTAGGAACAATTATGAGATAAGTATAAACAGATAAATAAACAAGTCAAACTCCGATATCTGTTTCATTAGATATTATATTTTCTCATATTTATTATTTTCAGATTTTTTTTATTAAAAAAAAAACAGTTCATCTTCAGTCGATAAACTACACTACATCGAGTTTTGTTTTGCCTTTGATTCGATGACCAGTGTCCATCCGAGGGACGGTGGTGACGATGAGTTCCTTAGCAATACTACCTAATTGTGGTACGAAAATACAAAACAATGAACAAATTCATAAAAAGTCTTGTGTACGGAACCATTCCACCTCGCACGTAGAGGTAGTCCGAACACTAACCCAAATCCATCCACAGATATGACCCAAAAGAGAACAGTATGAGAATCTCTCCTACATATGTCTTAGGGATTTTCCGGTCCCAGTCAGTCGCACTGACAGACTCTCACGAAACAGTGCAGTGAAATACTACACACAAATATAGCGATAAATCTACGAAAATTCAGATTTAGATCTCAGAGATAATTCTTTGGGTATTACTGCTAAGGAACCCTCGATCTAGGGGGCCCAGTCACACTTACAACCACTACCAAATCATTCTAATGACATTCTGCATACATACGTGGTAAAAAGATCATCAAATACAAAAAATATAATAATAGATATACAATAGACTTTTAGGTACAGAGCTCACCACATAGAGTCCCATGGGCACTGAAAATATGACAGTACTTTTACTTGAGGTATGATAAACACAAAAATAAAAAAATAATATTGTAACGTTGATATGTAGTCATGTACTTACGGTTGTTATTCGTTTATTAGTTATTTATTCTACTACCTTTTTTACAATAGTTGTTGCTTGTAAATTTCATTATATAGTTCTAGAATTATAGTAGATTTATTCTCGATCCTTCCAGAAACTATATGTGATGTATAGTTTGTCACATTATTGTCAGTTTGACAAGCCTCTAGAACATTATTATGTGCGTCTAGATAATCATAGAACATTCTCGATGAATGTCATGTCAAGATTCAGATATATAAAGCCGTGTCGATCACGGGTCAGAGTCAGTCTTATAAAGTCAATTGATAACAGTCAGACTGTGGATCAGATGTTCAGTCGGTAAAGACAGAGACAGTTTAGGTTGTCAAGGTGACAAGTAGTGATAGTTGTACTACTACAGAAGGTCGTGTACAGAGTGTTGAAAATAAACCATTGGAAGCAATCTGCGAACTTAAGAGTATTACGCAAGTGAACTCACCCCACAACGTTTAGCACAGGGTTAAACATCACAATATTAATTCTATTGGTACTGTTACTTTTGAAGTTGGGCAGTTGCAGTTAGATTGATAACTTTTGGCACCAACTTCACAAGTACCAGCACCAATAGAATTAATATTCTTTTGTACTTTTCAGTGCACCAACTGATAACGTCACTAATACCAAAGAAGATAGTACGTATCCTATTATCCACGTATTTAGTTTATTTCACGAATGATAGCGTCTATCTTGAAAACATGAGAAACTGATCAATTCAACTGTTGGGAGTAAATCAGTGGCGTACAGGTTTTGAGATAAAATATGGTATTTAAATTTTTTATACGCTACTATGAATTCCATATGAATCAAAAATCATCAAAATCAGAGTGCGTTTACCATAAACAAAGCGCACACAGACCGAAAAAAAAGCATACAGTCGAATTCTATACCTCCTCCGTTTAGGTTCGTCGGTCAAAAATAAGTTGGTAAAGCGTAGGTATACCATCGACAATTGGTCTAACTTTACGAGGAACGTTGGTTTAATTACAACCATAAATCAACTAATTTCTGCACTAGTGTAATTAGATGAGAATTTATAATCTAGGTTGTAGACATCAGATAGACAGTGCCCAAAAATGTTACATTAACATTCCTTCACCCAGTTTTGAATCATTCCATTGCAAAAGTGTTTTCCTCAAAAATAAAATATGAATGTTTGAAATTCGAGAATAATATTTTTTCAATGTACTCCAGACCAATTACTAACAACTATAATTCCCCCAGTGTTCTCTGTGTGAACTAATTTGGCAATAAGTTGACGATAACAAGGACCGAGCAACGTCAAAGCAATAATATGTACCTATATAATATGTGTATACTGTATGTACGCTCTGCTTGTAGTGTGAATGATTGAAACTAAAACAAACGGAATAAATTAATCTGTGAGAGTTTACATAAATATACATACATGTGCGATCGGGCGGACAGAGGACTTACGTTGATTAAAAAATAATAAAAAGGGAAGTGCGAACGACTCCTGTTGTAAGGGGGAGTGAACGCCACAATCCAGGGTTGGCTTTATAGTCGCGATTTGACTGAGAATAGCTTTTCCATAGATAGATAAAATATTTGTGGGGTGGATGTGTACAATCAGACAACTGTCCTAACGTTCTCAAGCTACCCCCAAAGGGGGTGGAGGGGGCAGTATTTTTCGAAAGTCGAAAATTTGAGACGACAAAATTTTAAAAAAAGACTATATTCGGCAACATTTAAACAAAATCATTTCTGAGTTACATCAGTTGTTAGTTCTGAAATATGTGTGTTTCCGTTGTAGTGGGGACAATTATTCTAGAATATTGAAAATTCGAGACGGTCCAATTAAAGAAGATATTATGTGTAGCAATATTTCAACAGGACGTTTTTCAAAAAATGTATGTTTTCCCAGTTACAGCAGTGGGGGATTTTGATAACTAATGTGTAAAAAATTGTAACGACATCATTAGTTAGTGCACTGAAAACTACAAAATAATATAAATTCGATTGGTTCTGATACTTTCGAAGTTGATGCCAAAAGTTTTCAATTCAACTACAACTCCACAACTTCAAAATTCCAAGTCTTTCAGCTATAGCCCAGGAACCCAATCTGTTTCAACGGCGAGCGGTATCTATACCTACTGGAGAAAACAAGACTTTTTTTTTTTCGGAAAAGAATGGATAGATTTCGTTGCACTTTCCTTACATTGCTACTATGGGTAACGGTAGAGATGTAGAAATGAGAGGTTGATGTCTCGAGGAAGGAGGTAAAAGGGACGACAGATATTTTTTGTCACAGAACTTCCTCGCTTGAAATAAAAATGACGAGACCGAACGTTAGATATGTGAGAACTCAATCAACCAAGTCCTATCCTGGCTCTCGTAAGCAGCAATAATTCCTTTTGGGGTCGCTATGCACACTGCACTTATGCGACATTTATGTAATGTGTCTCTCTCACATTTTCCCCACATTTATTCTATCTCTTTTTTCTGAATGTCCGCAGCCATAGAGCGTGGTGATATGTGAGTCGCTTCAAATCTGAAAAGCATTATTATTCTTCAGTCGTTGTTGATTGACCAAACGTCAGTTCAATTATTTTTATTATTGATAAATCATCATAACCACGTCGCGTCGTCGGCTAGTTCAAATTGCAGCTTATTTCTTATTTATTATCAGTCGGGACTCAGCTGAATTGCCAAGGATGGGATCAAATCAAATATGTTCGTTGGATTTTTTGTATCAGTAAATATCAGTAAAAAGACCCAAGGAAATATTTTGGGTAGAATGAAGGAAGCCCCTAAAATTGATATATTGAAATATTATTTCGTGAATTCAACTGCACAGCACAGTGCAACAATAATTAGAGGATGTTTTTAGATGTTTATATAGAACTAGATTTTACCCGCTACTTCGTGCGCGTTGAAAACTGCATTCAATTTCATGCGGTACTTTTTGCGTGACGCATGGACAGACAGACAAACGAGGTAAAATGGAACCTATACTTTTATTTAGCCCTCTAGCAACACACCAGTGAAATCTGCATTCAATTCTTCCGTGTAACAGTTTTAGCGTGATGTGTGTACAAATATACAGAAAGACAGACAGACGCGGTAAAATGGTTCGTATATTTTAACTAAGACCTCTAGCAATACATTGGTGGAAACTGCATTCAATTGAATGTAGTAGTTTTTGTGTGATGAGTCTACAAACATACAGAAAGACAGACGCGCTAAGATGGAGCCTATATTTTAAGTTAGACCTCTAGTAATACATCGGTGAAAACTGCATTCAATTCCATGCAGTAATTTTTGCGTGATGCTCGTACAAATATAAAGTGAGACAGACAAAAATTCTGAAAACTGTTGTTTTGGCTTCTGTTGCTCTAATAAAGACCCCCATCTTAGTTTTTTTTTAATATCTATAATGTAGATACAGATATCAGCCTCTTACATTTTTATTACCTGTATAGATTTGCCTTGAAAATTTGAAACCAGCATATGGACCCAAATTTTTCAAACAAGAGACCTGAATTTAGTGTGAGATCCTACAAAACCCTTACCAGAACTTCAAAGATACTCATCTAAATATTAGTGCAAGAATCTACGGTTGTTTGCAAAAACAGCAAAGGTACAGAAAGTAGGAAATAAAACAAAAATTATTTGAAAAACAACTGGGGTATAACGACCGTTCTGAAGAATTATTCAATCGTGAAAGTTGGGTGCTATGAAACACCATATAAATACAATGCGATTCAAACGCATCGAAATTATGCTGTGTAACATACTTAATGGTCCATGGCCAAGACTTAATATCGAAAACCGGAAGGCTAACTCTTTATACAAGAAAAGTCAAATGAACTTGTTATCATAGGTAAATGATAAATAATGAATTAATTTTAATATTAATATTAGATTATGCAGGGTGTCCCAAAATAAGCCTGCAAAACTTCACCAGCGGATTCTAAGTTAAAAAGTTGGTAAAAGCCTTTACCTATGACTTCCCTCGATAAACCACCCCACTTCGAGATGGAAACAACCTCGTCGCTTCTACCGTTCTTATATTGATACTTAATATATTGGACACCCTGTATATATGATTAACGAAAACATTGCGTCGCCGGTAGTCCTTCAATATGCATACCAAAATTCGTTGTCCTAGGTCAAGCCGTTATTGAGCTACAACGCCAACAGACTACAGACAGATTACAGACAGGCAGACCGACGGACTTGAGATACCATGATTTTCGTGATCTAGGAACCCCAAAACGTAAATATCAGAAAAAATCTCGAGGTCGATTTTTTAAGTGAATACAATACTTCCCTAATTGAGCTAAGTAAAAATAATGCAAAAAGTTCCAATAAACATAGGTCGTCAACTGTTCGTTAAGGAAGCAGCAGTCCTTTTAAGGTACGCGCCTCAAGAAAACGAAAAAACCACAAACACAACATTTATCACCAACTGTCAAATAAGTCAACGCGAAACATATCCTTGGCTATTATGATATCAAATTCTTTGATTTACACTTGAGACAAGTAATTTTCAAAAAGTAGATTGGTAATATGTAGCTGCCATAATAACAAAAAATTAAAATGAAGTAAAATTAAAAATCAAAGGGTGTCCTTATAAAACAAACTATTATTCTTTTATACGATGGTTCGGAACAGTTCGTGTGGGCGTTCGACTCGCACTTTGCCAGTTTGTTTTTTAACCACTGTATGTCCTGGATCTCAGTATTTTTTTTATTTTCCTACCGCTACTCGAAGTACCTACTTGGGTCAAAAACGTAACATTTTTTGGTAGATATCCGACTTTCAATACATATTTAGTATGTGTAAAGATAAATTAATTTATGGTTCCAGAAGTTGATCGGAAGATTTTCATAATCGGTGGAATTTGCTTGGAAGCGGTAGGAAAGACGCATGATTGGACACACCAGATATTTTTTTGTGTGTAATTGTCTGTGATATAATTTTCAAACCTAATTATTCAGTATTGATAGATACTCTCATATATATTTAACAAAGTCGAAAATATTTGATATTAAACGTTGTATACTATTAAAATCACGTTCAAACATTGAATGAAAGAAAAACTTTAAGAAATCACTCTTCTAATTAAAATACCCTAAAGTCTATAAAGCAAATGGATCCATGCTTCTTTTCATTACATTTTAATTTTTGCCAATTATAGACATTTCCTTTTATATACGGTGGCGTGCTATTCGAAACAGAAAGAAGATCTTTTCCCTCTCCATCAAGAGGAGTATTTATTCAATGTTTACAGAAACGAAATTTCAGTAGAGAATTATTTTCGACTCCAAGACTGAAAACGAATAAAATCGTCAAAGAGGAAGTAGTACAAAGTTCCTCTTCTTATGTAAACTAATTATTACAGCGGCAACGACTTTGATATCGCGTTTATGTAATTTTATTAGGAAAGAAAAACCATAATGTCATGAAGGAAGAATATGAAATTTTCTATTGTACAATTTGAAATGCGAGAAAGACGACGCTCTCTCTCCTTCACTATATTCTTGGGATTATAATTCTAAATTTAAGAAATACCCAATTGAAAAATACTGTGATGTACTTTGTAAAATATTCATATAACTGCTACTCACAGCACTCATTCGAATTAATTAGCTAACAGAAAGTCCATCACTGAAACATATACAGGGTGTTTCATAATATATGCGCAGGACTTGAAGATGTGATAGCTCGTCCAAAAATATGCAAAAAGTTCTTATTAACTTACCCTCTAAAATGCACCATTTTCGAGATACAGGGTGTTGAAATCGAAAAAAAAGTTGTTCCTTGTGAATATCTTCGGAACCGTTTATAGTACAGAAAACAGCTTTTGTAAGCATTTTCCACTCATAATAAGCTATGTTTCGATTAAAAAAAATTTTTGTTTAGTCATAATTGGTGAAGATTTTGAAATAAACCGTAAACTTTATCCCGGACAGTTAGAATCTGATCGTCAAGAATGCTTAGTGCTCATTTATAATGGACGTAAGGCGTAAGATATGCGTAAGAGATAAAGTTGAAGACTGGAAAATAAGTGGGATCGTTCACAATAAGCGAACGTAACACTTATGTGTTACGGTAGACCGCAAGATCTTACGGCCTAACGTTAAGCGGACATAAGTGCTCATTTATAATGGACGTAAGGCGTAAGATATGCGTAATGCATAAAGTTGAACACTGGAAAATAAGTGGGATCGTTCACAATTAGCGAACGTTACACTTATGTGTTACGGTAGACCGTAAGATCTTACGGCCGAACGTTAAGCGGACATAGTTGGACAATGTTCAACTTTACGTGCGGCTTATGGGAAATTTAGGAACATTTTTAGGAGATTTGGATTTCTTGGGTTGAATTAATCGTCGGTTGGTAAGTATCGGTTCGCATTCTTGTATATTTAAAGAATCATTCTTCATCATGAAGTTTTAGTTCTTGTATTAAACGTCGGTATTCACCTTCCCTTTCTTGATCCTTGTTTACTGGACGCACACTCCATCGCCTATGTTTTTTTACACAATATCTTCCTTGTACTCTACGCATTGCTAATAACAAAACCCATAACTGCATTACCAGAGAAAATGCCCAGATGAACTACAGCCGTCAAATTATTTCACGCATGCCTAGCAACTAAGTTTTTACGTTCATTATAAACTCTTCAACTCTTCAAATTCTGTGATTAGATCAAAAGAAAAAGGTTCTTTCCAACCCCCGCGTAATCGAAGTTGCGGGTACACCTAATTATTGAGTACAAGAATAACATATTAACTATTAACTGGGAGGTCGGTACCCTAAAAAACGAAAAAAGCAACAAAATAGATGCATACCCACTTTAATCTTGAAAACGACAGAGTATTTGGTAAAAATATGTATTTTGGTAAATGGAAATAAATCCAAAACGTAAAGATTCCTCTCTCTCTTTTACCATCAGCTGACCAACGATGTAGTCACGGGCACTCAGACAATGTGACGTGGAATTTCGTTTTTTGTTTTTTTTGAATTTGACTTTATTTTATTATGTATAATGGGATAATTCAATTTTTCGTTTTCAAGTATTAATTTTAATTTTTGCATTGGTTTGGGATCGTTTTTCTAGTTTTTCCTTTTCCTTAAAAATTTTAATATTTTCATCTCCATAACTTTGAACATTTTTGATTGAAAATGAAATTGCACAATCTCGAAACATGTCTCAATAATTAACATTTAAGAATAAACTGTGGAGAAGACTTTGTGTTTCTTTAAATCTTACGTAAAGATTTGTTGGAAACTGGATACCGAAAACTCGATAACAAGACTTTCCTTACTTCGGGTACCGCTAGAAATAAAAAAATGCAAATAGGTATTACAATCGAATCCTGCAGCTTCTCAAATTCTCAAGTTTATCAAGTCGGTCGAAGATATCAAGTATCTTGAAACTGGCCATACTATATGATCCCTTCGCCATACTTGATTGTCTTAGGAAATATGAAACAGCAGGTGGTACCGGTCTGATAAATGATTATCGTGGTTGTTTCTTGTTCATTTTAAGCAAACAAAATATTGGATGATTATCAAGGTAACGACTATAATGTTATCATGCCAAAAAATCTCTGGCTTTTACAATATATACCTATTTATCCACAGCAGATACGTCATCGCCAGGCCGAAGCACTCCAGACTTTTCCCGCAGATGATGATGATGTCCCGCGTTGTTTGCACAAAGGGCTGGCAGAGCCCTAACGTAGCAGCAGTATACTTGGGACGCGACATGTGTATACACACACATACCATAATATAGCGAAAAGGACCTTTCTCTATAGGGCTACTTAGGGCGACACAATGGGGCACCCCCAAGGGCGTTTTGCAGTTACATCTTCATTATCTCATGATGGCTCTCTCTTTGCTTATTATTCGCCCACAAATGTACTAAGGTACCTACCTAGTGTAGCTGTCTAATTTTGGCAGCATAGCAAGTGCATTAGAGAATAATAGTAGGTATATAAGGTAGGTTGGAAGTGTTATGTCGGATAATATATATATATATATGTGTGTGTGTATGTACCTACTTTTCACACGTAGACGAATATAATTAATGTATATTCACATATGCAACAGTTCCCGCAATAATTTATGTCATTATGTTGGTAGCGGACAAAGAATGAAGAAAAACAAACGAAAAATACGATGAATAAAGCAAATGGAACAAGCATGTATTTGTCGTTAAATGGATATATTTTTATATAGGGTTTAATTGCACTCCAGATATTTTTCTCCCATTTAGGGTCAAAAGTAACGTGTTACATATAATATGTTTTATGTTGTCAAATAAAAAGATATTTGATGCTTACTATTTCCAAGCACCATATATTATTCGCCAACGATTTTCTAATAATGCCTCCACAACACGATGGCGCAAAAAGATAACCATCCTTATTATTTCAGTAGGCACTTATCATCTTTAATGTTCAAACAATATATTGGTGGAAATTTATTATAATGTCTTCATTGTAATTTAGAGGTCTAGTATTTTAAGGTTATACAACCGGCTGCGCACGATGCTTTTCTATTCGAATCTATATACTCACACGCGCACACACACAATATATCGTGTATAATAGAAAGAGGTAGAGAGAAATAGAGATCCGGCAAGAGAAAGTCGGATGGAGAGAGCGTAACGCTTTTTAATTACCTGACTATTTCTGATAGTTAGCTCCTACCGCAAACTGGATTACGAAAAACTTGTGTCTTAAGCATTACTTTATAATTAAAATAGTTATAGAGTTAGGTGATTATTAAAGTCTGCCCAACAAGAGCTACAACTTTGAAAACCTGTAACTGTCATGTTTGGTAAAAGTCGAAATTGAGTCAGTTCATGGTACGTTCCATGCGTTATACGGTTCATTCACTATACATACTGTAACGGGGATTTATATTAAAACAGGGATCGATTTATTTTCACTTATTTATTTACACCAATAACTACTGGACTATAATCACATTTATATTCACACTTATTTCTCGTACTGTATACTTCTTACTGTCTGTCTGATCTATGAGCTATATCCGATTGTGATCTATGACTGGCTATCTATCACTGACTGAACTATGTATATGCCTTCAGCCTTATATAAATCTAACCTAAAAAGCTCTAGATGGTTCCAGTGTTTGTTTTCGTTGTTTCTGGAGGTTATTTCTCAATATATGGCCTCGAGAATAGACCAGGACTTATTCTCGTTGCCTTCTGATGTCTCCCGTGTTTTCCGGAATTTGCATTGTGTGTGTATAGTTCATTTGTGAGTGTAGTTTATTATTCGGGTAAGTTTTCACGTTACAATACATCGTCAAGTAAAAGTAAACTGTTTCAGTAGATAATCTAACAACACCCACCCCAACATGCCTTCAAAATGTAGTGAACCTGGAGAAGAGTGGGCAGGATAACCAAAGAGGACCAATTCCGTGTCAGATCCAAGAACTAGACCCCAATTTTTTTACCTCGGCATTTGAATCTGGTAACTGTTAAAGATGCAATAGCAAAGTAAACCATTCGCTGACTCAGCTTTGGAGCAGTGGAGCAAAATTTTTGAATTTAGAGAATGCTATTATTTCACAGAATAATCGTACTAAAGGGATTTGTAAACGCTTCAAAAAATTTCCAATATTAAAAAAAAAATAACTGGTAAGCATTCTTACTCTTCCCTCTCTCTCTTACTTTTTAGTCCATTTGAATATAAAATAATTTTATAAATATCAAAATACCCGACTGAATTCTAGGATGAGTTTGAAAAGAAAATTCAGAACTTCCTTTATACAATGTTGCATAACATTTACCAGAGATGTGTTGGAATCTGGAGGGAAAATATGAATTAATCTATAATTTTGTGTTTCTATTAGTAATAATCATTTTTAAATAATTGAAAATAATTTATCAAACTAAAACATTGATTTTCAGAATAAAGTCATCAACATAATGCGTGATTTGAATGATTAGTGGGAGATCTTTATTGAATAAATATATGTGCAAGCGTAGCCAGGATCACCCCCTAACAACATAAGCATCGTGGAATCCCAAAGGCCATAACCCTCCATATATCATTATGCAGGTCCGTAACATCTTTTTTTAATGAGAATAATTGCAATGATAATGCACAATCTAATTCATTTAATTTGCTTTCAGCTCTCAAGTATATATTATTTTAATTTTATAATAAACACGCAGTCAAATGCCCTATCTTCAATAAAACCTAGGTAAGGTAATGTTAATATATATTTTTAATTTCTATTGGTAGTGATGATCCCTAAGCTGATTCTATGAAAATCAAATCTGAAGTAACGGTCAGAGCACAGAATCTTTTTGTGGATAAATTACCCGAACATATTAAAATACTAAAACTACGCTAATGTGATTCTTCGAAACACACGAAACAACCAATAGGGATTCGAATACTCATTTGCTTCTTTCGAAAATCTAACTTTGTTAGCGGATATATCAGTTTATCATCATTGGGCATTTTCATAAAACATGAAACAAATATTTATTTGAAAAAAAATGCACGTGAACCGAATTAAAAATATTTATTTCTTACTACTTACGTATGTATATTTTATTTGGATATTTTAAAAAATAATTGGGCAACACGGTAATTTCCTCGAAGTAAAATTGTCTAATTTTTTTGAGAGGTGAGTTTCAAAAAATTGCATTTTCTATTCTAAATTAAACCCTAGATATCAGAACTCTCTCTAAAATAAGGTGTTTAGTGAGGTAGACCGGCTTTATTAGTTGGTGCATTGAAAAATACAAAATAATATTAATTCTATTAATACTGGTAATTTTGAAGCTGTGCAGTTGTGATTAGATCGAAGACTTTTGGCACCAACTTCAAAAGTACCAGCATCATTAGAGGTAGTATTCTAATAAAGTCGGTCCAATTTTTCGCAAAAAAAAAATATTTCACAGTTTTTAGTGTAACATTATTCATCAAAACCATTCAGCGTTCACCAAAGAAGATAATACGTTGCTTATACGTATTCAGAGATTTCAAAATATCCCGGAAATAGATATATATCAGACTTTACCACTGCTTTAACTGGGAAATCGTAATTTTCTTTGAAAAGAGTCCAATTTAAATGTTGCTACATAGATCCTCTTCTTTACTTTGGCCGTCTCATATTTAAAATTTTCGAAAAAAATTGCCCCCGCCACATAGCGGAGACACACATATTTCAGACTTTACTCTGCTGTAACAATGTCCAATTTAAACGTTTCCCCCTCCACCCCCTTTAGGAGAAGTTTTTGAAGGGAAGGGCATGTTGAATTTCGATTTTTTTCCAGTGATCCTCTACTAAATGAAAAAAGAATCTTGAAAATCGGAGAACATTTACTATTTAAAAGGCGCGAACCACCATAAAAAAATGCAGACAAACAGTCGAATTGTATACCTCCTCCGTTTGGTTCTTCAGTCAAAAAGATAATACCGAGCTCTGAAAACAATATTGCTTTTCACTCTTGAAAAATTCAAATTGATTCAGATTATCATTTTCCCTAATTGAATGGAATTAATATTTTTCAATTATTGTCAATGTGGTCACAGTACAAAAATGGTTTACCTTGAACATAACAATTAAAACCGAGAAATTACTCTGTATTAATATGCTACCTTTCCAATGATGTAGTAGATACCAAATATGTAACTACTATTAATTCCAACTGAAGATGAGAAATCTTATTCTAAATCCAACCCTGTTTCAATCCCCAATGGCAGTAGCACGCCTCGGTGGTCCACCAGATTTACTCTCCGACATATGGGTTACTTACTTTCACTTACTTTAAAACGCATGCATCAAATTTAAATACTATACGCATATTTTATTATCGGGTTTACTTTTAAATCCAACATGCATAATAATATACAGTAGGTACCTACTACTTTTTCGCTCCCTTCGACTAAATGCAAACCCTTTCCAATCCAATGCCATTCAATAATACTATGCAGAATATAACATATAAAGGTACCTACTACTAAAGCTTTGGAAATATCTAAATATCCCTATTAGATTTTCAACCTACAATTATTATGGTACATAAATCATATAAGGTGTTTGTAATGTGTTAGTTCCACCCTTAATTTGAATAATAAAATATAATGAATGTAGTCCCAGTATGTTTCATTGATATTATGTCATCTGTACAGGTTCATTTGTGTGGCACATTTTTATTATGCTTAAGTTATGTACATTTTTGTTATTATATCGGCAAGAAGTATTTAAAACTAAATCTTTTATAAATTTAGGCAAAAATGCCACCAAAACCAATTTAAGGCTGTTTTGATTAAGAAGAGAACAATCACAGAACTCACTTATTAAAAATGATGAAAGAATCAGGAATATCGGTGAATGTTTACATAATGTAATTGTTAAAATCTAGGACCGACTTTCTTCTGCCAAGTAAAACCCTCTTCACTAGGGCCTTTCTAAATCTGCACCAAGTTCAAATATATTTATGAATATTATTAAATAGTTTTTATTACTTTCGGTTCTTGTATCATGGACTCCGCAGCGATTTCTCAGGCCCCATACGGTCTAGAGACTTGAAATTTCGAATTCGTACTTAGATCGCAGACATCTTGCCGCCTGTTAAGCTCCAAGTGTGATCCAATATTGGTAATTATAATTATCTCATTCAATCTCATACAACCAAGATCATTATTTTGTCGACATGGAACGACAATGGGATCCGTCACTGGAATTACGCACGAGCATGGAGCGTATATTTACGTCTCGTTCTCTGGTATATAGGTACTTTCTGGAAGATCGTCTATGGTTATGTCGCAATTGTCAGACGTCAGACGTTATTGTTAATTTAAAGTTTAATTTTGTGTTGTGGTAGACAAACAGTAATTTGTTATGGAATTGCTGTTGCTGGCAAACACATATACATAAGTATATGTAAGTATAACATTATCAGCTCTTCTCTTTCGAATAAAAGAAGAATCATCAAAATCAGAGCACGTTTAGTATGCAAAACGCACTATCATCCATACCTTCACAATAGGAGTAAGCAAACATTCGAATTGTAAGCCTTCGTCATTTCTGTGAAGTCAAAACAGAAATAACTATAATCATTTATCTCCGAGTAAAATATAATGAAATAAAGAAAACAAACAAATATCAAGAATCAAATTATTACCATCTATGTACCAAAATTACATACACGTCGACTTATCCGAAAAAAACCTTACAATAAGAAAACCATTACATAAAACATTACATAAAACAAAATCTTATCAGATATGCGTTATAGCCTACTGCTTAACAGTGCAAGCATGATGCCCAATCTGTGCCACCGGCGAGCAGTATCGATAACCTACAATACAAATAAATCATTTTTACAAAAAATTGGACCGATATTATTTGTTGGTACACTGAAAAATACAAAGGAATATTAATTCTATTGGTGCTGTTACTTTGGAAGTTGTGCATTTGCAGTTAGACTGATAACTTTAACTTTTGACACCAACTTCACAAGTACCAGCACCAATAGAATTATTAATATTATTTTGTATTTTTCAGTGCACCAACTAATAAGTCGGCCCAATTTTCTGTAAAAAAAATATTTATTTCACACTTTTGAGTGTAACATTAGTCACTAAAATCGTTGAACGTTAGATTTTACCATTTTACCACCGCTGTAACTCGAAAACCCTAACTCTAAGAAAAAAATGTTTATTATAAGTATATGTTGCTACAAATAATCTGGTCTTTAATTTGTTATTCTCAGATTTTCAATTTTCAAAAGAAATTGCTTCTTCCACATAGCAAAAATACCTGGGAACATACACATATTTTAAATTTTAACATCGCTGAAACTCGGAAACCGTAGCACTTTTGAAAAAATATTCAATTCGAACGTTTCCGGATATTTTCTTATCTTTAATTCTGCCACCTCAGATTTTCGATTCTCGAGAATAATTGCCACCTCGGGGTTGTTTTTTAAAGGCGATTTCGGATTTGGGACCATTTCTCAAGTATCCTCTTTTAAATGAATCAAAATCAGAGTACGTTTATTATATAAAACGCGCGCACGAACCAAAAAAAAAGAGCTGACAGTCCAATTGTATACCTCCTCCGTTTGGGTTCGTCGGTCAAAAAGAGAGCAGCAAAATCTGTCCCTACGTACGCAGGGACCATTAACAGGTAAAGCAGGGTAAGGGATTAAGGATTGTTATTGTGCCCCCATTAACACATCTAATATTTTTCTTATTGTGAAATATTCAGATGTCTGTTTCACTTGAAGTTCCGCTTGATATAGGAAAAAAAGACAGTTAAGCTTGCCGAAAGATCAAAGATTACAAGAACTTAACAAGTGAAATATTCCTTTATATATCAATGGAACTAACTGATGGAGGACACGCCTCGTCTATGATCTGATTTTGCTGATTATCTAGATAATAATTATATTGAAGTCAAATTGTGAATCTCCTCCAGAAATTCGGTATTCTGCTTCTGCATCAACAACGACAAACGCTTTTGAGTAATTTTATTCTCATTTTAACAATAGCTAGGTACTACAGATCGTATTATTAAATTTATATTCACGAAGTTTTCTTACAGACAGACAGACCGTTAGCGCTGTGATCACTCATACAGATGCACCACATTGATTAGCTATGCAGAATTTTATGTACTGCCACTACTTCATTCGGATCATTAAATCAAATTCCAAAGTCTCGATACCCATTGATGATAAAATTAACGATATACAAAACATACTCTCGTTTACTTTTCCGGAAAACAATGCCTACTTCATGGAAACAATAAAATCATTGGTAGAGTTTTGAAGTGCTTTGACAGTAACTTGAAACGCTTCAATTTGAGTTGTGTCACTTTTCAGAAAGATCACACACACACACATAGGTACCCCGAAAACCAAATGCACGCAGCATGCACATGTTATTTTCTCTTCTCGATAACCAAAATAGGAAACTTGACCGTATGGCCACAAAAAGAGCAAGCCCCTGTATATTCATCCCCTATACATATATATGCCTATCTACTATTTGTATCCAAACGAGGGTTGGAACTGACATGTGCAAACAATCATATACTCGTTGATTATTTTACATTGACACTAAATATATTATATAGTAGGCGGAATAGAATTACAGTATGCTGATGATGCACTTGCCCTTTTTTTATTTTAGTTGTAATGAAACGCAAGATTATGGTCAAAAAGAACGAGGTAAGAAAATCCGTTAAACCAGATAAATTAACGATCGTATATCCTAAATCTAAATACACCATTGTTTCTCAAGAAACAGTTTAACGTAAACTTTCTTAACTTAGGTAAGTAGTAAGTACCCTTGTCTAGTTTCATTTTTTAGCACTTTGTAAACTTAACTTTTTTTGTAGTAAAATTCTGCTTCATAGAAGGGTTCCCTTGTGTTGAAATGAAAGACTACTTTAGAAGCTTGTGATTTTGATGAAAAAATTATGCCCAAATATAATTTCATATTCTGTTTTCTTGTACCTATATTCGGGCTGAATTGATAACCAAACTGACTAATAGACACAATCACTGAATTACCTTTACGATGACGTAATACATATATTTAAACCGTTATAGTCAGCTTTTTTACTGACATCCCAAACAGAGGAAGTATATAATTCGGCTGTGAGCTTTTTTATATATTTTTAAGGTTCGTTTGCGCGGTTTGCATAGTAAACATTCAACCACCCAAAAAACTGCCCGCAAAAAAGAGGTAAAGCATTTTTATCAAGCGGCAAAATTAGAAGAGATCTTATTCGGCAATATTTTTCAAAACGTGTTACAGTAATAGTAAGACTTGAAATTTGAGCGTTACCTTTATATTTGACAATCTCAATTACAATAAAATAATTTTTCAATTTTGATGACTAATGATACACTAAAAAATCAGAAATATTTTTTTATATAAAAACTAGGACCGATTTTATTAGCTGGTGCTCTGAAAAATACAAAATAATATTAATTCTACTGGTGCTGGTACTTTTGAAGTTGGATGGTTTTTACACTTTTTTTTGTTGAAATAAAGAAATCAGAAGGTTGCGAATATGAAACTTAATCTTCTTGTGTAGTTCTTGTCAATATTTCATTTAATATTTATGAATTTATAATACATACTGTAAAGTAGTATGTACCATCCTATCAGTTGAACATATTTATACTTCCATACAATAATTAATTACAATTTCATATCAAACTATTTATTAATGGGACATCAATGTCAATATAATTTGCTCATCTCCCACACTACTAACTATATCTGATCCCCACATCTACACAATATCGTGGCTGGGTCCCGCTGAGCCTACCTACATACAGTGCGTCCCAGATTTAAGGCATAAATTCCTGTGTGTTCCTCGGTAAAGTGTCCGATTCCATAAATTATTATTTTATTGATCGACGAACCCCGAACGGAGGAGGTATACAATTCGACTGACTGCTTTTTTTCTGTTTGTTCGCCCGTTATATATAGTAAACGTACTCCGAATTTGATGATTTTTGATTCATTTGAAAGAGGAGATTTAAGAAATGGTCCCATATTCGTAAAAACTCAAACCGAAATCTCCTTTCCTCCGAAAACCTTCCCCGAAGGGGGTGGAGGTGGCAAATTTTCTACAAAATTGAAAATTCGAGATACCAGAATTAAAGATAGGACACTATTCAGAAACGTTTAAATTGAACAATTTTTCAAAAGAGTTACGGTTTTCGAGCTACATCTATTTTAAAATCTCACATATGGGTATTTTTGCTATGTAGAAGGGTCAATTTCTTTCGAAAACTGAAAATCTTTTGATACCACATGAAAGACAATTGTACCTATTTGTAGCAACATTTATAATGAACATTTTCTCCTAAGAGTTACGGTTTTCGAGGTAAGCGACGGTAGAATGGTTGCATCTAATATATTTGAGCGTATTTCCGCAGCAATGTTCTGAGATCTCCACATAATAACAAGGACAAGCAAAGTACGTGGGTAATAGGATATTAGTCGTGAACGTTCAACGATTTTTGTGACCAATGTTACATTCAGATGTGTGAAATAAATATTTTTTCACAAAAAACTGGATCGACGTTATTAGTTGGTGCACTGAAAAATACGAAATAATATTATTTCTATTGGTGCTGGTACTTCTGAAGTTAGTGCCAAAAGTTCTAAATCTAACTGCAACTGCACAACTTCAAAAGTAACAGCACCAATAGAATTAATATTATTTCTTATTTTTCAGTGCACCAACTAATAACGTCGGTCCAGTTTTTTGTAAAAAATATTTTTATGTGAACTTTTTGTTGAAAAATTTTAGTATAAAAAATAAAGTAACGACTAACAACTTATTATTTTCTCAAACGTAAAAACATAACTATTTCTGCGGATTTATTTGTAAATTGAGCAAAAAAATCAATTTTGTGTATATCTTCTTTTTCTTAATTCTGGTATTTCTGAGTGTTGATTTGTGTGTTCATCAAAATGGTAAAGTAATTTCATTTCAAATAATATGTTTGTAGTTTTTTTTTACTAAACAGGTGTTTTCATTTGAACAAATGAAGTTGATGGTCATAACTTTGTTTTTGGCCCACCCTGTGGAATGTACCATAGTAAAAACCTTTTTTATAAGAAGTAAGACCGAATTGATTAGTTGGTAGGTACCTACACTGGAAAATACAAAATAATATTAATCCCACTGGTGCTAATACTTTTTGAATTGTGATACATAGAAAGAAAATTCGCAGATCTCAAAACATCGCGTCAATACACATAGTTCAAACTTTCCCATTGCTGAAACTCGGACACCCTACATTTTTTCTTAAACATCAAATTTTAATGTTGTTGGATATGATCTCCTTTTTAATTTGGCCGTCTCAAATTTGCGATTTTCAAAAAAAAGCCCCATCCACATAGCGAAATCACACACATTCCAGACTTTATCATTGCTTTTATTCAGAAACCATAATCTTTTTTTTTGAAAAATTTCAAATTTAAATGTTGTTGGTGGAAATGGTATTTTCTTTAATTTTGCTGTCTCAAATTTTCGAATTTCGAAAAAGTGGGGGCAGTTTTTTTGGAAGGTGGATTTTAAATTTGTTTAACACGAGACCATTTCTCAATTCACTTCTTTCAAATAAAAGAGAATAATCCAAATCGGATTACGTTTACTGTGTGGAGCGCGCGTACGAACAAAAAGAAAAGTACAAAATCAAAATGTAAGTATACCTACTCCGTCAAAAATATAATGGTACAAAAAACCTTTTGAAATTAATTTAGACATGACCCCTTGAACGCACTGTATATGGAGCAGAAAAGCGCGCGCGCGGCTTCCGTGTCCCCTAAGGGCAGCACAGCCAGCACACAGGTCGACAGATGGGCAAAACATGGATAGGATATAGATAGATAGATGGATGATGGGCAGATAAGGGCGCGAGCTCTCTTGTCTGTCCGTCTGTTCCAATGCCGATGTCCCATCATGTGATGATGATCATCTGACACGGCTACTTAATATTTGATTCTCTTTTATCGTACGCGCGCGATACCTAATATATAATCCGGGTGGCAGGTCCTTTTTCCTTATCCATGTTATAATATTATGCTGCTATTCCGCGGTGACCTTATTAATCCGTCAATACACTGAATCTATGGAACGTAGAGGTATATGTATACAGGGCGTAGGGCATGTGTTGTCTATGTGCAAGTTTCACAGGGCCAGAGAATTAGACGATACTTAAAATATCATAATAGGGAGTTATTGGAAATATATTTTTACGTCAGGCACTATTAAGGTGTTGCCTTATTTGAATAAGGTATTTACCTTATTTCTCGAAAATCTTGGAACGCACTCTTTAAACTGACAGTTTGTCTGCATAAGCAGGAGCAACAGCTAAACTAAAACTTTTGTCTGCGTCTTTGCTTTGTTGTTTAAAAGTTATTTGCCTAATTTTAACACAAACAAACCAGATATTTGAAGGTTGTAATGAAATCATGTTTTAGGTGAGGTTAGATTCGTTAAATAAGAGACATAAGGAAACGTTAAATACTTACCGTAACTACTCGTAAATAATGGAAGGCAGTATCTTATTATGGTTCCCTTATTATTTTTCAATGCACATACTTAGCTGTCATTTTACCTTATAGCGTTTCCGATAATTCCCTAATATGTACTAATTCAAAATATCAGTAGTTAACATTGAATTTGAACTTATAAAATGGAAAAACATATTCAAGATATTCCTAGCTTGTAAAAGAGCTTATTATTTTCCCTTTAAAGCGCTGAAATCGATGAAAATAAAAAGTTTCAGTATGGCACGACAAATCCTTGATACTTTGAACAAAGGAAATAATTTTTAAAATTTTAAACCATAGAATTAATGTGTGAACAAGTAGATGTTTTAAAACTAACACATTTTTGTATACCAGCTTCTTTACAATATCGCATGCATAGTTTCGTTGAAGTTGAAAGTTTTATGTTACCGATAATTTTCCCAATGCCTTTAAACAACAATTTTGACGGAGTTTTTGACATGGAACAAAATATAAACCTTTAATTACATTCAATTATTTAGCTCCACTGATTGCTACTCGTTGTTAATGACGCTAGTACAGCGTGAAATTGTGCAAAATATTGTGCATTAGCTGACCAGCTGGTGATAACGCAAATACTTCAAGTGATAAGTTTCTTTGCAAATAGCGAGCAGTTGCAATCGCATTGCGGTCGCGTTGCAATTGTTGTTCTTTATTTTGACATAATCAGTCTAAAACCTTATAGCAGTTGTATCCAACCCAAATAAATGTACAAAAACCGATAATACTTATAATTAATATGAAAACATTTTTTGATTAGGAGATTATGCCAGGAATCCTCAAATTGAAACTGAAGTTTAATTAAAAAAAACCTAGATATTCTTCAAAATATATCATTTTTGACCGACGAACCAAATGGACGGAGGATCATACAATTGGATACTTGACTAATTTTTTGAACAATTTTTATTTTGTAGGTAAATTTTACGAGTCTGTTTTGAAAATAATATATATATATATATATATATATATATATATATATATATATATATATATATATATATATATATATATTCTTGTTGATGGTTTTTGAGCCAGCTGTATTTATTTTATTGTGTTGGATTTCTTGGGGATACGACTCGAAATGAATTGGAAAAATGTGAAATTGTTATGAAACAATTATGTCTTTATTTAATGTAATAATTGGAAAAATATATATACGTTTCGACCATAAACTTTGTGGTCTTTTTCAATATGTTTATATTATTCAACTAAATTATATATTATATAATAAATTCCTTAAAAATAGAAACTAAAAAATGGTCATTCTTTGACATAAGGATTCGAAAAACCATGGTTTCCACAAAATAATCAAAACTAAAATATCATTCTTAATAAAAAACTTCTTCTTTGATTGTCAGTTACATTGTTAATTAAATTTTTATTGTTTTTATATCCATTGTGCTGAGGTTTCTCTCGAGATTAATATTATTAGTTAGTGTCCCACGGTATTAAAGAAAGGAAGAATAGAGCAGAGAACACTATCTGACCAGAGAGAAGATACAATATATTGTATGTTCTCTCTGAGGAGAATTTGTTCATCGACTTGATTACTACGTCACTATCTTGGTCGATTTTGATAGGTGTTCGCAGTCACGTGATAATGGGTTTGAAATAATTACAAGTATGTATTTAAATTGATTTTTACGACGTTCAAATTTTCCTTCCTTTCAAAAACATTCCTAAAAGGGGGTAATTTTTTCTCGAAAATCGAAAATTTGAAACGGCAATAATAAAGAAGGGATCATATCCAGCCACGATTAAATTGCACATTTTTTCCGAGTGAAAGCACTGGTAAAGTCTGAAATACCTGTCTACGCTAAGTGATGGCGGCAATTTTTCTTGTAAAATTGAAAACATGAGACGATAAATTATAGAAGCGACAAGGTATATGTAGCAACATTTTTCAAAAGAAACTACGGTTACCGAATTACAGCAATGGTAAAGTCTGAAGTATATGTATTTCCGCGATCAATGAGTAGATATAAGCAACTTCTTTGGTGAATAATGAATGATTTCGATTACTAATGTTACACTCAAAATTGTGAAATATATATTTTTTATATATAAAGAAAATTAGACCGACTTTATTAGTTGGTGTTCTGAAAAATACAAAATAACATTAATGCTATTGGTTCTAGTACTTTTCAAGTGCAAAAGGTTTTCAATCTAACTAAAACTGCACAACTTCAAAATTACCAGTTCCAATAGAATCAATATTATTTTGTATTTTTCAGTGCACCGACTAATTAAGTCGGTCCAATTATTGGTAAAAAGTGTTTATCAAAAGAGATATTTCCTACCCTTTAATGTAGATTTTAGATATTTAGTAGGTAGGTAACTCCTGACAAAGTCACTGAAACTGAAACTTTTTCCATTTGCAAAAGAGGTAATAACAGAAATATCTGAATATTTTTTTAAATCGTCCTAAGAATTTTTTCTATTTGGGAACGCCTTTAAATGTATGACAGTCATACCTACGCTAAATGACCACGCGGTACAAAAAACTGAACACCATGTATATTCGATCTAAATGTACCCTATATTATATTTCTACTATACATTTTTTGATCTGTTTTAGAGTGTTATGTTCCACCCCAGATTCCCCTCTGGCTATTCCATTCTGCCATAGTATTCTCGTACTCGTACTTCTGTATATATATATATATATATATATATATATATATATATATATATATATATATATATATATATATATATATATATATATATATATGTGTGTGTACTTTAATATACCGTATGAATTTCAATCGTATTTATATTCAATTATTATGATAGTAACGGGGCGGACGTGGTGTTATTATGATTTAATCATCGGATTAAAGGGTGATTTGGGAGTGAGAGAAAGAAATAGAAGATGCATTATTCTATAATTCAATAGATACAAATAATATAATAAATTTATAGAGCTACAGCAGCATGTTATCAAACAGTCTTCCCGCTTTCATATGGATTAGTTTAATAAAAAGATTATTTCTTGATTGGAAATAATGGAATATTGACCTCTGTCATTTTTTAAATATAATTTGAAATTAGGAACGTTTGGAGTTTGCATGTTTAACAGAAAAAATAATTTAAGCTCTTTCATCAGGTGTAACAAAGGGACTAATCATTTATGTATTTTTTTCATTGGACAAAATATTCTACCAATTGTGTAAATATTCATAGAATTTATTTTAATCTAACCCAACATAGTATTTTGACATTATCTTTTTTGAGAAGTTTATTAACTATTCCTACATAAACTATAGTTTTATAATGTCATGAAACAATTATTGTATCTTGGGTTTATTAAACTCAATTTGATTAGGAGTTGTCAATAGTAACAAAAGCTAATGTTATTTCTTTTTTCTCTTTCCCAATGAGTTTTACTGGCCTATTTATTAATGAAACAAGAGTGAATCAATCGACTATTTTTTCTCGAAAGCACGTAACATTTGCTTATTTTCAAAGTGCCTCCATTAGCTTCTCCAACCTTTACAATTTTATATTCAGTGATGCAGGTACAGACCGTTGCCTTAACATGTACAATAATAATACTCGATTATTCAGACTAATTGTTGTCGTAAGTTATCAGGACAATCTAAAATCCGTATAATTGAATATATGAAGAGAACCGATTTTTCTTATATTAACTCTGGAATAGTAACATACTTCTCTTGCCTATAGTTATCTTCTGTTTAGGTATCTTGTTAAATAACTACCTTTCTGGGTGTTTATTCAATCAACCGGAACCAATAGAGCTCGTTCAAATCAACAAAAATATTTTTGACAAAAAATTGGACCAAATTTATTAGTTGTTGCACTTAAAAATACAAAATGATATTAATTCTATTGGTGCTGGTACTTTTGGAGGTGGTTCCTACAACAACGAACGAAGGCACAACTTCAAAATTACTTACACCAATATAATCAATATTATTTCTTATTTTTCAGTGCAACAACTAATAAAGTCGGTACAAATTTTTTTTCACATTTTTAGTGTAACATGATATATGAATATTTTGAACGTTCACTAATACCAAAGAAGGTAGTAGGTACTTATCCTATTACCCATGTATAGACTTAGCTCGTACTTGTTATTTATTATTCAGAGATCTCAAAATATCGCGGCGCAGATATACTTTACTGCTGTAACTCGAGAACCGTAACTCTTTTGGAAAAATGTTCAATTTAAATGTTGCTACTTATAATCTCTTCGTTAGTTGGGCCGTCTTATGTTTTCAATTTCAGAAAAAAATGCCCTTCCGCTTTGCGGAAATACGCATATCACATATTTCAAACTTTACCATTGCTGAAACACGAAAGCCGTAACTCTTTTGAAAAACTGTTCAATTTTAATGTATCCGGATATGGTCCAATTTTTATAAGATTTTCGATTTTCGCGAAAAATGGCCCCCTTCACCCTCTTCGGGGCGGTTTTTGAAAGAATGGAGATTTCGGATTTAAGTTTTTCTAAATCTGGGACCATTACTCAACTCTCCTCTTTCAAATAAAACACAAATCGTCTAAATCGGAGTACGTTTACTATGCAAAATGCGCGAACAGCCATAAAAAAACAAACATACAACCGAATTGTATACCTTTTTGCGCTGAAACAGACAATAAACAAACCAGTGTGCATATTTTTTACATCTCGGTTGTGTATGTACTCCAGTATGTGATTACTTCCGAATCTGTTCTGCTCACTTTCCATGTACCTACCTAATATTTATTCAATGGTGCATGGTGCACAAAATCTATTCTTTAAAGAGCACAGGATTGAAGTGGAGATAAAAGTGAAAATTTGTTGGAACGAACAACTCAAATGGTCGAATCGGAGATTGATACTAATGACAATATTTCTAGGTACCTACTAGTGGAAATAGAATGATCAGCTTGCTAAGTCAAAAAGACAAATAGTTGTTCTTATCGGAGGCAATCTATGCTTTGTCCATTAAAGGGACGAATTACATAATATAATACCTGAATATGCGTTTATTTATTTTATTTCAAAGCATAATTATAATGTGACTTAACATAAAAAAATACCTACCTTATTGCTATGTAAGGAGTTTATGTTGTTGCGTGCTGTTTTTATCATGATACACATACAAATTTTACGATACCTGTAGGATGATTGATCGCCAAAAAAAGTACAGACTTTTTATATTAATTCCATAAAAGCGCTTTTATTTTTAGTTTGGTATAAGCTTCATGATAACAGAGTGCCATTTTTTATTGAATGAAATCAATTAGTCAGTTCCTATAATACTAAATCACTCAATACTAATAGACAACATTATACTCCTTCGGCCCAGATATTCATTTAGATTTTGTATTTAACACATTTATGTTGAGTCAGACAACTTTTTTATTTGCAAAAATTCTGTAGTCATCCTTCAAGAGCTTCCCCTTGACTTCAGGGCTTCGGATAACATCTATGCCCCGAAAAATTTGCCCGACAATGCTGTCAAAAATAATACCTATTATTATTTTGTCAACCAATTCTCAAAAGATGAGCATGGTGGTATTAGACAAATATGACGTTACAACTCAGTAACATTGCAAAGTTATAACGTCATAGTTATTTAGTACCGCCAAACTCATCTTGACAAATTTTTCGAGCCATAGAAGCTGTCCGATGTCCAAGTGAAGTGAAGGGAAAAGTCTTGAAGGAAAACGCCCCCTCATAATTTTCAAAAATAAAAATTTGACCTAATCCACATAATAAAGTAATATACGAAGTCTCAAAAGAGCGGATTTTGATGGATAATTTTAAGTCTGGGCCCAGTAATGAAAAACACAATTTCAGGATTTCAAATATAGCAAATAAACAATGTTCTACCTTGGATAAACAAGAGAAATTATCACTTATAAACTCCCTAGAGCTTGAATAATTTCCTAAAATTTGTTCGAAGTGCAATTTAAAAAAAAATCGTAACTGAGAAAAAAATACGAATAATTTTGCGGGAGATTCGGTACAAAAATTTCCTACCAAAAATTATTTTTAAAAACAAATACAATTTTTGACAGTTTATAAATAAATATTTGTCAAAAATAATCTACGCTGGTTAATCTGGCATCTGCACGTGAAAGCTGTCAAGCCAGGGAAATTATCACTTATCAAGTGTTTTTGGTCAGTCACTTTAAACGTCAATTTCGTTATAGTTGTGGTTAACTTTGTGGTTAATAACCATAACTTTCTTTGCAAATCACACAGTTTTTGTGTCAATGTCAAAATAAGCACTCTATATAAAGATACCGCTAATCCTCCATAATTAACCACGTCCGTTATGCTTAATAAACATAACGGCGTGACAGGTCGCTACTGCGCCGACTCCGTATAACGATAACCAATATTTCAGTGACAAATGTGATGACCAAAAACACTATTTTCACGTCCGAAACATTTTTGGGAAAATTCAGGTTGTCGTTATAGCAACCTGTCAAAATCACGGCATGTGACTGGCTTGAAACAACAGGAATAAAATTTTCACAATTATTTTAATTAATTGAAATGAAAAGCAAATCCACTTACCTGACAATATCATGAATTCTATTCGGAGGTACCGTTTTGGGTGCATTTTCTAGAACGGTTGCCAATAATTGAAGAAGAGCCGTACTCAGTGGTTCGGAGGGAAGACAATCTTCATTCTCTTCCAAATTCTGCAACAAATAAAATTTTCTCTCAGATACCTATACCTAGTAGTTTTATATGACACACCAAGTATATTTAAGCTCTTCTTGAAGTACCTATCAAAAGCCGTTTCAGAGCTCAAGACCCGACAAATACCTAGTCAGACATACAAAAATTAAATGGATATTTTTTACTCAAAATAAGACCAACTTTCTTAATTGGAGTACTAAAACATAAGAAATAATATTAAATCTAATGATAATCTTGAAGTTGCGCAGTTATGAGTACCTAGACTTACTTTGCGGTGACAGACAAATGGACATAGGCCAGCGATATCTTATTATGGCTTGTTTCTGTTTATCGACAAGCAAATAACCATACAAAGTCAAAAGAAAAAATCAAAATAGTTTTCATCACACAGTTGGCAAAGAACACGAAGGTTCATTCCCTGGACTATTCTTAAACTATTTTGTCCTTTGGATGATTTTTGAAAAGCTTTTTTCTTTGGAAGTTACGAAAAAAACGTTCGACAATACCAACATTTTATTATCAAAAATTAAACACGTGAATTTTCTTCTTGTTCTTACCCTGCATCTTCGACAAAAAACGGCTTTTCAAAAATCATCAAGGACAGAATATTCTTAACATTCCAAGGAATACTTAAACCCTTGAATTCCATATAAACTGAAACCACAAACAGCTACTTGAGCTCTATTTATTGACCGACGAACCCAAACGGAGGAGGTTTACAATAATTCAACATTTGTTTTTTTTTGTTTGTGCGCGCGCTGTATATAGTAAACATACTCCGATTTTGACGATTTACTTGAAAGAGGAAACTTGAGAAATGTTCCCATATTCATAAAAACTCCAATCCGAAATGATCTTCCCTCCAAAAACCGCCTCCGAAGGAGGTGGATGGAGCAATTTCTCACGAAAATCGAAAATCTGAGTCGGCAGAATTAAAGATAAAACAAATACTTATCCAGAAACGTTAAAATTGAACTTTTATTCAAAAGAGTTACTACGGCTTTCGAGTTACAGCAATGTTAAGATTTGAAATATGTTTAGGTATTTATGCTATGTGGAGGGAGTAATTTCGTTCAAAAACTGAAAATCTGAGACGGTCAAATTAAAGACCAGATTATTTTAACAGCTTGTAAATTGATTTTTTTCCCATTGTGTTACGGTTTTCGAGTTACAACAGTGGTAAAATCTGAAATATGCGTATTTTTTCGATATCTTTCAAAAGAAAAATAGCAAAAAACAAATTTCACTTCCCAAACTTATGTTTTGTGATCACCAACAAATAAAGTCGGTCCAATTTTTTTGTAATAAATATTTATATCTATGTATTAAATTTATTCATATTTTGTTATAATATGCAATAAGAGTGCAATTATTGAATTGTACTAATGCAAATATCTTTGACACATGAAAAATACGGAATCGGAATTATTAATAAGAAAAGACTTTTTAAAGAAGACCGACTTTATTCGTTGGTGCAATGAAAAAAACAAAATAATATTAATTCTGCTGGTGCTGGTTTAAAGTTGTGCAGATAAGACTTTTAGCAACAACTTCAAAACTACCAGCAAACTTTCACTGTTATACTTATATAATGATTTTAATATATGGCAGCAAAAAATGTAATTTTTGTTTAGTTAGTTATGGCTTCAGCGATGTTTTCCAACTGATCTGAAAATTTTAAAAAACGCATTTCAGTCTAAATTAAAATTCAATTCGGTAAGTACATTTTATATTACTTTTGTGTTGTTTCGCGATCTACCCAACAGAAATAATATTTTTAGTATACTTTATTTATAGATAGGTACCTACATTTCCAATAGCGTTTGACAAATTTACAAAACGATCACAAACAAATTTATTGAAATTTCGACAGAATAACGTCTGTCACGTAATCTATTATAGTCTATAGCTATCTACCAATAAATATAATTGAAGTGTCAGTGATTTTTAAGAAATGCCAAAATTTAAATAATAGTTACTATTTATATGATGCCTCACCATAAATGATCGTTTTTAGAATTTCACCATAAATGATCGTTTTTAGAATTATTGTTTGTCCATCTATCTAAAAGTTGTCTCGAATAAGCTGCGGAACTGATCAACGGATTTCAATTAAAATTTCAGAAATAAAAACGGGAGTTTTAACTTAACTTTTAGTACCTATACGTTCGATTTTGACTTTTCACAGGGTTCAGAAGATATAAATATGTATAAATATATCAAAAGTCTATTACTGCCATCTAGCGTACATGATAATCAATATGCCGTGCCAAAGCCAAAGTTGAAAATTCTCAGCGACTGAGCTTACTTATTAATAGTTGTATTATTTATATTCATGGTAAAACAGGGGGGTTGAATGAGTTTTCTCGTGGACGAAGTCGAGGACGTATGTGATTTACAGCATACATTCGAAATATACCTAATTTGTTCTAAGACTATCCCGCGATATAGAATGTCTCTTTGAAATATGTTTTACAAAAAATTGTACCGGCGAAAAATACAAAATAATATTAATTCTATTAGTGTTGGTACTTTTGAAGTTGTCAGTTGCAGTTAAATTGAAAACTTTTGTCAACATCTTCACAAGTACAGCACCAATAGAATTAATATTATGTTGTAATTTTCAGTGCAGCAACTAATAACGTCGGTCCAATTTCGTTGAACGTTCACTTATCCTTTACCCACGTGTATATTCTTTGCTTGCACTTGTTATTATTCAGAAATCTAAAAACGTCGTCGTGCAAATTGGCATATTTTAAACAAATTCAATATAAATGTTGTTACAAATAATATGATCATTAATTTGGTTGCCTCAGATTTTCAATTTTCGAAAGAAATTGCCCTTTCCACATAGCGAAAATACACATACTTGAGATTTTAACATTGCTGTAGCTGAAACACTGTAACTCTAAAGAAATGTTCAATTTAAACACGATTACTATATCAAGGGCACGCACAAATCAAAAAAACTCATCCGTTTGGGTTCGTCGGTCAAAAACCGTTATCAGTCTCGACTGAATATTTTTCAACTTAACATCAAATTTCAGAGCTATCTCGTCATCAATACCGTCTCTGTCAAGTGGAAATCCCAAGTGTGTTTCTCCTTCTTACAAAAAAAATTGCTAAACAAACCCATATTCACAATGCGTGTTTTATGATCTGAATGATGATAAAATATATTATCATCAATACAACTAGCATATAAACATACAAATAGAATTACAGTAGGTCCAGTGGGGTCCATTTCACAATATCACCAAGAAATCAGTTGTTACCGATTTACATAAATGTTATAGCATACCTAAATTACGAGATCGAATATTGCCCATATGCACAAAGCTCACCCTTTTTTATTGATATTATGCGCTTTTATGTGCATGATCCAATCAGTTTGATAGCATTCCATATACATAATATATAAATATATGTAGACGGTTTATCGGCTATTTGTATTTTTTTTCATTACAAAGAATTGTCTTCTATAGTTTCCAGAACGTTACACCATATTTATAACGTACAGATGGAATATTCTCCTTGCTAAGTTAAAGAGCTTCATAGAATGAAAAAAGAAGACGTTAACTTATGGTCTTATGGTCTAAACTGTAAAATTAAAAGTTTATTGTCAAGATTATTAGCTTCAGAAATAACTGCACATAAAAAATCAATATCGTCGATTTTATCCAAAAAGCGAGATCGTTTAAGAGAGACCCATAATATAATACTAGGACAAACAAGATATGACATATTCTGGCAAATTAAATTTATATTTTACTAGGTCTTGGTTCATTATTCGCTCATGATGTATGTATGTATTAGGTACAGAAAAACACAAATTAGCACAAATAATTTTTTTCTTTCGTTTAAAACAGGCGTTTTATGATGTTTTGTCACGGATTAACTTGATCGGAGATACGTGTAGACATATCTCCTTTTCCTAGTGTCATGGAATTTACCTAACCGCTCTGTTTCAAAACTATAGTCCATTTATGATGTATGCAGTTGTATTACGTCACAGGTGAATTGGTATGCCAAACTTTGTCAAATCGTACCCAACTGATCAGAATTCGGTATAAATTGGAGGATAATCTTTTGTCAGATTCAAGATACGAAATATTCGACATAAATAAACGAACTTGTGTTGTGATTTGTTTGGTATTAACTAAAGTCAAAATAAAATACGAAACATAACCTACTAAAAGGAACTGGGGCATAGACGTGAATGGTTTTGTTGACCAAATGTAAAATTCCTGATATATACAGCGTGTTCCTAAATACAAACCATTAGCTTGGCGAGGGTTATAAAGGATGTGGAAAGCTGACAGATATACGGACTCAATGTAGGAATATGACATTAACTGATGGCATCAATTAAGCCTAGCCAGGCTAACGGTTTGTATTTAGGAACACGCTGATGATTAGTGCGTTTGAAAGATCGGCTAGTTTCGATTGGTATCGTTAAACAAGATGCTTGTTGTGTTTTGTGTCTCGACATCATCACTTGTTTGGCCGATACGACGCTATCGTCACGATCCAACGCTTTAAGAATTGTCAACTTGACATAAGCTTATAACCTCAATTAAAATATAAATTTTGATCTCGAGTACCTCGAGTAATAAGAATATGACAAAACTGTACTGTACTGTACATTTCTGTCTTCTAAACGCGCCAATAATCATGTATTCGAAATGACATTTGGGTAACACAAACCTTGTTGTGTTTCCATCTCGAAATCAATAAAAATTCCACTAAAAAGTCTCTAGCTGGTGAAAATCGAAATACCTATCATTGCTAATTTAAATAGTAAGTCGACTATAATTACACATCATTCCAATGTTGCTGGTCCCATAGTTGTAAACGGAGTGATTAACTCTTTACTAATTATGGAGACAATACCATCATATTCTAGAAATGTCCTTAACTCTCGAGATCAGTTCCACCAACGCCGCGAAAGCTCCAGATCCATTTCGATGAATCTAGCCTCATGGTGTATATCAAGAACCAATCCATAATTAACCAAACAGTCGCGCCCACAGATTTATAAATTAAATTCTTTATATATCTATGGTCACGCCAGTCACGCCCCCCACAGTCCCAACCAACGTTGGGGATATCGTGGTACTTCTCACACATATTTCAATTTTGAAGAAATGACTTACCGGATTTTCTTAAAAAATTCGGCAAAACAAGATTCAAAAATAGTTTGAAAAAATATTTATTATAATAAATAAGTTTCAACTTTTTTTTTTATTACATTTCTGATTTCATTGTTTATTCTAATACTTGTGTTTTTTTATTATTATATATATTTTTTTTTACTTTCCCTGTTATAAACATTTATGTTTCTTGGGAAATAAACCGTTATTATTATTATTATTAGTTAGTTACAGGTAGATAGAAGACATTTGGCACGAACTTCAAAAGTACCAGTGTAATATTTAGAATTAAGTAATTTTGTAATTTTCAGTGCACCAACTAATTAAGTCGGTCCTAGTTTTTTTTAAAAAATATTTCACATTTTTTACTCTACTCTATTGCAGTAACTCAGAAGCCGTATTTTTTTCAAAAAAATGCTCAATTCAAATTTTGCCGGATATGATATATTCTTTAGTTTTGCTGTATGAAATTTTCAATTTTTGAAAAAAATTGCGCCTCGAACTCCTTTTTACTCAGTTTTTGGGGTAGAGGGAATGTTAGTACCTAATTTCATTTGATATATAAGATAAAGTCGCTATCCGTTCCTGTATGTCCTAATTTCGGTTTCTCCAGCTTCTTCTAAAACCCGGAACGGATTTTGATACATTTTTCATTTGGAGAATATTTTTTAGATGGTTCATATATGTACCGGGTGTCTAATTAAGAGATGTACCTGCTGTACATCCCAAACAATACAACTTAGAAAGAAAAAAATGTATGACAAATTCGCATAAAAGAAAGTGCTAGAAATTATTTTCAAGTTTCCTTCGCTACCAAAAAGGGTCGTAATGTACAAGGTACCTAACACAAAAAACTCATTTTTCTCTAAAAATTGCCCAGTGATAGTATACCATAAATTTAAAATATTTATAATTCAATGATCAAGTTTGCTCCAATAATTTTTCCTCTATTTTGTAAAATAACAAGTACGGGTGAGTGAGAAAGCCAACTCAATAAAATCGTTGTAATTTTTGTACCGCTTTATGGCTTTTGACAAACTTTATATTGTTTGAAAGGGAATCAATCCATTGCTCAATAGTATGTTTCATTTTCGTTTTATGCCAGTTATTTTAACGAACGCGGATTTTTCTAATACGATAATACATTTTTTAATCATTCACCTGAAACAACATTAAATGTGAAGAAAAATAGTCCAAAAGCATTTCAATATCTATCTATCTAAGTGGAATAAGAGAAAATATTATAGGTACTATACTAATGCAATTTGTTATAATTATACTTACTTAACTGAATACAATTTTTGGCAAAATCTTATATAGTAAATACTTAAATTAGGCTCTTCTACAACTAAGCTACCGACCCCCCATATTTTACGTTTTATTAATGTAAATTGATTCATCGCGATATTTTTAAGACAATTATTTTACTTTGATTAAAACCGAATATTGAATGAAGTTTTCGTACATTACCGATGGATTCACAGTGCATTCTAATATGACAAAAAGTTAATTTTAATTTTTTTTTTCTCTCAAAATACGACAAATATAATCTATACTACTACATATTTTGATATGACGACAAATTAATAGCTCTTGTCTTAGCAACTGCATCAAATTAATTAAATTACTTTAAATTTAAGTATTTACTATACAAGCTTATGCAAAAATTTTCTATTTGGTTAGGAATATTAACAAATTAGTACCAATATTCTCTCTTATTTCACTTAAAAAATATATATTGAAATGCGGTTTGGACTATTTTTCTTAAAAAATCCGAAATCGAAAGTATAAAATTATTCACATAACGCCATCTAGCGCTCGTTAAAAGAACTGGCATTTATTGAACAATGGATTCCCTTTCAAACAATAAAGAGGTACAAAAGTTACAACGACCAATATCTACCTGTTATTTTTCAAGATACCTAGAAGAAAAATTATTGGAGCAAATTTACGCGAAATGATCTGTGAGTTACAAATATTTAAATTTTATGGTACTATTAGGTATAGGACGAAAAAATAGTTTTTTGTGTTACTTTGTAAATTGCGCCCCCTTGCGGTAGGGAAGGAAACTTGAAAAGAATTTCCAGCACTTTCTCTTATGCGAATTTGTCACATATTTTTTTTCCCCAAGTTGTGGGATATATAGGTTGTTTCGGAGATAACAGCCGGGTACCTCTCTTAATCGGACACCCGATACAATACATTCTAAGTTTTTGTATTGTAGAGAAAATACGATCTTTTTCATAGAAGTCATTTATTGTAATTGTATACTATTTTCAGGCTGCTGTGTTTGGTTCCGGCAATTTTAGAATTTCCTACAGATACCTACAAGATACATATACCAACCTATAAGAAGGAGAGAGCAATAACTAGTAAAATATAATAATAATATCTACAAATAAAGCAAGCAACATTAGCATATCTATTTATCATAATTTGATAAAAAAAATCCGAATTTCGTTAGATGGAAATATAAAATAAATTTAAAGAAATGATATAATATGGTTATAACCACAGGTGAAGGAGGTTAGTTATAACACGCATTGAAAATATTCACAAAATTAAACTACTGCCGCCATCTATGTTGGATGATCTACAGCATGAACTCAGTGTGTATCACAGAAATCTGTAAATATTAGACTAAACTGATCGCTCACAGATGACACCAATACCTTGAAATAACTAAATATATGAAAGTCTGGACAGATACATTAATGCGTGTGTGTAAAAGAGAGAAGTCGCTGTCATAACTTACGACGTCTGAGGTCTCATGAAATGCAATATTTCAGAATCACAGATAATGAAGTTCAGGTTCATAGACAAATAAAGAGTATGGAGTCATAGAGTAATAGGTTAGGTATATATATACTCTATGATATAATCAAACGTTGAAGTAATTGTCGTGAAATGAAATAAATAATATATTTTCAACCGAATTTATAATAATAATAATAATAATAATAACGTTTATTAACAACAATATAAGAATAACAAATAATAATAATAGTAGGAGATAGCTTGTTATATTGACTTATTCTTTTAGGAAACTGCCTGTTTGTTGATTGCCATATTGCAAAAATGATTATATGAATACAGCTAGAATAAATATTTGGATAACAAAAATTTGAATAGAATCTACATCATCCAAGGATTTAGTTTTATGCGAGATATTTATTGTGTTCTTCCGAATAATAACATTTTTTACACAAAATAACATTGTAATGTCTTTAGTTTCAAATAAAATTCATTTATTGTAGTTATTACTTAATTATATCTTGATTTCATTACATCTGCTGTGACTTTTATAAGTAAAAGTATTGAAATTTACAAAAACAATAATATTTAAATTCAAATTTATGTGAAAGAAGTTAGAAATTGGAATGTATTAAAAAATTAACTTTTAAATAAATTGTGGTTTCCCGCGCTTGTTTCATTGGTGCCGCCATTCAAATATTATTTGGCTGTAGACCAATCCCGCGAACGACCCGATCTGTCCAGAGTTTCATATATAGGGACTTTAGAAATAACTTCAAAGCGTCACCAATTAGCCAACACGCCAACACGTCTTGAAAATAGACCTTACATTCTCTATTTTTTTACTCAATTTATCAGAAATCGTTTGTGAAACACAAATATAATAATAAAATAGTTTGTGATTCTCTATTGTTTTAGAAAAGTAAATTTAAATCAAAATTATTAAGTTTAGGCAACTAAATATACATCACTGTTAAATCGTCAATAAATTTAATTTGTGTATGGAATGTCAAATAGAAAAAAAAACATTAATTCTGTTGCTACTGGTACTTATGAAGTTGGTGCCAAAAGTCTTATATCTAAATACAGTTGCATAACTTACATACTATTTTGTATTGTGATGCTCCATACACAAATTATATCGATTGACGATTTAACAGTGATGTATAGTTGGTTGCATAAACCTACAAATTTTGAAATAAATTTAGATTTTTCTAAAACAATAGTCACAAACGATTTCATTATTATATTTGTGTTTCACAAACGATTTCTGATAAATTGAGTAAATAGAGAATGTAAGGTCTATTTTTAAGTCGTGTTGGCTAATCGGTGTTAATTATTTAACAATCTTATAACTCATTAAATATCGAATCACAAAAAACGCGTAACAAACGATTCACAAACGATCTGTATCAATCTAAATTTAAAAATATACTTTTTTCAAATTCGTGTTGGCTAATCAGTTTATGGTGGAAAAATCTGCATACTAAAAATAAACAATAATTAATTATAACCACTGTCACCAACAATTGACAATAAGCGAACTTTCCCCCAATTTTAAAGAAATTTTAATTTTATTCAGAAAAACACATGTTTAATTCTGGGTATAAATGCATTTTTCGAATGAAAAAAATTATTACATTTTAGAAATTCCATATATTAGATTCATTATTCATTTGACAATTCCAAATCCAATTTAATAATATTTGAATATAACATTGAGTTATAAGAAAGATCGTATAAATCTGATGAAACCAATGCCACTTTTATTACGTGACAGCTTCTCCCCTATTATACTAACTGAATGGAATATAACGCTGTCTTTTGGGTGAAAAACCTGCATTTAAAAACTGATGTCGCTTCTATAGTGCACCTGGGATCGCAATTTCATGGCATATCTCATGTTCATGTCTTTTCAGATTAGGACATTTGCAATTTGGGTAAGAGATTTCCAAATTGAACTAAATTCAACAAATATCTTTTATCAACCTAAATCAGTATCCCAATGGCAGTTATAATGCAAATTGAAGTACAAAACACACAATACGACCGCAGAAAAATCTCAGAACTGAAAATGACTCCGACTCACCTGTAATCGATGATGTAGTAGATCAATGACTGGCATCAACTTGTTAGTCATAATGACATATTCACAATTGGCTGCACTATCAGAACTCTTACATGCCACTTGCCACAGATTGCAACAGATGATCAGAGTCCTGAAATGGACGAATATGCATTAGATCTATTTCAAAAATCACGTTTTTAGTTTAGTTTTATAACTACGTTTCTCCAAAGCTGTTTTTTTGAAAATTAGGACTCTTTATATATGAATATATCCTCACTTATTAGAATTAATTTAGCATTTTCAAAATTGATGTTTTTGCAGTGTCTACTTCATTTGAGTATTTTTATTTTTCAGCCGAATTTCTCTCCAATTTTTCTAATATTACTAAAAAATGCTTATTTTTAAAATAAAATATATAATAAGTACAAGAATAACTCCGTTAAACATCCAAAACTCACTTGATAGAAATTGAAGAATTTCCATCCTGTGCCAAAGACAATAGCTTGCCCATTACTGAGAAACCCCCAACACATTGAAATATCAACGAATCATTATTAGTGCTCTTATTCAACATCCGTGTGAGTTCATTCAAAATGCGATCCAACTGACTCGAACTGGCTGGAGATAGACCTTGGCTAGCTTGATTTGTGATTGAACCAATGGTGTTGATGCTGCGATTCAAACTTCTTTTATTGGTTGAACTATTAGCTATATCTGGCTTGTATGTTGTCTCATATTCAGCACCTGAAAAGCAGAAGATTGAACAAAATATATAATTTAATGGAAAATCTATATCGCATACCTTTGGTCATCATTCGTTGCCTGATCTTTTTGCATCGCTTTCGATGTGTTCGAGTACGCTCCTTGGCAGCCACTGCTTTGGGATCTTCTTTGCCAGCAGGTGCTTCGACAATCTGTTTCAAATTATATTCTTCGACATCGCTGGGAGTTAGATTGGCCTGCTTCACAGCCTCCTGGTGCATACGACCACGTAAATGGCTCATCAGGTAAACTTCCGACTTTATCTGGAATATAAAATGAACATTAAGTAGGGATCACATCAATAGATAATAAAATAGATCATGAATTATCCTAACATGATATACGAAATAATGTATTACTAGAACAATACTTTTGAAAATTCTTATGTAATGGAAAAAAAGGCAACAAAAATAAAATAAAAACCTACCAATACGTTGCAAACGGTGCACAATTTTTGTGTAGGATAAGGCACCATATTAGGCGCCTGATTATCGTCAGTCTGACAACGATGAATGGACAATTCCAATGCCCTCTGCCTGATTTGCTCCATGTTCTCATCGTGTCTTCTCTTAGACTCTTCTTGCTTTTGATCGATTCTCTTCTGCAACTCTTGAGCACTGGCCAGTTGTTTTTCATGTAGGGCAGAAAGACGTTCCTCGCGATCTCTTGCCTTTTCGCGAGCCAACTCTTGGCGCTCCTTCTCCCTCTGCTGTTGCTGTTGACCAATCCTTTCATCTCTCTGTCTACGTTCATCTTGCAATCTGTCCAATCTTTCCAAGCGTTCGCGTTCCAAAGCACGTCGTCTCTCTTCTACAGCTGCTTCTTTGGCGGCCTTTTCTTCTTGTTTTTTACGTCTGTCATCTTTTATGCCCTGTATACGGCCGCGTTGTTCCTTGCAAGATTGTAGGAAATCATGGCGTTTGTTTTGTGCCTCTAATTCATTGATAAATGCAATTTCTTTGAGTTTCTCCTCTTCATCATGAGCTTTTTTAATGATATCCTTTATGTGCTGTTTTCTATTTTGTGCAGCCTTTTGCAATCTACAAAAATACACTATTAGTAACCCTAAAAACATAAATATAACTGAAAATATTCTACCTCAGCTCCATCCTTAATCTCTTCTCTTCTATAAGTTGCTCTTTAGCTGCCTTAACATCTTCAACTCTCGCCCACAGTGCCTGCAACTTGTTGGCACGTTCACGGCGCAAATCCTGGCGACGTTGCTGTGCCTTCGCCTGTTTTGCTTGATATCTTCGTACCGTCTCAGCCAAGCTATGTCTTCGAGCTGGGTTAGAGAGTTTCTGATGTAGCTCATGTGCGCGACCAGGATGTCTTGCATTGAGTGCTTCCAATGCTGCCAGCGTATCAATGCGATCGCTCCAAGACATTTCTACAACGACAATAAAACACTTTGCAAGATATTATGAATCAGGGAAACTTAACTTACCGGCCAACATAGGTTCGTATCTCGCTTCCAAGGACATCTCATCATCGTCAATGCTGATAGCAACGCTGCTACTATCATCTTCATTGTCACCTTGTAACTCACCATCAGTTTCTGTACCATCAGTTTCAGTGTCAACTTCAGTTTCCAAGCCTTCTAGCTGTTCAATTTCCTTGGTTAGTCTGTCCTCTTCATCTGACAGCTGTTTGGCTTTCATACGGTGTTCTTCTTCGGTAGCTATCTCGTCTTGCATCTCTTTCAACTTTTGTTCATCATCAGTTTCAGAATCAATATCGGAAATCTTTTTTTCAGTCTCGACTTTCTTGACTTCCTTTTGAATCTGAAGGTTCGTGTTATGCTTCTCACGTATTTGATCTGTATTATTCACAGTCAATTTACTTAGTGTAGTATGAGAACGCTTCATATGATGACTTTTATCTTTCTCCAAGTTCTTCATTGACTTGAGATTATTGAGATTCTCCTTCTCACTCTTCTCTATGGATTTTTGTGGTGGTTTTAAAGGTGTATCGACATTTTCCGGCAAAAGCGCCAAGGCTGGCAAACTCGCAGTGGCACTAACTTGATGGAATCTAGTGGCCCAAGACAGTGCTGTATCTGATCTTCTAGACTTGTTACCATTCTTGAACCTAGAGCGACATTTAACAGTTAGCCAACCGTCAGCAGGCGCCTCATTCCTGATGTTCTCATTGAATAATGTCTCTGAAGAGCTGGCAATGCTGTTGCTTGAATTGGTAATGTTAGCAGATCCGGATACTCTTTCTTGATTTACCAATGTTTCCACTGAACTGGCATATTCGTCAGAACAAGATAATTTGGTAAATGGATCTTTGGTTAAAGTTGTTTTACTCTTTTGCAGTAGGAATGTACGACGTGGAGTTATTTTATTGTTTTGTATATTACTACTGGGTTCTGGTTTAGGTTTTGTTCTATTATAAATATTGGGAGATCGGTTGCTTTTTATTTCTGTTACAGTTTTACTTCTAGCCAAGGTATTTCTTTCTATGGTTTTGTTGATAGTAGTATTTCGTATTGATTGTGGTCTACTGGGTTTTGTGACAACGCTTGTTGGTTTCACATCAATCTTTGGTTTCGGCGAGACTATTTTGGCAGAGGCACTCTTCGTTAGCGCCATCGAATAGGGTGGTCGGCTCACACTTGCAGTAATTTTGACACTTTTTATTTCGATCTTACCGTTTTTCGGTGGCAAAATTTTCTTCTCTTCCTTATCTTCAGTTTGAGACTCTTGATGAACCTTCACCACATTCAATTTCTTAACTGGTAACTTAGGGAAATCTTCATCTGTACAAGTGCTTTTTTCTGCGCTCTGAACACCCACTTTCCGTAAAGTATCATAGGTTCTTTGATCTTCACTAGGTGAATCAATATTCTGAGTGATACAATCTGCAGTTTTGAGATCGGTTTCTTTTTTCAGTGGTAGATCTAAACTGGATTTTTTCGGTGTACTTTCAACTTTTGTTATATGTTCAATGGAAGATTCTTCCTTAGAGGGTGATTGCTGCTTAATGTCTTCGCTACTTTTCCGCAACGTCTTGGCAACACAGACTTTATTATTCAGATCAGGAGGTTTTGATTTCGGTGATGGATTCTTGTCAGTTTTATTGTTAACAGTCACTTTAGGCACTGTGACTTTGGTGGTAACTTTTGTCTTGTTATTTATTACTGATTTAGTAATTTCAATTTTCTTCTTCTCCACTTCCAATCTCTTTTGTGACTTTATTTCCAATTTAGCATCCTGTTTGACAGGATTCGCTAAATCCGGAGAAGCCGGTTTTAGTAATTTAGTATCCGACGCTTTGAATTCTTTTTCATCCGATTTGGCCATATCTTCTGTAGTTGTGGATGCATCTACTTGCAGCGAGTCTGAGATACTATCTTTTACAATTTCTGATGATTTCGCCACAGTTTTCATTGCACTTACTGTCTCTTCTGCAACTAAAACAGTTTCTTCTGCGACGACAAGGGTTTCTTCTGATTTGTCAGCTTTTGTTGTGAATGATTCCAATGCTTTACCCTCTAAAATTGGCTGATCGATGCCTGGCAAAGGACTAGTCGGGCATGAAGGTATTTTGATTTTAGCTGGTAATATTCGTGGACTAATCTTCCCAGAAATATTAGGACTATTTCTTCCCGATCCTATACTGGGGCTCGATTTACCAGATCTCGTGGGTTTTTTGTTTAAGTTAGTTTTGCATATATCCCAGGTTAGTGATGTTGGGCGTTGCAGTGGGGAAGTATTCTCATAGTTCCACTTAATACGAAACCAATCTGCCAAAGCACTGAAATCTCGCAGGTAGTTCTCAAGCACTAACAAAACCTCTTGACATTCAGTCAGACTCTCATGCGTTTCCACCGTACTATATATCTCAGCAATCTAAAAAAGTTTTTTTATTGATTATAAGGTATAATGCGACCATATAAACTCACAGATCTCTGTAGATTCCCGAAAAGTAGAGACCAATATCTAGCTCTTAGCTCAGATCGTTTATCCCTTCCTGTTGAAGCAGATCGAACTCTAGCTCCAGTTCTACCACGATTATTCATTACCTTGGGTGCTTCTACAAGTTCTTGATTTCTGGGAGAGCTAGGAGGCTTTCTCGATACCTTATCTAGAAAGAAATTAGAGCTGCAGCCTTTCACTAGAATATTTTAAAGGAATTAACTCACTTCTGAATGTGTCAGACTCTGCAGAAATGTTGAATGCCAAGAGATTTCTAGCTTCACGACCTTGTTCTTGTACCAACAATCTAACTTGCTCCATTACTTGATGTAATTATTCAACACAATTGATAATGCAATAAGCAATCAGTTTTCCTCATGAATTTAATATAAGAAACGAAAAGTTTGAATCTTTGACGTTCGTTTACTTTTCCGTACGAAAGTGACATTTCATTCCTTTCTTTAGCGGCGCGGCTGTCATTCCCAGCTGTTGGATAACGTAGCTCGAATGGCTCCTACAGGGTGGCGCGCTGAATTTAAACCATAGACCATAGACCTTATGATTTATACACATTAATCCAATCATTGATTTTCATTGTAAAATTAGGTGAAGGATAACATTTTTAAATTTTTTAGGTTAGATTTAAGTAGGTTATGTCTGCTTATATGGTATATATAGATTTATGCTAATTATATCGACCTTCAATTAATTTACTTCTATTATACGATCAATGTGGCAGTGTCGCAATGTGGATAATGGCAGGGATTTATTTGACTGGATGTAGGTATTTTAGATGTTGTTTTTGGGGATTTACTTAGAAATTTAAAACGGAAAGTGCGAGAGCCAATCAAATATTTACTGATATAGCAAGATTAGTATTTGTGACTCACTCACTTTATTAGTGCTTGTCAGGCTTCAATCAATTGTTATCAATTTGCAAATACAAATAATTATAAACATGTTTGCTCTAATAATATACGACAAATTCTTAGTAATCTATCTTTAATGCAACGATGACTTCTTAACGTGATAAGAAGAGCATTTGACTATTATATTACAACATCAAACGACATTGTAAGTAAATTGTGTATCCAGCAAAACAGAAATAGCCTAAGGACAAGCGCAAATTTTTTAGTAGGTATGCAGGCAAAATTTAGAAGGTGTATTTAATCTTGGATGTAGGTACGCAATTCTAACAAATTCGTATCACAATTACATGAGAACTTTTATAATAGAAATATTTGGTTCAAAATTACACAACACAAAATTTACACTCCCCGGCACAAAATTCCGCCATTCTAAAATTTTTGGCAAGTTTGTTGTCTATTATATTTTTTTTTATTTTTCATTCGATATTCATGAATTTTCCACGTGTTTGTAGATCCATTTGTTATGATTTCAGGAAATTTTAGTACAAAGTGATTTTTGTTTTGTTTTGGTAATATTATACAGGGATAAATCAAAATGTTCTATTTATAGTAACTTTAGAATACCTTGTGGTAAATTGAAGGTGGATAATTTTGTTATAGACTATTTGCTGTAAACTCAAATACTTATATTCAAAATTATTTCATCTATACTGTGAGCTCCATTGTTTCAATAAAACGCTGTTATATACATGAAATTTTTCAGGCTATTATTTTATAAAAAAAATCGACTTTGACTAAGTACGGTTTTATTGTGATAGAATATTTGGCAATCACATCAGTATTATAAAATGTTGTATTGTTGGACATGATGTCCTTTTAAGGAGTGGAAGTCGTAATAAATATTTGTTACAAAAAATTGGACCGACGTTATTAGTTGGTGCACTGAAAAATACAAAATAATATTTATTCTATAGGTGCAGTTACTTATGAAGTTGTGCATTTGAAATTAGGTTGATAACTTTTGGCACCAACTTCACAAGTACCAGCTCCAATAGAATTATTATTATTTTGTATTTTTCAGTACACGAACTAATAACTTCGGTCCAATTTTTTGGAAAAAACATTTTTTCACACTTGAGTATAACATTAGTCACTAAAATTGTTGAACGTTCCCTAATACCAAAGAAGATAGTACTTATCCTATTACCCACGTATATTCTTTGCTTGTTTTTGTTATTATTTAGAGATCTCAAAACATTGCCACGGAAACACGCATAAGTATTTAAGATTTTACCATTTTACCACCGCTGTAACTCAAAAATCGTAACTCTAAGGTTGCTACAAATAAGTTTTTCTTGTAGTATACGTTACGTGTTACAAAAATAATGACTATAGCAGTTTATATTAATTTTCTTTTAATTAAAAAACACATTTAGTACAAAGGTACAATCAAATTTGGTAGTATATGCTTTACTAAGCATATACTAAGAACATTTTTCCCAGGTTACCTACCTGTCTGAAAATAGCATTTATCTGTGAATCCCTTATCACCTTTTTGAAAATATATAAAAGTAGATTAGTGGCGAATGAACAGCAGTATTATTGATTAAAGTGTATAAGCAACTGATATAATATTTGAGATCAGATAAATAATTACAAAATGAAGTATTTTCTTATAGCCGCTATTCTCTCGATATACCATATCCCAAGTTTTTTTGCGATCAAAGAAGATAAATATCTAAGGTATGGAAATCATTTTTTTACCATGTAAATGAATATTGACATATTATTTTACGCAATACCTGCTTGGATTGTCAAGCATAAACATTTATTGATAGATGTGAGATAAATGAGTACAGCATGGCAAATCTAGCTACGAATGTGAAATCGCCACTCGCCACACTTGTCGGTGCGCGATGGCGATGGCGCCAGTAGAAGACATTATTACAATCCATTAAACCAGAATACTTGACTCTTCACTGCATTGCTCATTTCCATTGTACCTATCTGACCGACGGTACAATTTTATTATCGTATAGAACTATATTTGTCATCAGAATACTTAAGAATAGAAATTCTATCTTGCGCCTTTTGTACGTTTATAGACATTCAAAACGAGATTTACCAAGCATTACATTGAGAATGTAACCAAGAAAATATCTTTTAAACTGAAAGGAAGATATCAATGAAATTTTGCTCAAAGCATCTGATGCGGTTTCTTGTATTATTAGGGCACCGGGCACGGTCCGTAGCGAGACACGGTTGTCTCGATCAGCAGTTCACCAATCGGGAGCGAATTTAAAAAGTTTGCCACTCTCACTATGTATTGCCTATATGTTTACTATATATAACCTAGTTTTTACATTTAATAACAGTAACAAAAGCAAGCAAACCAGTTTTTTTATTAAGGTAGGTACATATAAACATAACAACAGTAGTAGTAAATTACACTCGCAGACAAAAAAATCCCGATGGCCTGTAGTCAGCGGAAAGGTAAATTTTTCAAAATTCATTGAATTGAAATTTTAACAACCTTTTCATTGGTATACCTACATGTTATTACATAAAATTGTCGTATGTGTCATAGCCTTGCGGTTAGAGGTTTTTGTTTTGGCTGTTGAATATAAACCAGACAGGGTTCGAGTTCCACTTCAAGGCAGAATTTTTTTTTCGCCTATTTCTTTTCAATAAATATACTATATATTTTTTTAATCAGGGTCTATATTAAGATCTCCAGAAAATGTACAATTACATCAAATTTATATTGAGTGTTCATGTTTTATCAATATTTGTTATTTTTCTTTATTAATTTTTATTTTTTTACCTGTGTATTTTATGAAAAATAGCTTTGAACAAAAGTTGTAGGTCCTGATTATATCTATAACCTAAAATTATTTTTGATGATATTTACATTACGGCTCTTTTTTGATAATTTTTTTAAATGTTTGAATGGTCGCCATTTTGAAACTACTTACCCGATATTGCCCAATAACGAACTCGACCGAGATATTTGAGAGATTGATTTTTGTAGCAAATTTGAACTTGATTCCTTCAAAACTGCGACCTCTATCGTGTTAACAAATTTCGTAATATCCCATATATATATATATATATATATATATATATATATATATATATATATATATATATATATATATATATAAACTTTTGAACCAAATGTTTTTTTGGACTAACTTATAGACATATAACAACATGCCGTTGAAATTTTTTCGAAATTCAAAAGTGTGAACAATCGCAATAGGTACATTTCTATAAGAAATTTACCTAAAAACCTGCCACCTTGAAAATTGCATGCAAAATATCGCTTAAAGCAAAAACTTTTCAACAATTTCGGGAAGCATTGCTCATAAAATTGTTGAATATCAATTAATAAACGAAAAACAGCTGAAAAGGAAATCACAAATTTTTGCAATTATTCGAAAGTTCGGAGTGGGTACAAATCGAACAGGTCGACAAGTTTTCCAGTTAAAAGAAGAGGTACCTACCTCATCGAAATTTTGATTCAGATATCTCTTAATATTACAACTTGAATGACCAAGTCCGTTTTTTGTGTGTGAAAACAAGTCACGATTTTTTTCATTTTTGACCGACAAACCCCGAACGGAGGAGGTATACAATTTTACTGTTTGTTTTTTTTTTGGTTCGTGCGAACATTTTATATAGTAAACGTACTCTGATTTTGGTTTTTTGATTCATATCATATTGACAAACACGCAAATCCTAAATCTCCTTCCCTCCGGAAACTACCCTCGAAGGGGGAAAGTTTTCTCGAAAATTGAAAATCTGAGATGGCGGAATTAAAGATACCAAAATATCCGGAAACGTATGAATTGAACATTTTTTTCAAAAGAGCTACGGTTTTCGAGTTATAGCATGTTAAAATCTGAAATATGTGTATTTTCGCTATGTGGAAGAGGCAATTTCTTTCGAAAACTGAAATCTGAGAATGGGAAATTAATGACCAGATTATTTCTAGCAACATTTCTATGGAACATTTTTTCCATAGAGTTACGGTAAAGTGGTAAAGTTTATAATATGCGTATTTCCGCGACGATGTTCTTAGTTTTCTGAATAATAGCAAAACAAGCAGAGCATATATGGATAATGGCGAACGTTCAACGATTTTTGTAACAAATATAACACTCAAAAGTGTGAAATAAATATTTTTATAAAATGCACTGAAATGTATAAAATAATATTAATTATTGGTGCTGGTAGATACTTGTAAAGTTGGTGTACCAGCACCAATAAAAGATTTAATATTATTTTGTACATTTCAGTGCACCAACTGATAACGTCGGTAATTTTTTTTTTTTTATTAATTTTGTTTCTCCTTGAACACTTCTTGTTACGTACTTAATTGTGTTTCATTCCTGCAGCAACCATTTGTTTTGTATTGAAATATTTGATTCTTGTGTTAATTCTCTGTAGCAGATATGATTGTATTACTTCTTCCGATAAATATGGATAGATTACTTTTTCCAATATTAGTCATTTTCTTCACAATATTCTTGGTTTTTTGAAATGGAATGGTTTAATTGAAACGTAGAAAAATTTCGTCTGAAAGCTTCGCGCCTGCCGCCTGTTCACCTATTGTGACTTGTCACTTTTTATTACATTCAGATTAGAACTAGGTATGTATATCGTGTCGTAAGCAAAAACATTAATCACTATTAATCAAATCAGACTAAAGTGCCAGTCGAACGCTTCCCCCGCTCTAGTACCCACGATTGAGACAACCGTGTCTATCTACGGACGGTGTTATTTAAATAGGACACCCTGGTTATTTTTGCAGATTTTGACAGAGAAATAAACGTATAATATCTAGTAGGAAATTTACATACATGAAAAAACCCAACAGAAATTTTAATGATAATTGCTTTTTAGTTTATTTATACTAAACCATTCAAAAGAACAAGATCTATCGAAATATGCAGAAGTATACAACAGAGTGTCCTATATAAATATGGAAAGTTAAGGGTATTTACAATTAAACCGGAAGTACCTACTACAAAAGGCCGCATTCGATGAATTGGGCGTCACTGCACTCGCCTGCAAAGTTTCATAAATATCGTCCGTTCCGTCTTAAAGATATCTACTTGGTTCCATACCTTATGCCTACCCGGTACAACTGACATACAAGATATATCGAAATTTTTATGGAAATTATTGGCAGGTGCCATACATATGTTATACATAAATCATATTGCAGAAAAAGATATTAGGTACTTGTACTTAGATTACATAAGCGCATTGTTGTTCAAGACTAATATCCTTTTCTACTGATATAATCAATTATGTCATGTCAGGAACATTCTGACAGAAATTCAAACTGTGACCAAACATTTTTTTTTCATGATCACTGGAACTGGTTTCTTCCATATCTTAGAATATTTTGTTTTGATCGACGAACCCCAAACGGAGGAGGTATACAATTCGACTGTATGCTTTTTTGTGTTTGAATGCACGTTTTATATAGTAATCGTACTCTGATTTTGATGATTTTTGATTCATTTAAAAGAGGAGGCTTGAGAAATGGTCCCATATTCATAAAAACGCAAATCGGAAATCTGAGCTGGTATAATTAAAGATAGGACAATATCCGGAAACGTATAAATTGAACATTTTTTCAAAAGAGTTATAGTTTTCGAGATAGAGATATGTTAAATTCTCAAATATGTGTATTTTGCTGTGTGAAGAGGGCGATTTCTTTCGAAAATTGAAAATCTGTTGGTACTACATGAAAGACCTAGTTATTTGTTGCAACATTTATAATAAACATTTTTTCCTTAGATTTACGGTTTTCGAGCTAAGCGGTGGTTAAACGGTAAATCTAAAATACTTTTGCGTAATTTTGTAACGATCTTCTGAAATCTGAATAATAACAATTACAAGTAAAGAATATACGTTGGTAATAGGATAAGTACTATTTGTTGGTGCCAAAAATTATCAATCTAACTGCAACAGCATAACTGCCAACCGACCGAATGCTGAATATTTCTATTCGGATGTCTGTTGTTAAAAATAGATGCTGCCTCTCTTTGAATTTTATAAATATCTCCGACAATCAAAAATATTTAAATTTTCTCCTCACTAGTTAACAGAACCGTCATGTCTTGTATTTCATAAAATTAATTAGCGATTTGACGTTTGCAGTCAGGGAGCGCATCCTAGATAAAATGTTTATCGATAGACGTAAATTATCAATGCTCAAACAGAGAAGTTGATAAAAATAACAAAATATATTTTTTCATGACGGATGGATAATATTGGATATCTGACAATAGTTTTCAATTATTATCAACTTTTTTATTTTTTATATATATTTTTTCGATATTTTCAAAAATAAAGGTACTTTACTTTTGAGCAAAATTCATATTTTTAGACTCACCTCGTGTACGGATTAAAAAAATTGATATGTGATGGTTGCATATTTAGTTTTGAACTATGCAGAACTTTTTATCAGGAATAACTTTTTTTCATTGAACCAATAATAAAAAAGTTTTCCATATGGTTCCGATGATATGATACCTACCACTATTGTAGATAGTGACTCATGTTTTCAACATAGACCTTTGCGGGTCTGAGGGGAAAGAAAATCGATTGGAGATATGACTGAGTTCTGGTATGAGAAATCGATAAGCGATACTTTAATTTTAAATGGATGTGACCTTCGAAGTCCAAACTAGCTATTTTAGCTATTTCGGGAATGGCTGCGCAGTAAAAAATTCAGTATGGGGTTTGGGGGTCGAGAAGGCGATTGGTGATACAGCTGATTTCTGGTATGTTGCACATTCATATTTATTTAGAAATCTGTAAATAGTAGCTACGTGAACGATAAAGGCAATATGTACTTACAGATCTACCGAGCGCAATATATTGTAATTAGGAATATGCACATTTTTGAACTAAGATTAAACATCCAAAGACCCACACTAAATCCTGTGTTACCCGAGCAAAGCTCGGTCATTCAGGTATTTATTATAATGTACCCAGAATATAATTTTGCAATACCACTAGTTTCATATACTTTCATTTTATTCTGAAGTACAAATAACTACGTTTCAATAAATATTTCGAGATATCTTGACGAATACCACATATTGGGTATATCAAATTTACCTATCTATAGAGTTTTATTTTGATCACTGGACTTATAAACCCTGCAGGTTCGAACTGATCCGTGAAAATGATGCCTGGTCCAACCCTGACAAACGCTATTACTATTCCTTGAATGCAGAAAAAAGGACGAATGATTCCATTCAGTTGACAAGATACATGGATGTAAGTTTGATAACTGTTCCCAAGCAGTGGCGTCTGGGCCATGTGGAAAGTGAGGGCTCAAGCCCACCATATTTTTAAGAAGTGTCCCCATTTTGTCTGCCTGACATTTGGGAAGGGGGAATATTTGAGCCCACCCATGAGTTCCGACGCCTCTGTTTCTAAGCACTAAGCAGTATAATACAGATCTCGGGTGTCCTTAAATTATGTTTACAACTTTAGACCTATACAAACACGTAACGAGGCATGGACAAGGTATAGTCGCCTTTCACTTAACAAGGCGGAATATGAATTTATCTTCGACAAACTAATCTGTGCTATGTTACTGGGATCCTGGAAAAAATAACGTCATTCAGTCGTATTTTAAAAACGATAGGACATCCGTGTTTGAAAAATAAGAGAGAGACAAAAATCGAGAGGCTACAAAAATGTGCTGATTGCCAAAAATAGTTATTTATTATACAAGGGAAAAATAATTAGACTTTAGCTCGAGGTTGTGTTGTCGACCGAAAGAGACAAAAAACCCGAGAGTTTTTTAAGTTTTAAAGTGGTAGACGACAATAAGACATGCGTTGCTAAGGAAACCTTTAAAGCAATCAAATATCTGTCAGTTTAATTCTGTGTTTTGATTGATATTTAGATATGGGTATACATATCTACCCGGTAAAAAGTGATACTTTGTCACCTGTCAAAAGAGATAAAATGTCAAACTTTTTTCCCCTCACAGAAGAAATGTTTTTCTAAATATGTCACTGTCATCTTGAAATAATTTCATTCATATTTTGACAGATCTGTCAGTTTATGTTAAAAATATGGTTCGATACCAATCTGTCATTAGGCCCTTAGTAAGAAGTAGGATCTTCAACCTATTTTATTAAACCTTACAGAAAATCAGATGTTCCCATAATGCGCCATACTGGTTATTACATTACGTAATGTATGTATGGAACCTCTGATGCTAGTGATATGATTCGGAAATTATCAACCGCCTCGTTAGGTGGAACGCGACTATACAGCCGGTGCAGGTAGTAAATCTATTCCCAGTATTAATATCCTAGAATCGTGACTTACACATCTTTAGTCTTGCAGACTTGGTACCTACTTTAGTTAACACTCTTGATCCCGTAGGAAAAAAAGTCAAGTATGGTCTGTGTCCTAGTAGAATAATAATCACAGGTTTCAGTTCATTTATATTGTAATATTTTTAACAGTTCTAGCCGATAGCACTATCGACATTATTTCGCTTCCAGTATCGAACCTCGAACATTCTTTGGTAGAAAATGGTTTTAGAGCCCCTTCTCAATTAATTGGTTACAAGCATATTGTTGACATTTTTTTGATTTCGAATAGTAACAAGGCAGCAGGCAGCAAATCTGCAATATTGGATGATTCTAAATGGATACCAGTGTACCTACATGTGCTAAGTGTATTTTGAATCTTGACATCATGGGGTAGATCTTCCTAAGTTTCTCAAGGACATAGGTAGTGTAGCATAAGGCCTTTCTTTCCAAATGCAAGGTGTTCAAGAATATGTCCCAACACATTTTTTTCAATAGTGTACATTATCGTAATAAGTTGTCTCTAGGTTTCCAGCCACCCTTAGATTATTTTACCCAAAACAAACCTGCGTCTTCATTCTAAATTATATCATAGAGGCTCTAACTCATCACTAATTTCAAAACTTAGTATGTACCTATAAGTATAGACAAGAAACATATTATTCATTTATGGCAGAACTGAAAACTGAACAATCCAATCATTTTAACTGCTTTGCAATGACTTTGGAAAATTCTAGATTATACAGTGACTCCCAAAACAATGTGGTGTGTCCACTCCATTGACTTATTAGTTAGTGTATTATGTCTATTGTCTATTGTTCACTCAGACAACTTTACTGTCACTCCATCTATAATATGAAAATCTGATTCTGATTAACTCGTGGAACGTTAAAAATTATCGAATTTCAGGATGTAAAAGAAACGTTCTGGCAACACTAATCCATTTTTTCAGCATACCGACACCATATTATATTGTTTTTAATATTTGTATTAAATATATGTTGGAGGCGAACAACAATATTCATATCAATGATGTTCTAGCAGCAGCTCAAACCAAACTGAAACCGTTAGAAGCATGCGTATTTTAATGCACTGTTTCACAACCACAGAACATAGCTTGAAACCGGTCCAAAATTCTGCTGGAAAACCCTTTACCCACTTATTATTAAGCAAGACAAACAAATTTCTGGATCTTATACAAATCAGCGAAGAATTTAGCCTCGCATATTGAACTCAATAAACTCGGAAATGAAGATGGGACACTCAACAAAGTATCTTGATAACAGACGACTTTCTAGAAAGAAAACATTTAAACAATTTTTCTACCTCTAAAATGATTGTGTCGTATCCAGCTAGTATGTCAACTGAGTTCCATTATCTTTGGTCATGACTTAAAAATGAAATTTATGAACACCCGATATAGGTATTCGATATTATAAAATGTATATTTTCTCTCATAATATTTCTGTCTGTAATCATAATTATGGAACACACTTTTATTTTTTAATGCAAATATTTATTTGTAACGTCCAAAATAACAAACCGCATAATGAAGATAAAATTTGTAATCAAATATAAACTACGTCTGAATTTCTAAGATTGTTTCAAAATATTGATTTGAATTGTTCGTTTGTTTAATTTTTGGGTGCACAATTAAAAGTTTAAATTCCAACGGATTTGTTTACTTTGTTTTATTAATATTTTATCCCCAAAAAACATTCCCAATGTAAGACTTTTGGAGGTGAGAGCCATATTCTGCAAAACTCGACAAAAAAAATCTCAATCTTTCGCATACGCTTAGTAAGAGCTCCACACCCATACAACTTTTTATTTTTCTTTGTATACGAATTTTGCTTTAATGGTACATTTTCATCAAGTGATTCTATCGCTTCTCACCGCCCCCAAAATTCCCTCCATGAAATTACAACTTGACGTATTATATTCATAACCCATTGTTCCACTAAATATGGACTAGCATTTCCAGTCATCTGCTCACTTTAAATGATAAAATTGTCACTACCTTGCATACATACTTGAAATGAATGCACTATATTCCGTCTTGGAAAAGAAGATGAAATAAAACAGAATTAATATCGCATTTGAACTTATATTCGTTTTTACGAACTTCATGTGTATATTTAACTATATGGTCAAGTTCTAAATAGTTCTATTGGGAGAAAAAATCAACTTTGTTAGTGATCTACAATATTTTTACACACATCAAAAATACAAAAGTGCAATACGATCTATTTCTTAATATACAGGATGTTTCAAATATATTCACAGGACTTGAGGATGTGATAGTTCGTCCAAAAATATGAAAAAAAAGTTTATATTAACTTAAAGTTTAAAATGCGTCATTTTCGAGATACCTAAAGGGCGTTGAAATTAAAAAACAATCGTTTCTCGTGACTATCTCCTGAACCGTTTATCGTATAAGTTTTGAGTCAGAACAACATTTTTGTCATAAATGGTGAAGATTTTGAAGGAGTAGTGGGTGTTTTTCTCCACAATTTCTACGCTAATGGAAAAAGTACGGTTTTGAGATGCCCATTTGAACCGCCAATGTTTTCTACACCAAAAAGGTACTGTTGGTCGTGACCTCTAATTATAAAATTGATTTCTCACGAAAACGGTCGAATTCAGAGCTCACGACGGTTCAAATGGGCATCTCAAAACTGTAATTTTTCCATTGGCGTAGGAAATGGGGAGAAAAACACGCAACGATATTCTAGAGGATAAGTTAATATTTTTTTTTTCATTTTTTTGGACGAGCTATCACATCCTCAAGTCCTGCGCATATATTATGAGACATCCTGTCTATTTAAACCTAATGAAAATAATTGCTAACACCGTATTAAGGAGACTTAGAAAGGCGTGGAGTATGTATAAAACTTAGTATGAGTTGAAAAAAAAATGAACAACTTATATTTCAACGTCATGAAAGGAATATTGGGGGCGGTGAGAAGCGATAGAATCACTTGATGAAAATGTACCATTAAAGCAAAATTTGTATACAAAGAAAAATAAAAAGTTGTATGGGTGTGGAGCTCTTACTGAGCGTATGCGAAAGATTTGAGATTTTTTTGTCGAGTTTTGCAGAATATAGCTCTCACCTCCAAAAGTCTTACATTGGGAATGTTTTTTGGGGATACGGATTTTTTTTGGAAGTCGCTTAACTGTCACGGACTAACTTTAATTTTCAATAATCATATTGATTGTAAATACAAATATATATGTATATACAAGGTGGCTCACGGTCGATGGTACCTTAGACATTTACGGAGAACGGGACATAGGATCGTTCTGAAAATTTGGTTGTTCAAATAATTGCTCCTAATCTATCGATCTAAAATATTTTCATCGATGCAGCGTTTTCGCTTATACCAATAAGTAGCAGCATCTTTGTTTTTTCAAATAGAACACCCTATATATTACTGCGTTTTGCATTTGTCCTCACTTTCTTAATATTTTTGCCACACTTACACCTATCTTTAAAGGTTCTCGAGATATTATTTTCCATATTTTTTATCCAAAACATAGCTCGAATTAAATGTTTATTTCTGCGTTATTTCAATTCCTAGGAATTTGTCCTGCGTTATACAGGGTCGTTCAAAATGTGTGATTTTACTGCTAGATACAAAAATGTTTAAAAATGCGTTTTTTAAATGGAACATTCTGTATATTATGAAATATCCTGAAAGATACCTAAATTTCCTTCGATTTGATGTATCATGTTCCTATAGTAGCCAGAATTCCGAGATAAGAGCAATTGTCTAAAAAAATCAAATTATATTTCTCATATTTATCTAGGTTGCTATTAAATGTCATCATAGTACATGACATAATGAAAATTTGACAATTAGTGCATTGTTAATAATACCTTTGAGTATTTCTCAACGTAAGTGATTTGAAATGAATGAAATAACAATTCAAACGTAATTTTACGCTAACTTAAGAACGAATAAAAATAATCCAATGGTCTATCGGCAAAGTAAAATTGCGCAGCTATCAACATTTTTAGGGATATTATGATTAAAGTATCTAAAGAAATAGTTTTTTTTACTCAGTGGTAACCTAACCTAACTGAATAAGCAATAAGTAACTTATATCTTTAAATAGGTAGTGATAATGATTATTACTTTCTTAATAAAACAAAAATATCAATTTTACATTAACTCAAAAACGAGTAAAGATATCCAGTCGCGGTTTTTGCCAAAATGTAGCTAATTATGTGGCTCTTAATACCAATGATTAATAAATGTATCGTGTCATTTAATTTTTTAACAAAAAAATATGAAAACTGAATATTGGTTTATCAGTGCTCGCTAGGAGTAAAGTTATGACCTTGCGAACACATCCGACATTATTTTTAAAATAAGTGTCGAGTTATCTTTCAAACATGACTAAACTTATTAGATTTAGATAACGCGTCTAGGAGATTACAGCGGTCTAATAAAGTACTCCCCCCACCCATATAATCAAAAATACGGAAAAAGTGTGAGGACCAAAATTACGCAGAATGAAATGAACTTTTCATTTCCGGTACCAAAACAATACGTTAATATTTCGATTTTTTTAGAAAAATTAAATTTTTATTTATACCACGGTAATTACGCCACCTAGCGGCCCTTTCAGAATCTTGAAAATATTTTAGCTGAATTTCTTTTAGCCGATTTACTTATGAATTTTTTTCCCGAAGTCGTAGGTTACGGTTTCCCTATTATCCTACCTCGCTGACCTTAGTGGGACACCTGTATATATATATATATATATATATATGCTGCATCTTTCTTTTCAGCGCTTGCCAAGAAATTAAATGTAATGTTACAGATCTTGAAGCATATTTGCACAACATTGATAATGTTAGTAACATTACCATTATTGTTGGGGACATGAATATAGATATACTAAAAAAAAGTGAAATCGCGAATAACTACATACTGACTCTCTCATCCTTTAATTAGTATCTCATAAAATATTAGCTATAAACATAAAGTCATATTAATAAACTGACATTGTTTTTCCATTTTGATCTGAAAAATAAATTAAAATTATAAACATTCCATAAGAAAAAACAAAGTTGTGTAGAGTTCCAACTATTTAGAAACACCCGGTATAATTGAAAATATTTTTATATTGTAGAATGTTTAAAATACGATTGGGTTAGTTATAGACATTTTCTCCCAATTTTTACAATAACCCCGTAATCGTCCGAATACCTACGCACTCCTAATCTCCCACCTTGTATTTCATAACTTGAAATGTACCTAGATATTTATCAACAGCGGGCCGCGTCTAATTATAAAAAAGCTATATCGTGTGATCTGAACCAAAAGCTAAAACCAAAAAAATGTATGCACGAGTAGGCAATGTTAGAAGAAATATAACTAGGTATCAAATATTAATTAATTAATTAATAACCCACAGCGTACGAAAACCATAGACTAATAAATAGAATAACGAAAACGTCTCTGCCATCTCTTAGTAAATAGATGTATTAATATTAAGGATTGCAGTTCGATATACGTCTCTGTTCTCTGCAACTGCTACATCTACCTCATTGTTGCCATTTAGTATAGTATTGTAACGTTTAACCCTGTGCTAAAGTTCACTTGCGTAATACTTAAAATTCGCAGATTGCTTCCAAACACACTGTACATGACTTTCTGTTGTAGTACAACTGTCACTACTTGTAACTTTGACTATCGCGTTCCAACTACTTTCCAGTTGTCTCCAATTGACTGATACAATAAACTGACTGTGTCCCGTGATCGTCACGGCTTTATATATCTGAATCATGATATGACATTCATCGAGAATGTTCTATGATTATCTAGACGATCATAATTAATGTTCTAGATCCTTGTCAAACTGATAATAGTATGACAAATTGTACCTCACATAAAGTTTCTGGAAGGATCGAGAATAAATCTGCTATAATTCTAGAACTACATAATGAAATACACAGGCAACACTATTGTAAATAAGGTAGCAGAATGAATAAAAAACTAAAAGAAATAATAACAGTAAGTACATGATAAACTACCCACGCAACAGTATAGTAGTAGTATACGTTTGACAAATATTATTAGTGCCTAAAAAATGTACCACTTTCGAATAAGGGCGAAGTAGTAGATAAATAATAAATGATTTTATAATCATGATCATAATTAATTTGTCAGTTTCACTTAGGTATTTATCCGATATCTATATCAGTTGGGTATTTGAAAACAGGTAAAATTTTAGCACCGGCAACACCGTAGAGTCTTGAAAATAAATTGTGAAATCCGTCTATTTGGTTTTACATATATTGATAATATAATTATTACAGCCTTTTACGAGTTGAAAACATTTTCAAATGATTACTTATCATTGAAGGATTGTATTAAATACAATATCTCGTTAATTTCAAGCCATATATTTAAATTAATCGGGAAAAACCATTACGTGACCTTGATAATCCAACATTTTTCTGTAAATAATGCTTCTGTACGCAGAAGTGAGAGATACCGCTCTCACCTCTGCAAACTACAGTTTGCATTGATAAGTTATGAATTTCAAAGTTAGTTTGTGTTGAATTTGTTTCAAAATGTTACTTCTAATTTTAAGTTTGATCAATTTTTGGGTGCACATTTGTAAGTTTAAATCTCTGTCGATTTATTGATTTTGTTTCTTTAAAATATTTCTTATTATTTTTATTAAATTTCAAAGTTTGTTTGAAAAACGAAACAAACATTTTAATTTGTCGAGGTGAACTTCGGCACAATCGGACAGAAACCGATCGCAGCGCCCAATGAAAATGTTTGTTTCGTTTTTCAAACAGACTTTAAAATTCAATAAAAATAAAATTATCTATTTTCAGAGTTAATGAAACTAACAAAATACCTATATCTGCAGAGATTTAAACTTACAAAATGTACACACAAAAGTTGATCAAACTTGAAATTAGAAGTAACATTTTAAAACAAACTTCGAAATTCAACACCACAAAGAAATATTAAAGTTCATAACTTATATTTTATAAGAATCATATTAACAAAATGAAATGGATATAACCGTGGAGATTTCAACTTCTAACTTTGCACATAAAGATTAAACAAACGAAGAATTCACACAAACATTTTAAAATAAACTTTAAAATTCAGATCTATTTAATGTTAACGTTAACATTTTATCTTCACTTTGCAGTTTGTTTATTTGAATGTTACAAATAAATCTTTGCATTATGTGTTCAATAATATATTTTAGTCTGCAGAATTTTCCAGTTTGTTTGATGAAAATATTACACAAAAATAATGAACAAAATGGTAACTGCATCTGAATTTCGAAGTTTGTTTTAAAATGTTTGTGAAAATTCTTCGTTTGTTTAATTTGCATGTGCAAAGTTAGAAGTTGAAATCTCTACGGATTTATTCAGTGCATTTTGTTAATATGATCCTTTATAAGTTATGAATTTCAAAGTTTGTTTGTGGTGTTGAATTTCGAAGTTTGTTTCAAAATGTTACTTCTAATTTTAAGTTTACATCTCTGCAGGTATAGGTATTTTGTAAGTTTCATTAACATGTATCTCTGAAATTAGATAATTTTATTTTTCTTGAATTTTAGTTTGAAAAACATAACAAACATTTTAATTGGGCTATGCGATCGGTTTCTATCCGATTCTGCTGGGTTATAGGTTATAGTGGCTATTTCCGAAGTTCACGGCGCCAAATTAAAACGTTTGTTTCGTTTTTCAAACAAAATTTAAAATTCAATAAAAATAATCAGAAATATTTCAATGAAACAAACTCAATAAATCGACAGAGATTTAAAATTACAAATGTGCACACAAAAATTGATCAAACCTAAAATTAGAAGTAACATTTTGAAACAAATTTCAAAATTCATCACCACAAAGAAACTTTGAAATTCATAACTTATAATTTATAATAAACATACTAATAAAACAAATTCAACAAATTCGTAGAAATTTAAACTTCTGTGCAAACGAAAATTAAACAAAAGAAGAATTGAAATAAATATTTTAAAACAAACTTTGAAATTCAGACGTAGTTTATGTTTGGTTTCAAATTTTATCTTCGTTATGGGGTTTGTTAATTTGGATGTTATAAATAAATATTTGCAATAAAGTGTAAAAGGGCGTTCCATACATATTTGTTATGAAATTTCTCTGAACTTTTTTATTTCTTCAATATGGCGCCTAGAATGTATTTTATGGAGAAATCGTAGTGGGCCATCGTGGCCAGAAAATGAAAGTATCCTTCGACACTGCTTGGGACACAACTTGGCTTCTATCAGAGAGATGTAGACTAAAACCAGGATGTAGTAAGTATTTCATTCAAATTTAAAATTGATATATTTAGGACAAAATAGGTATATATATTTTGTTAATTTTTCATTTATTTTTCTAAGAATAATCTTCAGCCTATCCTATGTACGTTAAAAACGGTGTTTAACTTTTCGTTGATAAGAATATTTGTTTTTTTTTTAGAAAACCATAATCTATACGATCATGACAGATCATCTTACTACAAACCGAATGGGACAAAATACGAGGCTGATATGGGCTCATACACCTTAAAAGGCTTTTTTTCCTATGAAACAATGTCGGTAAGGGAAATATAATTCAATAATTTAATGTTTCATTTACATTATTTACATCATGGCAAATAATTTTTCCACAATATAATGTCGCTTCACTTAAACATATTTGCAAATTTTATTTTAGTTTGCACATTCGAATGTTACGAATTTTTCATTTGTGGAAATGGTAGATGTTCCAGACTCATTCCAAAATGAGTTCGTAGATGGCATAATAGGATTAGGTCTTAAAGATGACGATGACGAGTACGGCTATGAGCCGTTTTTCTACGCCTTGATAAGGGAGCATAAGATAGAAAACAATCTTTTCTCAATTTTTATTAACAGGTACGATGCTGGTGAATTTCATTCCATATAATGCAATTTATGATTGGATATTTTTAGACTCATTTCTAAGACCCCTAGATATTATTTTATAGATATTCCAGAATATAATACCTACACATACAATCGACTAGGATATAAAATTTCTTTTAAGAGCACAAAGGGTGCTAACGGGACTCTTTTGCTAAACCTATGCTGTTTGTCCGTCTGTCTCTCATCAGGCTGTGTCTTATGAACCTTAAAAGTTGCACAGTTGAAATTTTCACAAAATGAGTATTTCTTTTGCCCTATAACAATAAGTAAAAAAAATAGAATTAAAGGTAGAGGGAACCCAAACAGAAAAGTTATAGTAAAGCTGCTTTAATTATAAGTAGTGAAAATTAAATAAATTTAAAAATTAATGGGTCCCCTTACATAATAGACTTTTGATTTCGCTCGTTTCTAATACTGACTGAAGCTGAATTACAATTAATTTAGTTTATTTTGAATTATTTCATCTATTATCTTTACACTTATTCAACAAATTAAATATTTTCATAACGTATTTCCAGAGATTTACAATCGAAAAAAGGTGGAAACATCCTGTTGGGTTATATCGATAAAAAACACATTCACAAGTCCCCGGATAAGAAGCCGGATAATATAACATACTTGAATGTTGATGCTGGATCACTTTGGATGTTCACAATGGATAAGTACGTTTATCCTAGAATTTATACTAAACGAGCAATGCTTGTATATATATATATATGCAAATTTTATCTCTGAATCTGGTCTACCGATTTCAATGAAAATTCATATGTATGGGATCTAGACTGTATTGAATCGATTGGTTGTATTCACATTCACAAGAAAAATCGTTTTCAGCAATTAATATTCTTATTCTACCACCCATGCAGATTATAACTAATAAGTAGATATAAGCCGAAATTATCTTGAGACATAAGTAGCTCATTGGTCAAGCTCCCGGCTGATAATCTGGAGATCCTCGGTTCGTATCCTGATTAACATAGATTTTTTTAGCAAAACCCATTTTTTTAAATAAAATGTGTTAATATGAGTTTCTTATAATTTAATCGGAAATTTTCAATGAAAAAAAAATTCACTTATCTAATTTAATGTATTAATACGAGCAAATCTTAAATATATAAGTACATAAAAAGAATCTTGGAAACAGCTCCAACGATTTTGATCAAATTTGGTATATAGATAATGTTCTACTTTTGAACATTATCTAAATGACTTTCCTGACAAAACGCGATGGTGCCACCTTCAAGGTCCATTAACTTTTTCTTGAATGATTCGGCACATTTGGATAAAAATTTGCAAAAAGTGTTTTAAGAGCCGAGGAATAAACTGGCGTTACTTGCATTTTTAATAGATGTGACCGTCGAGCTCCATACTAGCTATTTCGTGCATGGCTCCGCAGATTGCCATAAAAATTTTAGTACGTGATTTGGCGGTCAATCAAGCGATTGGTGATACAGCTGAGTTCTGGTATGTTTCACATTCATATTTATTTGGAAATCTGTGAACGATAAAATCAATATTTACCGATCTACCGATCGCAATACATTTGAACTAGAGATAGGTATGCACATAGGTATTTGAACTAAGATTAAACATCCTTATAGACCCACTCTAAATCCTGTGTTACCCGAGCAAAGCTCGGTCGCTCATATATTAGATGATAATGATCTAACAAGAAAATCATTTTAGGATCGTGATAACGAGTGATAAAAAGAAATCCCTTAATTACACGCGATGCCCTGAAAGCTGCAAGGCTGTCGTCGATACTAGTTCGAATATGATTGTCGGACCACCGGATGATGTTCAATTCATCTATAATATGATAAATGCTCATCAGTACAACGATCAATGGGTTGTAAGTTACACTTTGAACTTATCTGCTATTCCTATACAGGTTGTTTCATAATATATGCGCAGGACTTGAGATGTGATAGCTCGTCCAAATATATGAAAAAAAGTTTATATTAACTTACCCTATAAAACGCACCATTTCCGAAATACAGGGAGTTGAAATTGAAAAAATAAAATAGTTATTTGTGAAAATCTCCGGAACCGTTTATCGTACAGAAAACATAGTTTTGTAAGCAGTTTCCACTCATAATAAGGTAAGCTTTGAGTCAGAAAAACATTTTTGTTAAGTCATAATTGGTGAAGATTTTGAAGGAGTAGTGGTTGTTTTTCACCCCAATTTCTATGCCAATGGAAAAATTATGGTTTTGAGACGCCCATTTGAACCGCCAATGTTTTCTACACAAAAAAGGTACTGTTGGTCTTGAGCTCTAAAGTTGACCATTTTAGAGAAATATCAACTTTTATGTTGAAAAAACAGGGTAATTTTTTTGAAATACAATATTTTATTCACTTATTATACAAAATGTATGTAAACGGTATTTTTTCAACATAAAAGTTGATTTTCCACGAAAACGGTCGACTTTAGAGCTCACGACCATAGGTACCTTTTTTGTGTAAAAAACATTGACGGTTCAAATGGGCGTAAAACCATTCCATTAGCGTAGAAATTGGGGAAGAAAAACAACCACTATTCCTTCAAAATCTTCACCAATGATGACAACGAAAAATTTTTCTGACTCAAAACTTAGCTTATTAGAGTGGAAAATGCTTACAAAAGCCGTTTTCTGTACGATAAACAGTTCCGGAGATATTCACAAAAAAACATTTTTTTTTTCAATCTCAACACCCTGTATTTCGAAAATAGTGTATTTTAGAGGTTAAGTTAATATAAACTTTTTTTCATATTTTTGCACGAGCTATCACATCCTCAAGCCCTGCGCATATATTATGAAACACCCTGTATAAACTTGACAGCACTTATATTCTCAAACCATGTATATTTCCAGATTAATTGTGATCGAGTGAACAAATTGCCCAAGGTTACTTTTATTCTTGGAGGTAAACATTTTGTTATTGGTGGAAAACAATACATCATGAGAGTAAGTATCCAGACCACACGGAATATGTCGAAAGCTCCAGCTTGTCCACCTTAATTTTTCTTCCCTCGAAAAAAACTGATTCATGATTCTTTCTAAATTTCTAGTTTTTGTAATAACATAAAGTGCTCCATGCATCTTTTCGAGTTGTTGACCGACTTTCCAAACGAATAAGGTATTCAACTCGATTTTGATGACTTTTTTTTTCATTTGAAAGAAGGATATTTGAGAAATGCTCGCATATTAAAATAACTTTCCCATTAAAAACTGCTCTTGGAGGGGATGAAAAGGTCATTTTTTTAGAAAATCGAAAATTTCATCCGGCAGAATTGAAAAAGTGACCATATTAGGCAACATTTAAATTGGCCTTTTTTTGAAAAAGCAACGATTTCCAAGTTACAGTAATAGGTATCTCTGTTCCCGCTTGGGTTTGAAACCGCTAGATCAATTAATGTTTATCGATTTTGAGGCACACTCAAAAATGTAAAATACAGTGCTTTCGAAAAGGAACGAATAAATTCATTATTTCTAAAATTAAGAGTCTTTCGAAAAAATCCTCTGTTTTTTTTTTGTTTTAAATAAAGGCACTTTTTATTTTAATCTCTATTCGAGATATGACGTCATCAACAATTTTTTGACCGACGAACCCCGAACGGAGGAGGTATACAATTCGACTGTCTGCTTTATTTTTTTTTTTTTTTTTGGTTCGTGCGCGCCTTTTATATAGTAGACGATCTCCGATTTTGATGATTTTGGATTCATTTGAAAGAAGGGGATTGAGAAATGGTCCCATATTCATAAAAACGCAAATCCGAAATCTCCTTCCCTCCGAAAACCGCCCCCGAAGGGGTGGTGGGGGCGAATTTTCTCGAAAATCGAAAATCTGAGTTGGTATAATTAAAGATAGGACAATATCCGGAAACGTTTAAATTGAACATTTTTTCAAAAGTGTTACGGTTTTCGAGATAGACGCATGTTAAATATGTATTTTTGCTATGTGGAGAGGACAATTTCTTTCGAAAATTGAAAATTTTTCGATACTACATGAAAGATATAATTGTTTGTAGCAACATTTATAATGAACATTTTTTCCTTAGAATTACGGTTTTCGAGTTAAATCGGTGTTAAATGGTAACAACTAAAATATTCAAGCGTATTTCCGCCGCGATGTTCTGAGATCTCAATAATAACCATTACAAGCAAGGAATATACGTGGGTAATAGGATAAGTATTATCTTCATTGATATGGTATAGTGAACGTTCAACGATTTTCGGGACTAATGTTACACTCAAAAGTGTGAAATAAATATTTTTTACAAAAAATTGGACCGACGTTATAGTTGATGCACTGAAAAGTATAAAATAATATTACTTCTATTGGTGATGGTACTTGTGAAGTTGGTGCCAAAAGCTATCAATCTAACTGGAACTGCACAACTTCAAAAGTACCATCACCAATAGAAGTAATATTATTTTATACTTTTCAGTGCATCAACTATAACGTCGGTCCAATTTTTTGTAAAAAATATTTATTTAAATTTACGTACGCATCGTCAAAAATATGATTACATTAGCGTATGTAAATTAGATAAAAATGAAAAAACATAATTTTTATTTAACTAAATTTGATCATAATGATTAATTTCACCATTTTTTTAAAACAAAAGATAAAAAATCGATAAGAAATATTCAAAACCAAAAAGTACGATTTCAGTTTTTTACCTGACAGTAATATCTTGGTCGCTAAGGCTGCCGTCAGACTGGCTGTACTAGTTGACAATGCGTACGTAGAATGACATGCTCTTTCAAATGGCATGCTCGAAATTGGGTGTGGCCATTTAAAAAAAATATCTCGAATAATTATTACGTCACTAATAAAGAATAGAATAGAAAAATTGTACTAAAATGACAATTCCGCCAGAGGCGTAAAATTTAGGAAGGGTTAACCTTTCAATTACCCGTGTCGTACGCCTCTGGCAGTAGTCAGAAATGTTTATTTATCATAATTTTGTAAGGTTTGCAGTGTCTACACTTCCTGCCAAACTTGATAAAGATTAATCAAACAATTTAAAAGTAATGGGGAAAATCATTCTCTGATCTAGATGTAACTTGAAGGGTAGACTGTAGACATTGGGTAATTGGGTACGCAACCACAGAACCATATGTGCTGTCAGATTACTCAGATTCTGTCAACGTGATTCGACGGGACACCCTCTAGTTGTATCCAGTTATCCAGATTATCCAGTAGTAAGCAACCGACTCATAGTAACGGCTGTCTATATATGATGGACGATGGACATATAAAATCGTTGGTATTAGCCTATTTAGTACTTCTTATATGGGGCTATTCTGTAATCCGCATTGGATAATTTTAAGACTTGATCGAAATCCATAACGTTAGTTGCTATTCTGTAAGCCAGAACCAGACGTTAAATTTAACATCAGTCGTTAAATTTAACATATTGGGAAACATTTTTAAGGCTTGCTTATTATTAGGTCTAAATTTTCTAGGAGTATTTAGAGATAGTTTTCTCTTCATTAGAATACAAAATATGGTGTCAGATGATTATAATTGATCTTTATATACCTATGAAAACTTGGTTAGCAACTTGACGAAACATTGAAAAATTATCAAAAAGTTTTAATAACAGCTTTGCATATCTCTGATTAGCATGTAGATATTGTTGAAGTGTCGTACAAAATTGCTCCAACTATTCTTAAAGCGAGTGATTTCATTGTATGGGGTAGGCACATAGTCATAACGATTTAAAATTATAAAGAATAGAGTAAATAGACAAGTAATCAGTAAATATTTTTTTATATTTTCTCTCTACACTCAAGTTCTTTATAATATTAAGACATAATACATAACCCATCTTTTCTATAATCGTTTTTCATTATTTATTTTATAAACCAGCAGCAACTCTCAAATAAAACTAGTTCACACTTTTTTCTACATTCACGTCTTATTACAATATCAGTCGCCTCAGATCAATATATAAAATATAGGTACCTACCAATTACTTTCTGTCATCAATTATTCATTTAAAGAAACAGCAACAGAAAAATAAATTCTTGAATGAATAAATTCGCAAGTCTATCAAGAATTATATTTCACTTTTTCCAATTTCCAAATTCTATCAAATATATGATGGGAATAGTTCACCATAACCGTAAAAGCAACACAAGACTTGACAACTGTGATCACTTTCCATAAAAAACAGCATGTTTCGTGGCACCTCGGAGACGATTTATCGGATGCCTTAAAATATTAGATTTTATCGGACGCGTTAAATGTTGAGCTTACAGAATAGCAATTTACGTTAAAAGCATAAAATATTAACGTCCGATAATTTTTAACGATTGTCTTAGAGAATAGACCCATTTTAAAGTTGATTCACACCGCTGGCTCTAACTAGTATACAGTGTTACTAGATGTATTTTAATATTACATTTCTACGGTTATTAGTATTTTCCCAACTAAGCATCCCTATTCAATCCGTCCTCCTGAAAGCTTTTTGGAGGTAACCGACTATTTTTTTCCACTTGGATTCTGTTCCTAGTGACTATGAGTTATTCTTGTACAAAAAATGTTGCAATAAACCTTTGAGGTGTGTCCTACATCATGGCTCAGATATTTTGTACGGATATTGCGTTTCGTCATTAAAAGAAAATAAATTTATCTTCCAGATATCCAATGAAACACAAACCACTTGTGCTGTAGCTTTCAGGGCATCAGAAACACCAACCGAAGACAATATATGGGTTTTGGGTGGAGCTTTTTTGGGACAATACTACAGTATCTATAATCTTGCTGAAAGAAAAATAGGTTTTGTTCGGACACCATAATTATGAAAAATTTAAAATAGTGACTAATGCAAATGCGAAATATTGTTGTTGGGATTATTTTCAATAAAAATTTAGGAAGACAAGAGCCTTCTTATCCTATGAAGTCAACTTGGAGCGTACAGTTATAACAAAGATTTTTTTTCTAATCTTTGGTTATAGAGTCCATAGATCCCATTGACATATGGGTTCTTATGTCAATGATAGATCCCTAATCCCTATCCTGTCTTTGACACTGATTCTGTGAGGAACGAGCAACTTTCGAATGTAAAATTACCAATGCGAAGTTATATTCATGAATGATAAACGGATTTATTTTGTATGTGAGTACGCTCGCGCCCATCAAGCTTATCTCACTGCTCACTTGAAATACTTTGAAAAAGGCTGTCTGTATTCTCTTTCAACCCAAAAACAAAAATGGCAACGTACATACTCTGTTCCATATACTCTGGTAGATACCATGATACACATACAATATCATGGTAGATACCAGAGATTCGTATTGTGTATTGCCTATCACTTGTTTATCGACTAGCCTAGCCAGCCAACATGTATTTTTGATTTTGGAATTATTAAGAAATCAATTTGATATCATTCTAAACAAGAAATAAATATATGCCTAGTTTGATTATAAATAGGGGACTGAAGCCTTCACTAGATATAGCGCTATCATTCTGTGATTCACCCGCAACTCAAATGTTTCACTGAAAATATTGACCTTGGCAGCAGGTTATCTTGAGTGATTCACAGGGAACTTGTAATTATAAAAACAAGAGATCGAGCATCGTCTATCTTATTACGTCTTCAGTGTTAGTTAGGTGTCGTGAACACATCTTTATCTTGGTATCTTTTATACACAATTTTATAAAAATGAAAAAATTTATAATCATTTGCATGATTGTACTAGTGGATCTCTCCGTTGTCATCGGTTGGATAGAAAAACATGGATACACTCGGTAAGTAGTTATTTGATAAGAAATAGATATTCCGGTAATAGTCTAGTTTAGGGGCTTTTGCTATAAAAGCCCTAAAAAATCAAATGTTAGTAAAAATACATATATGGTAACATAACTTTTAATAAAATTGAGGCGGAAGACGCTATTTTTAATGATTTATTACAAAAAATAGCAAAATATGGTGGTTTTGGTACTTACGACTTTTAGCAGAAATTTTCGATTTGGAATTTTCTTTTCAATCCTAAATAGTGTATAACCATCCTTGTATTCTATTTAATACTAAAATAGTTCAAAATAAGCAAGAATATGCGTGAAAATATAAAATATAAGTTCACAAAAAAGTGAAGTAAAACGAATTGACGGTTGTCTTATGTAGTACATCCTGAACTACCAAGTTCTATTAATATCAATGTTGCCAACTATGTCAGTATAACTTTTGTACTATGAAATACTCTGTCAGTATAACTTTTGTACTATGAAATTATTTTATAAATATGTATTCTATGATTTGAATTTCATTTCCAATAATACTTGCTTTAGAAAAGTTAGCAACAATAACAACAGAATTTAGTATATTATACGAATTTGTCTTGTATAGTTTAACGTTTTCTAAAATGACAAGTACTGAGCTCTTCTTTCTTTCTCAATATCTTGTCGTAAAGCAATCAATGAATTCATATTTTCAAAAGCCTGAAGACAAAACTCGTCACCTTCAGCATCAAAAGTTGCCATGATATGTATCGTATTTTTGCTCTAAAGCAAGTATTTATGAAAAATTCATTTTTAGTAAATTTTAAACATAGAACTAAACCTTCAGACATTCAAAATCTTACTACTTAGTTTATGCTTTCGTTATCGAATATTTTTAAAGATGTTCAATAGTTCAATATCATAAAAATTAGTTTTGGCAACGTTGGAATTGTCGTTTATCAATGCTTTCAACGTCAAGTCGTGTCGTCAAACATACTACATAAATCAACCGTCAATCCTTTTTATGTGAACTTATATTTACTATTTTCACGCATATTTTTGCTTATTTTAAACAATTTTAGTATTAAATAGAATACAAGGATGGTTATATACTATTTGGGATTGAAAAGAAAATTCCAAATCGAAAATTTCTGCTAAAAGTCATAAGTACCAAAACCACCATATTTTGCTATTTTTTGTAATAAATCATTAAAAATAGCGTCTTCCGCCTCAATTTTATTAAAAGTTATGTTACCATATATGTATTTTTACTAGCATTTGATTTTTTAGGACTTTTATAGCAAAAGCCCCTAAACTAGACTATTACCGATATTCCTATCCTAGATGAAATATCATGAACGGTAAGATTGTTCTACTACTTGATAATAAATATTCGAAAATTTTGTTACTGATATTTATCTTTCATTACAGTATGGATTTGGTGAGGCATAAAAAAATGCATAACGAAATTCTTGGCGAAAACGATATTGTAAAACCGGCACCTACACCTCGAACCAACGATTCCATAAGTCTGAAGCGATATTTGGATGTGAGTATAGTTTTAGGTAATTCTGTTGCGTATGCATAAATAGGTATGTTGAAATTTTCAATTGAAATATAGTTTCTTTGAAATCATATCTAAAGAGAGCTCCAATGAATAATAAATTATTTTCAGCCGGTAGTTTTTAACATCTAGAGTTCTTATAAGAACGTTTTTTACGCGGCATAATGATACCAAGAAACGATCTTTCACCAAACATTTTCAGAAAACCTAGTACCTAGTCAAGCAATTAAACGTTTAATATCTCAACATTCTCGTGTTATCTATACTTCTTATAAAGAAAATGTGTATCAAGATAAGGAGAAAGGTTAGTTTGTATGTAGGGGACAATCTCTTTAACTAATGATTGCGATTCTGAAAATTCAATTATGATGTCGTCCCTGACGTATAGGGTATAGGCTATCAATTAGGTATGTCTTTAGTCTGTTTTAGCCCCCCTAACGAGCCTAAAAAGGCATACTTGTTTCCGTTGATTTGCTCACCCCTCCCAGTGAAAGTTTTAGGCGCGTGCAGTAAACATAGTTGAGTTGGTTTGCGATTGCGATGCCCTTTTAATAATATCTGCAACGAAAATTGACTTTTTACAACAATTCTGATGTTTGAAATAACTCCTAGAATCTAAACCAAATCCACAGTAGATATAATAAAAAGACAACTTAAGGCAAGTTAAATTTATTTGTATAATAATGAATAAATATAAACCTAAAAATAAAAGCTAAATCAATTTTATAGATTCACTTTTGTTTCACCTTAAAATGGAATGTGATCATGCCATGATTGGAATATGAAGATAAAATGCTTGTAGGGAACATTATGCACCTTTTGAACATTTCTTCCTCACCCAAATCAGACAAACAGTAATCAGTTCGGATGAGCTTCTTTTCGGGACGTCGCATATCCACAATGGCTACTTCATATACGAACGTCTTCGAGTCTGATCTGCAGCCACACACCTCAGCTGCCCATAGACAATGTTCAGCTATTCTTTTGCACGTCAAACGGAAAATGTGATTGAATGCAACGATACATTTGCGACTGATGATTTTATTGTATCCAGAGTTCAAATCCATACGAAATGCTTCTGTGTATTCGGTTACTCCTGTCGATATAACAGAATCTGCATGTACCTGGATTAGATGTGATACAATCATTTGATGATTGCCATTGGTGTTGCAATTGGTAAATGGACAATTGTACGGTTTAAATGAGCATACACGTTCATGTCTGGTTATGGTGCCGGCACTGGATGTCTCGGTGCAGCCTAAATCGTGGTAGAGACATGGATAGAGAACACCATTTGTCAGTCCTTCGAGTGAGTAGTTTCTGGTGCTGCCAAAGATGGCGCGACATGTCGGACACTTTTCCACTCTGGGCCTACACACATTGCATATACTATGACCAGATTGACACTGATAGATTGGCGGTTTCATAAAAGTCTTGCATACAGGACATTCGAAAAATTGTAGCATATTCTCATCGATTCCCTCCATTCTAGCATCTTCGATTTTGATTTTGAAGATGTTTGTTATAGTATCAGATATATGCGATATTTGTTTCAGAGCATTCAGGTCCACTTGCACAGCGATATTCTCATCGAAATCATTATAGATGTTGTATGATGATAATATTTTGGATTTAGTTTTTATGTAGTTCTCGCTGGCACCCTTATGTTTCACAGAATACTCACAGAATGAGCTGTGTTCATCCTTTACGTTGCAAATCATGTAGAAGAGTTTGTTTTTGTTCCTACTGGTTTGCATTCGCAGTATATAAATACGGTTTTTCATAACTAGAAGTTTTACCAAGTCCAGCCCCTTCAATGAGGTCTCCAGGAAGAATATATTGTTTTCAAAATTGATAACGTGATCGCCGTGACATTCTTTGAAATGTTTGATGAAGTCATTAGTATTACCTTCCCAGTCACAGTCGCCAAATTTGAACATTGAGCACAACTTTGTACGATATTTGCAACCATTTTGATGGCTAATGAGTTCTTCGATGGAAAGCTTTTCGCTGCATCCCTTTTGGTTGTATTTGCACGGCAATTTTAACAGTTTCAGTATAGTGTCCAAAGCGACATTATGTAAACGATGGTGTTTGAAAACTTCGTCGTCCTCATCGAAACATATGGAGCACACATTCCCAATATTCTCAATAAGCATAACTGGGGGTTTCAAAATATCCTTACAAAGTGTACATAATAAACAATTGCTATCCAAAATGTCTTCAAGAAAAGAAGTAATTGATTGTTCTGTCATCTGGAAAACAAACATACAATTTAATAATATATTACTGTACAGTATTAGTTAATTAGTTACCTTTAACTGATGTGAGTTGATCAGATTCAATGTTATTTTGATGATGTTTTCGAATCGAAAGACATTTAATATTTATTATGTTGATCGTCAAGTCGACTAAATGTAGAGATAACGGATAAAGCTTGTATATTTCATTATTATAACAGTTACATCAGCACATTATTTATGTTTGTAAAAACAAGAAGAGGTCAGAGGATCACAATTATCTAATTAAAATACAGTAATTCTCGTTCTCTACCAGCTGTACCATAACAATATAACTATATAAATATAACAATAATAATAAAATAAATCAGAGACAACCCAATTAACAAAAGCTAACCTCAACAAATGTGAAATTAAGCATCAGAGAACACTAACCACAGCAGGTAGAGGAACTAATCACTTAACAGAGACAACCAACCAAATAGCCAACATGAATTTGAAAATTTGAAATTTTTAAATTTCTGTTGATACAGATCGTTAGTATGGTTTGTGACGAGTTTTTTTTGTGACTCAATATTTAATGAGTTATTAGATTGTTAAATAATTAACACCGATTAGCCAACAAGTCTTGAAAATAAACCTTACATTCTCTATTTTCTTCTCAATTTATTAGAAATCGTTTCTGAAACAAAAATACATATAATGAAATCGTTTGTGACTCTCACTAGTTTTAGAAAATTAAATTGATTTCAAAATTTATAGGTTCAGGCATCTAAAAATATATCACTGTTAAATAGTCAACGAATATAATTTGTGTATGGAACGTCACAATAGAAAATAATATTAATTTTATAGGTGCTGGTAATTCTGAAAATGTGCAATTATTGCAGTTAGATGGAATACTTTTAACACCAACTTCAAAAGAACCAGCACCACCGGAATTAATATTATTTTATATTGTGACCATGAACAAATATAGGGAGGACGAGTAACACGAGTAGTGGGAGTAGCACAAAAAACATTGGGTTATCGTATATCATTTCGAGTGTTGCGTAAAATCACGCAGCGCATCCTTATGTAGTATGGGCGAAGGAAGCTTAAATGCAACAATAGACAGTCAGTGAAATACTGCGCAACATACCAAATTGACAACTTATCACGGGAAGTTATTTCAGCCACTTCTGCTTATAGAACAGGATACAGAGTTAAGGTGAGTTTATACAGTAAATAAAATAAATTAAGAAACAAATTAAAATTGAAATAAGAATAATCTCAAAAAAGATTGGTTTATACAGATGACGAAAATAAAATAAGAAATAAGAATGAACCAATCAAATCACAGCTTTTTTGACAAAAACTTTTGTGTTGTATGCAAGTTGAGTGTTCTCTGGTGGTTGATCATGCGCATTATCAGTTTCCAAACAAAATAAAATAAAATAAGAAATAAAGATGAAAGTTGGCCATCTTTAGTTCTTATTCTTATTTCTTAATTTAGCTTATTTCGTGTATAAACGCTCCCATGGAAATGAGCATGTTCAACTTTCTTATTTTATCTTAATTTGTTTCTTATTTTATTTTATTTACTGTATAAACTCACCTTTAGTCATCCTCCCTTTATATATTCTTGATTGTGACGTTCCATACACAAATAATAAAGGTGAGTTTATACAGTAAATAAAATAAAATAAGAAACAAATTAAAATTGAAATAAGAATAATCTCAAAAAAGATTGGTTTATACAGATGACGAAAATAAAATAAGAAATAAGAATGAACCAATCAAATCACAGCTTTTTTGACAAAAACTTTTGTGTTGTATGCAAGTTGAGTGTTCTCTGGTGGTTGATCATGCGCATTATCAGTTTCCAAACAAAATAAAATAAAATAAGAAACAAAGATGAAAGTTGGCCATCTTTAGTTCTTATTCTTATTTCTTAATTTAGCTTATTTCGTGTATAAACGCTCCCATGGAAATGAGCATGTTCAACTTTCTTATTTTATCTTAATTTGTTTCTTATTTTATTTTATTTACTGTATAAACTCACCTTTATACTTATTGACGCTTCAAAAGTGATGTATAGTTAGTTGCCTAAACCTAAAAATTTTTAAATCAATAACACAACAGCGATTTCTTTATTATATTTGTGTTTCACAAAAGATTTATGATAGATTGAGTGAAAAATAGAGAATAAGGTGTATTTTCAAGACGTATTGGCTAATCGGTGTTATTTTTTAACAATCTAATAACTCATTAAATATTGAGTCACAAAAAAACAAACGCGTCACCAACATTCCCAAACGATTCACACAAGATCTGTATCAACCGATTTTTTTTTTTCAAATTTTTGTTGGCTAATCCGTTTATGGTCACTAGCACTACCTCCAAAATTAAACATTAAGATCTAGGATCTAGGCAGCGAACTGTACACAATATTTTTGAATCATATTATGTAGGTATGTATTACATTTTCAATATGCAACTCAACAACTGGATTTTTGACCGACGAACCAAACGGAGTAGGCACATAGAGTTACAATTCGACTATTTTTCTATTGTCTGCATGTTTTTTATATGTCTTATAAATAGTAAACGTGCTCCGCTTTTCATGATTCTTTTTTCATTTGATAAAGGAGTATTGACAACTGGTCCCATTGAAAAAGAAAATCGACATTCAACATGTCCGTCCCCTTCTCCTAAATGGGGGTGAAGCATTTTTTTTCGAAAATCGAAAATTTGCGACGACCAAATTAAAGAAGATACCATAACAAGCAACGTTTAAATAGGACATTTCAAAAAAAAATCATAGGCTTCCGAGTTATTGTAGTAGTAAAGTCTTAAATATGTATGTCTCCGCTATGTGGGGGGGAGCAATTTCTTTCTAAAATAAAAAATATGAGACGGCTAAATTAAAGAAGGAATTATATGTAGCAACACTTGAATTGGAGATTTTTCAAAAAAATGTACAGTTTCAGAGTTACAGCAGCGGGAAGTCTGAAATATGTGAATCCCTGAATAAGTATAAGCAACGTATTATCTTATTTGGTGAACGTTGAATGATTTATATGACTAATGTTACATGCAAAGGTACGAAATATATATTTAAAAAGAATTGTACGGACTTTATTAGTTGGTGCACTAAAAAATACATAATAATATTAATTCTATTCGTTCTGGTACATTTGAAGTTGTGCTAAAAATTTTCAATTTAACTACCTACAACGGCACAACTTCAAAATTACCAGTATCAATATAATTAATATTATTTTGTATTTTTCAGTGCACCAACTAATAGAGTAGATGCAATTTTTGGAAAAAAAATCTATATATTTTGCATACATGAACGCATTGATGCATTTTGCCAAATAACACTTTTGAAAATCGATAAAAAAATTATGGCACCTGTTTTAGATCAATAAGGTAGTTCAAAAAAGTCAGTTCAAATAGTGAGTGTGTCAAAATGACCAGACAATAATTTATCAATAAAACGGTAAATGTGTAGAACAGGTTCCCCCATCGAATTTTGTTTTTTTATAGATATGTAGGCGAATGTATTATAGAAAGACATTTCAGCGGCAACACCTCACTAGCTTACGAGAGGGTGGAGTGAATAGGGGTGCTGGGTGGGGAAATACGGTGTTCAATGATATACTTTTAGTAGTAATTTGGCTAATTTAATACCAAATTAGCCTGATAAATAAAAAAGTTCTGCTATGATCCAAAACTGAAAAGAAAATATTAGAAATAAATTAATAACTACTGGAATATTGATGATACGTCATCATAGTAAGCAGTACAGCAGCTTGGTGGCGCACAGGTATCTCATATTAGTCGAAATTAGAAGAAATTCGAGGTGAAAATAGTAAACTTAAAAAAATCTCGCCAAGATCATGTGATCGCCTAATAATTTTTGGCGGAAACAGTTCCATTGCATGTCCTAAAGCAAAGCAAAGTCAGTTAGTTATCTTTGCCTAAAGTCTATCTTCTATTCTCATTCTTCTATGAACGCTGTGAAGTCATTTTTTGGAGGTGTGCTTTGCTAACTTTATATCAAGTTAGCAAAGCACCCAAAAAATAAACAAAAAAATTAATTTGGAAAATTAATTTCTTCACAACTAATTAGCAACTAATTAGCGGCAAAAACTTATTCCATTCCCATTCTTCTGCGAAGGCTTTAAAGTCATTTTTTGAAGGCGTGCTTTGCTAACTTTATATTAAGTTAGCAAAGCACCCAAAAAAAACAAACAAAAAACGACAAAATCGGTGTTTTCACAACTAATTCACGACTAATTAACGGCAAATTATCCACCTACTCTCGAGTCGATTCTTGACAGGTGCTTAGCTAACTTGATGCTCATTTTAATTTAGTACATTTCAATTCGGTATTCAGTCTGTGTATGTTTTTATACATGCTGTAGTTAATAAAGTAGGTATAGTTAGTTAGTCCACCTTGTATAAGGAATATAACCAAATTTGTTATAAAAATTAGTCGTGTGAATATCTGGGTCAAGTTCTTCATTGGATATGATCTAATAGTGGAAATTACAAAAATGGCCATTAAGTAAAGTTATCAAAAATATCCGTGAATAATAAATTTTACCCATTTACAGAATGAATATTATGCGGAGATAATAATTGGGCATAAAGGTCAGAAAATGAATGTTGGATTTGATACAACATGGGCCGAGACATGGGTTTTGTCTAAACGTTGTCAAATACTTGAAACACCTGGATGCAGTAAGTACCTATCTTTATAGTAATTTCAAGGAACTTCATATTATAGACAAGCTGTTTTTTGTTTTTCAAATAGAAAACCACAATTTATATGATTATTCCAAGTCATCATATTACAAGCCAGATGGTAGACCATATATTGGAAATGAGGGAACTTATAACTTCACTGGGATCTTCTCCTATGAAAACATTTCGGTAAGATTTCATATGAACCCCAAGGAAAAACATCTAGAATATTTGAATTTCAGTTTGCCCACTCCAATGTGACAAATTTTTCGTTTGTGGAAATGATAACTGTGCCAGATTCATATATGAATGAGAAAGCTGATGGAGTAATCGGCTTAGGACTTAAAGGTTCTGGCAACTATGAACCATTTTTCTATGCCTTGTACCGACAAAAGAAGATCAAAAATAATCTCTTCTCTATTTTCTTGAACAGGTTGTCAATTTATTTTGAATGAGAGTCTTAGCTATATGTTAAAAATAAGAATGGCAATTATAATAAAGTATTTTTAATTTTTAGGGATAAACAATCTAAAAAAGGGGGAAGTATCATGTTGGGTTACATCAATGACAAGCATATTCACAAAACCCAAACGTCTGATGGGAAGCTCGTACCAGATACTATAAAATATTTGGATGTCCTTCCTGGAGTATATTGGATGTTTAATATGGATAAGTGAGTAACATTTTAAATAGTGTAACATTGAAGACATTTTTTATGTTTTTTTGGTCACCGAAATGTATAGGAATCTTTATAGATATATATTTTTTGAATTTCAGAATTGTCGTCACAAGTGACAAACAAAAAGTCAATCACACACTCTGCCCCAATGGTTGCAAGGCCATCGTTGATTCCAGCAGTAATGCCATTTTGGGGCCACCAGCAGATATTCAATATTTACGTGATCAAATGCAGGCAATTAAATACGGTGACCAATGGCTGGTTAGTGAAGTGAAAAAATGATAAAGAGCTTTGGAAATATTAGTTTTCACAGTGGCCATAAGGAAAATAGTCAGGTGTCTGGGCAGAATTTGCCCAATTCTCTTTATGACTTTTCTGCTGATCATTTTTTGTTCAGCAACCATTATAATAAAGTAAAATAGATTTAGGTAGCCCCGTTAAATTTTTTTCCATCACCATGGCCATTTTTTTTCCACTAGTACCTAGAAAAAAACATTTCTCAAACTATTCCACTTGGTGTTCCTCAAGGGTATGTTTGGGTACACCTATTAGAGAGTTTTTGAAATACAAAGTTTTGTGTCAGGCAGCTACGTGGCACCCTTGTTTTTTCTAATATAACAATGTGAAAATTTTAATTTAGTCATAGTTTGATACTGTTTCCCGATAGGTACAGTAGTGGTCCAAGAAACCATCAAAAAGTGTAGGGCTTCAAGGTATTTGAACAAAAATTATCGGGGCACCCAAATATATTTCTTTTCTACTTAGTAACTACTAATTTTGATGAGTGATTTCAGGCTTTTACTTTATTGGTATGGTTGCTAAACAAAAAATGTTCCGCAGAGAAGGAATGGTGTGAAAACTAAACTAAAATTTCCAAAGCATTTCACTCGATCGATTTATACGATCGGTCAGGAATTTTGGAGTCATCTCTTAGACAAATGCTCATAGTTTCGTTTTTTAGGTCAATTGTGATACAGTGAATAAACTGCCTAAAATAAATTTTGTTCTTGATGGTCAATATTTTAGAATTGGTGGTCCACAATATATCATACAGGTGAGATATTAATGTGATAATAATTTAGAAAATATGAGTTCGATTATAAATGGTGTTTAAGTTTTCGAGAGCGGACTTGAAACCATCCGAAGAACTTTTAAAATTATTATGAAATGTTTTTAAAAACATAGATCGACAAAAAGGAAGCTTTTGAAATGGAGGTTTGCAGGTTGACTAAACTTGACAGCTCCCGATAGTTATTCGAAATCTACAGCAAGAATATATTGTAATTGTAAATTACAAATTATTCTATAGTTATACAGTGTGTACAAAAAGTTACGTAACTTGCTTATAAAGGGTGACGACACATTTTGAAGTCTGTTAACTTTGCCTCTGAAAACCTAACCTAACCTAAACTAACCTAACCTAACCTATAAGTAAGTTTTTGGTGTTGTTCGATAGAAAAACATTTTTTTGGGTTACAAAAAAATACAGGGTGCACCAAACTATAAAAAAATGAATCAACATTGAAACATAATTAAGTAAAGTTATATATACTTACTATTTTTTGAAACGAAACCATAGAGATTTACAAGTGTCAAATAGACAGCTGCCTACTGGTACTGACTGTTCAAAAATGAATTGTCTTGCTATTCATCGCTCTTTTATTGTTGAAAATTCCATTTAAAATAATAAGTCTATCGCCCTTACTCGGCGCCAATTTCGCACAAGATTTAATTTTAATTCTCCGTGTAGAGTTAAAGCTACACTACATTTTCAAGAAGTCCAAAGCAATCTGTAAACAGACAATCTCAAACATTCGCACTCTCAAGAACTAGCCTGCAAAGAATATTGGATAAAGATTTACGCTTCAAACCATGTAAAGTTCAACTTGTGCAGAAGCTAAAAGATACTGATATTGCAGCCAGAATTACATTTTCTAACAATTTTTTGGAGCTTTTAGAAAACAATGCTGATTTGCCTGAAAATGTATTTATGTCTGAGGAAGCACATTTTCATATGTGTGGCTACGTAAACAAACAAAACTCTCGTTACTAGTCTCGCGAAAACCTGCAAGAAATACAACAAACTCCTCTTCATAGCCAAAAAGTTATCTACTGTTTGGAGGGCAGTGTCAGCACAGGGAATTGTGGGCCTTTAGTTTTTTGAGGATGAAAATGGAGAAAATACTACGGTAAGTTTGGAAAGTTGAGTGAACATGTTGCAAACAATTTTTCAACAAGAGTTGTGGCGTTTTCCTGAAAACATGTGGTATCAGCAGGACGGCGCCACAAGTCATACTGCTCGCGCATACGCCAGATGTTTCCAAGACGCGTGATTTCAAGGTTTGGTGATCTCCAGTGGCCCCCAAGGTCATGTGACTTAACACCCTGTGATTTTTGGTTATGGGGCTATTTGAAATCCAGGGTTTACATCAATAATCCTCAAAGTATCGCCTAATTAAATGAAAATATTAGAACAGAATAGTTATCCATTAATGTTACATAATATTTTCATCTTTTAGGCGCAATTTTTAATAATTAGGCTAGTTATTACATGCTTTCTCAGTTTCCCTTGTTTTTGTTATTGTTATTTTTTTACTTTGATTACCATTTTTATTGTATAGTTTGCACCCTGTATGCAACACAAATTTTTCTATCGAACAACACACTTACCTGTAGGTGTTTTAGAGACAAAGTTATTAATCTTTAAAATGTGTCACTACATTATGGGCCACCCATAATTAGGATTCCTGATAGGCTTACAATTTATTTTTGACAGACGAACCCCGAACGGAGGAGGTATACAATTCGACTGTCTGCTTTATTTTTTTTTTTTTTTGGTTCGTGCGCGCCTTTTATATAGTAAACTAGCTCCGATTTTGATGATTTTGGACTCATTTGAAAGAAGGGGATTGAGAAATGGTCCCATATTCATAAAAACGGAAATCCGAAATCTCCCTCCCTCCGAAAACCGCCCCCGAAGGGGTGGTGGGGGCGAATTTTCTCGAATATCGAAAATCTGAGTTGGTATAATTAAAGATAGGACAATATCCGGAAACGTTTAAATTGAACATTTTTTCAAAAGTGTTACGGTTTTCGAGATAGACGCATGTTAAATATGTATTTTTGCAATGTGGAGAGGACAATTTCTTTCGAAAATTGAAAATTTTTCGATACTACATGAAAGATATAATTATTTGTAGCAACATTTATAATTGAACATTTTTTCCTTAGAGTTACGGTTTTCGAGTTAAATCGGTGTTAAAATGGTAACAACTAAAATATTCAAGCGTATTTCCGCAGCGATGTTCTGAGATCTCTATAATAACAACTACAAGCAAGGAATATACGTGGGTAATAGGATATCTTCATTGATATGGTATAGTGAACGTTCAACGATTTTCGGGACTAATGTTACACTCAAAAGTGTGAAATAAATATTTTTTACAAAAAATTGGACCGACGTTATTAGTTGGTGCACTGAAAAGTATAAAATAATATTAATTCTATTGGTGGTGGTACTTGTGAAGTTGGTGCCAAAAGTTATCAATCTACCTGCAACTGCACAACTTCAAAAGTAACAGCACCAATAGAATTAATATTATTTTATACTTTTCAGTGCACCAACTAATAACGTCGGTCCAATTTTTTGTAAAAAATATTTTTTAATATAATTTACAACTTTACTGGGTGCAATATTACTACAGAGTAGTTCATAGGACTCGAAATAATTGATCCAATAAAATTGAAAGAATAGTACCGCTTGCGATTGATAAATCCACAAGCTCACAAAACAATAGTTTGGGTTCAGAACATGAATTATTTAAGCACTTAATATGAATAAGTGAGGCGTTGAAATTAAGAGAATAAATTCGTACACAAGCGACAAGCGCTACCAACTTTATACGTGGACGAAGCAAGCGGTATCTTTAAGTTAAAATTATAAACTTTAAAGTTAAAACCTCATAGTGCTGAGTTTAATATTTCGAAGGTTATATAAATTCGAAAAAAGTAAATCATGGAAACATTTTAATTTTTAAAATAATCTACAGGAAACAGTGTTTTTATTTATTTTAATAAAAAAGGTTAGAATCCAAGTCTATATAAAATCTGATCTTATTTGTGATCTAATTAATTCTTAACATCTTTATATTTCCAATCAAATCATTCAGATTATCAAGTGTTGTATTTTAAAGAATGTTTTTGAGATATTCCCATAGAAAATTGCCACTCTTGTGTCCCTTCATCCTGAAAAACTTCATGTAAATCATCTCGTTATTTTACGTTTAAATTTTACTCATTGCATTTTAAAATAAACAATACAAGAGAAAGTGCCTACTTGTATTTTTGGCATACCTACTTTTAATATTATCCAATTTTACTTTCAAGCGGAATCAACTTTTCAATGAAGAAAATTATTATAATGCGGTTTTATTATTCTGCAGCAATACTACACCCCGAATATATTTTAATTATTCATCATGCTGACTTGATTTGTGACATATGTTTCATCTGATTATTTTTTTGTAAACTGAACAGGAACACTCACAGTATATGAGCACAATAGGTGTATGTAAACTACTGGATAGAAACGTAAATTATTAATTCTATTTGATCGACCATGTAATATTGAAAATTCCAAGCATTCCAAGAGATTTTCTTATTGGTTATTTCTCATATGGAAACTGTTATAGTGCGTTTCAAATTGAGAATGTATTGTGGCGTCTAATGGAGCCTATCATTGCATATTCGTAGTTCGCCGCTCGGGACTAGTCGAGTGCTGCGAATCCACCACTTGTACTGACGTACATTAGACTGATATGTCGGCGATTTAAGGCCTGAGTTTTGAATACATAGTTCTTACCCTCTGATTGATTTAATAATTTTTTTGATCTTTGATAAACGGTGATTTCACTTATTTTTGGCTGTCTTTCCAAAAGAATGAAGTATACAATTAATTCGATCGTTTGTTTTTTATTGCTTCTAATGATTACATAAAGCAAGAGGCTTTGATTCTAGTAGGTATGAGAATACTTCATAGATGGTGTGATGGATTACAAAATAATACTATTTCTAAAGATATAAAAATGTATTGGCTGATACTTGATAGAAATCCATAGTAAATTAAAATTAAACACTAAATTCAAATTTCTACTCTTATGTTGTTAACTCATGACAATTGTTTCGGCACACTCCCTTTATCAAATGTGAGTATAATTCTACGTGCTATTTCAAAACGAACCACTCTAAATATCTTTTGACTGAGAGAAAAATCATAACAATAAAAGAATACGTCAATTTAGATATACAGGGGGAAGTGTATTTTCATATTTGATAAAATTTTATCAATCACCTCCTCAGCTCCAGCTTCAGCTAAACTAACTTTAATATTAATATGTCAAATGGCAGTCCCCATCGTGTGATACCTACTTTATTTTAAAGGGCATACAATGCTATCCAACGGTACCAAAAAACATGAAAACGATAAAGGTCAAGGTCTTTGGTATCCTCAGTACTAGATCAGATAGATCCAGGCGGCTAATGTGTCGGCGATTTACTAATTAAATATACTACCCAGCCATACTGCATTCTCATTGTGAAATGCAGTATAGTAATGGCAATTCTTTATATGTTTATTTATTTATTTATATATTTTTTAGGCGACCAACCAAACTAGCACCGTTTGTATAGTTTCTTTCCAAACCTCTGCGTCACCATCTGTTGAAGATTTATGGGTACTAGGTGGCGCATTCTTGGGCCAATACTATAGCATCTATAATATTGACGAAAGGAAAATTGGTTTTGTTAGAATCCCTTAGATATCTTATAGCTTCTGAATATTTTTTATGAATAGTTTTAAGAATCTCAATGTAATAAATACTCGAATTAAAACTTGAATATAGACATGTAGTTTGTTTTATTTAAATTTTTACTTTATCAAATTTATAAGTCGATAATCAAATCAAGCCTTAGGAATTGAAACATTTAAAAGAAATTCCGAAGGCTCGTAGCCAGCAGATACGTAAAGGTTTGTTTGGATTCATGCAGCATCAAGTAAGAATTATTAAGTAAAAAGTATCAAATAACAATTATCAATTAACAAGTATAAAAATGTAACATTTATGCACTCAAATTAAGAAGTAAAAAGAAAGCATTCACACAGCGGTATTAGTTTTTCAATATAACATCTGTCCCCTGGATAATTGAAAACAAGTGTTTAGAATTCCAAATTTTCAATAAAATTGATAGGGAATTATTTTTCCGAGTACCCAAAGAAAAACATAAATAATTCAAAAAGTGAGGTTATTTACATATGATTTACATCATTGGCCTGACCAATCCACGTTCACCTGCGCACTTATTGCGTACGATAAAAAATCTCGTTCAAGAAAGTTGAAAGTTGGCCAACTTCTATTTGAGCACTCATTGAAAAATAAGAAGTTCAACTTTTACTTGCTCTTTGTAATTGTTAATAGTTACTTTTCTAATACTTTTTTAATGTTTCACACAAATGTTTTGGCTACATAACGTATCAAAGTCAAAGATATTTTAGATGACATTTAATTAATATGGTCTGTGAATATATTAACATGAAGAGTTTTGTAGCAAATTTGAACTTGGTAACTCATTAAATGCTACTTGTATCGTGCTAATAAATGTTATAATTTTGAACTCTTTTTTTCCAGATTTTAGATGATTGTTGCCAGCGTCAGAGCTCTAAACATTTTGTTTCTCGAACAAATGTCGAGCACGAAAGTAGAATATCCAAAACAGAAAACAATTAGGGGATTTTCTGAATAACATGCTAATATTTCAAGAGGTTATTCTTCTAGTCAATTTTGAAAAAGAAATATTCGATCATGTATGTCCTAAAGGTCTCCACTTTTGAACTTTAAGGTGCTACAGTTCTGTGCGACAGTTCTATTTTTATGACAAGATATAGTGGAACGTCGATTGTTAATCATGTACTTACAGTTATTATTTCTTTTAGTTTGTATTTGTTCTAATTCCTTATTTGCTTTAGTTGTTTCATGTATAGTTCATTGATTAGTTCTAAAGTTGGTAGATTTATTCTCGAGCCTTCCAGAAATTATGTGTGAGGTACACTTTGTTACAGTATAGTCAGTTTGACAAGCCTCTAGAACATTTTTATGTGCGTCTAGATAATCTTAGAACATTCTCGATGAATGTCATATCATGATTCAGATATATAAAGCCGTGACGATCACGGAACAGGGTCAGTTAATTGTATCAGTCAATTAGAGACATAAGTCGATAGTAGTTGAAACGCGATAGTGAAAGTGGTAAGTTCTGACAGTTGTACTACAACAGAAGGTTGAGTACAGAGTGTTCGAAATAAACGTTATTGGAAGCAATCTGCGAACTTTTGAGTATTACGCAAGTGAACTCACCCCACAACGTTTAGCACAGGGTTAAACGTTACAATTGGTGTCATAAGTGGGATCTTCTCTCTGCTGAGAATATATGGTGAATGCCAGATCGAAGGATTACGACGAAATGGCAAATTTTGCAGAAAAAATGATGTTCCTAGAAAATCAAAAAGAAGAACAAGAAAGAATTAGGGACTTCCCCATTTACTAGTGATCAAGTCATCCCGCAAGCACAATGAATCCCACAGGACCCAGTACCCCCTGACCGTCTGATCAAATCTAGAGATTTTTTGCCACTCAGGTCGTCGCTTTTGGTCTACGTATCCCCGTACTATTGTTAAATATTTGTCAGCAATTTGTTCTCTTCTAAAGTTATCTTTGGTGATTTCCACGGTAATTTCCGTTTCTTTATTCCTGATCTGCATTTGTTGGATATGTGCAACACCCTTGGCTATTTTTATTTGTTCCTGCCTTTGAGAATTTAGAGGAACTGCGACAAGCTATCAGCGTTGGCGTGGTTTCTTCCTTTTCGGTGTTTAATTTGAAAGTTGTAACTCTGCAGTTTCTCCTTAATGGAGCGCAAATGTAACCATAGAGATATAGATAATATTTAACATAGAGTAGGAATGTCCTATGCAGCACTGTAAGTGGATGTGGTCCATAGATAAAAGGAGATATGGGGTCGGTATCTGTCTTTGTTTCATGACGCACACCGAGGGAAGAGTTTATATTTGCGCATCATTCAAATTGAAAAAATGCACAATTTAATAATAAAAGAATTTCATTGTTTTGTAGAATACATGAAACATTCAAACAATAAATCTTTCGTCTTCTTCAATAATGGCAGTCAAACAGCCAATTCTGCAATTTTTTTGTTAAAATTTATGATGATTATGTTTAATCTTCTCTCTTGATGCACTCTGTTTGATCACGAACCTCAAAATAAAATTTCTTTTTGGTCATATCATTGATTTTTAACTGATGAGACCTAAAAATAGATTTGATTTAGTAAATTGACTTCAATAATTGATTAATATTATTCAAATATAAGAAATATGCTATGGAAGAGGAACCTTTTTCGAATATTGGTTTTAATAATATCACTTTCTCCTGATTGCCTATCGTTATCTTTGTTTGGCTCAGCACCCACATTGCTAATGTGTGCTGGTAATTTCTGTTTTGGGGGCTTGATAATCATCCGTTTTTATAGTCCTTTTATACTATATTTATCGCATTTAATAATTTGATATCAAATTGATTCAGATTCAGCTCTATGATTGAGGTAACTCAACAGACAAAAAATATTATAGACATTGGGCTATTACGTAGAGCCAATCAAACACCATTTATACAATAAATAGTTCGTAGTAGGTATTAGAGGCTTGAATAGGAGGTCTGGTAATGATTCATCAATTGTTATTGCTAGCAGCGTGTGACTGCGAGCTTACTGGCCACTGACTGACTTCATTCTCTTAATCAGCGCTCCACAGTTTGGATGAATGACTGGTGAAGGGCCGGGCGCGCATTCAAATTCTTGGCAGTCGCTGCAGCTGGTAGCAGCTTATCTTGTATCTTAAGTATATTTTGAGATTTATCTAACATAACAGTGGTTTGGAATGTCATTGGTTGTGGAAACACTCTTGAGGCAGAGAATTTTCGAATCTCGAATACAAGTAGTAAAAAAGTTGTTATAGACATGGATTTTTAAACGATGAAAGATGTATAGCAACAATTTTTCAAAATGTTTGTTGGCTGATTTAGGTATTTGTAGGCTTAAACGTGGACATAACTTGGCAAGGGAATAGAGCTTATGTTGTATCTATGGTGGTAACGGACTGCAAAGATTTTAAGCATGAAAACTTGAATATAGTAGTATTTTTCTTCATAGCGAAATATAAAATAAAACTAGTTAAAAATGTGAAAAATATTGTTGCGTATGTGGGTTCGCAGATAAGTTTGACCAATTTTACAATTGTTAAATAAACTATATTTATACTCGAACTACCAAAAATTACAACTTAACTTTACTATGTTCTCACTAGCTTACTCGGACTATTCCATTATTTACACTAACTTTTACATTCTATCCCTCATGCCGGCAATTCTCGTATATATATATATATCCGACAAAGGCTCCAGATCATTCGAGCGGCTTCTGGTCTTTGATTCGCAAGCCGCCACTGGACTTTTCTCGAGATCCCTTTGTCGGCATTCCAGGAGTAGATGCCGACATGCTGCCGTCGTTCTCTTTGTCAACGCCACTCTCGATATTTCCAACCACAGTATAGATCTTGCGCTTGCATCAAAAGGCTGCCGCGACTTTGTGGCCGGCGGCTGTTCCCCTTGCACGTTACAATATCGTTTTGTGTTGTTTGAAGCATACCTAATATACAAAGAAAATCGTTATGACTAAAATTAGCCTCTGACCAACCTGGTCCCTACGTTTTTGCAAAGAAAAAGTGATAAATCGTACCCATTAGGTAAAGTAAACGAGTATAAGTTTTCAAGTGTAGGTATATCATGCTTAACATCCATGCAAATTCATATAATTTACTTTCAACATTTTTGTGGCAGCCTGCTAGCTTTCAAACAAGTTTCGAGGCTTTTTGATGAAACTGAAAAAAAAAAACAAAATATTAATTACTCTACTGGTTTTCAAATGCCAAATGATGGACATATCTATCAAGTGAATCAAACAGAATGTGACTTCAAATAACAAAAAAAAATAGAATCATAATGAATCTGAAGATGATCCCAAGAATTTTCTATGTACTTATAACTGATTTTTGGCTCCTGCAAATGGTTTCTAAAAAAATGGCTAAAAAAGCATGTGATGTAAAAACTAACTCTCAAGCAATTGAAGTTTTTGAAAAATTTTGCAAAGGTTGTTAAAGTAAAGAGAGCGAAACAATCAAACACATACGTACCTACTGATATAGAATAAATATTTTTTACAAAAAATTGGACCGACTTTATTAGTTGGTGCACTGAAAAATACAAAATAATTCAAAACATCAAAAGTACCGGAACCAATAGAATTTATATTATTTTGTACTTTTCAGTGCACTAACTCAGTCGGTCCAATTTTTTGTGAAAAATATTTATTTTATACTTTTCTGTGTAAGTTTAGTAATCGAAATCATTCAACATTTACCACAGAAGATAATACGTTGCTTATATTTCAAAACATCGCGGAAATACACATATTTCAGAATTTCATAGGGCGGTAACTCGAAAGTCCAAAATGTCCAATTTAAATGTAATCTCTTCTTTAATTTGGCTGTTTTCAATTTTCAGAAAAAATGCCCCCTTCACCTCCTTGGGGAACGTTTTTGAGAGGAAGGACATGTTGATTTATTTTTCAACGGGACCAACTTTCAATAGTCCGCAAATGAAAAAAAAATCATGAAAATCGGAGCACGTTTACTATTTAAAGGGGACGAACATCCATAAAAAAACATGCAGGCAAACAGTCTCAATATTGTATACCTCCTCCGTTTGGTTCGTCGGTCAAAAAACTAAATCAGTCCTCCGATTAGCAGTTAAGAAATTTTTATAACAAAATAGCACAGAAAAACATTCACTCTTAGAGGAATATTCTAGTAAATACAGAAAAAAAAAATTGTTAAGAGTTTAACAGGCTTATTCATAATCTATACTAAGTACGCTACTAAATTAAGTGTGGAGGTCTAACCTTAAATTAGGTTTATGACTCTTATGTTTTATGTTTTATGGTGTTTTATTGATTGTTATTTTAATATCGTACTAGCTAGTACCGAACTATAATTGGATTATGAATTTGCCTGCTAGAGTTTAGTGTAATTATTTTCTTTTAATTTTAATCTTTTCTGAAATTTCTCGTTTGATATTTTTTTATGCCCTTGTAAATGAATTTAAGTTTTTCGTTACTTTTGTGTTTTGTTGGTGTTTTAAACGTCAAATAACCATGTACCTATATATAAAAGTTTTTTCCAATTAATTTACAAATTAATTGCTGTTTGTTTACCTAGAGCATATGCCTTTCTCAACTTCATAGAAGAAACAAAATAACAGAAAATAAGTGTTTTTTTTTAAGTAATCATGTTTTTATTAATGAAAAATGCATCAGACTGATCAACGGCTCTTTCCGAGGCCGTAGGTATCTATCAGTTTTCAATAATTTTTAATGTTTCGTAAAGCCGATAGAAAAACAGAACCCTTATAGAATCACTTTGGTGTCTGTCGGTCTGTAACAGCTTATTTTATCCATAGCTACCAGAAGAAAAAAATGGTATCTGTTCAAACTTAGGAGTCTTATAACGTAAAAAGAACAATTTTGATATTATAAATTTTAAGAGTCGCATTAGAAAATTTGAAGAAACACTGAACACACAAATGAATTATGTGTCATAACACTTTAAGGGGATTATCATTTAAGCTGACCAATAATTTATTTATTAGGGATTAGGGACTAGTTTCTATGACAAAATATTCTCTTGAACAATGTTTTTTTTGCAGTGAAAGCATTCAAATATGATAGACAACTGGCAAAGACTTACAATCCCATCTACAGAGTTTGGTTCTTCAATGTCTGTCTCGTCGGTATGCATGGACCTGAAGATATTGAAGTGAGATTGATATATTTTATTTACTTGTCTAAAAATTTTGCTGCGTCTTATATATATAGTTATAACTTGACTTTTATATTTACTGCTAGTAGTATTTGGTGATTAATTTTGTCAATTACGAGTTTTCTCTTATTATTGAATTTAAAGGCTACTTTTTTATAGGCAGGAGGCATTTGAATATCTTCAGAACACCTTCACCCTTTGAAGTTGATGTTTTGATCTGTTATTAGATTAGGTACCTTTTGAGTCGGCTCTGTCATAATTTACTTTTGCATATACATATATTTCTTTCCTAATAGAATAAAGATTTTTGATATGTATTTTTTATATCTACAGAAAGTTCTATCAAATCAAAAACACAACCAGAAAGGTAACGATTATGACCTCCTCCACGATTGGTTGGGAACTGGTCTTTTAACTAGTACGGGTACGTATACTGAATTAAGTCCTTAATATTTCTAGAAATAGATAGCTAGATATTTTAACGTCCAATAATTTTAGACTATAGACCAAAATGTAGCATCTTCTGGAATCTGTAACTTAAGAGATTATTCCATCTGTATTCTATGCTAATGACAATAATTACGCAATATCTAAAGCTATAAATAGCTTAAACTTCAAAATCTGCATTAAGCCAAAAGAAAATTCTCTGCAATATGAGTAGGTAGACCCAATATCGAATAATTTCCTAAGTGTTCAGTAGATTATGATGAAATTTATGTATTTAAGGTGTTCTCTTTTTCAAATATTTTCAAATTAGATTAACTAATTAATGATAATTTGTAACAAAATAATATAGTAGCTATAGTTTGTTCCACGAATGATGGCTATTGACTGTAATCATTCATGAACTACATACAGCATGCTATACTTCTCATCGCATCTCATTATAATGAAATTTTCTATTACGTTCGTTGATCTAAAGCTATGACATCAGTATTTCAAGCTTTATACCATGGTAGGGCGCTGCTCGTATGTCTGAAGGCAACGCAATCTTTTTTTCATGGGCGTCACAAAGTCAAAGTGACATTTCAGAGAATTCAGATGAATAAATTTATATTTTATAGCTCAAGCAGAAGATTTGTATTTAATGTTTCTGCATTATTGTTAATGATAAATCTTTCATTTAATTGCTTATTTAATCAATTGATGCTTTTTCTCCCTAATTATATGATTTTCCTTAAAGTTTATGAAAAATTTAAATACCCGATCTTATCTCAAAATAGTCACGTAACTGATTTACTCCCCACGCTTGAATTGATTGATATAAATAAAAGCTATCTAGACTTGTGGAACAGCCTAATGGAATAAATTCAGTAGCTCCATTATTATGCATTTTTTAAAATGATGCCAAGACATGTCTACTTCTAAATCAGAAATGACATATTCTGGCGTAAAAAAGTTATCCCTAAATTCAATCTCCTTCAGGTGACGGCTGCAACCTCCAAATTCTCAAATGGGAAGTAGGGATTTGACGATTGTGATACTTCATTTGAAACGACTTTTTGTTCTGTATTCAATTTTTTATTCAGCTGAAGGAAACCCACAACTTTCAGGTAGTAATGCAATATGGTTCCAGCAGGATGATGTACCAGCAGAATAAGAATTCAATATCCAGCAATATCTCCACACAATCTTTACAAATCACTAGATAGGGAGACGTCGTTCTGTAAAATAGCCTGCATGATCACCTGATTTAACGCAATTATACTTTATACTTCTTCCTATGGGGATACGTAAAAATCTATGTTCTACAAAACCAAAACCGTCGATGTAGCTGACGTAAGAAGAAGAAAAACTCTTTCGAATAGATCGATCATCCCGCAGATGTTAACTAACGATAGAAGACATTTCTATTTACGTCTATAATGCTGCCAATGGCGTTCATTTTGAACAAATACTGCAATGCTAATGACTTGTTTTTTAATTTATTATACAATTTAAAACCATAGCAGTTTTCAATAGAGAATGAAAAGTCCTTCCAAATGAAGTCCAAATGAAGCCCCTAATTCTAGTTTGAGAATTTGCGGGTTTCAGTTGATTAAATAATCAAAATAAATTTGACCTTCTCATTTAAATATAATACCAGAGCCGTATTAGTTAGTTTTAGGCAATGAAATAAACATTCTACTCTAAGGCTACATTGATAAACTTTAGAAAATAATGTATTATCAAAATCAGAGAAGAAGAGTAGGTAAAAGTCTATTTTAGCGGTTTTTGTTACAAAAGCCCTAAAAAACAAATGTTTGCCAAAATAGGTGTATTTTAAAATAACTTTTAATAGAATTGAGGCGGAAGGCGCTATTTTTGATGATTTGTGAATAAGGGCCTATTCTCACCTAAGCGGCATCGAGCGAAGAGGCGCGGCGCGAAGCGAAGCGTAGCGAACTATTTCCAGCTAATAGCGGCATTTGGTAGCAGCTGAAACGAAACAGTTGAACTTTTTTGTTTTTTTTTACAGAAGCAACAATAATAACTTTTCTTTATTCTATTTCTATGACTAAAATGCAAATTATAGTGGGCATCATTTTGAAGCGCCGCGCCGCTTCGCTCGTTGCCGCTTAGGTGAGAATAGGCCTTAAAAAAAGGGAAAAACGTTCGATATGGTATCCTTTCAATCCCAAATAGTAGGCATAGAAGGTGGGAGATTAGTGCGTATTCAGACGATTACGGGGTTATTCTAAAGATTAGGAGATAAATATTTTTTACAATAAATTGGACCAACTCTATTAGTTGATGCACTGAAATGTATAAAATAATATTAATTCTATTGGAGCTGTTACTTTTGAAGTTGTGCAGTTGGAGTTAGATTGATAACTTTTGGCGCCAACTTCACAAGTACCAGCACCAATAGAATTAATATTATTTTATACTTTTCAGTGCACCAACTAATAACGTCGGTCCATTTTTTTGTAAAAAATATTCATTTCACACTTTTGAGTGTAACATTAGTCACGAAAATCATTGAACGTTCACTAATACTAATGAAGACAGTACTTATCCTATTACCCACGTATATTCTTTGCTTTAGTTGTTATTATTGAGATCTCAAAAACATCGCTGCGGAAATACGCTTAAGTATTTTAGATTTTACCATCTTAACAGCGATTTAACTCGAAAACCGTGACTCTAAGGGCCGATTTCATAATGAATCCTTAATAGGAGATTATTCAATTCTCCAATTTGTTTAAGTCATATCTCGATAACGGAATAAAAATTTTGCATTTTTCAATAACTTCTACAACGTTAGTTACCATCTCTTTCGTTTTTCTAAAGTAACTTTGAATTATATGTCCAACCAAAAAATTATGAAATTTTTAATCTAGGATTAAAATTAATAAGAGATTAAATTTGATTATGAAATCGGCCCTCAGGAAAAAATGTTGATTATAAATGTTGCTACAAATAATTATGTCTTTCATGTAGTATCGAAAGATTTTCAGTTTTCAAAAGAAATCGCCCTCTCCACACAGCAAAAATACATAGGTATATTTGAGAATTTAACATGCCACTATCTTGAAAACCGTAACTCTTTTGAAAAAAATGTTCAATTTAAATGTTTCCGGATGTTGTCCTATCTTTAATTATACCACCTCAGATTTTCGATTTTTGAGAAAATTTACCCACTCCGCGACCCAAAAAAAGGCGCAGACAGTCGAATTGTATACCTCCTCCTAATAGCATCTTATTTTAAACATTATACAATATAAACATATTTTCAATAATATCTGCTGTTTCTATATAGTTGGAACTCAACACAACTTTATTTTTCTATTTTAAACTGAAAAATAAACTAAAATTATACACATTCCTCAAGAAAAAACAATGTCAGTTTAATAATATGACTTTATGTTTATAGCTAATATTTTATGACATATTCATTATTTTCTGATTTTCTTTACAGATAAATAGCATAATTTAAAAATTCATATCTCTGAGAAAAAGATTAAGAGTTGATTTTTTATGGACACTACTCACTATCGATTAATATGTTACGGTTAATTTATATGTCCTTGATATTATATCGGGAGTGCCCAAAACATATTTGTATAAAGTTTTGATAAAATCAGCTATACCTAATTTTTTTCAAATAGGACGGTGTAATTTTGACACTGCCGATGGAAAGATCGGGTAATTTTAGTGAAGATTTAACTAGGCGTCATAATAATTTTCCAGAAATATTTACAATTTTATAATTATTTAATAGAATTTCACAAATTAATCAGATAGGCTCCATGACTAAAATTATGTTTTCAGTTTGATAATTAAATAATCAATCGTATACATAAAATTATTTAATAAATTAAACGACTGAACAAAGGTAAATTAATTAAATAAAAACAGAAACTAATTGCATAAATTTAACAATCTTAAATAAGCATTATAAATGTTCCATTTACATTTATACAAAAGTTGACACGTCTAATAAATGATGTTGTCCTATTTTGCAGCATCTCAGGTGTAATTGACCTGAATGCTTTGGTAATACGAATTTTCATATTGTCTCGGTCAATGGGGGGCTGCTCGTATACAATATCTTTAGCCCCACAAGAAAAAATCCCAATGTAAGGTCAGGTGATCTAGGAACTGGTCCTCCTAAGCCACTCCACCGGGCTCTGTAGATTCTTTTGTCTGTAGAAGAGCGTTCCGTTCCCAAAACATAAATCATGTTTTTCAATTCTTCTTGAGTAAAATTCATGTTTTAACATTTTTTTATGCTGTTGTAGTATTCGCCGAAAAGAAATTAAGAATTGTTGTTGACAATCAGACTGACAAATTAATATCTGTTGTTATTCACTCCAAGACATATGTAATTTATAAAATTCTATTAAATATTTACAAAATCGGAAATATTTCTGAAAAATCATTATGATTATGAGGCCTAGTTAAATGTTCATTGATTCCCATGTAAAATTATCCGGTCGTTCCATCGGCAGTGTCTAAATAACTTTATACAAAAATGTTTTGAACATACCCGTTATAATATCAAGGACATGTAAATCAACCGTAACATATTACTCGATAGTGAGTAGAGTAAATAAACTAAAATTATATACATTCCATATGAAAGAACAAAGTTGTTTTCAGTTCCAGCTATTTAGAAACACCCGGTATAATTGAACATATTTTCATATTGTAGAATATTTAAAATAAGATAGGGTTAGTTATAAACATATACGCACTAATCTAACACCGCAAAAAATTGAGGTTAAAGGTAGCGATGATAGTCTTCTGCAGTGTGTTCGATGTTTAAAAACTGACAATTCCAATAATGTTGCCAAAACTGCAAATATAACGTATAACAAAAGCATAAACAAAGTGGTGAGTTTTTAAGTGTATAAAGTTATAATTTCATGTTTGAAATTTTCTAGATATTTTTTTAAATACTACTTGCTTCAGAGCAAAAATAAGATATTATGAAAGCTTTACTAGAAGATATTGAAAATAAAAATGGAGAAAGGAGTGATCACTATACTGGCAACAAATTTGCAAAGTACCTATCATGGGTAATGATGCAAGAGTTAATTGGTAATTCAAATAGGTAAGTGGTCACGTTTCATCAGAAAAGTTTTTTTTAACAAAAATGTATGTGATGCTAATCGAATGTTGATAGTTAATTTTTGTATGGAATAAGTAAAAATTTATGTCACAGAGTCTTAGAAAATAATTTTGGTGAACATTCAACAATACAACCGTAGGTGGGATTTCTGCTAGATTCAAATATTTACTTGAGTCCAATGAACCTGCACGACGTGCAAAAGCCCTTAGTTATATGTATTACGTATAACTATTTCAAAAAATCTGGTGTGTCCACTCACACGACTTTCCTACCGCTCGCAGGAAAATTCCAGTGAATGAAAAATTTTACACTATTACAATACTTTCCTTACATAGCGACGATAATAGCGGTAGGAAAGTAAAAACCTCTGGTCAAATCGTGCTACCATCCATTTTTTTCAGCATGTCAAGACAAACAACAATGGTCATGTCACATTTTTTCTCAAGATGAAACGTTTATCTAGAATCTGAAGAAACATGTGGAAAATGCGGAATTTTATTCAAGCATAACTTTTTTTTGTGCTTTTTCTCAGAGATGGCTCTATATGTGAGTGATAAAGGGCTCTCAGAAGAATACTTTAGGCAAGTTTAATCAAAATCGTTAGAGCCGTTTTCGCGCTATAGTCTTGAGCAAATCACGTTTTTTGGTTATAGCTTAACACCCAGCGTATACTGTATTCTCATTCAGTGCCACCGGCGAGTGATATTGGTACCAAACAAAATAAAAATAAAAAGCAACAAAATACACCAATCCGTTGCCGAGATAATGTTGTCACAGATATACAGACAGACGTACTGACATACTGACAGACCAATGGCTGAAAATATGTCTATTAGACTTAGAAAACGTCAACATTTGTAAAAATCTCGATACCGAAAATTTCACACGATTACAATACTTTCCTTATACAGCTACTATATTAGCGTAGGAAAGTAAAAAGGGATTATTTAAATAGAAACTTATATATAAAATATAATTATTTGAAATTCAAAGTAAAACTAATTTATTATAAAGCTAAGTCATCCATGAAAAGTTGCATCCAGAACATCCAACACTTGCCATTTAAAAAAAGTTAAACTGTAAATTTGTATAATGTGTTAAGCTCAGATTTTATTGTCGTTAATTTTTCCAAAAGCAAATATTCTTCGAAATGGAATTATAAAATAATCGAATGCTGTGAAATTTATTCTGGCAGCATTGGCAACATTGGAATTGGCAGTTGTTGAACGTCGAACACACTGCACAAGTCAATCATCGCTTCGTTTAACCTAATTTTTTTGCGAACTTATGTTAACTATTGTCACGCATATTTTAGCTTTTGCTAATTTTGAAGCATGTCCTTAGAACGGCATTTTTCCTTTTTTTATTAACAAATCATTAAAAATAGCGCCCTCTGCCTCAATTTTATTAAAAGCTATGCTAAAGTACACCTGCCTTTGCAAACATTTGATTATTAGGGCTTTTATAACAAAAGCCGTTAAACTAGACTATTACCGTCCTTTATTTGTAACAATAGTGAATTGAAATATTTATTGAGAAAATTTTACAAAAATATTAATGTTATTTGATTAACAGGCTCCAAATGGCAGACGAGAAGGAAGATTCTCACACCAGGATTCCATTTCAGTATCCTTCAAGAGTTTGTTAGCATTTTCAACAAGAATCTCGATTATTTGGTCCAACAAATCAAAGAAGACAACACCAAGGATTATACAGAAGTCAATACACCAATTACTCAATTCACTATTAATGCTATTGGCGGTATGTATGTATGCCTATTCTTGGAATTAAAATAAAAAATTCAATGATTTGTAAGTGAACTTTTTTTTTTCATCTAATGAATATCAATATAAATAGAATGTATATATCGAACCGAAGCCGTATGTGATGAATAATTTAGGTATAAATCAATCATTACACAATAGAAAATACAAAATGAACAAAAGTTTAGCTGTCAATGAATTGATAGCTTTGTTCTAGCTCATTGTTACTGTACTGTTACTTTTGAAGTTGTGCAGTTGCAGTTAGATTGATAACTTTTGGCACCAACTTCACAAGTACCAGCACCAATAGACTTAATATTATTTCGTATTTTTCGGTGCACCAACTAATAACGTCGGTCCAGTTTTTTGTAAAAAAGTATTTATTTCAGACTTTTGAGTGTAACATTGGTCACAAAAATCGTTGAACGTTCATCACTAATCTCTTATTACCCAAGACTTTGCTTGTCCTTCTTATTACGTAGAGATCTTAGAACATCGCTGCGGAAATACTTACGCTCAAATATTTTAGATTTAGCCATTCTACCACCGCTTACCTCGAAAACCGTAGCTCTCTAAGGAGAAAATGTTCTCTATAAATGTTGATACAAATTGTCTTTCATGTGACATCAAATGATTTTCAGTTTTCGAAATAAATTGCCCCTTCCACATAGCAAAAATACCCATATGTGAGATTTTAAAAAGAACGTAGCTCGAAAACCGTAACTCTTTTGAAAAAATGTTCAATTCAAATGTTTCCGGATATTGTCCTATCTTTAATTCTGGCATCTCGAATTTTCGATTTTAGAGAAAATTTGCCCCCTCCACCCCCTTCGGGGGCGGTTTTCGTAGGGATGAAGACTTCGGTTTGAGTTCGGTTTGAGTTTTTTGAAAGAATTAGTCCGTGTCAAAACACGATGTATCAGCCATAGAAGATCTTGACAGCAACTTCAAAGTCTTTATGATTATATATGATTATGTAGTGTTCAATTATACGTTTCTGTGCATTATCTAATGAGTTCGGTCCTGGTTATTTATTTCACAATTTTGGGGGATCATAGTAAATAACGCACACGAGACTTGAGCCTATTCGGCAATGAGGAAACGATACAGAAAAGAGTAAATTATTATTAAGAATTTTTTTACACCATGTCGTGATTAGTTATTCCTATTGTTCATAAGAAGAATAATATCTTATATACACTGTTCTTCCCATAGCAGGAATCTAACCTGGAAACCTGGATTATATGCGTATCTATTCTACGTCAGTTGCTTTGTCATCTACAATATGGTCGCCTCCGAAATTAGGTCCACGCATAGACTTAATACATTGTTATGTCTATGGGTCCATTTTTCCAGCCCCCGACATTTTGATCGACTAACCGTAACCGAGGAGGTATACAATTCGACTATGTGCTTTTTTTTGGTTTGTGCGCACGCTGTATATTGTAAACGTACTCCGATTCTGCTGATTTTTGATTCATTTGAAAGAAGAGACTTGAGAAATGGTCACACATTCGTAAAAACTCAAATCCGAAATCTCCTTCCCTCCAGAAAACGCCCCTGAATGGGGTGGAGGAGGCAATTTTTATCAAAAATCGAAAATTTGAGACAACATAATTAAAGATAGGACAATATCAGGAAACGTTTAAATTGAACATTTCTTAAAAGGAGTTACAGCAATGTTAAAATCTCAAATATGTATAATACTTTCGATATCTGGATGGGGCAATCTCTTTCTAAAATTGTAAATCTAAGGCAACCAAATTAAAGACCAGATTACTTGTAGCAACATTTATATTGAACATTTTTTCCATAGAGTTACGGTTTTCCAGTTACAGCGGTGAAAAAGTAAAATATACGTATTTTCGAGCCGATGTTTTTAGATTTCTGAATAATAATAAGTACAAGCAAATATTATACATGCGAGTTAAATTCGAAAGACTGGAAAATATCTTTTTTAAAAAGTATTTAATGAACAATAGAAACGTACAATAAGATGACAAGAATATATCTGATCTTACATGATGTTGAACAGGCTTTTTATAGTATAGAATACATGTATGCTGACTAAGTGTAATATGATATGATAAGTAGCTGTTGTGGAGTCGTATGGCTACATAACTCCTCCCCTTTTGGAGTATTGCACGTCCTCGTGCTTGGTTGCCAGAAGGGATGGTGGAAGTTTGTGTTCCTCTAGTGGGATTTCAACGATGGCTGTTGGTCCTGGAATTCTTTTGGTTAGGCATCTTAGTTTGTTTCTGAATAAATACAAGGTGGCACCGATGATGAAAATTATGATTAGGGCCATGGTAATACCAAAATGTCCCTTGTGAAATTCAGCAGGTATCATTGTTGGCTCTTTGTATTCGGGTATCATCTTTGTTGGATCGTCAAGGTGTAGAGGTTTGATGTTTATCTTATATCCAGTTTTTATTGGTTCTTGAATGTTGGGCCATTCTTGGGAAAATGTTTTGTTGGAACCAATCCAAGTATATTTTTGGAATGAATATATACAATTGGTTTCTCCCAAAACTGTATTACATTTGGTGATTTTTGAGGATTTGAAAGATTGGGAGCAATCCTCGTTCTGGATTCTTGGTACAGATGATGGTCTGTCCGTTTGTGAGTTGGGTGAAGAGAGAGAAATTATTATGAACTGTGGCGAAGTTGCATCTTGACAGGTCATCAAGGTTGCACTGGTCTTCATGTGGTGAATTTTGGCAATACCAAAATGAGAAGGTCTTCTTGCAGTCTTCGTTTGTCCATTTAGTTGATCCTTTGGAATTCAGGGCAAAGGCGTGGGGTGGTATAAGGATATTATTATGGCTACTAGGGATAGGGATAATTTTGGATAGATGATATAATTCATTGGCTAACAGTGGTATTTTTAATGTACAAAGCATGGTTTTTGGAGTGAATATAAGATTAACTTTTGTGATTTCGAGTAATGTAGGTATATCTGGAGCAATTTCATTATGAGAGTGAATAGAATGAAGGTAGTTGAATATTTCTTGTAATTCTTGTTGTTTTATCAATTCAACATTTAAAATTCCTTGATTGCTAAAAGATATAGTTCTTAAAAGGGTTTGGATATAGCTCCTTAGATTCCTAATCTGTTCTAATTGAATATGAATTAAGATTTCACTATTCAGTCTATCTTCTAAATCTGACAATTCTTTGTAAACATCCTCTGCATATGATTGAATTTTTTGTAAATCTCTTTGCCATCTTTGTGTTATTTGGCCTGCTAAAGTGTGTAATTTAGAAATTTCAGTCAATAATTTCTCTTCATTTAAATTGATTCTTTGGGAATTACTTTCTATTTCGATTAAGTCGGTCTGATCGAGATTTCCAGATATATATCTTACTACTGAGCCTAAGCCATCAATTAGTCCTCTTTTGCTTATTTTTTCAGGGCGAGAGTAAATTCTAAGTTTATTTATATCTTCTGAAAGCAGATCAATATCTATTTCGTAAATGCTTGCTAAGTTTAATTGGTTATGATTAGTTTTATTAAAGATAGGAAATTGATTTAATGATAATTTAGCATATGTAGTCTCTAAGTTCTCTATACTAATCGTAAAATATATTTTATGGTAATTGACCTTATATTTAGCTAATCCTAAGTAATCTAAAATATATCCAGGGGAGTCAATTGGTTTCAGTTGAAGTCCCTGGTTGAGGCCCGTCATTGTCAACCTGAAAAGAGTTAGTTCGTTTGATCATATGTTTACTAATTCTCTTTCCTTTTTGTGTCGTTAGTTTTGTATTGTTCATGTCTTTAGGGTTTAGGATGGTTCTTTTGTACTTGGGTTTTATTTTATTTCTGGGTTCTAAGTTTACGTAAACGACGTCGGTTTTGGGGAGTTCGTCTGTACGTCTGGAATTTATTTTTTCTAACTGGTCAGTTCGTTTCTTAAATTCTTTCTGGTAGAGTTCTTTATAAAATGGTATGATTTCCTTCTTTCTATGTTCATTGTAGTCTTGGAAAATTTGTTTTTCCGGATCAATTTCATGAAGGTTGAGTTTCTCGTAAGGGCCATAGAGGAGAGAAAATGGGGTGAAGTTAGTAACAGAATGAACGGATTGATTATAAATTAAAATAGCTGTAGTGATCAATTCTATAGTACTCTCTTTAGATTTTTGTCTAAGGATTCGTAGCTTCTCTACGAGGGTAGAGTGAGCTCGTTCGATCGGTGAGTTGCCGGTATGAGATTGAGGGGTAGTGTAGTGGATATTAATTTGGAACATTGACATGAATTCTTTAAAAGTTTCGCTCGAAAATTCTTTAGCGTTATCACAGGTTATTTGTGATGGGTAATTGTGGTGTGTAAAGTAATGGCGTAGTTTACTCAATATTGTTATCGAATTAGTGTCGGATAGTTCGTATGCTTGTAGGTATCTGGTGAACAGATCTAGAATGGTTAAAAATCTTTTGTTCTCTACATAGAATACGTCTATATGTAGTATTTCGAATGGTCTTTTTGCTATTAGAGGTCCGGAGAATGGAAATTTTCTGGGATTTCGGTCATATTTAGATGTTAAGCATAACTCGCATCTATTGATGTGACTTGTAACTAAGTCTTGCATCTTGGGGAAATAATACAATGACTGGAGATGTTTCACAGTTTCAGTGATACCGTTGTGAGTTTGTGAATGATAATCGGAAATTATTCGGACTTGCTCTTCTTTTGCTAGGATGTCTTTCAAAAAGTTGTTGACTTTAATAATTTTTACGTTCGGCTCGAATATTTCTGAACATTTTCTGTATGCTACTTGTATTAATTCGTCATCCTTGGAAAATATGTAGAATGTTTTTGATGGATCTACTATTTCATGGAACATATTTCGTAGTATATTTTCATCAGTTCCATTCCTGAAGGTAAGTGTGTATCTATTTTTTCCGAATGGTTTAGTGAACTCTAAATCATTTTTATCACCATATTTTAGCACGATCTGATAATGTGTTGAATTTAGGGGCTTGTCGGCTATGGGAAAATTGAAAACTGGGTTTTCGTGCGCCGTGTGTCTGGTTTCACCAGAGTCGTTACTCTCATTATCGTTATCAGGTTGGACGCTAGATTGTTGTGAGAACGGGTTAGCGTTCAAGATATCATCTGCTTCGCTAAAAGTAATGGATAAGTTGGATTCAGAACCAAATGTGGGTAGTACAGATAGTAAATCGATATCTTCATTTTTCTTCATGGTGGAATTTTTATCTAAATCTTGTTTCAATAATTCTAGGTTTTTGCTTGCGGTATTTCTTGGAGGGGCGAGAATAATATCGCTTATAATATTTATTTTGGGCTTTTTTGCAAGTGCCAAGTTTTTTCGGCCACGTCTGCTGGGGATTTTTTCATCTATGGCATTGATTTCTATTCTCGATAGAGCATCCGCTACATAATTTTCTTTGCCCTTTTTGTATCGTATATTAAAATTGAATTCCTCTAACTTAAGCTTCCATCTTATAAGTCTTTGGTTGGGTTCTTTCAGGGAGTGAAGCCAAACTAAGGGTTTGTGATCAGTCTCAATTATAAATTTTCTACCAAATAGGTAAGGCCGAAAATGTTTGCAACTATCAACAATCGATAAGAGTTCTTTTTCAATAGTGCCGTAATTTCGCTCAGCAGAATTTAGAGTTCGTGAATAGAATGCTATAGGATGAGAGTTTTGTGAAAGGACACTACCAATGGCTGTGTTACTGGCATCTGTCGTTAGTGTAAATGTCTTAGAGAAATCGGGGTAGGCAAGGATTGGGGCGTTGCAAATTATTCGTTTGCACTTTTCGAAGGCGTCTATGTATTCGGGATCTTTTACATTGACTTTAGTGCCTTTTCTGAGGTACTTGTTAATTGGATGGGATATTTTTGCAAAGTTTTCGATAAATTTGCGATAATATGACATCATACCAAGGAATGATTGAATTTGCTTTTCGGTTTTCGGCAAGGGAAACGATTCTATTGCTTTTATTTTCTCTGGGTTAGGTTTTATACCTTCGGGGGTAATTACGTGTCCTAAAAATGTTACCTCTTTTCTTAAAAACTCGGATTTATCAAGTTGGATTTTGAGATTGTATTTTTGAAGTTGTATAAATATTTGTTTAAGATGAAATATATGATCTTGAAGAGATCTGGAGAAAATGACTATATCGTCCATATAAACAAAACAAAATTTGTAAAGGTAAGGGCGCAATATAGTATCCATGACTCTTTGGAAGGTAGCCGGAGCGTTCTTAAGGCCGAATGGCATGCGAGTATATTCGTAGTGGCCGTTGTCTACTGTAAATGCTGTTTTTTCAGCGGAGTCAGGGTGGATTTCTATCTGGTGAAAACCTTGTGCAAGATCTAGTGTTGAAAAATAAGTACATCTTCCGAGATTGTCAAGAATCTCATCAATTCTAGGGAGGGGATATTTGTCTTCAATGGTGCGTTCGTTCAGTTTTCGGTAATCTATGACCATGCGAAATTTTCTTTTTCCGCTGGAATCAATTTTCTTTGGAACGATCCATACTGGTGAACTGTATGGGATAATGCTTGGTTTTATGATTTTATTGTCAAGAAGTTTCTTTATTTGATTCTGTATTTCTTCTTTTAAATGATAAGGGTATCGATATGACTTCTGGTAAATTGGTTGTTCATCAGTGGTTCTAATATGATGTTTGACGGCATGTGTAAATGAAAGATCTGAATTTTCATTGTAGAAAACGTCTTTGTACGATCTGCAGAGGGAAATGATCAGTTTTTTCTCTTCTGAATTCAAGTGTTCTATGCGAATTAGATTACTGATGTCGGGATCACTATCATACTGAAAGTCTGGGTTTGATTGATTAAATTTTGACAATGGTTGGACTAAAATGGGTTCGTGAAAGTTGATAGATAGCTGAGAAAATGGTAAATTTTGTTCTATGGGAATTTGGACATAACCATCGGAGGCTGTTGTTATGCACTCTGGGATAGATATATTATTCAAATGAATTTCTGGAAGAATTACAGTACCATTATCTATTGATACTGGGATTTTTAATACAGGTTTGAGTTGTTCTGTATAGGGTTTGAAGAAGCTAGGGTTCATCTCAAAATAGAAAGGTATTTTTATATTCATGATTTTCAGAGTATGTTTGTCATAGTCAATTACTGCTTTTAGGATGTCAAAGTCTTGACTGCCAATGAGGGCGTCAAATCGGTCATGCCATGGGACTATAAACATGTCAAAATCATGTCTTATGCCAAATTCGTTTAGTATAGGGTAATGGCAACTTAAAGAACCATTGTATGTTGTTTTAATTGATTTCACCGAAAAATTTGATTTGTAGATATAGTTGTAAAATAATCTAAAAGCTGGTTCTGGGTTGATGATTGAATTTGTCGCACCTGGGTCTATTAGTATTTTCAAATCTAATGATGGTATAAATATAAATGGTAGTTTCGGCGATGAATTTATGTTATTGATGTCTATACCGAGGCTTGTAATCAAAAATTTTGAGTTTCCTCATGATCTTCGATTTGCAAATTCTGAAATTGATCTTCGGTATATTGATAGTCTTTATAGTCTGTATATGTTTGATCATAATCTGGATTTTCTTCTTGATATTCGTTGAATTGTTCATCGTAATTGTCATTTTCAACATTAAATAATTCTTCGACATGAACTCTTGGAGGACCAGTCTGTTTGAAATGGTTTGGAGCTTTATTTTGTGGTCTGAAAGTGTGTGCAGTCGTTGTACTCATTGGGGTAGGTTTGTAATGGTCTTGCGGTTTTTGTTGTTTACCAAAAACTTGTGAATTTGTCGAAAAGTATCTGGGTGGAATTTGTTTATTTACGTTCGGGAATTTTGGGGGAAATTGTGGATTATTGAATTGCTGGTGTGGCAATTGGTGTGGAAATGGTTGGCTTGGAATTTGATATCTAAATTGTGAGTTTGGCAACTGCAAAGATTTTTGAAATTTGGGCTGACTGTCTAATGGTGGCTGTGGTTTTGGTAGAGGGCGAGTTTTTGATGATTTTTGTAATCTAAGGAAATTGGCGAAATCGATTTGAGATTTTTCGTTATCAAGTCTCTTGCATTCATATAGGGCATGTTCGATGGTTGGAACTGATATGTGAAGGAGGTGATCACGATAGGGATTCAAAAGGCCTGCTTTATACACGGCGAGAGCTTGTTCTGTGTACATGGCTTCTTTTGAGGTACGAACGTTTATATCTTCGCTATTAATTGCAAGATGTTCTTTGAGAATTTGTAGTTTTGATGTTATCTCTTCATAAAATTCGGAAAATGATTGAGGATAAATTTGGATGGAAGTATTCAGATCATGAGCAAGCAGTTCTTCGGATCGGGGATCACCAAAGCGTTCTGTAAGGGCTTTCTTTAAGCTGAGCCAATCGTCGAATGATCTATTTATGATAACATCTCTAGCAGGGCCAGAGAGTTTAGATTTAATTTGCTCTAGCATGAGAGAATTGAATAGAGGGTTGGCATCAGTCCTTAGTAACTGTATGTATTTCTCAGATTGTCTTATAAAATAAGCTAAATCTTTAGAGCCACCTGTATATTTTGGGAGAATGTTGTTTGCCATGGACATTTCAATTTGGGTAATGGAAACCGGAACCTGAGTTGGACTCGTCATTTTGTTTGTTAGAGTGTCTTGTATTACGTCAAAAGTAGAAGAAAGTTCGTGGGTTCGTAGTATCGGAGATCTAGATCGACTACGGTTATTACCAGATTGTGTACTCATAAATTATGGAATTTAATGAGGAGAAATTAATCACTTTGAATAAAAGCAGATAATGTTTATTTGGTAATTGAGTGCTAAATTGAATATTAAAAAATGAAAAAAATTAAGAAAAATTGTAATTGAAATCTAAATCAACCTTATATAAAATATCCGTTCTCTGAAGGAACGCCTATTTGTCTAAGTTCTACAAGTGAGAATTAGCCAATAAATTAAGATTAAGGAAAGAATGACTTACAGGACGATGATACACTGAAGGAACATCTGCAAGCTTCTTCTCTGTCTCTGTGTTCACTTGAATGAAACGGAGCCTTATGACGACCTGTTCTTTTCTGAGGGACGAACTGATAGGCCGGAGATACTTCTATCTTCTTTTGCACCTTTCACTCACAGTCTCGAAAAAATGTTTTTTGTTTATATAAGTTCTGATTGACCGTCTTATTTTCTTAAGAGAAAAAGGTAAACCGTTTATCACACTGAAGGGAACGACACGACTTTACCGACGGTATCCTGTTCGCAGCGCCAGTTAAATTCGAAAGACTGGAAAATATCTTTTTTAAAAAGTATTTAATGAACAATAGAAACGTACAATAAGATGACAAGAATATATCTGATCTTACATGATGTTGAACAGGCTTTTTATAGTATAGAATACATGTATGCTGACTAAGTGTAATATGATAAGTAGCTGTTGTGGAGTCGTATGGCTACATAACTTGCGTAATGGTATAAGTGAACGTTCGACGATTTTCGTGAATAATGTAGACTCAAAAGTGTGAAATAAATATTTTTACAAAAAATTGGACCGACGCTATTAGTTGGTGCACTGAAAGATATAAAATAATATTGATTCTATTGGTGCTGATACTTTTGAAGTTGGTGCCAAAAGTTTTCAATCTAACTGCAACTGCACAACTTCAGAAGTACCAACTAACGTCGGTCTAATGTTTTGTAAAAAAGAATATTTATTTTACTTAATAGTATATCGTCGAAGTTGTGTGCTTTAAATTAAATGTTTTGTGCTTCAGACCCCAAGGAGAAATCGTTGAAATAAAATTCTAGGACTCGAGACAAGACAGCTCCCTCACATGTACTTTTTAAAATTTATTTTGGACTGAAATTTTGTTCTGGTTTTGTGCTGTAAACCAAGTTTTGTTTATTAAAATTCCGCCCTCTATCCACGTAACCATCTGTTGAAAATCGTACAAAGACAATTTTATACAAGTACTTACAATACTTACTAGGTTACTCAGAGTATGGCGGTAGAATAATAAAAAAATAATTATACAGTCGAATTGTATAACTTCTTCTTTTGGAAATCGGCTTAAAATAAATCAACAATAATTATTATTCAAAGCTTTTTGATACTAATATGATTCCCAAGCATTTTTTTAAATCTATATTAATAATTATTCCGGGGTACGGTAGACTCGATTGAAACCTTACCTCAATAGCAAAACATAAAAAAATAACAATTTCGATATATATAACATATATCCGCAAAATTCGGATTATCGAGTATTTTGTTAAATTCTAATGGTCTTAACAGCTCAATCAATGTCAATAGAATTTGACGAAAATCGCACATGTACTGTCAATCCTCCAATACTGAGTGCTTAGAACAAAGAGGTTTACAGAGAATAAACCTTGAAAGCTCTTTATTTTGTTAATATATGTTAGTTTGTTTTGAAAGTTGATTTTAAATAAAAAATATTTATGTAAAATTTTTGCAGTTTTTATGTATTATAATTATTAAACAGAATGCATTATGCTATAAGAATCAATGCCTAATATTCCTTGAAAACCCATAACTACAAAAATATCTAGGTACCTACATTTTGTGAAAGATTGTGTATTATGAGTCACATTTCATCTAGTTTATAATTAAATTATGAATTTCACAAAAAGCTTTTTTCTTTTCCTTGGAATTGAATTCAAATCAAAGCTTATTTCATCATCGAAAGAAGATGAGATATTTCATAGTTTACACAGATAAAGAAGATTTATAGTAAAAACAAATATTTAAGAACAAGCTTTTATTTATAACTCTAAAAAGATAAAAAACTTTCATTTAAATCAATACCATACATTTATTACATTAGATATACAATTTATATGATATCAAAGCTTGTCGCGAATATATTCCATGAAATATGAAGGTTCATACCTACATTTTTTCTCAAAATTACTTGTATGACAAGTTGAATAAATATTGTATTCTTGTTTATTTACACAGGTAAATTACGCGACAAGCTTTTGTATCATATAATTTGTACCTGTACTTATTTACTGTAATAAAGTGATGGGGTAGATTTGATTTAAAGTTTATTTTCTTCTTTTTAGAACATTCAAATGAAAGCTTATTTTTAAAAATGTGTTTTAATCAGAATGTACTTTCTATTTTTTGGTTCGTTTTGTTCTGAGCAAAACCTTTCATTTGTTACCCATATCACGATGGTCGATATGAAAACGTTGTCTAGCGGCGTCCACCATATTGCATTTAGAATGACGTCACTTGGCTAAACATGAATTATTGACATCCAAACTAAACGTGTATGCAAATTTTCAGCTCAATAGGTTGAGTATAACTGCTGTTCTAAAATCCAGTTGCAAGATTTGCTTATAAAAAGGACCGACCGAAAAATATAGAATATGTATAAAAATTTATTGATTTCACATTTTTGAGTTAATCATTTATGATTAAAATTAGCGTATACCTAATTAGTATCACTAGTTTCAAAATATAACGACACTACTTTTGAACTGTCCAAGAGCTCTGACTAGAAAGCCCTTGAAATTTCTGAGAAATGCCCTATTTAAAAGTTGTTGGAAATGATCTCTGCTATTATTTTGTCTGATAATTTTTTAATAAGTCGGTCATTGTAATTATTATAAATATCTTTTACCAAAAATTGGACCTACTTTATTAGTTGGTGCACTGAAAAATACAAAATAATATTAATTCTATTGGTGCTGGCACTTTTGAAGTTGTGCAGTTGAAGTAAAAACTTTTGGCACCAACTTCACAAGTACCAGCACCAATAGAATTATTCTTATTTTGTATATTTCAGTGCACCAACTAATAAAATCAGTCCAATTTTATATAAAAAATATTTTTTCTCTGACGGGTAATAAGTTTGACATTTTATCTCTGTTCACAGGTGACAAAGTATCATTTTTTACCGTGGGAAAAAAGGGATTACTATTTTTCCGGGTAGATATATATATATATATATATATGAATCAAATCACACAATTAAATTAACAGATATTTGATTTCTTTAAAGGTTTCCTTAGCAACGCATGTCTACCACTTTAAAACTTGAAATTCCACTTCAATAATTTTGTGACTTTAATATACTGTAATATTTTTTTCAATATTAAATCATCGTTTTTCCCGTCACAGAAAAAAAAATAGTTTATTATGCTTTTTTCCCTTGTATAATAAATATATATTTTTTTAATAAATTTCCAATTTAATTGTAAAATATAAATTCGTCTTCAATTTGGCCATCTCATATTTTAAATTTTAGGCAAAAATGCCCCTTCACATAGCTTAAATGGACACATATTTCAGTCGTTTCCATTGATGTATTTCGAAAATAATAACTCCTTTGAAAAAATTTCAATAAACGTTTCGGGATATGGTCCAATTTTTTATTCTGCCGTCTCAGATTATCGATTTTTGGGGGTTTTAAATATGGGACCATTTCACGACTCTCGTCTTTCAAATTATAGTTATTAACAACACACAGCACTAATCACTGATGTAGGCAGTTATTTTACTATATTGACTAACATATCGTTTCAAATGACTGAATTACCTAATTATATAATTTATTTTTAGAAACCTCAATGGGAGTTGGCTTCCACGACGACCCTAGAAGTGAAACATATAAAAATGCTGTTTTTGATTTTACTAAGGTCTTATTAGAACGTACGTACAAACCGTGGCTGAGATTTGACCTAATCTTCTCACTTACTCCGCTGGCTAAAGTAAGTAATCGGAATCAAAAACTTGGAAAAGTATCAGTCCTATTAATGATTCCAGAAAAGAGACGAATCAACTAATGCCCTTCACAATTTTGCCAATAAGGTGATAAAAGAGCGCCAGGAGCTAGTTAAAGATGGCACCATTTCATATTCCAATAAAAAAGAATGGCCATGTTAGATTTGATACTATCGGCCATGTATAAAGGTGCTGATATATCTGAAGAGGGAATTAGAGAAGAAGTCGATACGTTTATGTTTGCTGTAAGTATAATAAAACAGTAATTCTATAAATTGATATTTTTATTTGTTGCAGGGTCATGACACAACTTCAGCTGCCATTAGCTATGCCTTGATGGTGTTTGCGAATGAACCTGAAATGCAAGTAAGCGTCGTCCACTGAATTCATACTGTCCCCCACAAATGCTCTATTGATAATCGTTAATAGCAGTTTATTTTTCCTTCATCCATACTGTTGGTAATAATCTGTAAGAAAATTATATTTCCAGAAAGAAGCATACCAAGAAGTCATGGACATTATCGGTGACAATGAGGAGGGACCTACCTTTGCTGATCTTGGGGAGCTGAAATTCTTGGAGCGTTTCATAAAAGAGGTGCTTCGCTTGTATCCCAGTGCTCCTTCCATTTCTCGAATAGCTGGCGAAGATATTGTCACATCGCAAGGCTATACTATTCCCAAAGGTACAAATGTTGTCATCTACATTTACGATTTGCATAGGAATCCTAAAGTGTAGGAAAATCCAGAGAAATTTGATCCTGACCGGTTTATGCCTGAGAACATAGCCAGCCGACATCCGTACTCATACATTCCATTTAGTGCTGGACCCAGGAATTGTATAGGTAGCATATACATCAATATTTTATTTGCTCTACAGTGTAACATAACTCTTTTCAATATTTTTACATGGATGTACAGTGTGTCCTATTTTCGAAACATATATAAAGTATCTCCGTAACTGTAGGTAATAACAACAAAGTAGGTAATAAAAATAAAGGACTTTAGTTCATTTTCGAAATTACTCCATAAATTCTTTATTAGAATTCATACATGTTAGGTATGTTTTATATTTTTTCATTTACAGCCTGAATATTTTTGTTAGTTAGTACAGAAGAAGTACAGAAGTACCTAACAACCACAGATCTGCAAGCATTCTGTGAAAACTTTCTCAATCATTATTTACTGAACAAAAATCGTTGTCATGTTTACTTATATTGTGGACGATAAAGTTGTTAACATGTCTCACTTATTTTATCTCTTACTCTCATGTTTATTTGTGAAAATAATTTATGATTCTCTTAAATTCAAACCTTATTACTGGCTAAATGCAAAAACAATAAACTCCATATCAAAGAGGTCATCCTATTTTTAAATAAATACTCGTTTTTGACAATACGCAAATCTTCGAAAACATTCACATTGTGAAATACTTCTGGACGAATTCTTCCCATCTTGTATCTTATTCTGTTTCATTGATCAAATTTGGCGGACGTTTTACGTAGACTTTTAATTTCATATAATAAAGAAATAAATCAAGGGTTGTATGATCTGGGAACCTAGAGGGCCACTCTATCCTCGTTTATCAATCTACCTTTCGAGAAGTACACATTGCGGAGGAGCACCATCTTCTTGGAAGCAGATACTGTCATTTGGTGAAGTAGAATCATTGTCATTAGGAAACATATTTTCAAGGTTAGGTTTAATTTCATTTCTTAAGGAAAGGAAGGAAAGTTTGGAAGAAAATCTTGCTGGGAACATTATCTCGTTATTCGTGTAAAAATTTGTTATTGTTAAGTTTATATCGCTGAATAGAGGATGGGCTTTTTTGTTGCTATACAGTGCCTATATCTTATTCAACAAATGCATCATTTTTAAATTCCTATAATTTTTGTTCACCCTGTAGAAACAAATTAATGAAAATTTATATCCGTGAATAGAGAATTACATTACATTTCAAATAAGACGTCACATGAAGAGGTCCCATTAAAAAAATATTGGAATAAATTATTCTGACTTTTTTTGGACAAATATATCTCAACCAAAGCTTTTGGAACATTTCTATCAAGTAATAAACATTTACTTCCGGGCTGTACGCCTACCCATAATGCTATTCGAATAAGAGAGTATTTATATAGGTACTCATTCTAGAAAGTTTTGGATAGGAATTAATGGACCTTTACTGAAGATTGAAGAGAAATAAACTTTTTTTACACAAAAATAGGATTGATTTTATTAGTTGGTGCATCTAAAAATACAAAATAATATTAATTCAATTGGTACTCGTAATTTTAAAGTTGAGTAGTACTCCAAAAGTACCAGCAGCAATATAACTAATATGATTTTGTATTTTTCAGTAGACCAACTAACAAGGTCGCTCCTAGTTTTTGTAAAGAATGTGTATTTTACAGTTTTGAGTGTCAACAAAATCATTCAATCTTGATCAAAGAAGATAATATGTTGCTTATACTTATTCAGAGATATTTCATACTTTACCATTGCTGTAACTCGGAAAGCGTATTTTTTGAAATATGTCCAATTTAAATGTTGATATATATAATCTCTCTCATATTTGCAATTTTCAAAAAAAAAATGCCACCACCACCTAGCGGAAAGCCACATATTTCAGAAAACGGAGAGTACCTAGATTGTTCTATAGAAACACTCATAGACAATATATCGTGTATCCATATTCCCATGTATCTCTTGAAGCAGTGAAAATTTAAAAATTTAAAAATTTTCATTATAACATTCAAAGTTTGTCTCCGAAAGACCACATGACACCTTGGTATATTTCTTTTACAAAGATTACCTATTGTCAATTAAACATTCTGATATGGGATTCCGTACCTGTGCAAATTTGATAGGTTGATTTCAAATATTAGATCTGTAAGGTTGAAGTGACAAATCGTAGGTCAGATGTTGAATTCATTCAGAATATGTATTAGTCATTTAAATGAGATAAAAATTAACACAATGGGTTCGGTTAAGAATCTAATAAACAAAATTTATAAAACATACATGGTCGATTTTCTAATTGCTCATGTTTTCATTTGAATGTCTATTATACATGGTTATGAAAAAGTGATGAGATCACTGAAAATTTATTAAAATTGATACTACTATTTTGTATAACATTTATTTTCGTATTGTTTATTTTGTATTCAAGAATTACATGATGAAGAATTATCTATTAACTTGTTTACGTTTATTTTAAGAAAATAATTCAAATATCTCCCATTTTGGACACCTAATCAAATATTTTCTTCATGTATCGATTTATATTATAGTAGTTTACAGATACGAATAATTTCGTGTTAAGTATACAAAATGCATATAGAATATTCAGTAGAATAGAAACTTATAAAAATATACAAGACATTATTTTGAAAAAAAAAACATGATCTCTATTTGTGTCTTGTTTCGTAAATTCAAAGTTAAATGGTGGCTGATTCTGTGCAATATTCCATCCAGCCTGCGTTTGCGACTCTGTTCAACATTCTGGCCTTAAATTCGAAACTTCGCGTCTATTGGTCTAATATTTGAAAGCAACCAATGAAATTCGCACAGGAACCGAATCCTATACCAGATTGTTCAAATCATATATTTAATACTTCCATGTTATTAGCTAGGTCAGCGAGACGATCTTGCAGACAAACATGTCCTTGTATTTTGGTGTGTACCTTGTTTCTGCTATCCTGGTCGAGAACGGGAACCGACCAATTCACGTCATTGCTTGAAACGAGACTCCGTCCTAGCAGTCCAGTCGACGAAGTTGGCCTTGCGCCACTATTACCACCACTCCCATGATTCATTAGTGTGGCCATGCCCCATATTATGCACAGGCGTGTCCGGTACACAGCAAGAGCCAAAAGGTCCGTGATACCTTCACGTTTAGGCGCTGGCAATTAAATACATGGTTCTAATGCTACACGGTTACTCCTGTCTCATATAGTTCTCAATTATATCCAGCATACTTTTATTTGCAGGTCAAAAGTATGCAATGCTCGAGATGAAAGCAGCTCTGTGTGGTTTATTGAAGAGATTCCGCTTTGAACCAGTCGACAAGCCTGAAGATATCCTTTTCAAAACTGACTTGGTGCTGCGTTCGACCAGGGAGATTAGAGTGAAGTTTGTACCAAGAGAATGAAATCGAAATGTGATAAAAATGATATATTCAGCACAATTACTTGCTTGTATTTTTGACATAATTTTATTATATCCAATTTTACTTTCAAGCAGAATTAACTTTTCAAATTTGAAAATTATTTTAATTATATGTTTCTATTATTCTGCAGAAATGGTAGGTAGGTACACCCCAAATATTTTTGAATTATTCTTGATACTGACTTGATTTGTAAATAAGTTTCATCTGGTTCTTTTTTTGTAAACCTAACAGGAACATTCGCAGTAGGTATATTTAAAGTATTGGATAGAAACGTAAAATATTAATTTTATTTGATCGACCATGTAATATTGAAAATTCCATGATTTTGGTACCAACTTTAAAAGTACCTGCACCTATAGTATTTATATGACTTTGTATTTTTAGACGTACCTACCATCCAATAAAATCTGACCTAGTGTTTGTAAAAAATATATTTTTATTTCACATTTATGAGTGTGCCAATAGTTATCAAAATCGTTGAACGTTCACTTATATTTAGAGTTTTCAAAACATATTATATATATTTCACTCTTTCACACAGCAATTTCCTAGTGATACCTGCATCACGTAATTTTTTGAAAAATCTCCGGTTTAAATATTGTGTTTTTTCTAATTTTGCTGTCTCAAATTTTTGAGGGAAGGAAGTACAGTATTTTAAATTTGTATAGCCTGGGAGAATGCCTCAGTAATTGACTTTCAAATGAGAAAAGATCAACAAAATTGTAGTAGGTACCTACGTTCGGTATGGAAAATGTGCCAATAGACAATCAATCGGAAAACCAATCTAATTGTCCAGTACCTACCTACGTACAACAGAAAAATATTAGGCCTATTTGAACTTACAAAGACAGCGAACATCTGAAAATTTGGAAAAATGTAGTGGTGATTAATCTTTTAGAATATTTTTCATCGACATCACAAAAACACTTAGGAAATATAAGTATATTAGCCCATAATAACATTTTGTGATCCTGTCTAATACGTTTAATTTTATGTTTATTAAAATCAAACTTTATTTATTTGTTACAACTAATTTCTACTTCGTAAATCGCAGACGCGTCAGTCTAATATCAAAGACTAATAATAATCTTTGCTAATACGTCAGTCGAGGCGTTTGATCTCAAATACTCGAACAGATCCGCGAGCAGCTTATATGTCGGTCGGCGCATTACTAAAATATGCTACCCGGCCATACTGCGTTTTCAGTGTGAAACGCAATATAGTCACGACATAATAAACAATGTATAGTAATAATAATTCTCATGTTTATAGCGACCAATCATACTAGCCCCGTTTGTATAGTTTCTTTCCACACCTCAGCCTCGTCATCTGTCAATGATTTCGGGGTACTAGGTGGCGCATTCTTGGGCTATTACTATAGTAGGTATCTATATATTGATGAAAGGAAAATTGGTTTTGTTACAATTCCTTAAAATATCTTCTAGCTTCTAAATATTTTTATGAATAGTTTTAAGAATCTCAATGAATAAATACTCAAATTAAAACTTGAATATAGGCATGTAGTTTGTTTTATTTAAAATGTTACTTTATCAAATCTATAAATCGATATAGCAAATGAAACATTTATAAAAAGGCTCGTAGGCAGCGGATACCTAAAGGTTAATTTTTATTTTCTACCCCTTTTTAAATAGTTTTTATTACTTTCGGTTCTTGTATCAATGGACTCCGCAGCGATTTCTCAGGCCCCATACGGTCTAGGGACTTGAAATTTCGAATTCGTACTTAGATCGCAGACATCTCGCCGCCTGTTAAGCTCCAAGTGTGATCCAATATTGGTAATTAAAATTATCTCATTCAATCTCATTCAATTATAATGTCGACATGGAACGACAATGGGATCCGTCACTGGAATTACGCACGAGCATGGAGCGTATATATACGTCTCGTTCTCTGGTATATAGGTACTTTCTGGAAGATCGTCTATGGTTATGTCGCAATTGTCAGACGTTGTTGTTAATTTGAAGTTTAATTTTGTGTTGTGGTAGACAAACAGTAATTTGTTATGGAATTGCTGTTGCTGGCAAACACATATACATAAGTATAGTTAAAATCGAGAAAAGGATAGCAATAGTAGGTACTCATCGGTACGGTTTAAATCTTAAATGCCCAATAAAAACTATTTTCAATTTTTTTCAAAAATTTCACTTGTTTTGAATGTTTCATACACATGTTTTAGCTACAGACCATATCAAAGATATTTTATATGACATTTTACTCAATGGCCAGTGAAGACAAGATATTCACATGAATGAGTTTTGTAGCAAAAAATTGAGCTTGGTAACTTAATAAATGCGACCTACATCGTGCTAATACCTAAATCTCGTTATATTCTTTCTTTTTTTATTTTAGTTGCTTGTTGTTCAGAGCTGTCCATGAGACGTCAGAGATCAAAACTATTTCTTTTTCTAGAGCAAATGATGAGCACGACACTGGAATATCCAAAAGAGAAAACAATACTGGGATTTAGGAGTAATCTGCTGAAATTTCATGAGTTTTTCAGGGGGTCAATTTTGAGAAAAAAAATATACGAACATAGGTATATGTCCTAAACGTCTTCTTCTTTGAAGGTGCAAACGTTTTGAGACAGGTTCTATTGTTTATTTTTATGATAACTTTTGTATGACCGAAGATATTTTTTCGAAATGGTGACAGATGACCTCCTTGCGGAACCCCAGAAGTCAACATAATTTGCCTTAAGAGAATGTTTATTACCTTCACATCTTGCTGTCTATCGGACAAATAACTAGCAAACCAGTAAACTGCCAAAAATACCAATCGCCTGGAGTTTTCCTATCAACACCCTAGGATTAACTCTATCAAAGCTCTTGCTGAGGTCAGTGTAAACAGAGTCTATTTGTTGTTTTGATTCCATCGATTGAATCAGATTCTCGTCGTACTCGAAAAAGTTGGTCAAAGTTGATTTTTATCTTTAACAAAACCATACTGATATGCAGTGAGAATTGTTTGAAGGTTTCTACATAGCCTGTTATTCAATATTGATTCAAATGATTTTGAGATTAAAGAAAACTTAGTTATAGCTCTATAAAATTAGTTATATCAGCTTTATCACCACTCTTAAATAAAGGGGTAACAAGACAATTTTCAGGCGTTGGGGAATACTCCGGTATTGAGGCAAAGATAAAAAATTTTACATATAGCAATATATAAAACACATTTCTGTGCCGACAACAACTACTGCGAAGGCAAACACTCCTTCAATATTACATAATACCACTATAAATATTTAATCAGATTGGTTTTCAAGGTTGTTGCCTATCTTCAGTTTGCTGCAGAGCGTTGAACCGTGTCTGATAATCAATCCTTATTTCGAAGTTAGATAAGTATCAATTTTTAGCGTAGGTACCAGTGACGTTGGAAATATGAGCGATTCATTGAACACATATAGTGGGTGGGTATAAACAGCCGCCAAGTGGAATTTATTAATTCTAAATTACCCTGTACCAGTCGATGCATTTTTGCCTCGAAAATATAAGTAGTTTTTATAATCGGGTAATTATATAAGTTTCCAGTTTACAAGTATAAAACAAGCATAAAATTTCGGCAAAGTTTATTACTAAACGAACTGATTTTGAGCTCTGTTCTCTATTGTAGAAGTCTATAAATAAATATCTGCAGATTTCCTTATTCCTCAGTGTAATAGAGAGATGTTTGGTATAGAAGAATCAATGTTCTTTCGTATATATCTTCTGTAAAGATTGCCAAGAATTGCTGCCATCAAAGATAATTGAGTCCCATTATCTTTGCTGCCATGTAACCGAACAGTGTTACAGAACAGCGGATACGACTCTGTCCTTGTAAATTGCATCATGTCTATCCATCCACTATGTTGGTGTCATTTAATAATTATTTTATTATCAGATCCCGACATATATGTATACATAAATAAACAAGTAACAGACAGTCTCGTCTGAGTTAGTCGTTAGTCGCTATAAAATGATTGAGTACTTGTTATGTTTTTTCTTGGTTCTCTTTACGATATGGTGGTTAAAAAGAAGGAAGGCAAATGAGAAATTTTGGGAGCATTTTCTGGCAATACCGGGACCACCCACTTATCCACTAGTGGGCAACATTGAGATTGCCTTTTATGATGCAGGTAAGCAGTAAACAGATGTTTTCTATGAAAAAAATGTTTCTTACAAAAGCTGATAGCTTATTAAATAATTTCACGTACATATTTAAGAGATACATAATATATCCGATAGAACATTCAAATAAAAATCCATAATTTCCTAGTATAGATTGTAGCTATATCTGATTGCTGTTTGAACGACTTCCCAAACGGAGTAGGTATACAATACGACTGTCTGCTTTTTTATTTTATTTTGGTTTGTGCGCGTGTTGTATATATTAAACGTGACGATTTTGATGATTTTTGATTCATTTGAAAAAGGAGAGTTGGGAAATGTTTCGTTATTTAGAAAAATTCAAGTCCAAAATCTCCGTTCCTTGAAAAACCGCCACCGAAGGGAGTGGGGGGTAAATTTTTCGTGAAAATCGAAAATCTGACACTGCAGAATTAAAGATGAGACCATATTCAGAAACATTTAAATTGAATTTTTATCACGAAAGTTACGGTTTTCGAGAAACAGCAGTGTTAAAGTCTGAAATATGTGTTTTTCTACCCCGAGATTATGAGATCTTTGAATTTTAACAAGTACAAGCAAAGAATATACATGGGTAAAAGAACAAGTACCATCTTCTTTGGTATTAGTGAACGTTCAACGAATTTATTGACTAATGTTACACTCAAAAGTATGAAATAAATATTTAATTTTTTTAAATTGAACCGACTTTATTAATTGATGCACTGAAAAATACAAAATAGGATGAATTTTATTAGTGTTGGTATTTTTGAAGTTGATGTTGGCACTACAATTGCACAGCTTCAAAATTACTAGAACCAACAGAATTAATACAATATTGTATTTTTCAGTGCACCAACTAATAAAATCGGTCCATTTCTTTTAGAAAATATTATTTTAGTACTTCTCTTCTTCTCTTCAAGAGGACAGAATACTTGGTAAGTAGGGTTGATTGAATCAACAAGGAAACACTAAATAATAGTTTATTTAATTATTTCGCTATCGATTTCGGTATTATACCAACATCAGGCTAGCTGAAATTATTATTTTCTTATATAACGGGTGTCCAATTAGTGTGACAAAGTAAAATAACTTCTCTATTTTCAATTATTTCAAAATTATGTCAATATAAAAGTTGTAGGGGAACACAAGCCCCACATTTTAAAATTAGTTGGAACTATACAGGGTGTCCCAAAAAACAGTACAGCACAGCATTTTTTAAATAAATCTTTCTATATAGTTTTCAATTTTTGTATTCGAAAATAAATAACAAGTACAATGGTGTATCACTTGTCAACTTTCAATTGTTTGTTTAGGAGCTATAAACAATTTGTGCCAAAACGGTACAAGATAGAGAAAAATAAATTTCACATTCCTATCTTGGTTTTTTCGGACCTATTGAATAGCGTTCTCAAAAATGGTACCAGACGTGGTACCAAATATGGTACCATTTATGAAACCACTGTCAGATAGATCTTAAAAAACTAAAATAGGAATGTGAAATTTATTTTTCTTTATCATTTACTGCTTTGGCTCAAATAGCTGTCAAAGGGGCGAAAATGTCGATTTTCAATTGTCTATAGCTCCTGAACAAACAATTGAAAATTGACAAGTGATACACCATTGTACTCGTTATTTTATAAGGAATTCAGAAATGTAAAAATATATATGGTGATTCATTAAAAAAAACGTAACCTTGTGGTGTTCTGGTTTTTTGGGACATCCTATATAGTCCCAACTACTTTCAAAATGTGTGGCTTGTGTTCCCTTATAACTTTTATATCTACATAATTTTAAAATAATTGAAAATACTACCCCACAACGCTTAGCACAGGGTTAGACGTTACAATATAATGATAGAACCTATAAAAACTATATGCATGTGACTCATTTGATAAAAAATAATTTTGTTTTGATACCTAAGTTTTTATAATATTGATAATTTCAGCTGTCCTGATGGTGCTACAATAGCGAAATCGATAGCGAAAGAATTAAGTAAACTATTTAGTGTTTCCTTGTTGATTAAATCAACCCTACTTACCAAATCAATTGAAGAAACACATGGAGAAATGCATACATAATAAGGATAGAATATATATAAGGTTTTGATATATATTTTTAAATGTTTTTCCTATATATCTAATATATATTCAACTTTTTGTGCCAGCTTAGCTTTGAAATAAATTTCGAGTCTTTTTGATATTATTTCCAGATTGTTGAATCATTTTCAACTATTTCTGTGATTTTGTGACCATAATAGATATCATTAAATAATAAGCTTTATTGAGAACTATTAATCAAGATCACTTAAAAACGCCTGGTTTTTGCTTACAGAAAAGCAACTAACGTTATGGATTTTAATCAAGCCTTAAAATTATCGGATGCAGGTTACAGAATACCTATTTAGATTAAAGGCCCGTTATTTTTTAACGAGCCTTAAAAATGTATGTCTTGGTTACAGAATAACCCATATAGTCCCTTCTTTAATTTTGCCATCTCAAAAATTTCGATTTTCTGAAAAATTGCCGCCTTCATCCCATTTGGGAATAGTTTTTGAGGGGACATTTTTTTAATACAGAACACGTACTCCTCTATCAAATGAAAAAAAACTTATCTACTCACAGTCAAATTGAATTCCTCCTCCTTCTCGACAGTTGCACCCCCTTGCTCCAAGGGTGGTTTGATTATTGTTTCACAAATGGGTTTGAGATTGAGAACTAAAGATCTTATCAAAAAGCGGCTTAAAACGTATTCGAATGATAAGACTATTCTGAGAAGAATATTGCATACATGTATGAATTTGGAAATAACTGATATACTTTAAGGCTAGGGTTCAAGATCTCTTTTGAAAATCAGGCCCTGATAACTTGAAAAAAAATTATTACAAATACTTAATTCACATATTTATTGCTGTTACGTTTCCTAGGACAATTTCATAGAAGTTAAAAAAATCCGTTTTTTGAATTAATTACGATCTTATTAACGAAAATTGAAACGGATTGATCAATCTAGCAATTTTCAAAAATTTATGGGGTTCCGTAAAGCCGATAGAAAACCATAACCCTCATTAAATCACTTTGATTGATATCTGTTCAAATTAAGGTGACCGTATAACGTATATATATATATATATATATATATATATATATATATAAGTTCTAATATTGGGGGTAAATTTAAAGGGGCATATTAGAAAATTAGAAAAACACATTTTCTTCAAAATAATTACGTGACATTACTCTTGAAAGGACTCATCTTGGAACTAGGAACAAGTATCTATGACACAATATTCTCCTGAAAAATTAGTAAATTTTTGCAGTAAAACAATTCAAATATGATAGACAACTGGCAAAGACGTACAATCCCATCTACAGACTTTGGTTCTTCAATGTTTGTCTTGTAGCTTTACATGGACCTGAAGATATTGAAGTAAGATTTATTATTTTACATATTTATTTGTTGAAAAATTTTAATGCTTACTAGGACTTGATAATATTAAGTGATTAATTTTATAAATTATGAGTATTCACTAATTATTGAGTTTATAGGCTATTTTTGTATTGAAGGCGTTTTCTACTTATAATATCTTCAGAGGAACAACTCCACCCTGTGAAGTTGATGTTTTGATTTGTTATTAGATTAACTACTCTATGAATTGGCTCTGCCATAAACTCGTGTTGCAATGACAATATATATGTCTCTTTTCATCACCAGAGCCTTTTTCCAATAAAGATTTTTATACATACATATTTTTCATATCTACAGAAAGTTCTGACAAATCAAAAACACAATCAGAAAGGTAAAGAGTATGACCTCCTCCACGATTGGTTGGGAACTGGTCTTCTAACTAGTACGGGTATGTATAATGAATCAAATCTTTAATATTACTAGAAATAGATACTACTACACCGTCCAATTTTACTATAGAACAAAATGTAGTATCATCTGGTTAACTCCAACTGATGCGACTAATCGAAGTATTATCAGTGCAAATGACAAAATAATTACGCAATATTTAAATCTATAAATAGCTCAAAATCTGCAATAAGCCCAAATATCCCAAGTCTTTAGTAGATTATGTTAAAATTTATGTAAGTAGGTATTTGAGGCGTTCTTTTTCACAGTTTTTTTCCGGCATGGTATATGTATTTTTTGATTGTTGCAAAACTAATTTGTTAGTATATTGTAATATTTAAATATTTAATAATTAATATTTTCAAAATTGAATTGACCATCTAATGACTATTTATTTCAGAATAATATAGAAGCTATAAATAAATATTATGTAGTACGTTCCTACATAATCGCATATTAGCCAAGGTCAACATGTTTACATTATTAAATAATAAAAATAAAACTGACCTTGCTTAACAACTATACCAGAGCCGTATTAGTTAGTTTCAGGCCATGAAGTAAACTCCCTCTATTTCGAAAAACGAGAAGAAGAGTATACGAAATTTCCTTGTAACAATAGTAAATTGAACTATTTATTGAGAAAATTTTACAAAAATATTAATGCTAGTTTATTAACAGGCTCCAAATGGCAGACGAGAAGGAAGATTCTCACACCAGGATTCCATTTCAGTATCCTTCAAGAGTTTGTTAGCATTTTCAACAAGAATCTCAATTATTTGGTGCAACAAATCAAAGAAGACAACAGCAAGGATTATACTGAAGTCAATACGCCTATTACTCAATTCACTATTAATGCTATTGGCGGTATGTATACCTATTCTTGGAATTAAATTTTAAAATTAATGTCAAATAATATTTTTCGATAAAATGTAGGTACTAAATACAAATAATTAATCAGTTTCAAAACTGAGAAATCCGTTTTTTTTATCTAAAATCGTTGTGTGTAGCTATTTACATGATATAAGTGAACACTTTTTTGGTCTCACGAATATATCACTATAGATAGAAAGAATATACTTACACAAGCCGTATTTCATGAATAATTTGGTTATAAATCAATCATTACACTATTAAAAAGTTTAAAATTAACAAAAGTTTAGCTGTAGACGTATTAATAGCTTGGAATTGGACTGAAATATTATGAATAACTTCATAAAAAATCTAGGACCAACATCAAAAGATAATGCACTGAAAAGTATAAAATAACAAGACATAATGTAGGAGTCATAAAGATTAGTTGGTGTTAAGAGACGATGAACCTATCAGCTGTAGAAGACTGTTGACAGCAACTTCAAAATCTTTATGACTTTTATATTATGTGCTGTTACATTATACTTTCCTAACCTAACAATCTATTTCTAGAAACGTCCATGGGAGTTAGTTTCCACAACGACCCTAGAAGTGAGACATATAAAAATGCTGTTATTGACTTTTCCAAGGTCTTTGTAGAACGTATGTACAAACCGTGGCTGAGAATCGAGCCTATCTTCTCACTTACTCCGCTGGCTAAAGTAAGTAATGGGAATTAAAAACTTCGGGATAGTGTCAGTCCTATTAATGATTCCAGAAAAGAGACGAATCAACCAAAGCCCTTCACAATTTTGCCAATAAGGTGATAAAAGAGCGCCAGGAACTATTTAAAGACGGCACCATTTCATACTCCAATAAAAAAAGAATGGCCATGTTAGATTTGATATTATCGGCCATGTATAAAGGTGCTGATATATCTGAAGAGGGAATTAGAGAAGAAGTCGATACGTTTATGTTTGGTGTAAGTATGATAAAACAGTAAATCCATCAATTGATATTTTTATTTGTTGCAGGGTCATGACACAACTTCAGCTGCCATTAGCTATGCCTTGATGGTGTTTGCGAATGAACCTGAAATGCAAGTAAGCGTCGTCCACTGAATTCATACTGTCCCCCACAAATGCTCTATTGATAATCGTTAATAGCAGTTTATTTTTCCTTCATCCATACTGTTGGTAATAATCTGTAAGAAAATTATATTTCCAGAAAGAAGCATACCAAGAAGTCATGGACATTATCGGTGACAATGAGGAGGGACCTACCTTTGCTGATCTTGGGGAGCTGAAATTCTTGGAGCGTTTCATAAAAGAGGTGCTTCGCTTGTACCCCAGTGCTGCTTCAATCTCTCGAATAGTGGGCGAAGATATTGTCACATCGCAAGGCTATACTATTCCCAAAGGGACAAATGTTGTCATCTTCATTTACGATTTGCACAGGAATCCTAAGGTGTGGGAAAATCCAGAGAAATTCGATCCTGACCGGTTTCTGCCTGAGAACATAGCCAGCCGACATCCTTACTCATACATTCCATTTAGTGCTGGACCCAGGAATTGTATAGGTAGCATATACATCATATTTTGTTTGCTCTACAGTGTAAAATAACTCTTTTCAATATTTTCACATGGATGTACAGTGTGTCCTATTTTCGAAACATCTATAAAGTATCTCCGTAACTGTAGGTAATAACACCAAAGTAGGTAATAAAAATAAAGGAATTTAGTTCATTTGGGAGATAACTTGCAACACCAAAATTTAAAATTTCTCACTCGAATAAATGATACAGGGGAATATTTATTGGAAAATACATATCCTTAAAATTACTTTATAAACTGTTTATTATAATTCATATATTTTATTTTTTATATTTTTTATGACTAAGTGTGGATTCTTGCAGCCCAAATTAACGAGTAACAAGTAACAATTAACAATTACAAATAGCAAGTAAAAGTTGAACTTCTTATTTTTCAATGGGAGTGTTCATGCAGCCAAGTAACAATTATCAATTAACGAATAAGAAGTAGAAGTTGGACAACTTTTAACTTTATTACTTTTATTTAACGAGGTGAACGCGGATTGGTCAGGCCGATCATGTAAATAACCTCACTTTTTGAAATATTTGTGTATTTCTTTGGGTACCTTGACAAATGGTTCCATTCTTCCATTTTTATTGAAAATTTGGAATTCTAAACACTTGTTTTCAGTTATCCAGCGGGGACAGAGGTTATTTTGAAAATGAATACCGTGGATGTCTGACTTGTGCGCATGCTTACATTTTACTTCTTAATTCTTAATATGAGTGGATGAATGCTACATTTTTATACTTGTTAATTGATAATTGTTATTTCATACTTTTTACTCGATAATTCTTACATGATTCTGCATGAATCCACACTAACTTAAGATCTGCAAGCATTCTATTTGCTTTTCCAATCATTATTTACTGAAAAGAAACCATTGTCAGGGTTACTTATATTGTGGACGTTAAAGTTGTTAACATTTGTCACTATTTTTATCCCTTACTCTCACGTTTATATGTGAAAATAGTTTATGATTTTTTAAATTTAAAAATTAATACTTGTAAAATGAAAAATTGAATGAATTCCATATCAGAAAGGTAGTCCTATTTTAAAGTCAAAGACTCGTTTTTTGACAATATGAAAATCTTCATAAACATTCAACAAACACATTGTGAATTCTTCTCATCTTGTATCTAATTCTATTTTATTAAATCCTTCGGATTTGGCAGTCTTACAACGTAGACTTTTGATTTCATATAATCTTCCATATACTCGCTAGGAACGTTATCTATCTCGTTATTCGTGTAAAAATCTATTATTCTTTATAAAACGTATATGGTTGATTTTCCAATTGCACATGTTTTCATTTGAATAAATATTATACAGGGTAACTGATAAAAAATTTATGAGATCACTCATAGTTTATTAAAATTGATACTACTAAGATCTTTATTTATTTTATTTTCATTTTGTATTCGTGAATTACGTCATGAAGAATGATCTATTAACTTGTTTACTTTTATTACAAGAAAATAATCCAAATATCGTCCACACCTAATTAAATATTTTCTTCATATATCGATTTGTTATATGATGTTATTATAATAGTTGACAGATACGAATAATTTTATGTTAAGTATACAAAATATATGAAGAATTTTCAGTAGAATACAAACTTGTAAAAATCTATAACACTTTATTTTAAACTAATGTTCAGGATCTCTATTTGTGACTTAATTCGTAAATTCAAGGTTAAATGGTTAAATTTGGACACTGTTCAACATTCTGGCTTAAGTTTCAGAACTTCGCGGTTATTGATCTAATATTTGAAATCAACCGATGAAATTCGCCAGATTGTTCAAATCATATCTTTAATACTTCCATATTACTGGCTGGGTCAGCGAGACCACCTTGCAGACAAACATATCTTTGTCTCTTGGTTTGTACTGTGTTTCTGCTACCCTCCTCGAGAACTGACCAATCCACGTCATTGCTAGAAACGAGAATTCGCTATGGCAGTCCAGTCATCGTTGGCCTTGCGCCATTATTACTGCCATTCCAGTGATTCATTAGTGAGGCCATGCCCCATGCACTGGCGTGTCCGGTACACAGCGAGAGACAGAAGATCCGTGATACCTTCACTTATAGGCGCTGGCAATTTAGGACTATTTAATACGTATAAGGTTCAAATGCTACCCGAATACGTCTCATATATGTTTAATTTATATCCAGTATCCTTTTATTTGCAGGTCAAAAGTATGCAATGCTTGAGATGAAAGCCGCTCTGTGTGGATTATTGAAGAGATTCCGTTTCGAACCAGTGGACAAGCCTGAAGATTTCCTTTTCATAGCTGACTTGGTGCTGCGTTCGACCAGGGAGATTAGAGTGAAGTTTGTACCAAGAGAATGAGATCGACATTGATCATAATGTGAAAAAAATATAATCATCACAATTACTTGCTACTTGCTTCATTAATAATTTTATTAATAAAAGGTCAAATAATGATGTAGATAAAGTTAATTTATTCATTATCTAAAATGAAGATGTTACCTACAATAATGATACCTATTTACTATCTAAATCATTGGATAAACAAAACCTGCAAGAAAAAATGTAATAAATGATATTAATGAGTTAAATAACTTGAGAATTACTGTATAATGCGCGGTACAGAGTGACGAACAAAGAACAAAGGTTAAATTGAAAACAAAGCTCCCATAAATTAGTGGACATGTTTCAATATAAATATTTTTTACAAAAAATTGGTCCGACGTTATCACTTGGTGCACTGAAAAATACTAATATTAATTCTATTGGTGCTGTTACTTTTAAAGTTGTGCAGTTGCAGTTAGATTGAGAACTTTTGGCACCAATTCACAAGTACCAGCACCAATAGAATTAATATTATTTTGTATTTTTCAGTGCACCAATAACGTCGGTCCAATTTTTTTAAAAAATATTTATTTCACACTTTTAGGTGTAACATTACTCACGAAAATCGTTGAACGTTCACTAATACCAATGAAGATAGTACTTATCCTATTATCCACGTATATTCTTTACTTGTAGTAGTTGTTATTATTGAGATCTCAAAACATCGCTGCGGAAATACGCATAAGTATTTTAGATGTTACCATTTTACCACCGTTGTAACTCGAAAACCGTAACTCCAAGAAAAAAATGTTCATTACAAATGTTGCTACAAATAATAAGGTCTTTCATGTAGTCTACACAGATTTTTAATTTTCGAAAGAAATCGCTTTCTCCGCATAGCAAAAATACATATATTTGAAAATTTAACATGCCTCTATCTGGAAAAAAAACTCTTTTGGCACCAACTTCATAAGTACTAGCACCAATAGAATAAATATTATTTTGTACTTTTCAGTGCACCAACTGATCACGTCGGTCCAATTTTTTGTAAAATATTTATTTCAATTAAACTTTACCACTTCTGTCTCGAAAACCGTAACTTTATGAAAAAAAAAATCATTATAAATGTTGCTACAAACAATCTGGTTAATTTTCCATTCTTGGATTTTAAATTTTCGAAAGAAATTGCCTATTCCACATAGCGAAAATACACATATTTCAAATTTTAACATCGCACAAACTCGAAAACCAAAACTCTTTTGAAAAATGCTCAATTTAAACGTTTCCGGATATTTTGTTATCTCCAATTCTATCATCTCGGAATTTTTGATTTTCGAGAAAATTTGCTCTCCGCATAGCAAAAATACATATATTTGAGAATTTAACATGCCTCTCGAAAACCGTGTCTTTTGAAAACATTTTCAATATAAACGTTTCCAGATATTGTCCTATCTTTAATTGTACCATGTCAGATTTTCGATTTTCGAAAACATTTGCCCATCCCCCCCTTCGGGAGCGGTTTTCGTAGGTAAGGAGATTTTGGATTTGAGTTTTTATATGGAATTATTTCTCAGATCTCCTCTTTCAAATGAATCAAAAATCATCAAAATCGGATTACGATTACTATAAAGGGTGTCCTTGAAAATGTGGGGATTCAGATAAAACATTAAAAAAGAAGATTACAAGTTCCCATAAATGTTTGCCCTAGCGGCCCTCCCCACGGTGATATGGCCTCCTAAAAGACGCCACTGGATAACAAGTTTTCCTGAATAACTTTTAAGCTACTTAAAATAATTTAATGAAAATTTATTATGATAAACAGTAATAAGGACCTCTTAAAATACTTCCCCTAAAACATAATTGCCTTGTTTAGTTTATCAGGGGCGGACTAGGTTGTACATTTTAATGCTGAAATTTTTAACACCCTGTATGGTAAGGAGTTAAAAAAAATGAATACCTTGAACATTAAGCCAAAGAAAAAATAATATAAAGGAAGTAATGTTTTATTTTTATTAAAAAGAACCATGATTTCTAATTTTTCTTTGTCTGCAACAAAGTTTGATATGAAAATCATTCAAGGAACAGAAAAGTTTTAGTTTAGGTTATTTAATCCGACAAAATTATAAAGATTCTTGAAAATGCAGTTTTGTCCCTGATAGGCAACTTAACAAAAATTATTTTTAGAAATGTTAGCCATGTTTTTCTTGAAATTATTAAAATACAACCTAAAAATAATGTACACTAATATTGTTTGAGAATGAGCTGCGTTATCATTAATTTAATTTTGAACCGACCAATTGCACGATCGACCCCTCCGTATCGACGGTTGTCTTGACCGCGCGGGATTACTTCCTGCGAAAAGATGAAAATTTAAGTGTGGGTGCTCAAGAAGATCCACGGGCGGACAGTAGCCAATGTACATCGTTCGTTGTGGTTTACTGCCAATTCAATCTAATTTTGCACCACGTCGTGTACCCAAGTCTTCCGGTGTGAGTGTGCACCCGAAAGCAGCACATGCGAACCTAAGTCAAAGAGGCTCCTCTATCAATTGAAGTCCAAAGAAGAATACGGTAAGTCGGTTAATGCAATTGTTTACTCCTTGGTTTTGCGTTCTAAAGTAAAGGGAAAAGTATCTTCATAATTATTATTACAGTCATTTACCGATACCACAAAAAAGCAAACGATCTCAAACAAATATTTAACACTAAATTATACGCTAATTACAGATAATCAATTAAAAACTCATAAAAGGGTTCAACATGGGCTCCGTGAACTCTGATACACTCGCGGGCACGACGAAGAGAGGACTGCTGCTGTACTCGCTAAAACAACCCAGCATTGTTCCTTATCACATCACAATGAAACGTGATTCTCTGTAAAAGTTTCTCCCTACTATCAACCGCAGAGGAATACTCCAAATTTTTGAGATGACCCCAAACGTAAAAATCCAGTGGCGTTAGGTCGGGAGACCGTGGAGGCCAGGCAATGAGACATCCTCTGCCTATCCAACGGTTTGGATAGACGTTATTTAGGTGGTCCCGTACAGCAATGCTAAAATGAGGTGGGGCTCCATAATGCATAAAATACATGCGCTGGGGGGATTCAAGTGGCAAATGTTCTATTGAATCCCAAAAAGCGTTCTGAAGGAACTGTAATTTCATCATTCAATTACGGCGGCAATACGCATGGTCCAATCAAAAAATTGCCAATTATTCCTGCCCAAACATTAATTGATTGGAACTGATGGTGATAATGATGAACAACAGTGCCATGAGGGTTTTCATCAGCCCATACATGCGAGTTAAGTAAATTGACAATTTAATTTTTGTTAAACCCTGCTTCATCGATAAAATGAATAGTGTTAATGAAGTTTTGGTTTGTTCGTGGCTGATCTAACAGCCAGTTTGCGAACTGGATTCTACTAGGAAAATCTTCAGGAAGTAGGTGATGCACTTTTTACAGATGATATGGGTGTAGAACTGTTCTTTAAGTACTCCATGAATTATCGTTTTTGTCGTATGAAGCTGCGCGGCTAATGTTCGCGTGCTTATTGAAGGAGTATCAGCTATAGTATCCAAAATATTTTCCTCCAATTGCACCGTACGTACTGTTCTTGTCACACCAGCATCAGTACTTATTTTCCCAAAAGTTCCTAAAAATTATTAAAGAAAGTCAATAATGTTACCTTATTAACTGGGAATCGCTCACCAGTCTTTCTTAGACGTTGGTCAAGTCGCTGAAATGTTTTATATTTTGGAACATTCTGATTAGGATATCTTTCTTCATACAACCTTCTTGCTTCCATTACAAGATGCAAGATCGTACATAAGATGCATATGCATATATGCATACTCACTAAATGTGTATTATCGAAATAAATTTACCAAGATATTCAAAATTCAATAAATTAATATCGAAGTAAATGATCAACGTGTAAACAATATGAAAGATGTCAAGATTTAAAATACACACGTCAATGCAAGATATTTATTAATATTTCGTTGATACCATAGTAACGTTTTAAGAACAGCGCGTTTTTAATACTGATAAAAGTTTTATTTGTTGCAGACAAAACATTTAGAAATCATTGTTCTTTACTATATTTTTTCTCGAAAACGGTTCATTTTATCGACAATAAACAAGAGTACGTTTTTTTGGCTTAATGTTCAAGGTATCCAATTTTTCTTTAACTCCTTACCATAAAGGGTGTTGAAAACGTCAGCATTAAAATGTACAACCTAGTACTCCCCTGGTAAACTCAACAAGGTAATTATGTTTTTTAGGGGCATTATTACTGTTTATCATATTAAATTTTTATTAAATTATATTAAGCCGTTTAAAAGAAAGAAAAATTGTTTTCCAGTGGTGTCTTTTAGGAGGCCGTATCTCCGTGGGGAGGGCCGCTAGGGCAAACATTTATGGGAACTTGTAATCTTCTTTTTTAATCTTCTATCTGAATCCTAGAGATTTCCCACATTTTTCAGGACACAGGTATAAAACGTGCGCACGAACCAAGAAAAGCAGACAGTCGAATCGTATACTACTCCGTTTGGGTTCGTCGGTCAAAAATAACGAAAACAGTGGCAACAACTTTTAAAGAAATGGTTGCCTGCTGCTCAACATGATGGATATGCTGTATTCTAATCAATATTTAAAAAAATAAGACTGACTTGTATTACTTGATGCAATGAAAACAAGTGAAATTTTTGAAAAAAAATAAAAATAGTTTTTATTGGGCATTTAAGATTTAAACCGTACCGATGAGTACCTACTATTGCTATCCTTTTCTCGATTTTAAATACACTTATGTATATGTGTTTGCCAGCAACAGCAATTCCATAACAAATTACTGTTTGTCAACCACAACACAAAATTAAACTTTAAATTAACAATAACGTCTGACGTCTGACAATTGCGACATAACCATAGACGATTTTCCAGAAAGTACCTATATACCAGAGAGCGAGACGTATATATACGCTCCATGCTCGTGCGTAATTCCAGTGACGGATCCCATTGTCGTTCCATGTCGACAAAATAAAAATCTTGGTTGAATGAGATTGAATGAGATAATTATAATTACCCATATTGGATCACACTTGGAGCTTAACAGGCGGCGAGATGTCTGCGATCTAAGTACCAATTCAAAATTTCAAGTCTCTAGACCGTATGGGGCCTGAGAAATCGCTGCGGAGTCCATTGATACAAGAACCGAAAGTAATAAAAACTATTTAAATACAAAATAAAATTAATTAATTTACTAAATACTGGTAATTTTGAGGTTCTGCTGTTACAGGTATATAGAAGACTTTTGGCAAGAACTTCAAAATAACAGCACGAGTTAAATTAATCTTATTTTACATTTTTCAGTGCACCAACTAATAAGAGTCGGTCCTATTTTTTGTAAAAAATAACGATTTCACAATAAAGCGGCACCAATCTTGCACATTCATAGTGCTGTAATTCCAAAACCTTTGCCTTTTTTTAAACGTGCATATTAAAGGTATCCGCAAAACACTTACAAAACTCAATTTTTACAACGTATTGGAAACCTTTTGATATTATACCCTGCAGCTCTATAACAGTATTATTCACGCACGTAAATTCATCCATGTGTCTTATTCAGAGGATTTACCACTTTAGAATCAATCTTGATTTTTTTTCTAATCGTCTATTCTTTGCCAGAATTTATCGCATGATTTTTAGCAGTATTATTCCACGTTTATTAAAAGTCGTATACTTAAAGGAATGACTAGGATAAAATTGATCTCAAGGTTTTATCACAAAGGTGGAAATAATTTCAATAATTATTTGTATAGTATCAAATGAATGACGTCGATCAGTCATGTATCGTCAAACAAAAATATGCCCATATAAAAAACTTGTCTAAATTACTTTGTAAATAAAGTCAAAGGTAAAACTTTGTTGGGGATTAATATTTTCCTAATACATATTCAGAGGCGTAGATTTAGTTAATTAAATCAAATCATAGAATTTTCTGATCGAATAGGTGGATATGCTATTTGGACCCGGTAAATGTAAAATTCTGTTTTGCATAAGTAATAATCTTTTTTGTATTTTTTGTTTCTCTTAAAAAGGTATACCTAGGTAAAATCGAGTCTATTTTGATCCTAAGAGGACTTCTGCAAGATGAAAATTCAGAATGGAAAATGTCCTTTACCGGAAAAACACCTTTCATAAGCAACAGGCGGGATTATTTTCTTGTATAATTTGAATTTATCTGACAAAATTTGAGAAATGGTCATTTCCAGTGTGTAACAAAATATTGTATATGAGTCGACAGGTAAATGGCCCCGGAAGAGTGAATATGTAGTCGGAAATATTTTTTTATATCAATAATTATCTTTTATTCTTCTTAGTATCTGTAAATTAAAATATTTATTGATTCATGTTATTTTCTAATGATAAACTCATAAAAATAATAATAAATAAAATAAACCTTTGTGGATTATAAATCAGGAGCGCTCAAATGTAACTTTTATATAATAAATAACCTAACTAAAAAGTACCTTTGAGCATTTGATTGACAACTCCAATTTATTTTTCCCGCTGCCGGTAATGTAAATGAAAATGGTAAATGTCATTCGTGTATTATTTTTCCTAGACTACGGAATGTAAATACTATCATTTACATACCTAAGAAAATAAAAAGAATAAATCAAGTTGATTTATTAAACAGGATTGAACAAAACATATTAACAATTACTAGTTATTTGTTAAAATTGAATACAAAAGAACAATTTGAAAAAGATGAATTTTTCACAACACCTGGATGTTCTAAAAATTCTTTTGATTTTTTCTCAAAATGGGCTGCGATGGTTTCTATTGTTTCCGAAAGCCTTTGATCAAATCCCGTTTGAAGTGAAGTAGACATTTTCACAATACAATAATATAACGGCACCGGGGAAAAAGTAACACGGAATGTATCCACTGTTAACATCCTCGGCAAGTGACAAGCCTCGGCTCCTACTCATTTTTCTTGAATATTTTATTAACATACATCACATTTCTGAAAAAAAAAAATTTTTTATATGATAAGATACTTATTCAATATGTTTCGACCGATTACTCAAAAATAGCTAAACAAGGAAAACAATGACACTTAACTACTTAACTGTTCTATAAATAATTTTGAGTTCTACTGAATACAAAATAATAATTCATCTCTTATTCTTTATAGTTATTAGGCATACGATTACGGTACCCTTCAGTTGTCTATGCTCCTTCATTTACGACATTTATATCGAAATAAGATTATAGCTTCATAAATTTGAGTTCATAAATTATAAGTTCAGAAGAAAAAACATTGATGCGCTTATGAAATGTCCTAAGTATCATTTATACATTACTCTGTAGTTTCTATTTAATGGTGTTTTGCAAATCAGTGACACAATCAATTAAAAAATTAGGAAGTACTCTGCGGAACTGAGTTTCATCGAATTTTGCGCCTTCTGCTAATGCATTTACTAAAATGTATCGCTTAGTATTTATATCTGCCTTAATCATCCGTAAGTTGAACATTTTACAAACAATGCAGTTTTAATAGAAACGAGGTTTTGCACTTTTCCAGATACAGGAATCGCTTCGGATATCATTGAGCTGCCACAAGGAAAAGTAGAAGGCTTTGAAAAAACCTCCTTCGACGGACGTAAATTTCTAGCCTTTGAGGGTATACCATTCGCTAAGGCACCTATTGGTAAATTAAGATTCTCTGTAAGTCAAATACATGAAACGTGACAGAATCATTCAAAAATGTTTATTGAAACTGAAGATTCAATAACAGAAACTAATATAAGGATCATTTCAGGAGCCTCAGGCAGCTGTAAATTGGAATGGCGTTCTTAGGGCAAACACTTCTTATACATGCCTACAATATTTACCCATTCCTGTAATCGGTTTCACAATTGGTAAGTGAGTTTTTTTTGTTACTTGTGTTATATCAAAAATTACTACATGAAAAAAGTTTGACATTTATCTCTGTTGACAGGTGACAAAATATCACTTTTTTCCCAGGGGAAAAGTGAGTAGTTTTTTCCCGGGTATATAATATAGCCATAAAAAATATAAATCAAATCACAGAATTAAATAGACAGATATTTGATTACTTTAAAGGTTTTAAACTTAAAATTTCACTTCGATAATTTTCTGACTTTAATATATTGTAATATTTTGTCATTATTAGATTATTTTTTTCCCGCCACAGAAAAAAATAGTGTATTTATACACGGGAAGAATATTAGATTTTAGCTCTCGGTTTTTTGGTTTACCTCCGCATCGCGTTGGTCAAGAATACAACCTCAAGCTAAAATCTAATAGTTTTTTCCCTTGTATAATAAATAACTATTAGTTTAAGTAGTAGGTTCCTAACTACAGAAACTGTTATTACGATTATTGAGTCAATTCAAAGCTCCATTCAGAGATGTATGATGGACATGGATAAATTAGCGAAAGAACTTCCGAAAATAACCAGAACATAAGGTCAGGAATTTGATGCTTTTTTAGTATTAACTAGTTCTGAAAAAATATTTCTTTCGATTTGTTGTTTGGCAAATGTAATAAACTTTGATGACGACAAAGACACAAAGATCTATTCCATTTAAAAAAATAAATCTATGACGTAATATTTCAAAGGTTGATGACGTAAGAAACAGGTGCATTACTCGGTACTAAGTATGTGCGGTTGAATATAAAAAAATCAAGTTATTTGAGGATTTTTTCAAATTGTTTTTAATTGCGAAACAACGAATCTATTCCATACTTTATGAAGGTACCTACACAGTGCATATTATTCTTGTTATTGGAGAAAGGCATCAATAAGGTTTTGGAAAAGTTAATTATTAGGATGTCATTAAACCAATTTGTTATTACATTTTGGTCTGCGATTAGAGCTTTTTCTACCTCCTTCCAGTTATCACCTACATACCATATGGTTTCAGCCGCATATGACAAGAGGGTGCCATGTATGTAGAGATCAAGCACCTCTTTTATATCACAGCTTATTCATTACATAAACACAGCTTATGTAATGAATAAGCTGTGTTTATATATGCTATAAAAAGAGTTGGACCCAAAACGTTTCTTGAAGAATTCCTAATGTGATCTCCCTTTTCATAGATACGCTTTGATTGGTTTGAGTGTGTTTTTGTGATCCCTATGTTTTGCAATCTATAACCTATAGACAACGGTTTCTTCTGACATATTGACACAAGCCTTCGCTAAGTCGATAAATATTTTGTAAAAAAATATTAGTTGGTGCACTGAAAAATACAAAATAATATTAATTCTATTGGTGCTGACAATTTTGAAGTTGTGCAATTGTAGTTAAATAGAAGACTTTTGGCTCCAAGTTCCCACCAGCAATAGAATTAATATTATTTTGTATTTTTCAGTGCAGCAACTAATAAAGTCGGTCCAATTTTTTGTAAGAAATATTTATTCCACATTTTTGAGTGTAGTCATGGAAATCGTTGAACGTGAACTAATACCACTCAAGATAGCACTTCCTGTTACCCATGTATACATTCTTTCTTTGTACTTGTTATTATTCAGAGATCTAAGAACATCGCGGTGGTAATACACATATTTAATATTTTCCACTGCTGCAACTCGAAAATAAATAATAAATGTTCAGATTAAATGTTGCTAGACATAATCTCTTCTTTATTATGGCCGTCTTAGTTTTCAGATTTCGAAAGAAATTTCTCCCTCCACATAGCGGAAATACACATATTTCAAATTTTAATATTGCTGTAATTCGAAAGCCATAATTCTTTTGAAGAAATGTTCAATTCAAATGTTTCCAGATACTGTTCTTATCTTTAATTCTGCCATCACAGATTATCGATTTTCGAGATAAACTGCCCCCTCTACCTCCATTGAGGGCGGTTTTCGGAGGGAAGGAGATTCCAGATTTCAGTTTTTCTAAATATGGGACCATTTCTCAATTAGACAGGGAAAACAATAATGTTGAAATAGGTACTAGAATTATTTGATTTTTCAGGAACTGAAGATTGTTTGTATGTCAGATGTTCAATTAAAAAAAAATCCACGGCAACCCCTTCGGGCGGTTTTTAAGGAGGAGGATATTTGGGATTAATTTATTTTCAACTTGGGTCAATTTCTCAATTTTCCTATTTTCAAGATAAAAATCATCTAAATAGGATCACTTTTACCATGCAAGAGACGCGTAAGAACCGAAAAAAACAGACAGTCGATTAATTGAATCCCTCATCCATTTGGGAAGACGAGCAAAAAATGAAACATTTTCATTATCAACACAAATTATGGCCCAAGTTCTAAAGAATATAGAAGAATTTACCTTACTGTTAAGTTCGAAGTTCTCTCAAGACATACAAAACCTTTTAAAAAACACAATTAATATTTATTTTAATACCTACTCCACAGATGTGGAGATTTAATCTGTCTTGTACATTTATTTTTCATACAGGTCTTTTCCACAAAGGTTTCTCGCAAAGTGGCTCGTCCTTTGTACCATGGGCCATAATAGAAAACCCATTGTCAAGAGCACAACGAATAGCAAACTACCTATCATGCCCTACCAATTCGAGCAAAAAAATGATCAAATGCATGAGACGTTTCAGAGGCGAAGATCTTATCTCTTCAGCAGTCAAAGTGCTGACAGTTTTCATGGACGCCGTTCCTTTCGTACTATTCGGTCCTGTTGTAGAGAAGGGTGATAATCCATTTCTTCCGGATCAACCCTACAAATTGATGCAACAGGGTAAAGTGATGGATGTTCCTTGGATATCTTCGAATGTGAAAGATGAAGGAATCTTTCCAACGAATAGTATGTACTTATTATTTCTTGTCTGATTATCATTTTTGAATGTTCTCAGTGCAAATAATCACATTATTGTCTATAAAACATTCCTCAGTTATAATGGGCTTACAAATTTGGGATCAGTTTGACAATTGGACATACCTTATGCCATATGTATTGGACCTGTACCAGACAGTGGACAAGAAATATTTAAAGGATGTTGCCCTGAAGATACGACATTTTTATTTTAATGATAAACCTTTGTCAGATGAGGTTGTCTATTCCATGGTTAAGGTAAGATCAATTCAATAAGAATATCATCTTAGCATCGTAACTTTATTGTGTTCTCTTTTGCGAGTGCTGGGAAAACTTATATATTCACTAGTTGCAAAAAATGTATTCGACTGTGCGTTAAAGTTATAGTATATTTGAAAATGATAGAAAGTAATAAATAATTTTCTATGGGCCGTTTCAGAGGCATCAAGAAATATTTATTCCAAAATTGTAAAATATTTTGTAGTTCTATATATGTAATAATTATTTATGAATTTTCAGTTCATTTATTTTGTCTTGTAACTAGCCTAATATTTCATAGAACCTGCCCTCTTAGTACCTGCTGAATAGTTTTTATTGTTTTACTTAGCTACCTACCATTTTATCAGTTTGAAAGTGATTTTAGAGTTGTCACGTCGCGTCATTTTATTATTGAAAAGTGATTTTTCAAAATTGTCAAAAATGGAAGATATTTCAAATTTCTCCCCACTTACAAGGACGAGTAAATGTGCTTTATCCATCAATAAGAAAATTATAATACTCAACGTATTCAGGGATCTGAAATGAGTAAAATATGGAAGTAGTGTTGAAAATTTAGTGGAAATGACTTCAGACATGTGGTAATTTGAAGGAGCCGAAACCGCTCCAGGCAGACCTTGTGTGATCGCCGACGACTTTGCCAAAAACGAAATAAGAAAGAAAGTGCATGCGTTCTATTTTAATAAGGAAATACAGATTTTGGATAACGTCCTGGCAAATATTCAAAGTAATGAAAATGTGCCTGAAATTGGAAGAGATATGTTGTGTAAAATTCTACGGGAATACAACTAAGTGGGAACAACAAAATAGGAAATCGCTGCTGACTGAGAGGACTGAAATTGTCTGTTGGAGGAGAAAATACTTACGATCTATAAGAAAATTCTGGAATGAAAATAGAAAAATATATTATCTAGATGAAATCCGGTTAAATGATGGCTATACAGAGGATAAAATGTGTCAAGATAGAAATATAACTTCGTCTCGTCAAGCTTTTATAGAAAAAAAGTTTATCCACCGCCCTAAAAAACCCCATTACACATATTGGCAACAGTGGCGGCTGCATAAATCGTTTATTAACATGGCAGTCTAAACGTACAGTTGATTATCGTGAGGAGATGAACGCAAACGTATCTGAAGAATATTTTCACAAATGCTGGTTTTAATCCCTTGAGGTTTTGTAATCATTATGGACAAGCTATCATTCAAGAAAATGCAACAAGTTACCGATTAGTTTTTGGAGAAAAGTAGATATCATCCGGTGGGTTTTGGAAAAAGGAATGAACTTTGAAGTCAATATGGTAAAAAAGAACTTCTTTCAATAGTGCAGGCACATAAACACCGTTTTACCAAATACGTTATGTGACTGTACCATATTACTGTGAACTAAACCCGATAAAGTTAATTTGGTCGCAGGTGAAAGGTTACGTGGCAAGACATAATACCGCATTTAAAATGAATGATTTTCAGGTGCTTTTCGAAAAGGCTGTAAGTGAAATAAATGAATAAAAGTGTTCTAAAGGTATTGCACATGTAATATAAATTGGAGACAAAATGTGGGATGTACATCACCGGATAGACGAAACGATGGAACCCCTGATAACGAGCATGAATGAATCTATCTATGTTATACAAAATATAATATTTTATAAATAGATGTGTCTAACATAAAATCTAGTTTTATTTTTAGTAAATTATTCATAATTTTCAATAAATTTATCAATTTAAATTAACTGTATATTTGAATATATTCCGGAAGTTCATTAAGTAATTCTATCCTAAAAGTTAAATAAACACAGTATTCACTGCCCCTACATAAATATACGCTTAAGACCTTATTTGCAAGCAATATTATGAACAATTTCCATTGTATTCCGACCCTTAATGAGTCCCAACAGAGTGAGCTAGACTGGTCAAATAAACAAAACACTTAAGGTACATAAAACTTTTTCAATAGTTCTAAGAATTATTAGGACCACCTTGTACAAGTTTTGCATATTTAATTAGTGTTTATTACTCTCTTTCCTTTTCAAATGGCCTAGTATAACATACATATACAGTAACAATGGCATTTCTAATAATCCACCTAAAACTGTAAAACTGTAAAGAGCCAGCAATACCTAGTTATTTCAAAAGTAGAGCTTTTTGGGTGAGAGGATGAGACAAAGAAAAAAAATCGAAAGATTTGTTTAGAACGGCTAATTGTGCTAAATGTAATAGTCATACGCGACTGAAATTGGTACACCTAATCAATGGGCTAAGAGATTGAAATTTTAGTTTCTTGCTGAGAAATACTCAAATAATTGGAAAACTGTTAGAGATTGGTAGGTAAAAGGAACCCTAATATTGAAATTTTCCATCGACGTATTGGAAAAAAATACAGGGTATCCCAAAAATTGGGGTATTTAATGGCATAGTAAAACATCAACTTTTTGTGTAATATGATATGCAAGAAGATGATCAAACCACGAGTGATTTTACATTTACCTCAGGACGCTATTGAATAGATTTGAGTTTATTTGATTTTTCATTGTAAGCATATTTTTTGAGATGATTGATTTGCGATGGAACTTTGAATGTTAACCCATAAACTTTTTTTTTTGAATATATCTTTCACTATAATATTGACTAATATGTACAATTTATATCTACTATTTACAACCGTATTTGAAACAAGCTTTATTGATTTATTTATGTTGGTGGTCCCCTGCCAAACTCGACCTTCCGCTGGTCTCCACCATAACCGGTAGTATGCACCATACCGCCGGTCTCCACCGTACCTTTGGTCTCCACGATATCGCCGGTTTCCACCGTAGGTGTTCACCGTACTGACTCACTCGACTGCACTATACTGCTAATAATATACAGGGTGACCCATTTGAAAAATCTCATGGATATAAACGGCAAAGTCGCACAGTTGAACATATTTTCAGTTGACTGATCAGAATGTATCATTTGAATAACATAATTTTCAGGACGATCCCATAGACCACTCTCCTTGAAATTCTAAGGTACCATCAAAGGTGGATTACCCTGTATTTGTAGATATTTGTTGTTATATCGTCTGACGCTTTTTCTATGCTCACAAAGAAAATTAGTTTTGTTGAGCTTTATTTTTGTAAATAATACAAATCATTTAAAATATAGAAATATAAAATTGATTGAATAGTTAGAGCACACATCTTGATTTTAATTTGATCATTTTTCTCCCACAAACACAATAGCATTTTCTAATCTGGTAAGCATTTAGTTTACGGTTTCTGATTCGTAAACATCGATTAATAACTACACTAAAATCTCACGACTTCTGAAAGGAGATAAATTATATTTTTTAAACAAACAGTTGGGAGGAGGGACAACATTCTGGCAATATCTTTTATAAAAAAAAGATATGATTATAAACAGCCCCGCAGAATACCAAAGCTGTTAATTTGAAGGAATTATATTTTATTCTCACCATGTTATAACTTTATCGCCATTCATTATTCATCGTTTCAAAGGGGTTTCGCAGTTAAATTTTCATGGCTTTTGAAATGATCTAGTCTCTGTTGCTGGCTCTGGATCTAATAGTAAAAGCCAGGTAGTTACCTAGCTCTCTAAAAGTTTTTTTATCCACTAACTAGCATATCTTTTCTATCAGTTGTTCAGTGACAGGCAATTTCTCATTGGTTCCGAGAAGGCTTTACGAACTCATGTTCAAGCAGTTAAATCACCAATCTATTATTATTTTTGCAAATATGAAACACAAGAAAAACTCGCGCAAATACCTGGAATGCCTCAGTTAAAAGGTGAGTCCTACACAACTGATAATTTAATAAGAAATATTATCTACACTCAGGAAACTTTCAGGTATAGGACATGGTGACGATTCGTTATTTTTGATTAGAATGTTTTTTATGGGTTTGGATACCAGAGTTCAAGGCAAGGATGAAGATATGATGCGATTATTTACGGAGTTCCTGGTATCGTACGCAAAGACAGGGTGAGAAAATTGATTATCTATTGCATTATTTTTCAAAAACATACGTACGTTTATTAGAAGTCGTTCAAAAGGATCTTTAAGAAAGGTGCATTCTTTTAAATCTGGAAGCACATCAAATATATATCATTAAAGTTGTTTTTCTTTCAAGTTTATTTCTTGATGTAAGAAAATCAACGAAAATCATTTACTGATTGTTATTTAAAATTTAATTAGTGTCTACTTTAAAATATAAAAAAATTAACGAGATAAATTCATCAACATTTTCTCCCTTTGAAATTTCAAACTTCATATAGCTTCTATAAATAATCCCAAAAATTTTAAAAAAATGTGATACCTATAATACCTAAGATGTTATTACATTTTTGTGAAAAATATATCAGATTTTATAGGTTATTAAAAAAGATTTTTATTTAATATTCTTGATTGAGTAGGTACTACACAAGTTTAGGTACTGGCTATTATTTCCTTTGGGAAGATTTATTAAGACCACCAGATAATTTAATATTATCATATAATTGTTATTATTTTAATATTTTTTTAAAACAGAAAAACAGGTCTACCAATAATCACCTACCAACGTTTTTTTAAGTTAACAAAAATTTTTTTTATTATCTTCAAGTCGTAATTAAAGTTGCAAACTTTGATATCTGTGGCCTTTGAAAAATGCAAGTTTAAATTGTTCTGCCTCTACTTCCAATATGTTTTCATTTTACATTATACCTTGATTGTACCAACCAAACCATGGTTAATGATTCCTCGGGTTCATTCAAATACTTCTGGAGGAAGCCAGGCTTAACTGATCCAAACACACCTTCAACAGGCATACTAATTGGTTTTGTTATTAGACAGCGTTCTAATTTTTAACGCGTTTCACCACACAAACGAACTTATTATATTAGTCCATTCTGTTGTCGTATTTGAAGTAACTTGAAAGAAATCTACCTAGATTCACTCTGCTAGCAAATCTAAAGGTACGGATATAGTGCACGCGCTTCCGCGACCATCTTATTCAGTGCCCGTCTAAAGTCCGTTCCCCTCGTACTAATTTTTGAACCACCTGGTATATCGCAACGAAATTTGGAGGGCTTTAATATGATATAAAAACCTACTTTTTCATGAAAAAATCACAGCTAAAAGTTTTCAAATGGCGGCTGAGCACTATCTTCAATAATTTGTTTAAATAGAACACCCCGTATATTATTCCATTTTCGAAATCTTTTCATAATTGTCAACAGTTTTCTCTAATACACTTTACTGATAAATTCAATTGTTTTCAAAATATTAACGTTTGAAAAATGAAATTTTGGTTATTTCAAATCCAACCAAAAACACTAATGTTGCTTTCAATTTAGTTTGAATTGAAAACAAATCTTTGTCGCGGTAACATCTTTTTTACTGTCAAACTGAACTGCTAACTGTCAAATCGTCCGTTGAGCACCTAAATCATTTTATGATAAGTCTGATCATGGCTCGAAGTTCAGACGATAAAGTTGAGCAGTTTTGATATTTGGAAAAGCTGGAACTAATCATCATCTAGCAGTCCGTATGTTTAATGATAGATTTCTCGAGAATCCTATTTTGAGATCATATTTGCGTAAACTTTTAAATGAGCTTCAAGATCAGGAAGACCGTCTCTTTAAGAATAAAAAAAAGGTTGCTGAAATGGTAATCAATCTCACTCAGTCGACGTCTGCAGTTGCTGAATCAAGTGGAATAAGTTCAAAAAGTGTCCCAAGAGTCCTAAAAAAAGAAACGTTTCATCCCTATAAAAGAAAATCCTGCATGCTCTCACGGAGGAAGATCCAGACCGAAGGGTTAAATTTTGTGAGTAGTTAACAAGAACAATTATTGAAGGAGAACGGGACTTCCTAAAACGTGTATGTTTCTTAGACGAATGCACGTTTCTTCTTAATGGAAAAGTCAACAAACAGAATGTACAATACTGGAGCGATACTAATCCGCATATTTTCAGAGAGGGGCATACCCAGTTTCCTGAAAAGGTGAATGTTTGACCGGGGATTTTGGGCAATAGCGTTGTTGGACCGATTTTCATCAGAGGCAGTCTTACAGGAGTTCTTTTCAAAAACCTTTTAGAAACTGAAATTGAACCTCGAATAAAACATATTGTATTAAATAATCAGGAAGAGTTTGAAAATCGTTAAATCATATTTCAGCAGGACGGGGGCACCTCCCCATTTCAATCGCTTGGCAAGAGAGTTTCTCGATATCAACTTTCAAGGGCGATGGACTGGTCGCAGGGGAAGTACAGAATGACCAATAAAATCTCCGGATCTTACACCTCTAAATTTTTTCTTTGGGGGTATCTGAAGTCAAAAATCTACGCCACTGAATGCCAAACAATAGATGATTTGGAACGCAGAATAATAGATACATGTGAAGAAATAGATGAACATACTTTCATAAACGTGAGGGAGGCTATTTATAATAGAGAACTTTATTGTCAAGATTTAGGAGGGGGTCACATTGAACACTTGAGAAATAATTGTTGGGGTTCAATAAAAGTGTTATTCAAAAATAAGTTATATTTTTTAGACAACCACTTTGTTTTGATTGTGAATTTATAGAACACATTTGTAGGATTCAAGATTTTCCTGTAAGCAGTTCTGTTTATCATTAATAAACCCTCTTTACGCCTCTTATTAGTCGAAATAATCAAGAGATTTAACTACAAATTAATAACAATGTTTAATTAGCAACATTTTACCTTAAGTGACCAAAATCCATACTTCATTTGACACCAGAATGTCAATTTTCAAACGTTAATATTTCGAAAACAATTAAATTTAGGAGTTAAGTGTATTAGAGACGTTGTTGTGAATTATAAGATTTCGAAAATGGAATAATATACGGGGTGATCTATTTAAAAAAAATATTGAAGATGGCTCTCAGCCGCCATTTTAAAACTTTTAGCAGTGATTTTTTTCGTGAAAGAGAAGGTTTTTATATCTTCTATTAAAGCCCTCCAAGTTTCGGTGCGATATACCAGGTGGTTCAAAAATTAGGGGGAACGGACTTTAGAGGGGCACTGTATATACCTAGTGATTGGCGCATGGCCATAGCGATCCTGTCTTCAAGCAATAGTATTTTTGACCGACGACCCAATTGGAGGAGATATACAATTAGACTGTTCGCCTGCATTTTTTTATAGTGGCTCCTTATAAATAGTTAACGTGGTCCGATTATTTCATTTGAAAGAGGGCTATTGAGAATTGATCCCATTGAAAAAATGAAAGAAGAGACAATAAATTGGTTTCCGAGTCACAGACGTGGTAGTGTCTGAAATATGTGTGTCTCCGCTAAGTGGTGGGGGCATTTTTTTCGTAAATTGTAAATATTAGAGCGCTAAATTAAAGAAGAGATTATATGTAGCAACATTTAAATTTCCTAAACGGATGCTACTATTTCGTATCAGGATAACACTACAGGGCCAGATCTAGGGCTTAATTTATATTGCAGTGCTATTTTTGTCGTTGCAATTATAAGCGGCTGTTATTAGTAAACATTTTTTGAGCTCAATCTGACCACTAAACATCGGCACACCAAATAGAAATAAAATAATACAAACGAAATTAAAAAGAATCCCGATGGCCTGTAGTCAGCGGAAAGGTAAATTTTTCAAAATTTATTGAATTGAAATTTGAACAACCTTTTCATTGGTATACCTACATGTTATTACATAAAATTGTCATAGCCTTGCGGTTAGAGGTTTTTGTTTTGGCTGTTGAATATAAAGCAGACAGGGTTCGAGTCCACTTCAAGGCAGATTTTTTTTTTCGCCTATTTCTTTTCAATAAATATACTATATATTTTTTTAATCAGGGTCTATATTAAGATCTCCAGAAAATGTACAATTACATCAAATTTATATTGAGTGTTCATGTTTTATCGATATTTGTTATTTTTCTTTATTAATTTTTATTTTTTTTACCTGTGTATTTTATGAAAAATTGCTTTGAACAAAAGTTGTAGGTACTGATTATATCTATAACCTAAAATTATTTTTAATAATATTTACACTACGGCTCTTTTTTGATAATTTTTTTAAATGTTTGAATGGTCGCCATTTTGAAACTACTTACCCGATATTGCCCAATAACGAACTCGACCGAGATATTTGAGAGATTGATTTTTGTAGCAAATTTGAACTTGATACCTTCAAAACTGCGATCTCTATCGTGTTAACAAATTTCGTAATATCCCATATATATATATATATATATATATATATATATATATATATATATATATATATATATATATATAATGAATTTTTAATTATTGGGGTTGCAGTCAAAAAATTCATTATTAATTAGACAGTCAAGAATTTACAATTCATTATATATATATATATATATATATATATATATATATATATATATATATATATATATATATATATATATATATATATATATATATATAAACTTTTGAACGAAATGTTTTTTTGGACTAACTTATAGACATATAACAACATGTCGTTGAATTTTTTTCGAAATTCAAAAGTGTGAACGATCGCAATAGGTATATTTCTATAAGAAATTTACCTAATATTCCTTTTTTCCATTTTAGTGAGAAGACTGCATAACGCAATTTCAACTGCAGGGCGTCATAATGTCAGTATTATTTTATTCAAGTAAACCATAGAATACCTTATCAATGTCTTGTTTTAGAAATGGTCTTAAAATTTGTGAAATCATAATAATCATAAATATAAAATAAAAAGTAAAACAGTTTTAAATATTATTTATTAATAAAAATAAACTTTTTTACAAAAAAATCATTGAAAATATGACTCCCTTCACTATTGACGACTTCTTGCAGCAAATTTTATTGAAATCGGCTTGAAAACAAAAAAATGTAATAGCTTAAAATGTGTTCCAATTTAATTTTGCCCACAGTGTATATGATCTTGATTTCTGTAATGACTTTATTTATTACTAGCATACTTCGCTCCTTCGTGCGCGTGGAAAACGGCATTCAATTCCAATTCAATTCTAAAAAATGTCGTTTTGGCGTCTGTTGCTCTAATAAAGATCCCCCATATTATTTTTTCTCAAATATCTTAAATATAAATATAAATATAAATATAAATATAAATATAAATATAAATATAAATATAAATATAAATATAAATATAAATATAAATATAAATATAAATATAAATATAAATATAAATATAAATATAAATATAAATATAAATATAAATATAAATATAAATATAAATATAAATATAAATATAAATATAAATATAAATATAAATATAAATATAAATATAAATATAAATATAAATATAAATATAAATATAAATATAAATATAAATATAAATATAAATATAAATATAAATATAAATATAAATATAAATATAAATATAAATATAAATATAAATATAAATATAAATATAAATATAAATATAAATATAAATATAAATATAAATATAAATATAAATGTAAATATAAATATAAATATATATATATGTAACACGAAGACTATTTTTGGTAAGATAAATATACTCACTTTAGAGTCTATAAGCAGGGTCGAATATCAAGTTTTCAACAGTGAAGTATAAAAAACTTATTTTCCCCTGTTCGCTTTTCGCGGAAGCTGGCGCACTATTTTCGTAGTACCTACTACCTATTAAATATTGGAACGCTGGATGAAATCTAGATAATTCAATTTGGTGGCTTGAGCAATTATGAATTACTTTTCTTTTCAGAAAGCCAAAGTTTGGAGAAGTTGATTGGATACCGCTTGCAGCAAAGGATAAGGAGTTGAATGTGTTAGAGATCAACTCTCCAACAGATTACAAAATGAAGAAAATGGAACATATTGGACCAGTGGAATTTTGGGATAGTCTACCAATTTATGAGAATGATAAAGTTATATAATAAAAGTATGATGATATTATTGGTAGATTTATTTTATGTCATTGCATATTGGATATGTGTCCAGACATGTTACAGCAAATGAGATTCCAAGTAATTTATTATTTCTTATTCAATGGTATATGTACCTAACATACATATTATAGGTAATTATTATTTCTTATTATACAAGATGTTAGGTAAACATGCGGCAAAAATTCAAGGAGTTGTTCCTTGACCTAGTCTTAGAATATTTTGTCCTATGATGTTTTTTTTTAAATCTCTTTGTTTCGAAGATACAGGTTGAACAAATTTTTTCAACAGCAACATACAGAGATCCCTGGATTGGTCGAAGTGGGCCACACGCATGGCCAGCTCAATCCCAAGACTTTAGCCCCGTGGATTATTACGTATGGGGATATCTGAAGTCATTCGTTTATGTTACTCAGTCAAGCTAATCAATTTGGGGCACCTATCTATACATTATTAATGTATAATTGCTTTGAAGGATCAGTGGGGTAAAGGATAAGAGTTCGAAGAAAAAAGCATTCTAAATTGCCGAAATACTTTATTGAATTTTAAATAAATATTTTGACATGGATTACAGAGAATATATTTATATAAACAAAAGTTTTTTATGAAAAGATTCCCATTTCTATATTCTCGTTGAAAGTATGTATTTACATTATCTGCTGTTTAATTAAATTTTTCAATTAATCTATCAATTAGTTATTATTTCACTTACTTATATTTTATTTTAGCTTATTACTTTTTTTTATTTTCTATTTCATTTATATAGATAGATAATAATGGAGTTCCCTGTTGGAGAAGCAATAGTCAAGTATGTAGTCAAATACTTCTATTCACTGAAAAAATATCAACCTTAATTATTTCTTTCATAAGATTTGAATGTACAGATGTAGATGTAAATCACAAAAGAAATGTTCTAAATACAAAATTATTAAATGATAAATTACTGGCCCACCCACCTCCACTGCCATCGTTTATATTTCAATGAATTAAAATAGGTATTATAATATTTTTTGCTGATGTATATTCGTTAATCCTTCTATATTCTATATCATTATTATGAGATATGTAAATAAAAATACTACTATGAAATGTATGCGCTAGGCCACATACAGTCATCAGCAGAAACAATTATTGGCACAAATAATTCGCGCTGGCATTCATAAGGTTGATGGAATCCATAAATATGACAACATAACGACAGGAACGTTGTTTTCATTAAATATTTTATAAAAGTTTCTTCAAATATTTGAATAGAAACACCTGTTTAATTCTCCAGTTTTAATCATTCCATGTTTTCAGAATGTTTCTTAAATTATGCGAAAACAGGAATTGCGATGATACTTTAATTCCTGAGTATCTCAGCAATAAGAAGGAACATATAAACACCTCCTGAATAATTTTAATTAGGTACTTCGAATTAGTTCATGTGCCATCTGTCTTTATCCCATCTAGCGGACCAGTTCATTCGTAACAAAACATAACATTGAGTTGACCGTCTCTAATTTGTTTCTGGTATCACTTAGAGATTGTGTGAGCTTTAAGTAAATTTCATGTATGCAGTAGCTTTCCAAACTATATTATGAAAAAATAAATAGATATGATATTATTGGTGGAAAAATTGCATCAATAATAAATCATAGCCCACGGCCAACCTACCTGATATTACTTTATCTAGAGGCATTTTCTAGCATTAAAATTATTATTTTCTGGAAACTATCACTTTGAATCTCCCTAGAGGTTGAATAATTGCCGAAAATTTTTTGGAGGGGCAATTTTTTTAAAATTTCTTAAAAAAATTCGCAACCGATACAAAATTTACGGAGAATAATTCAAGCTCGCGGGAGATTCTGCACGAAAATTTTATACCAAAAATTATATTTAAAAGTAAATACAACTTTTGAAAGTTTATAAATAAATATTTGTCAAGAATAATCTACGCTTTTTATTCTGGCATCTGCACGTGACAGCTGTCAGAACAGGGAAACTATAACTTATTCATTTTTAAAAATTCAGGTTGTCGTCATAGCAACTGTCAAAATCAAAGCATCTGATTGGCTGCTTAAAACAACAGGTATAAAATGTTCGTTATAATATTTATATCATACTGTCGTGGTTTGCTATTGGCACAAATAATTGATATTTTAGTTATAACTGATGTTTCTATTGATTGTTTGCAGTTCTATATACAGAGTGTTATTTACATTTTCACAAATTGAAAGGACCAGCGATTTTAAAAACTACCGAAATTTGAAATCATTGAAATTTTCATATAAAATCGATCATATCTTTTGAAATACCTTGTATATGCCGCTATAAGTTTATATTGTTTGAATCGCAAGGAAATGTAGATTCTGAATTTGGAATAGAATAAGAATTAAGAATAAAAAAAAATAAGAATGACCCAGCATGGTGACAGTTGGGCAACCTCTTATACATTTCTAGTTAATGTCGAAGATTAATAGTGCCTTTAATTTTTGTATAGGTATATTTTTTTAATATCTCTTATAATTACGGTGTAATCTATCGACCATGGATACACTAAAAACTTTTAAATTTATTTGGTTTTGGTTCATTAGCTCTTCTGGAAGACCTTATTTTTTATGTTAATTATGCAATTTTCAGACTTTTCCCCTTATTATTCTAATAGATACAATTAAACCGTGTACAACTTGATAATACATTTTATTTTTAAATTGAAAGGAGGAAATTATATAAATTATATAAAAGTCAATTAAAATCAAGTTCAATATGTACGTCTGGGCAAAATACATTTCCGCCAAATTTGTATGACAGTACCTACAGCTAGCACAATCTATTTAGATTTATTTTTTCAAAGAGCAAAGGTACCTAACTAAGTGGTCTTTAGAAGGTATTGATATAACAAAATAGAGTAGGAATTTCATATGCGCAAATCAATTGTAAGTCGATATGTAGTCGCAAATAAATGATCGCAAAGGGTAATCCATCCATGGTTATTAAAATCCGTGTATGTCATAATGATAAAAGACAGAGTACCTTCATTTCTGTTCTGTTTCTTTTCGAGGATAATTCATTTTAAAAAATGAAATTCCTACCCTATTTTATTTAATTAATGAAAGCAATGGGGCAATATCTGATCCACGGTGCGTACAAATAAAGTCAAATTCTATAAGCAATAAATATTTTGTACCAAAAAATTGGTGCACTGAAAAATAACAAATAATATTAATTCTATAGGCGCTGGTACTTTTGAAGTTGTTGCCAAAAGTCTTACATCTTACTACAATTGCACAACTTCAAAAGTAGCAGCACCAATAGAATTAATATTGCTTTCAAGTTTAAAAAAAATATTTATTTCACACTTTTAAGTGTAACATTCAATGACCTATTAACAGAGATAGACGGAACTTTAAACAATATATTGTGTTGACATCATCCCTTGTTCGGCCACGCCTCATCGCATATCAGCTTCTCCCCCCCTTATTTAAATACTTGGTGTTTTGGTTGTTTTTGAATATTCTATTATATTCTTTGGTTTCAAAACTTGAAACAATGGTTTGACTTTGCAAAGTGTGCAATAAAATAGAATCAAATAGAATCCACGAACCCAGAAGTAACTTTTCATAGGTAAGTAGCCCGTCTAAGTTAAAATTTGCTAACTTAGATATTTGAATTTTGAAAGAAAATTATTGACATATAAACGTCGGTCATGGGCGTAGTAAAGAAATTATCACCTAATCATTGTTATTTCATTAAAGAGATTTTTATATTGTTTGCGTTTTTAAATCATAGACTTGAAAAATAGTTATTATACATACCTATTAATTATTTCGACATATAAATCTCAACTGAAGATAAAAAATAATATTTAATTAAATTTAAAATAATTAATAACAACCAATAAAAAGTAGAAGAACGAGACGCCACTGCCGTCATATTTCTTACTCGAATAAGATCACTGGAGTGGAGGCGGGGTTTAGTTAAAATCGTTGTATCTCCCCATTTGACGGCTTCCACAGCTAAACCCCCCTGGTCCATAAAGATGTTGTCAACAAACAAAACGTATTTTATCAATGAAGTGTTCTGTCTATCTCTGTTAATAGGTCATTGGTAACATTAGTCATATCCATGTGTATTATTTGCTTGTAGGTGTTATTATCTGTAGATCTCAAAACACATATCTCAGACTTTACCACTGCTGTAACTCGAAAACCGTAATCTCATTTGAAAAATGTCCAATTTAAATTTTGTCTCTTCTTTAATTTAGTCGTATGATATTTTAAATTTTCGCAGAAACACACAGATTTCAGTTTTACCATTGCTGTAACTCGGCTGCTGGCTCTTTTGAAAAAAATCTTCAATTTAAACGTTTCCGGCCATGATCCTATCTTTAATTCTGCCGTCTTTCTTTTCGATATTCGAGAAAAATTGCCTCCTTCACCCGCTTCGGCTTTTATAAATATGGGACATTTCTCAACCCTCTGCTTTCAAATGAATCAAAAATCATCAAAATCGTAGGACGATTATTATGCAAAACGCGCGAACAGCCACCGAATCGTATATTTCCTCCTTTTTGTGAAATCGGTTAAATAAGAGGAAACGTTCTATCGGAATGTATTCACAATTTCATATTCTTAGCCAATGACCAAATAAATTTAAATTATCTATATATAAAAAACGAAAAGTCACTCACTGTCATAACGAAATCTAAGAAACTACAAGTGCTAAAAGTCTCAAATTTTACATGGAGGCTCCTTTTAGATTATAGGTGCTCACTAAGACGGGATTTTGCAAAATTCAACCCATAAGGGGTAAAAAGGGTCAATATTTGTATGAAATTTCTATAGTTTTAGTAGTAGGATTTTGACTGACATTAAATATATTTAAGGAAAAATAATATTTTTTATTAGAGCAACAGAAGCCAAAACAAGTTTTTTTGAATTTTTGTGTCTGTATATTTATACGCGCATCACGCAAAAACTACTACATGGAATTGAATGCAGTTTTCACCGATGTATTACTAGAGGTCTTAAAATATAGGTTGCATTTTATCGCGTTTGTCTATCATTCGGTATGTTTGTACACGCATTACGATAAATTTACTACAAGGAATGGTACAGAATTGAATGCAGTTTTCCACGCGCACGAAGTCGCGGGCAAAAGCTAGTGATAATATAAAATTGGAACTATTCCAGGAATAATAAAAACTGAATATACCTACTAATTCTAATACTCGAGTTGTAGAGTTGTAGGCATTAAATTCCATACAATTTAAAAGCGTTAAAAGAAATATGATGACGCTAGATATTTTATTATTTGTATCTTTAATTATTATGCGGCCAAATAGCCACAGAAGAACACTGAAAAATCACCATAATTTCTGAGAACTAATTGCGTACAATAATTTTTTAACGCAACTAGAGCGAATCTTTGCAAAGCTCAGTAAGTTTAGTAGTAAGTATTTTGTAAAAAAACTGTTTTTTTTTCAGCTAAACTATACGTAATATGGGAAAAATACGCCTACAAATGTTGTTGAGGAACGTTTATTCTCTTTATTGACATTTCATTTTCAAAATTGTTAAATGAATTCGTTAACTCCACTTATTCATTTGTTAGATATTATATTATAAAATAGGGATTGCCTAGGGATTTTAATCTGCATAAATGTATTTATTGTGGAAGTAGATATTCCTCTTTTTGTGAAATACATTCTATCGGTAAACAAAATATTCATACCAAATCTCGAAACCCTTAATTAACCTGTTGAAAAACTGAGAAAAGCTCTGGCACTTTTCAGGATCATGGAATAAAATGTCCCGCCCTCTTCCTTCTAATGGTATATGGATATCACTGACGTTCTCTAATTATCCCATGAGCGATATTTTTAGTTATTATTATTATTATTAAATCCTTACTTATTGTTTGACTAGTGTTTAGTTATGGATCTCAAAACCAACACCTTCACCGTTATTCTGCATTATCAGGAACACTTACAAAAAAACTCTGCTTTTCGTAATCACAACGATTTTGAAACGTTTCATAGTACACCCTCTAGCTCTATGACAGTATTATTCAGCCCCACTATTTAACTTAGCTTTTTAGAATCAATCTTGATTGTTTTTTCGAATCATCTATTCATCTTTCAATAAGGGATTCAGGAAGTTCTCGCAAATTTTTTTTGGCGATTTTATTTCACTTTTATTAGAAGTCGCAAATTTATAGGAAAAAAAACATCTCAAGGTCTTATTACAAAGGTGGAAATAATTTGCTATATTCAATAAATACTGTAATTATTTGTATAGTATCTTATAAATTACGTCCTTCAGTCAGGTTTCGTCAAACAAAAATGTGTCCATATAACAACTTGTCTAAATTACTTGTTAAATCAACTCAAAGGTAACTTCGTTGAAGACTAATATTTTCTTAATACATATTCAGCGGCGTAGATTGAGTTCATTTATTCTTATAGAATAGTTGAATATAGTATTTGAATCCAGTAAATGTAAAATTCTGTTTTGCATAAGGAATTACCTTTTTTTTATTTTTAATATAGAAATAAGGTATATAGGTAAAATTGAGTCTATTTTGATCCGAAGAGGACTGCCACATTTTAAACTTTTGTAAATTCAAAATGAAAAAGACCCTTTCTCTGAAAAGCATCTTCCACAAGGGATAGGCAGGAATATTTTCTTGTAAAATTTGAATTTATTTGGCAAAATTTGAGAAATGGTCATATCCAGTGTGTAACCAAATATGTTATGTGTTGACAGGTAAGAGTTAATATGTTTTCGGAAATATTTTTTTACATCAATAATTATCTTTTGTGCCTCTTATCAGTAAATCAAAATATTTATTGATTCAAGCTATTTTCTAATTATAAACTCATTAAATAGGATATGCCTTTATGGATTATTATAAATCAGGAGCGTTCAAATGTAACTTTTAAATAATAAATAACCTAACAAAAAAGTATTAGCATTTTATTGACAGCTCAAATTTATTTTATTGATATTTTGATCAAACATTTCTAAAGAAAATTAAATGATAATAAATTCCTTGAATTTTTTTGCGTTAAAGAAATTTTATTTTAATGCTTTTTTTAGAATGTAATTTCAATTAAATAAAATCAATAATTCAATTTAATATTTTCGGGAATTTAGCTGTAAACATTTGTGTTTATTTTATTCTCAAAATCTCCATCTTTCTTAATTTTCGTTACATTATGTTTTGTCTCTAAATTTGGACAAATGTAAAAGAGTTTTTTTTTTGTTTTAATAAAGCATCCAAAACTTAGTAATTCTTCTCTTCTTCCTTAAGGCTGATTCTCACTGGGCGAAGCGAAAATTTTTATGATGAGAATCGGCCTTGAAGCGATAAAATTCATGAGAATTGAGACACTTGAAAACGAGTAAACTTTCGGAAGCAGAAAATTTCGTGAGGCGACGCGATGCCAAATGAGAATCGGCCTTTTATACCGGGTGTCCAATTAGTGCGACAAAGTAGAATAACTTCTCTATATTCAATTATTTCAAAATTAAGTCAATATAAAAGTTGTAGGGGAACACAAGCCCCACATTTTAAAATTAATTGGGACTATAAAGGGTGTCCCAAAAAACCAGAACAGCACAAAGATGTGTTTTTTTAAATGAATCACCATATATATTTTTAAATTTTAGTATTCTACATAAAATAACAAGTACCATTGTGCTTGTTATTTACCAGAGGTGGTACCAAATATGGTAACATTTATGAAACCACTGTCAGATAGGTCTTAAGAAACTAAAATAGGAATGTGAAATTTATTTTTCATTCAGTCATTTACCGCTTTGGCACAAATTGCTGTCAAAGGGGCTAAAATGTCGATTTTCAATTATCTATAGCTCCTAAACAAACAATTCAAATTTGAATTTGAATTCAGAAATGTAAAATATATAGGCTGATTCATTTTAAAAAAAAGCAACTTTGTCCGGTGGTTTAGTGGTGTGGTATAGTCCCAAGTAATTTCAAAATTTAGGGCTTCTGTTCCCTTACCACTTTTATATTTATATCATTTTAAAATAATTGAAAATAGCGAAGTTATTCTACTTTGTCGCACTTATTGGACACCCCGTACTTATTAGGCATACGGTTACGGTAGGTATCCGTCTTTCCTCGGCTTGTCCATGTTCCTTCATTTACGTCATTTTTATATTTACGAGAGATATCGATCGATATTTTTTCTAGCTTCATACATTTGATCAAATATTTAGACGGTATGGGGATATTCGATTATTTAACAAGACAATCTATAATTTTAGAAGAAAAAATAATGTTGCGCTTATGAATTACAACTTCTTGATTTTTGACCAGGAAATAATAGTTAATAAAGACAATGTCCTAAGTATCATTTAGCAACTACTTAATTTTCTAATTAATGGTGTTTTGTCAATCAGTGACACAATAAAATAAAAAATAAGGAGGTTGTCTGCGGAACTGAGTTTCACATAATTTTGCGCCTTCTAATAACGCACTTATTAATAAAATGTGTCATTTAGTATTTATAACTGCCTTAATCATTCGTAAGTTAAAAATTTCACAAGCAATGCAATTTTAATAGAAACGATGTTTTGCACTTTTCCAGATACAGGAATTGCTTTGGATATCATTGAACTGCCACAAGGGAAAGTAGAAGGCTTTGAAAAAACCTCCTTCTACGGACGCAAATTCTTGGCTTTTGAGGGTATACCATTCGCTAAGGCTCCCGTTGGTAAATTGAGATTTGCAGTAAGTCTATTGACATTCTATATGTATGTAACAGAATCATCCTATAATGAGTATTGAAACTGAATTTTGAATATGTGAAACTAATAGAAGAATCATTTCAGGAGCCTCAGCCAGCTGGAAATTGGAATGGCGTTCTTAAGGCAAACACTTCTTATACATGCCTACAATATTTACCCATTCCTGTAGTGGGCTTCACAATCGGTAAGTTAGTTTTTTTTTAAGTTAAACTTCTTTGGTGGCGTTTTGATATTTGATGAGAATGGACAGTGAATTGGAAAAAATGTAACGTTTTGAGATTTCGTTACACGAGAGAGAAAAAATATATAATGTAGAGAGATAATTTTGTATACCTAAAACACAGGCTTCGTTACAAGAGAGAGCAGACAGATATATAACAGAGAGAAGGAGAAAGAAAGCTATACATCATATATATACGGGCTGATTTTTTAGAAAATTAGAAAATTTTCACTTAGGAATCGAGATTGAATTATGAAAATTTAAACCTGGCTATAATCAACGTTGCCCAATTTATTGAAAATATTTACAAAATGGTGGCATTAGTAATCCATAGAACCTATTATGTAAACCTTAGAGTAGGGAAAAGTCATGCGTATGCGACGGCTAAAAACGTAGATAGGTACGTTTTATTAGTATTGACGTGGTTTTTAACGATTTTTTTTCTACAATAAATTTATGGCTAAGAGAGGCCAATTTCTTTTCTGAATACAATGATGTTGAAAATACCAGAATTATTTGATTCTACAGGAACTGAAGATTGTTTGTACATCTACGTATACGTTCCCAAAGAGAAAATAAATAGTAATGAAAAGCTAGATGTGATCGCTTGTATACATGGGGGTGGTTTCATGATTGGAGATCCAAGTCGTATGGGTGTTCCCGACTATCTTATGGACAAAGATATTATTTTTGTATCCTTCAATTACCGTCTATCAATACTAGGTAAGAACTGTATGAATAAATATTACAATAAGTCTTCTGTTAGAACAGGAAAGACATCGGATCTTGATTGCTGAAATTTACTAGATTTAATCATGGGTTTTTTTCAGGTTTTCTAAGCACAGAGGATAACATTGTGCCGGGTAACAATGGCCTCAAAGATCAAGTGTTGGCACTAAAATGGATTCAGAAAAACATCAAGTATTTTGGTGGAAATCCAAATTCGGTAACTATCTATGGTTTGTCTTCTGGTGGTGTCAGTGTCCACCATCATTATCTTTCTCCTCTGTCAAAAGGTACGATTTTATTATAATGGGGTCGATTTTAGTACTACCATGTTTTTGAAATAGTGGACATTTAGAAAATTCCATGAAACAGACAGTCTCTATTCTTTCATATAGTTATCAACCAATGAACATTCGCTTATAGATTTCAAAATATAGCGGGAGCAAATATATTTCAAACTTTGCTGTAACTCGGAAACCGTATTTTTTGGACAATTGTCCAATTTAAACGTTTCCAGATATGGTCTCATCTTAAATTATGCATTGTCGGGTTTATGATTTAGAAAAAATGTCCACTCCAACTCCTTCGGGGTATTTTTAAGGAAGAGGAGATATGGAATTGATTTCTTTTCAATATGGGTCCATTTATCAATTCTCCTATTTTTCAAGAGAAAAATCATCCAAATCCGGGCACTTTTACTGTATGAGAGTGAAAAAAGCAGACAGCGAATTAAATCCCTGATCCATTTGGGAAGACGGGCAAAAAATTAAACATTTTTACCATCAAAAGACAGTTTTTGGCATAAAAATGCACTTCAAAATATGACCCTATAAGTTCTGAAGAATATTGTGACGTTTAACCCTGTGCTAAACGTTGTGGGGTAAGTTCACTTGCATAATGCTCCAAAGTTAGCAGCTTGCTTCCAAATATGTTTATTTTTAACATATTATACACGACCCTGTGTCGTAATTTGAATCTATGAATCTTGACATGACATTCATCGAGAATGTTCTATGATTATTCTAGACGTTTGTAATAATGCTGTAGACGCTTGTCAAACCGACAATACTGTGACAATCTGTACCTCACATGGCTTATCTGGAAGGTTCGAGAATAGATCTACTAATTCTAGAACTTTTTAATGAAGTATAAAATCAACAACTATAGTAACCAGGTAGTAGAACAAATAGATATCTACTAAAATGAATAATAACCGTAAGTACGTGGTAATTCATCCACATAACAGTATTTTTAACTTAAATGGTTATAGAATGTACCTCGGGGTTATCACGTAAATAGCAACTGCATCAAAGTGAGGTTGATTGTATGTATTTGTGAATAATAAATTACTTTCAACATTTTGTCAATGAAATAGCTAAGTATTCTCTTTTATATCCAATATTTTATAGATAGCAACTAATTGCTAAATTTTACATGATACGGGGGCCGGGCTATTAAAATTCTAAGTTCTCTCAAGGCAAACAAAACCTTTTACAAAACACTAGTTAATATTTATTTTTATACCTACTCTACAGATGTGGAGATAATTAGTCTTGTACATTTATTTTTCATACAGGTCTTTTCCACAAAGGTTTCTCGCAAAGTGGCTCGTCCCTTCTACCATGGGCCATCATAAAAAATCCATTGTCAAGAGCACAACGAATAGCAAACTACCTATCATGCCCTACCAATTCGAGCAGAAAAATGATCAAATGCTTGAGACGTTTCAGAGGCGAAGACCTTGTCTCTTTAGCTGTCAAAGTGCCAACAGTTTTCATGGACACCGTTCCTTTCATACTATTCGGTCCTGTTGTAGAGAAGGGTGAAAATCCATTTCTTCCGGATCAACCCTACAAATTGATGCAACAGGGTAAAGTGATGGATGTTCCTTGGATAGCTTCAAATGTGAAAGATGAAGGGATTTTTCCAACGAATAGTATGTACTTACTTTATTTCTTTTCTGAATATTCTAAGTGCAAATGGTTATACTATAGTCTATAAAATATTCCTTAGTTATAATGGGCCTACAAATTTGGGATCAGTTTGACAATTGGACATACCTTATGCCATATGCATTGGACCTGTACCAGACAGTGGACAAAAAAGATTTAAAGGATGTCGCCCTGAAGATACGACATTTTTATTTTAATGATAAACCTTTGTCAGATGATGTTGTCTATTCCATGGTTAAGGTAAGATCAATTCAATAGGAATATCATCTTAGCATCGTAACTTTATTGTGTTCTCTATTGCGAATGCTGGGAAAACTTATATATATTCACTGGTTACAAAAAAATATTATTCGACTGTGCGTTAAAATTATAGTCTATTTGAAAATGATAGAAAGTAATGAATAATTTTCGATGGTTCGTTTCAGAGGCGTCAGGAAATATTTATTCCAAAATCGTAAGATATTTTGTCTTATAACTAGAATATTATTTCATAGAACCTGCTCTCTTAGAAACTGCCGAATATTTTTTATTGTCTTGCTTTGTTTGAAATTGATTTTAGAGTTGTCACGTTGTGTCGTTTTATTATTAACAAATGATTTTTTTAAATTGTCAAAAATGGAAAATATTAAAATTTTCTCCCCAGTTAAAAGACCGAGTAAGTGTGAGAAGTACCTATTGTCGAAAATTTAGTGGAAATGACTTGAAAGATGACGGGGATTGTAAAATCTACTATAAATAGACTTTTACGTCAAGAAAAGTGTAGTGATTTGAAGTAACCGAAACCGTCTCCAGGAAGAACTAGAGTGATTATCGATTACATGGCCAAAAACGAAATAAGAAAGAAAGTGCATGGGTTTTATTTTAATAAGGAAATCCCGACTTTGGAGAAAGTCCTAGCAAACATTAAAAGTAATGAAAATGTGCCTGAAATTGGCTGTGAGGACCGAAATTGTCTGTTGGATGAGAAATAACTTACGATCCATAAGAAAATTCTGGAATGAAAATAGAAAAATATATTATCTAGATGAAACCTGGTTAAATTATGGCTATACAGTAGGTAAAATGTGTTAAGATAGAAATATAACTTCGGCTCGTCAAGCTTTTATAGAAGGTTTATCTACCGGCCTAACAAAACAGGAAAGCGAAGAAGACTCTACATTACACATATTGGCAGCACTGAGGGCTTCATAAAAGGTGGCTTATTAACATTACAGTGTAAACGTACTGTTGACTATCATGAAGAGATGAACGCAGACGTATTTGAAGAATATTTTCAACAAATGGTGGTTTTAATCCCATCAATTTTTGTATCATTATTGATAAGCTATCATTCAAGAAAATGCGAAAAGTTACCAATTAGTTCTTGGAGAAAAGCAGATATCATCCAGTGGCTTTTGGAAAAAGGAATGAACTTTTTAGTCAATATGGTAAAAAAAGAATTTCTGGCAATTATCCAGGCACAAAAACACAGCTTTATCAAATTCGTCATCGATGAAATGAAAAAAAACGCAATGTGACTGTAACATACCACTGTGAGCTAAACCCGATAGAGTTAATATGGTCACAGGTAAAAGATTACGTGGCAAGACATAATACCACATTTAAAATGAATGATGTTCAGGTGCTTTTCGAAAAGGCCGTAAGTGAAAAAGATGAAGAAAAGTGGTCTAAAGGCATTGCACATGTAATGTAAATTGAAGAAAAAATGTGGGATCTACATCACCGCATAGACGAAACGATGGAACCACTGACTAAAACTAGGGAACGACTAAATTCCATCCGATTGGTCTCTTTTCGATAAAAAGCATGAATTAATCTGTTTATGTGTAGGTATACAAAGCTTACTATTTTATACATAGATGTTTCTAACATACAATCTAGTTTTATTTCTAATAAATTATTCATCATTTTTCATACAATTATCAATTCAAATTAATTGTATGTTTAATTATATTTCGGAAGTTCATTAAGCAATTCTATCCTAAAAGTTGAATAAATTCATTATTCACTGCCCCTACCTAAATATACGCTTATGACCTTATTTACAAGCAATATGATGAACGATTTCCATTGTATTCCGACCCTTAATGATTCCAAACAGGGTGAGCTAAACTGGTCAATTAAACAAAACAATTAAGGTACATAAGACTTTTATCTTTATTACTCTCTATCCTTTTCAAATTGTCTAGTAGATCATATACAGTAACAATGGTATTTCTAATAATCCACCTAAAACTGTAAAGACCTAAAGCCAGCTATACCTAGTTATTTCAAAGGTCATGAAAATATGAATATAGTCCATTCAAAAAAGAGAGGGAGTAATAAATTATGCTAATGAAGAGATCTCCATTGTGTAGTGTCCTATAATCGCAGGAATACAATAGAGATCCCTTCCTTGGCATAATTTAGTACTCCGTCTCCTCTTTGAATGGGTTATAATACTAGACAATCATGAAGCGCTGCATAATAAATGTCTATTCTGGCAGAGCTTTTTGGGTGAGAACAAAAAAAAATTAAAGGTTTGTTTAGAACGGCTAATTGTGCTAATTGTACCTAATAGTAAGTGAATGCTAACATAGTCATACCCGACTACTATATGAAATTAGTAAGTACACCTAATCAATGTGCTAAGAGGTTGAAATTTTTGTTTCTTGCTGAAAAAAATTGTTAAATTTTGAATTATATGTATGTATATTATATATAAACAATTCGGAGGGGGGACAACTTTCAGGCAATATTTTTTTATGAAAAAAGATATGATTATAAACAGCCCCGCGGAATACCAAAGCTGTTAATTTGAGGGAATGATATTTTATTTTAGAGCTTTATCGCCATTCATTATTCCTCATTTCAAAGGGGTTTCGCAGTTTAATTTTCATGGCTTTTGAAATGATCTTGTGTGTGTTGCTGGCTTTGGATCTAACAGTAAAAGCTAGGTAGATACCGAGCTCTAACATTTTTTATATGCACTAACTAGCATATGTTTCCTATCAGTTGCTCAGTGACAGGCAATTTCTCATTGGTTCCGAGAAGGCTTTACGAACTCATGTTCAAGCAGTTAAATCACCAATCTATTATTATTTGTGCAAATATGAAACACAAGAGAAACTCGTTCAAATACCTGGAATGCCTCAATTAAAAGGTGAGTTCTACACACGTGGCAACCTAATAAGAAATATTATCTTTACTCAGGAAACTTTCAGGTGTAGGGCATGGTGACGATTCGTTATTGTTGCTTAGAATGTCTTTTATGGGTTTGGATACCAAAGTTCAAGGCACAGATGAAGATATGATGCGATTATTTACGGAGTTCCTGGTATCGTACGCAAAGACAGGGTGAGAAAATTGATTACCTATTGCGTTATTTTTCAAAATGATACGTATGTTTATTAGAAGTCATTCAAAAGGATCTTTGAGAAAGGTGCATTCTTTTTACTCTTGAAGCACGTCAAACATCTATCACTGTAGTTGTTGTCTCTGTCAAGTTAATTTCTTGATGTAAGAAAATCTGCGAAAATCATAAGAAAATTAATACCTACTCATACACTTATTGTTATTTCAATTTTCATTAATGTGTACTTTAAAACATAAAAAATATGACAAGTAAAATTCATCAAAATTGTCAACCTCTCTTAAATTTCAAACTATTTTTTATTTAGTTTCTATAAATAATCCCAAATTATTCTCAAGAAATATGATACCTACCTGAACACAACTTCTAAGTGATATCTTTTTTAAAAATGTATCAGATTTTAAAGGTTATTAAAGAGATCTATTAATAACATTTTTATTTAAATATTCCTGATTCAGTACACACAATTTTACTGGCGATTATTTCTCCTGAAAGAATTTATTAATAGCACCAAATAATTTAATAACATAAAAAATATGAGGAGATAAATTCAACAAAATTTTCTCCTTTCTAAATTTCAAACTATTTTTTTAGCTTCTATAAGTATAATCCCAAAAATTTAAATTAAATGTGGTACCTACCTAAACATAACCTTTATGTGATATGTTTTTTAAAAATATATCAGATTTTATAGGTAAGTAAAGAGATCTAGTAATACAATTTTTTATCTTCTTGATTATGTACTACACAAGTTTACTAGTGACTATTTCTCATGAGAAAATTTATTAAGAGCACCAAATAATTGAATAATATCATATATTTTTTATTATTCTAATAAATTTTCAAAACAGAAAAACAAATCTCCCAAGAATCATCTACATACGTTGTTTTAAGTTAACAAGCATTTTTATTATCTTCAAGTTGGAATAAAAGTTGCAAAATTTGATATATGTGACCTTTGAAAAATGCAAGTTTAAATGGTTCTTCACTTCCAATATGTTCTGATTTAATATGATACCTTGATCGTATACCAACCAAACCATGGTTAAGGATTACTCGGGTTCAGTCAAATACTTGTGGAGGAAGCCAGGCTTTACAGATCCAAACAGGCATACTAATTGGTTTCGTTTTCAGACAGCGTTCTAATTTTTAACGCGTTTTCCCATATAAACGAACTAATTATTAGTACATTCTGGTGGGATCTTTGAAGATTCACCCTGCTATTAAATCTTAGGTTACGGATATAGTGCATCCGTTTCTGCGTCCGCGACCAGCTTATATACAGGGTGTTAGGTAAACATGCGACAAACATTCAAGGGGTTCCTTGGCCTAGTCTAAGAATATTTTTTCCTATGATGATTTTTTAGAGACCCCTTTGTTTCGAACATACAGGGAGAACAACATTTTTTTAAGAGCAACATACAGAGATAGCTGGATTGGTCGAGGTGGGCCACATGCATGGCCTGCTCGATCCCCAGAGTTACGCCCCCTGGATTATTACGTATATCTGATATCGGATATCTGAAGTCATTAGTTTACGATACTCCATAGTGGATAATTTTGGACGACTTGCGAAATCGGTTAGATGCTGGTTGTAACTCAATTAAACGATCCTGGTGTGTTTGAAAGAGTTCGGCAGTCAATCACGAGAAGATTGAATGCTTGTATGCAGGCTGGAGGAAGTCATTTTGAACATTTATTGTAGACTGAGCAACTTAACATATATTTTTTATATTAAACTGTTGTTATTGTCGCAAATTTTATTCGCCCTCTATAATCAAAACAAATTGACTTTTAAGAAGTCATCATAGAAGAAAATATACTTAGAATAGGCCAAGGAATAACCCCTTGAATTTTTGCCGCATGTTTACCTAATACCCTGTTTAGTGACTAGCACATGGTCAACTCAACCGAAGAAGATATACAATGCGACTGTTGGTCAGCATGTTTTTTATAGATGTTTGCGCCTTATAGGTGAACGTACTCCAACTTTCATGACTCTTTTTTTCATTTGAAAGAGGACTATTGAGAATTGGTCCCATTGAAAGAAAAATCAACATTCGACATGTTCTTACCCCAAAAACTTCTCCCAAAGGAAACGGCAAAATTAAAGAAGAGACAATAACCCGCAAAGTTTAAATTGGATATGGGAGGTTTCCGAGTTACAGATGTGGTAATGTATGAAAATTGTGTGTCTTCGCTATTTGGTAGAGGCAATTTTTTTCGTAAATTGGTAATATGAGAGAGAGCTGAGTGTCGAGGGCCGTGGGTACTTATTGTTTGCAATTAATTATCTTTTTTACTAGTAGGTATATGATCTTGATTTCTCTAATAACTTGAACAATTATTACCTAGTAAAGCCAAGAATCATTATTTCGACAATCAGCAATGACACTAGACTACAGCATCATGTGCGATCAGACCCTGAATTATCCGAAACGCCTTCAACAATAATAATTGTGACTCTTCTACTCCCAGAGTTGCAAGTTCCTATTCTTACGGTCTTGTTGGAGACCTCTATTGACATTTTGACATTATTGCTTCATAATATTTGCAATATAATGTCTGAATAGACATAATCTATGGTTAATAAATACAACCAACGATACATAGGTATATTATTTTCAGATTTTTCTACTACTTAAGAAATTATATATTGCGGAGGTGTAAACTGTATCATAATTTAATGAAGAGCGCAATCTAGTAAGACAACTCGAAGACTATTTTTGATAAGATAATATACTCACTTTAGAGTCTATAAGCAGGGTCGAATATCAAGTTCTTCAACAAGTATGAAAAACTTATTTTTCCCTGTTCGCTTGCCGCTTTTAAAGTTGTCGCGGAAGCTGGCGTACTATACTCGTAGTACTAAGTATTGGAACGCTGGATGAAATCTAGACGATTCTATTTGGTGGCTTAGGAAATTATGAATTCCTTCTCTTTTCAGAAAGCCAAAGTTTGGAGAAGTTGACTGGATACCGCTTTCAACAAAGAATAAGGAGTTGAATGTGTTAGAGATCAACTCTCCAAAAGATTACAAAATGAAGAAAATGGAACATATTGGACCAGTGGAATTTTGGGATAGTCTACCAATTCATGAGAATGATAAAGTTATATAATAAAAGTGTGATATTATAGGTAAATTAATTTTATTTAATTGTATATTGGATATGTGTCCCCCCATGTTACAGTAAATGAGATTCCAGGTAATTTCTTATACAATGGTATAGGTAGATAGATTGCCTGATTTTTATGACAAGTTTATGTTATTTAGAAATTAATAAAGATATATTCAGGTATTCTTTGATAATCATATGTCAAGTTTAAAACTTGTACCCGAATTTTCAATAAAAAATTAACACCTGTGAGAAGCCTTGTAGGAAAGAAAATGTTCTCAAGAGATAGGATAGGAGAAGGATTAGAGGGTGCAAGGATGATAATTCGAAGAAAGAAGCATAATAAGTTGTCGAAATATTTTATTGACTTTTAAAGAAATATGACATGAATCATAAAAAATATAAATAAAAACAAAAGTTTTTTATGAAAAGATCTGCATTTTTATATTCTCGTAAGTAATTGCATAATCTGTTGATTAATTTGAGCAATATATATTTTTTGATCATAACTATTAGGAACAAGTAATCATAACAAATAATGATAAATATATTTGGCCCACCCTCCACCTCTATCACATTAATTCAAAATTGTTAATTGTAATGATGAATTTCATTTAAAATTAATCTATCAATTATTTATAATTGCAGTTATATTTTAGATTAGCTTATTACTTAATTTTATTATTATTTTCTATAACAAAATACTTCTTCATTTGATTTATATATAGATAAATATTCATGTTCTCTGTGGGAGAAGAAATAGTCAACAAGTAGGTACTCAAATACTTTAATTCCCAGAAAAAATGTAAGCCTTATTTATTTCTTTCACAAGATACTATTTGACTGTACCTATAGATATAAATCACAGAATAATAAATGTTCAAAATACAAAATTATTAAATGATAATTACTGGCCCACCCACCTCCACTTTCATCGTCTATATTTTAATGAATTAAAATATTATAATGTTTGTTTGTTTGTTAATGTATGTTCGTTAATCATTCTGTATTCTATTATATCATCATTTTGAGATCCATGTACCAAATTTCATACAATCAGCTGATGATCTTCGTTTACTGTAAGTCACTGCAAAACATTCAAACTTGGTACCATAGAGTTTTTAGGGCTACCATCATCCACTCTGGTCTTATTTTAATATTTTCAAAAGTATTTGAAATTTTTATGCAATAAAATCTGTGATGTAATTAAGTAATATCAGTAAAATAATTATTTAGTTAGATATCTTTTCGTCTAATTACATTTTTTCTAACCAAAAACAAATTATAAAGGTTATATGATATTGTAAATTTGTTTGATATAAGATTCAAATTAAAATATATATTAGCAATAATCATAAGTTAATTTCAATAATAACTGGATTAGGTTTAGACTTATTATGACATAATTATTCAACTATCTTGTTCAATCAACTCCAATTATGTTCAATTGTTTTCAGTTGGTTCATTGCAGATAGGCTTGTTTGATCTTCTTATTTGTAGCAGCCCTGTAAACCGATATTTTACTCGATAACAATAGTCTTTATTTCTCAACCTTTGGTAGAATCGATATTGATATTTTCTAGGCATCTTCCAAGCTCTTCAATCAACCTGCATTGATGACTTTTGAATTATTAAATATACCTACATTAAATTTATTCGAAACTAACACAGCAATCACGCCCTACAAAGTAGATTAATGTGTTAAAAAAATTAAATTTCATTTGAGTAATTAATATTCCATATAATTCATTCGAAATGTGGAAGGGGAAACTAAATTAATTATTGTCCAAAGATATCAGGATTTGAGGAGAACTTTAGAAAAAATTAGTACTAAGTGAAATAATGTACATAGTAAAATTTAAATATTGAGTGATTTTCACTCTTGTAAATATAAATAGATCACTGCAATGGATGCAACTAAATTACACGTGAAAAAATTTAACTGGTAAGTATGTATTAAATCACTGTAATAACATTATTCCAAAAACATGCCGACAATATTTGCAAAAAGTGCGTCTCTTAAAAATACAACTTTAATAAAGCATGCTGAATGATTGGAGATGTAATCTGAAATTAAATGACAAGAACACTTATTATTGGATTTATGAAGTGACCATGCTCCAACTATTGAATAAAAGGATTGTGATTTCAAAAGCGACCAAATATTTTAAAAAATAAAATTTGAACTAAAAATGATATTGCTGATATTTTCAAGGAAAATACAGAAAGACGTTAGAAATATTAATATCATATTCTAAGTAATCTAGAAATACGATTAATAAGTGATAATACCTAATCACTGAAACTAATAATCTTTTGTACAAGAAATCAGGACTTAAATAAATAATGTTATTTATGTCTTAGTTTGAAAGTCAGTGTCAGTAAATCATATGAAAATAATAAGAAAAATATTTGAGGACCAAAATTTGAATATAATTTTTAGTGCATTTTTTGAAAACTGCGATCAATATCAAATTTATAAGTATCAATATAACAAATAAAAGAAGCGTCAAATATAAATTGCATCAACTATGCAAAACTATCAATTAGATTGTTACTTTGCAGCATTAACCAAAATAAGAACATGTGCGTAAAATCTAAAACAGCTCACATTAACATGTTAGATTATATGAATTTGTAAATTTCAAATATAGAACAATAAAACGAGTAGGTACATTTAGACACATAAATTCGTGCTTTATAATTGGTTAAACAGTGACAATTGAAAAATTAGTAAATAAGATCAAAAATATTGGATGTCAAATGATATCCCAAAATGATCAAATGTCATACGATACCTGTATGAAATACTAGCTTAGAAAAAATGGAAAAAATTCATATCGTCTATAGATATTAGATATAAGCTCAATAAATTATTCGAAATTTGGTGATAGTATCGAGAAAAGAAAGAAATGTTAGAAAATAAAAATATGGATAAATATTGACGATTAATATTAATAATAAATGAATGAAATCTTGTTCTTGAGATCTTAGTTTTTGTCAAAACGATCATATTCTATTTGTAATACAAAAAATCGAAAGATGTGAAGTTTTCGACTTTGAAATGTATTCAAATATAAATGACTCAAAATTAGATAAATCGGTAATAATAACTCTCACCCTGTCTACCAACGATGAAAACAACTACTCGCTGAGCAAATACTCCATCCCGCATTGCATTACTTCATCGCTGGTAGGTGCAATATGATTGAAATTTTATTCAATAGAAATATTCTTTGCAATATGTGTACAGAATATTTGTTTTAATCATATTTCATCTAACAGCGATGGTGTAATTCAATGTGGAAAATAGTATTTGCTCACCGAGTAGTTGTTTGCATTATTGGTAGACACGGTAACAGTATTTGTTATCCATTTATCTACTGTTGAACAAAGTAATTTACATAATAATTCAAATAATTCGAGTTAACACATAGATTCAGTAATATTTTTTATAAATGTGATATACTTAGTAATTGCGATAAGATATTTTTTCAAATCAAAAATACATATCAATAAAAAAAACAACTGCCCAATCACTACACTTATACATACTTACTACAAGATCAAAATTGATTATTATGGTATAATTATATTTAAGTGTGGTTACTTTTGAGGATTTATAGATTTTATAAATGTAAAAATGCAAAATTAAACTAAATTGTTAATAGAAATTATCCCTATAGGTACGAGACGAGAAACAAACAAAAGCGTATATAATCAGATTATTCACCATATTAAAAACTTATCTGAAGAATGTCTTTAGATGAACAAATCATCGATCAATAATTTACATAACCAAAAAATAGCAGGTGATAAACACAAATTATATTAGCATAGAATTTTTTTAAAGAGAAGTTGAGTTTTATTAATGCTAAATGTTCAAATTTGATGCACCTACTTATTTTAATATATTCTTTGATTTTAACTGAAAATTTTAATAGAATTAGAAGTTAAAAATTTATGCTGACATAAATGGTTTTCAAATAAATAGTTTTTCAATTTCCTGATGAATATTCCGGCAAAATAAGTTACGAAGTTACTGATATCATGTTAGGATGATTGAAAATACAAATAATTATTCTGGAGACGAAAAAAATCCACACGTGGAAACACATTCAATCAGTTTATAAGCTCAATAATAACAAATGTTCCTTAGACTCTGCGAAGTAAATTATAAATGAACAAATTGGTTTATTTATGGATAATATGGTGACCTAACACAAAAATGTACTGCAGTAAATAAATTCTTACATAAATGCTCTTGAAACTAAGTTGCCAAATATTAATGCCAGCTATCAAATAACATGCTAATTATGAATATTATCCATATAAACATGACAAAAACATTAGATATATATATATAGACAAGAACCAAGCAGAAAATAAATATAGAATTCCGTTTTAGGGAGAGTTGCGAAATACATGGATATTGATCGGCTGAATCAGCGATTTTTTTAAAAGCTATCTAATGTAGGAACAGATAAATTTGGTAAGCAATTAATGCAAGATGAATCCTGCAGAATTCGACATTCACCAGAAGAGTTTTTAGTATTATTTTAACTAACATTTAAAGCATCTATTTATACCTCCACATTAAACACGTTCCAAGCTATTACCAAAGATATGTGTATCTACAAATTGTTCAATCACGTATAATAAATTCAGTTACAGTTAAAATGAAGGATTTCGTGATTGAATCCTTTCGCCAAACTTAATATTTCCTTCAATGGTTTCTGAAATTAAATTTCCAATCGTAAAATGTTTAAAATAATTGCATTCCTTTAAATATATTTCTGTTTTTCAATCCTGATCAAAAATTCAAAACTAACGATCTTGAAATAACAAACCATATTTTAAATTAGTATTTCTCCAACTATCTAGACAATACTATTAGGAATAGTTCTCGAGAGACATATAGACTAATAATGTATAATTACAAACAGTCCCCACTCAATAAAATACGAAGTAAATAATAAAATAATTTATTTTTTCCGGAATATTAAAGATTATCAGAATGCAGTTTACCTATTAACTATTCAATATTCACATTTTTACGTTAATAAACGTCTAATAAATATCATAACTAAGCCATCAACCAACTGTTTTGGTTTTTAGAATTATTGCATTTAACAACCATTACATATTTCTGTTAGTTTTGTAAAATGTTTCCATTAGTTAATCGTTATCGAATTGCCATTTCTCACTTTATATTATTGATAAAACCATGAGGTCGAGGAGTTTTTTCTTTCATAAAAACTTGAAATATTTCCGGGGGTTACAAGGATCGCGAATAGATGGCATGATGGTCAATATCTCTTGCCTCTTACCAACCTGCCTAAAAGCCAGCTTAGCCCCGCTTGTCAGTGGCAAATTAATACTAAATTTTGTGTAAATATAGAGTACATTTCGAAAATAATTTTCAATTAATATTTTTTATAAAAAAATATTCCACTTCTATGAATGTATCATCTAAGTTGATTTGCTAAAGGTAAACGTGGGTACCTAAATACAATTTTCTGATATTCATTCTAGGTTTCTAACTTATTTTCATAAGATAGTTTCGATTATTCTGCTTAAAATTTCGTAACGAAAAATTATATCTCTGTTATTGGAATTCTTCTGTTTGATCATTATAAATAACATATAATCGCTAAAATGTGTAAGATTATTCAGCCAGTTGATATTTGTTAATTTAAGCATATTTTTGTTAATCAACAGTATAAATATAACACTCAAAGTGTTAACTTTGGTCAATTCTTATCAATTTTCCTCTTATTGAGTCAATAACTTTGCAATTCAAAATTTTACCCAGATAAAAATATATAAACGTCTATTAAAAAAAAATAACCTGTCAATTCCGTTATGTATATTGGCACACATAATATTGTTCTTAATCTTTTTGTTTGAAGTATTTTTTTCAATATATTTAAACTCGGTGCTACTTCTCGAGAAGATAGTTTTACATTATAATTTTTGTTATAAAAATAATGTTTTTCCAAATATCAACCCGAGAGAAATTATTAGTACTAACAAATCAATACCTTTATTTTAGCTGTTATTTATTGTATCTATTATAAAATAATAAAAAAAATCTTATAATGATATTATTTCAATAATAAAAGGTGACGGATTTATGACATAAATATTGATATAATAATCAACAGCAATTGACTCTAATGACATAATAAATTTATTTGGTAATAGTGAAAAATTACAATGACTATAATTGGCCCACGCGACATTTAGTCGCTCCCACCTCCTCATTTAGGTCAATTAAGAAAGCAAAATATTTTCAATAATCGTCAATGACAATAAGAAATAATCTTGCATATTAATGTTAATAAACCTAAACGACCAATTATTTAAAAATTTATTTTTATCTTAATCTTACATTTTGTTCTTTTTCAAAATTAGATAAATATTCTATCGCAAAAAAGTATTAAAAAGAGAATAAAATTAGTTTTTCATTTCAAAAAATAATTATTAATCAAATAAAAATAGAGATATATATTTATGTTAAGTAGAACTTCAAGACCACTGACAACTACTCATATTTTCACACTTGGGAATTGGTAGTAATTAACAACTGCCACTGCAACAAAACACAGTTATCAAGGAACCGAACCATATATTCAACATTAAATTAATTTAACATTATCCCCTAATAACGTTCATAAAAGATGTTGTGATAAAAAGAGTTGCTCTCAATGCATTTCATGTATAAACTAAGATTTTGTAATCCAAGTATTGATTATAAATAATATTATTACCTAAAATAACCAAAATAGTCTATGGAATTTCCGGTTTTAAAATAATCTTTTCGTTTATCGTTATTTATTTATTTATTTATTTATTATATATATATATATATATATATATATATATATATATATATATATATATATATATATATATATATATGTATATATATATATATATATATATATACATTCTGTTTTTGAAATTATCATTTATTTGTAATGACCACAATTCAGTATTTTACAAATTTGCGCAGTCAACCATTAAATCTGAATAAAAATTGCAATAATCAATTACTTTGTCATATAGATTTTTTTATGTAATTAGATGATTTTCCTTCTAACTCCTTTTGTTTGCTTTTTCATTTTATTTTCAAATTTTTCATGTAGTGTTCACAACCTCTACATTTACTATTGCTTAATATTTTGTTTTACCAAATTACAAGCCCTGTGCCTTACGTCGTCTCTATAAGAATATATCGAATATCATCTCCTCAAAATTCAATAAAATTCCTAAATTGCTTTCATTTCTAATAAATCAGATTATGCAGATGAACATTACATACCTATAATAATAATGTTCTATTTCTATTCAATTATATTGATTCATTGTCTCAACCTGGATTTTATATTGTTTCCAGTAATGCATTCTCCAACATTTATAACTAATTTATGGACCATATTAAATATTTGAATCATAAGCGCTGTAATTCTACTTTAATTACCTACCATTGGAAATTTAACTCTCAATTGCGCATCCGCCAGAAACTCTCATTTCCCACATATATATTTACATTTTTTTTATTCACTATGTTATTCCTTTTCATATCAGCATATTTGTTATTTGTTTACGTATCGTCGTTCCATTGATTGAATAAATTACCTGTATCAATTCAAGATTTTTTGTTTAAGAATGTAAAACTAATACCTAGTTTTTTGCATTCAGTATGTTTCCCATTATTACAAATTAATTTGTCTGATTCTAAGCATCTATTCTCACATCTTAACATTCACCTTTATGATTGATGCTATTCTTTATATAAAACTCACGCCTCACGCTTTCTCTAATTCACTTTACTAAATTTTCCTTATGTCATACACATTTTGGAATTACTCAGCATTAAATGCATTACTTACTCAAACATTTATCAAGTTGCTTCAATTGTATATTATCTATCACGATGCCTTTTCGTTCCAATGCCTCAGACTCAAAATTTATAATTTAAGCAGTTTTGCATGCCTCCTATATTTCTACATTATTTACAAACCATACAAATTATTTGAATCATATGCGCGGTAATTATTTCTCTTATTAATCATTGATTATTCAATATCTCGATGGCGGCGCATCTGCCGGTAAATCCATATGTTCCACACATCTAAGTATCTATTTAAAATTTAAGTCAATTTAATATTGCGTATTATATATATATATCAGTATATACATTATTTATTTACTTTTAGTTCAAATTATATCAACGAAATTATCATCTAACTCAGTTGAGGATTTTGTAAGTAATAAAACAACAATTAAAAAAATGCAGTATTCAGCATAATCGTTCTATTATTGAGAATTTATTAATTTGTTTAATTTATATTATTATATTATATATTAAGTATAGTATATAAATGCCATCAGAGTTTTTCTATTCTCATTTCGATGATAGATCCTTTTTCACTCGTTCACTATTTAATTTTATTTATCACCTATTGTACGTACCTAAGTTCCATTCACCTGAATTAAAAAACAATCACAAATCAAAGAAACGTCTAACAAAATCTTATAGACTATTATGTACACGCATTTGAAGCCTCTATTTTATACCTACAAATTATTATTAACTATTTACAACCAAATCATAACACAGCCGACATTTTGACCTCATCAAAAAATATTTTTCATCCATCATTCCATCAATGTTCCAGGTATCATACCAATTTTGCACTTACTTTACACAAAAAAACACTTATTTGAATTATGAACTTGTTATTATTTAATTTTACTAAATTGCTAACCACCGAGTTCAAGCATTTTCCTATAAAGTTTGATAATGCTATTGATTCAATTCGATAGTTTTTAAAGAGAATATTTACCTACGTAAATACTAGACCTTACCAATTATTTGAATCATAAGCGCAGTAATGAAATTCTAAATTATTTACCATTTAATATTCAATATCTAAATGGTGCTTCCGCCAAAAACTCTATTAACTATTTCTGTCATATTTCATTAGTTACATTTTCTCATTTCTAACAGTATATATGTTAATTGTATTTTAATAGTATTGTTCAAATTAGTAATGATATTATCTCACTCAAAATTGTGTACGTTGATTAAATGTTTTGTGTCGTTCAACAATGAAAACTAATTATTTTGTTTGTATTCAATATATTCCTTCTACTATCTACCGAAATTTATTATTTTAGTCTAATTACAGTTCTGATTTTATCTGTTTTACTATATAAATGTTTGTAGAATAAATCTCTTTCTAAATAGACACTTTTCCGCGTGTAGGTATATCATAAAATTACAGGTATTCACATGTCGTATACATATTCGATTCAACTCAGTTACCTATACTATTTTTCTCGAAAATCCACACCAGCCTCATGCTTTCTCTACTTCTCATATCAAAGAAAGACCTTACAAAATTACTATTTGTCACACGAATTCAAAACCTCGCCGAATCATATTAGTATAGTATTTCCCACAATAAATGGTACTTACTCATTCATTGCCATAAAACTGCCGGGTGTGTTCACATTATGTACACAACCCACAATCAAATACACTACAGGATCGCACTTTATATATTTAATTCGGTATATAATACAGGAAGGAAATTTAAATAGAATAAAAATTTTGGAGTATTGCATGTTTATGGCCGACCTCTGGCAAAACGTCCCAGGTAAAAAAACGTAGTCAGCCATTTATTGTGAAAAGAACTATATGTAAACTAAGCCATTCTATGTCATCTTTGCTCTATTGTTCTGTCAATTTTCCATATATCTTACACATTTTTGAATTACTCACACAAAAAAGTTTACTCATATTCAAATCATGAAGTTGTTCTCATTTAATTCTACCAAATAATTTAAAACCCATGTTACGTAATTCCTTTTAATTAAAATATTCCAATGATACATCATCCAATGTTCGTAATTCCCATACCCGTTTCAAATGAGTTATAAGCACCCTAATTCTATTTCGTCTTATTTACTATCACTTAACAATGAATATTCAAGGTCCTGTTGGCGCATCCGCCAGAAAATATACACATACAATCATCACTATATCATGTTTTAACAGTAGATTTTCTCCATTTTCCCGTTCAGTTGTATAAATTTTACCAAAATACCAATATTCAAAGCCCTTTTATATTTGTTATTTATAAAAGTATCCTTTATGTTATTTACGAATAGTCATGTATTCAACATAATCCGTCTACCAATGGAAATTTAATAATTTGTTCGATTGTAATTATAATATTAGCTATTTATAGAGTAAAATTATAACATAATTTCTCTATTTTCACTTCTATGATAGTCAATTTTTTCGTGTTCATCATCATATATTATAGTTTTTATGTATCGTACACATATGCCTTTCACCTCACATACTTCATTACCAAAACTTTACAAAATCGAGCTCACGCTCTCCCTACTTCACAAATCAAAAATATTTTTCAATATAACAAAACTCTTACTAACACGTATTGGCAACCATTATTTCTGTACATATTATCACTGATTACTACCAAATTACAGCACCGGGATATCGCTTTTTATTTATACAAATTTGTATATCATGAAAACATTCGTCCTGTACCTCTAAATAAAACCATTTCCTCTCAGCTTCGCTTTATTAATCTCTCAATTTCCTATGTATCGTACACATTTTGAATTTGCTTAACATAACATTGATTAAAAGCATTCGAATCCTGAGCTTATTATTATTAAATTTTATCAAATTAATTAGCACCGAGTTTTCTATATTTCTCATATTTCAATATTTCCAATATTCATGTAAATTTTCTCACGTACATACAACATTCCAAATCTTCATACCGCCAATCAATTTCAGGTATTTGAATTATCTCTGTAGGTAGTTTATAGAGGACGTTATATTAAACCAAATCAATGTTTCGTTCTCATATGAATTCAATTTTATTCTAATAATTGTTATTCCTTCAGTTTTGAGCCATTCTCTACGCTCTACATATTCTTAGCTTCTCGAAATTGATTACTTTACAATAGTTTGTATCATTACACATAAATTTTACATTCCTCACTGTTTTTACCATGTTCTCTCAATCATTTTCTGTTTATCAAACAGATTCTAAATTATACGAAATAGTTTAGCTTACATTCGATAAAAAATTCTATTCTCAATTATAGAATGAACTTTTCAATCAAATCAGTTTCTCTTACATATTTTACCAAATTTCTGCATCAAGCTACTGTAAAATATTATCTCTGCAATACTTCTTTATTATTTCTATATATTTTATTCCTACGCCTTGTATTATTTACTAAAAAATATCTATTTAGCATTCACCATACTGTTTCAATCATTTCCTACTTAGGTGTATAATATAAGCAAAAATTTTGTATACGAAATAAAACTATATAATATTATTGTACATTCTGACTATGCCCAAACCATTAGTGTGATCACATTAGCGAAGCAAATATTAATTGATCTTTTAAATAAATAATTTTACACAAACTTTTTAGTTTCAAGGGGAATAATAAAAAGATATCAGAAATAAGATTTTTGTATTCTAAATGTTCTTATGAAATAATGGAGTAAATAGCAAATATAATGAAGTTGAGTTCAGACACTGATGAGATAATTGAAATATTGAAAACAATAAAAAATAAATACGGCCAAGTGCGAATCAAACTCTCAAATGAAGGGTTCCACACCATTCTAAAAGCAAAACTCCATTATCTACCTATTACTGTTTATGAGATACAGACGACTGACAGACGGATGGATGGACTTAGTATATGTGCTGTTATAGCGGCAACAGAAGTTCTCTGAAAATTTCAACTCTCTACCATTACGGTACATAAGATATAGACCGCTCACAGACGAACAGATGGATAAAAGGATTTAGTAATTGTGGTTATAGCGAAAATAAAATTACAAAGTTTGTGAAAATTTCAGCTCGCTTCCTATTAAGGTCCATGACATAGAGCCCGCTGACAGACGGACGAACGAACAGTGGAAAGGTACGGATCCCTAAAAAGGACTATAGGAAAAATACTTCAGGACCAAAATTTTAAAAAATTCTATAAACATAATATTTATGTTCTCTTTGTAAAATTTGTTACTTTACATGGGGCTCTTGATGAAATTTCTGGTATATTTTTATCTTGAAACTTGGTATCAATCCAAAACTCGTAAGCCTCAACAATAACAATAAACTAATTCAAGCGCCAAATAATGTTCATTCACTATGAAAAATGGCAATCTGTTATTTTGCAACGATACCCATCTATAGGAAAATGTGCATAAAACAAAACTAGATTAAAAAATTTGACAATTTCAAAAGTAAGATTCAAGTTCCACATAAATAGCACCGCTAAGAATAAATATTATTTATTATGTTAAAAATATACAAGGACATACATAAGACTTCATGCTTATTGATTATTTATTTACACATATACAATAATTGAGAAGTTAAACAAGTTTGTGAACATTAAAGAAAAGGATAAAAAATGCTGGCTGTCAAAGCTCGTAATTTGCATAGCAGAAATAAAAATATCAATTTCTGATGAAATGACATTTAAGTAAAAACAAGTTCGAATGAGACATAATACAATAACTCGTGAGTTTTTGATAATCTCGTATGAGGAAGTAAATTATGAAGAATTAGAATTAGGCAAAAAATGGGATTAATAATTATTAAAAAAGAATTCCAGAATTATATCAACTATTATGGAGCCCATTGAAGTGATTTTGCGATACCTTTGAGGGTTAAAAGAGTTTATGAACTTAGGAATGCATATGACAGATTTTTAAAAGAGACATGAAAAGAAACACAACATAGAAGTCTTAGAAATCAAAACTCGAGATTTAATTGGATAATATAAGCGTAACCTTCAACGAGGATGAACAAAAGCATTAAATTAATATTATATTTACCTACCATACAAAAAAGTTAGAAGAGTTGATGAAAATGAGCAATCAATAAATTAATGATAAAGTAAGTATTTTTTGTGAAAGAAGATTTAGGGGGATACATAATTCAGATTAGGATTCTAGAAATAGATTATAAAACTGATGAATTTTCGATTTAACAATTTTCAAATGCATATTCCTGTAAAATGACTTAGGTATAAGTCATAAGTTAAGGAAATAAATTTCAAATTTTTCAATACTCTCAATACATGGGAATCAGAAATTTCATCGAAGTTACTTTTATCCTTGCACCAATCAAATTAAAATCGGAAACGATGAAAAATTATTCTTATCTTAAATTCACACATAATTAATTTAAAAGCTCAATCATGAAAAATGTTTCTTAGAGTTAAGTGGTCCTGAATAAGTTTGTCTTATTGAAAAGTGATTAGATAGAAACCGTTATGATGATTCAAAGAACAAATGTTCAAAGTGGAAGAATTCTACCATATATGCTCTTAAAAATTGTGTTCACAAATAATAACAATGCAACTATAAAATGACATGCTAGTTATACTTATATATTTTGCAAAGCATTCAAAACTTTCAATTGAACGTAAACAAACCTTAGGAACCAAGCAGAAATATAAAATACCATTTCAAATAGCGTTGCAACGGACTATGAATGTGTTTGTAAATTTATTGATTAAAAACACAGATTCCTTACGGTGTAAGAGGCTCATTTAGATAGATTCAAGGCAATGGTGGAAAGCATGATCAATCAATAATTAATGCGTGACAAAACCTTCACAATTCAAAATTTACCACAAAAATTCTCGGAATTATTCCAACACACATTTACAGCTTTTTACCCCTACTTACGTGGTTTCAAGCTTCAAACTATTCCACGTATTTTAAGTGCAATAACAAATATCAAATCATAAATATAACCTTTTTGAACTAGTCATAGCTTGATATATTCAACATATATTTGTTCTTAAGTCATGTTCCCAGCTAACAATATTAAAAAAATCATATTTGAAATGATATTTCTCAACCACCTAGCGATTAGAGGCCAATGTCCGAAGGCAATAAATCATTTCTAATAAAATACGTTGAATAAAATAAAAATAAGTTAATTATTCATTTCAATGTGAGAATATTTTCTAATTTCATTTGAATTGAATTTTAACAATTTTTATTTTAATAATCTTTCAATAAATAGCACTAAAAAACTATAAAATAATTGTAAGTTCATTAGAATTACATTTAACATCTAGATACCTATATTTGTTACTTTTGATTTGAAGATTTTTTCACCTATCCATTTAGGTACATTATCTTATTTTATGATTTCATAATGCATTTAGGTAATTTTTCTTATTTTATGATTTTTTAAAGGCTTAAAATTAGTATGATCGCAATAATTTATAAAAATTATTTGGTAGCAATCATATGAAAAATGAATATAATTGGCCCACGCGAACTCAAGTCGCTCCCACCTCCTCATTTAGGTCAATTAAAAATGCAAAATATATTCAACAATAGTATTGCTAATAAGAAATAACTTTGCATTTTAGTATTAATTAACTCAAACTACCAATTATTTCATCTTTATTTATTCATATCTTACAATTCGTTCTACTTCAATTTAATAATCAACAAATTTAAATATTTATGTTAATTTGAACTTCACAAACACTCACATATATCACTATTGAAAAATCAGTAAAAAGTTTAAACTTTATTATAAAATTAAATGCAACAAACCAGTAGTGAAGTAAGAAAAAAAAACGATAGGCGATAAAGTCATCAGAGTTCAAATCCGAAATATATACAATATTATTGAAGGGTTTTTGAATTTTTTGACTTTTCTAAATTTTGGGGGGTATTGTTACCAAACCAACCATCGCCGATACTAAGAGACTGCAACAAACACATTTAATATCGAAACGAAATAAATTTTCCATCTTTCATATCACAAAACATTTCTATTACCTATAATTCTTCATTATCAAAGCTATTTCAAGTAATAATACAAATTATTGTTATATACCCATTCAAGGTGCACACTGTACACCGTAACAGTAGATTTTTCTATTTATAATTTATATATTGTTTCGCATCAATATTCAATATAAAACCTTTTCTTGTATTTGTAATCACTATTTATATTCTATCAAATTACAGAACCGACTTAACTATTACAATATTTCTCTAATCTCTAGATACCCCATGCTCAGATCATTAATATTTTAGCAATTTATTTCACGTAATTCTCCAATTTATCTCAATTTTTATTTTAAATGACCATACTATTCTACACTACACATCGATCTAACATTTTCTATAATTCCTTCTAGTAGAGATTATTTGAATTTTACCAAATTGTTTGCTTCATTCTTTTAAATAATAATTCATATTTCAGCAATGTATGCCTCGTAATGTAAAATGTAAATGTCAAACCTCTTGTTATTTTAATCACCATATCTAATCGAACATAATACATCACCAACTTTACTTTTCCAATATTATTCTATTTATTGTAAACATTATTTGTATTTTACCAAATTATTTCGCTTAATTCTTCAATATTAAACTTTAAGATATTGTAATCACCATATTTACTCTACCATCTGACATCACCGAATTTACTGTTCCAATCTCTTCCCGTTTCTTGTATATATCATTTGAATTTCACCATATTTATTCTTACATACTACACCACCGACTTTACTTTTCAATGTTTTTCTATTCTATGTAAGTATAATATGTAATTTACCAAATTGATTCGCCTAATTCATCAAAGTAAAACCTCTTGTTATTGTAATTATCATATCTAATCTACCATATTACATCACCGACTTTACCAATATTCACCTATTACTTGTTTATATATGTAATTTGTATTTTACCAAAATGATTTGCGTAATTCTTCAATATTAAACCTCTCGTTATTGTAATCACCACATTTATTCAACCAAATTAAATCACCGGCTTTTTCAAAATTTTTCAATTTCTTTTTAATATTATGTGTATATTACCAAATTGATTCGCCTAATTCTTCATTATAAAACCTCTTGTTTTAATTCTTACATATAAAACCTCTCGTTATTGTAATCATCTTATTTATTCCACCATATTCCATCACCGACTTTACTTTTCCAATATTTTCCTGTTTCTTGTACATATTGTTTGAATTTTATAAAATTTATTCTCTCAAATCTTCAATATGAAACCTCATGTTATTGTAATGTTTTCCAAATTATTTCTGCAAATTCTTCAATAGAAAATCTCTGTTATTGTAATCACCATATTTATTCTACCATATTGCATCACCGAGTTTACTTTTTCAATATTTTCCTGTTTCGTGTATATATTGTTTGAATTTTATAAAATTTGTTCTCTCAAATCTTCAATATGAAACCTTTTGTTATTGTAATTTTTTCCAAATTATTTCTCCAAATTCTTCAATAGAAAATCTCTGTTATTGTAATCACCATATTTACTCTACCATATTACATCAACGACTTTACTTTTCTAATATTTTTCAATTTCTTGAATATGTATATTCTTTGTATTTTACCAAATTGATTTGCATAATTCCTTCATGTAGAACTTCTTGATAGTGTAATCACTTTATTTAATCTACCATATAACATCACCGACTCTCCAATATTTTCCTGTTTCTCGTATATATAATATTTGAATTTTACCAAATTTAATTGCTTAAAACTTCAATATAAATCCTATTGATAATGTAATTTTTCCAAATAATTTCGCGTGATTCTTCGATATGAAATATCTAATTATTTTATTCTAACATATTTCAAAACAGATTTTACTTTTGAAAATAATTTTGTATTAATTTAAAACATTATTAGTATTTTACCAAATTGATTCGCTTAATTCTTCAATATTGGACCTCTGACTATATTAATCACCATATTTACTGTACCAGATTACATCACCGACACTTTTCTAATGTTTTCCTGTTTCTTGTATATAAATTATTTGAAATTTAACAAATTTATTCGCTTAAATCTTTAATATAAAATATTTTGTTATTGTAATCACAACATTTATTCTACCATATTACATAACCGACTTTACTTTTCTAATATTTTCCTATTTCTTGTATATGTATATTATTTATAATTCATTAATATTTATAATAAATATATTATTTATAAATTTTTCAATATAAAACCTCTTGTTATTGTAATAACCATATTTCTTCTACCACCATATAACAACACCGACTTTGATTTTCCTTCTTATTTCCTGTATATATAATCTGTATTTTACTAATTTGATTCTTTTCATTCTTCAATATTAAACCTCCTGTTATTGTAATTTTTACCAAATTATTTGGCCTATCTTCAGTATAAAATCTCTTGTTATCGCAATCACCATATTTATTTGTACATATTACATCACCTACTTTGCTTTTCCAATATTTTCCTATTTCTTGTATATATAACTTGTATTTTACCAATTTGATTCGCTTAATCCTCCAATACAAAACACTTTGCCTAATTCTTCAATATAAAACCTCTTCTTATTGTAATCACCAAATTTATTCTGCCATATTCAATCACAGCGTTTTTTACTTTTCCAATAATTTTTTATTTCCTTTATTTGTCTGTATCTGTATTTTTCCAATTTGATTCGCATAATCCTCCAACATAAAACCTCTAGTTATTAAATTTTTAATCAAATTCTTTCACTCAAATCTTCTATATGAAACCTCTGGTTATTGCATTCTACCATATTACATCACCGACTTTAATTTAACTATATTTTGTTATTTTCTGTATATACTTATAATCTGTATTTTACTATATCGATTCTTTACACTCTTCAATATAAAACCTCTTGTTGTTGTAAGCACCATATTTATTTGTACATATTTCATCACCTACTTTGCCATTCCAATATTTTTCTATTTCTGTATATAACTTGTATTTTACCAAATTATTTCGACTAATTCTTCAATATAAAACCTCTTCTTATTGTAATCACCATATTTATTATACCATATTACATCACCAACTTTACTTTTCCAATATTTTCCTATCACTTGTATATATTATTTGTATTTCACCAAATTATTTCGCTTATTCTTCAATATAAAACTTCTAGTTATTGTAATCACCATATTTATTCCAAAATATTCCATCACCGACTTTACTTTTCCAATATTTTCCTATTTCTTGAATATATTATTTGTATTTCACCAACTTATTTCGCTTATTCTTCAATATAAAACCTCTTGTTATTGCAATAACCATATTTATTCTACCATAATACATTACCGACTTTACTTTTCCAATATTTTCCTATTTCTTGTATATATTATTTGTATTTCACCTAAATGATTCACTTATTCTTCAATATAAAACCTCTTGTTATTCTAATCACCATATTTATTCTACCATAATACATTACCGACTTTAGTCTTCCAATATTTTCCAATTTCTTGTATATATTATTTGTATTTCACCAAATTATTTCGCTTATTCTTCAATATAAAACTTCTTGTTATTGTAATCACCATATTTATTCCAAAATATTCCATTACCGACTTAACTTTTCCAATATTTTCCTATTTCTTGTATATATTATTTGTATTTCACCAAATTATTTCGCTTATTCTTCAATATAAAACCTCTTGTTATTGTAATAACCATATTTAATCTACCATAATACATTACCGATTTTACTTTTACTATATTTTCCTATTTCTTGTATATATTATTTGTATTTCTCCAAATTATTTCGCTTATTCTTCAATATAAAACCTCTTGTTATTGTAATAACCGTATTTAATCCACCATAATACATTACCGACTTTAGTTTCCCAATATTTTCCTATTTCTTGTATATATTATTTGTATTTCACCAAATTGATTCACTGATTCTTCAATATAAAACCTCTTGTTATTGTAATAACCATATTTAATCTACCATATTACATTACCGACTTTACTTTTCCAAGATTTTCCTATTTCTTGTATATATTATTTGTATTTCACCAAATTATTTCGCTTATTCTTCAATATAAAACCTCTTGTTATTGTAATAACCTTATTTAATCTACCATATTACATTACCGACTTTATTTCTCCAATATTTTCCTATTTCTTGTATATATTATTTGTATTTCACCAAATTGATTCACTTATTCTTCAATATAAAACCTCTTGTTATGTAATCACCATATTTATTCTACCATAATACATTACCGACTTTACTTTTCCAATTCCTATTTCTTGAATATATTATTTGTATTTCACCAAATTATTTCGCTTATTCTTCAATATAAAACCTCTTGTTATTGTAATAACCATATTTAATCTACCATATTAATTTACCGACTTTACTTTTCTATATTTTCCTATTTCTTGTATATATAATTTGTATTTCACCAAAAAGATTCACTTATTCTTCAATATAAAACCTCTTGTTATTGTAATCACCATATTTATTCTACCATAATACATTCCCGACTTTACTTTTCCAAGATTTTCCTATTTCTTGTATATATTATTTGTATTTCACCAAATTATTTCGCTTATTCTTCAATATAAAACCTCTTGTTAATGTAATAACCATATTTAATCTACCATATTACATTACCGACTTTACTTTTCCAATATATTCCTATTTCCTGTATATATTATTTGTATTTCACCAAATTGATTCACTTATTCTTCAATATAAAACCTCTTGTTATTGTAATAACCATATTTAATCTACCATATTACATTACCGCCTTTACTTTTCCAATATTTTCCTATTTCTTGTATATACTATTTGTATTTCACCAAATTGATTCACTAATTCTTCAATATAAAACCTCTTGTTATTGTAATCACCATATTTATTCTACCATAATACATTACCGACTTTTCCAATATTTTCCTATTTCTTGTATATATTATTTGTATTTCACCAAATTATTTCGCTTATTCTTCAATATAAAACCTCCTGTTATATTAATAACCATATTTAATCTACCATATTAATTTACGACTTTACTTTTCCAATATTTTCCTATTTCTTGTATATATAATTTGTATTTCACCAAAATGAATCACTTATTCTTCAATATAAAACCTCTTGTTATTGTAATCACCATATTTATTCTACCATAATACATTACCACCTTTACTTTTCCAATATTTTCCTATTTCTTGTATATATTATTTGTATTTCACCAAATTGATTCACTTATTCTTCAATATAAAACCTCTTGATATTGTAATCACCATATTTATTCTACCATAATACATTACCGACTTTACTTTTCCAATATTTTCCTATTTCTTGTATATATTATTTGTATTTCACCAAATTATTTCGCTTATTCTTCAATATAAAACCTCTTGTTATTGTAATAACCATATTTAATCTACCATATTAATTTACGACTTTACTTTTCCAATATTTTCCTATTTCTTGTATATATAATTTGTATTTCACCAAAATGATTCACTTATTCTTCAATATAAAACCTCTTGTTATTGTAATCACCATATTTATTCTACCATAATACATTCCCGACTTTACTTTTCCAATATTTTCCTATTTCGTGTATATATTATTTCTATTTCACCAAATTGATTCTCTTATTCTTCAATATAATACCTCTTGTTATTGTAATAACCATATTTAATCTACCATATTACATTACCACCTTTACTTTTCCAATATTTTCCTATTTCTTGTATATATTATTTGTATTTCACCAAATTGATTCACTTATTCTTCAATATAAAACCTCTTGTTATTGTAATCACCATATTTATTCTACCATAATACATTGCCGACTTTACTTTTCCAATATTTTCCTATTTCGTGTATATATTATTTTTTGTATTTCACCAAATTGATTCTCTTATTCTTCAATATAATACCTCTTGTTATTGTAATAACCATATTTAATGTACCATATTACATTACCACCTTTACTTTTCCAATATTTTCCTATTTCTTGTATATATTATTTGTATTTCACCAAATTATTTCGCTTATTCTTCAATATAAAACCTCTTGTTATTGTATTAACCATATTTAATCTACCATATTAATTTACCGACTTTACTTTTCCAATATTTTCCTATTTCTTGTATATATAATTTGTATTTCACCAAATTGATTCACTGATTCTTCAATATAAAACCTCTTGTTATTGTAATAACCATATTTAATCTACCATATTACATTACCCACTTTACTTTTCCAAGATTTTCCTATTTCTTGTATATATTATTTGTATTTCACCAAATTATTTCGCTTATTCTTCAATATAAAACCTCTTGTTATTGTAATAACCTTATTTAATCTACCATATTACATTACCGACTTTATTTCTCCAATATTTTCCTATTTCTTGTATATATTATTTGTATTTCACCAAATTGATTCACTTATTCTTCAATATAAAACCTCTTGTTATGTAATCACCATATTTATTCTACCATAATACATTACCGACTTTACTTTTCCAATTCCTATTTCTTGAATATATTATTTGTATTTCACCAAATTATTTCGCTTATTCTTCAATATAAAACCTCTTGTTATTGTAATAACCATATTTAATCTACCATATTAATTTACCGACTTTACTTTTCTATATTTTCCTATTTCTTGTATATATAATTTGTATTTCACCAAAAAGATTCACTTATTCTTCAATATAAAACCTCTTGTTATTGTAATCACCATATTTATTCTACCATAATACATTCCCGACTTTACTTTTCCAAGATTTTCCTATTTCTTGTATATATTATTTGTATTTCACCAAATTATTTCGCTTATTCTTCAATATAAAACCTCTTGTTAATGTAATAACCATATTTAATCTACCATATTACATTACCGACTTTACTTTTCCAATATATTCCTATTTCCTGTATATATTATTTGTATTTCACCAAATTGATTCACTTATTCTTCAATATAAAACCTCTTGTTATTGTAATAACCATATTTAATCTACCATATTACATTACCGCCTTTACTTTTCCAATATTTTCCTATTTCTTGTATATACTATTTGTATTTCACCAAATTGATTCACTAATTCTTCAATATAAAACCTCTTGTTATTGTAATCACCATATTTATTCTACCATAATACATTACCGACTTTTCCAATATTTTCCTATTTCTTGTATATATTATTTGTATTTCACCAAATTATTTCGCTTATTCTTCAATATAAAACCTCCTGTTATATTAATAACCATATTTAATCTACCATATTAATTTACGACTTTACTTTTCCAATATTTTCCTATTTCTTGTATATATAATTTGTATTTCACCAAAATGAATCACTTATTCTTCAATATAAAACCTCTTGTTATTGTAATCACCATATTTATTCTACCATAATACATTACCACCTTTACTTTTCCAATATTTTCCTATTTCTTGTATATATTATTTGTATTTCACCAAATTGATTCACTTATTCTTCAATATAAAACCTCTTGATATTGTAATCACCATATTTATTCTACCATAATACATTACCGACTTTACTTTTCCAATATTTTCCTATTTCTTGTATATATTATTTGTATTTCACCAAATTATTTCGCTTATTCTTCAATATAAAACCTCTTGTTATTGTAATAACCATATTTAATCTACCATATTAATTTACGACTTTACTTTTCCAATATTTTCCTATTTCTTGTATATATAATTTGTATTTCACCAAAATGATTCACTTATTCTTCAATATAAAACCTCTTGTTATTGTAATCACCATATTTATTCTACCATAATACATTCCCGACTTTACTTTTCCAATATTTTCCTATTTCGTGTATATATTATTTCTATTTCACCAAATTGATTCTCTTATTCTTCAATATAATACCTCTTGTTATTGTAATAACCATATTTAATCTACCATATTACATTACCACCTTTACTTTTCCAATATTTTCCTATTTCTTGTATATATTATTTGTATTTCACCAAATTGATTCACTTATTCTTCAATATAAAACCTCTTGTTATTGTAATCACCATATTTATTCTACCATAATACATTGCCGACTTTACTTTTCCAATATTTTCCTATTTCGTGTATATATTATTTTTTGTATTTCACCAAATTGATTCTCTTATTCTTCAATATAATACCTCTTGTTATTGTAATAACCATATTTAATGTACCATATTACATTACCACCTTTACTTTTCCAATATTTTCCTATTTCTTGTATATATTATTTGTATTTCACCAAATTATTTCGCTTATTCTTCAATATAAAACCTCTTGTTATTGTATTAACCATATTTAATCTACCATATTAATTTACCGACTTTACTTTTCCAATATTTTCCTATTTCTTGTATATATAATTTGTATTTCACCAAATTGATTCACTGATTCTTCAATATAAAACCTCTTGTTATTGTAATAACCATATTTAATCTACCATATTACATTACCCACTTTACTTTTCCAAGATTTTCCTATTTCTTGTATATATTATTTGTATTTCACCAAATTATTTCGCTTATTCTTCAATATAAAACCTCTTGTTATTGTAATAACCTTATTTAATCTACCATATTACATTACCGACTTTATTTCTCCAATATTTTCCTATTTCTTGTATATATTATTTGTATTTCACCAAATTGATTCACTTATTCTTCAATATAAAACCTCTTGTTATGTAATCACCATATTTATTCTACCATAATACATTACCGACTTTACTTTTCCAATTCCTATTTCTTGAATATATTATTTGTATTTCACCAAATTATTTCGCTTATTCTTCAATATAAAACCTCTTGTTATTGTAATAACCATATTTAATCTACCATATTAATTTACCGACTTTACTTTTCTATATTTTCCTATTTCTTGTATATATAATTTGTATTTCACCAAAAAGATTCACTTATTCTTCAATATAAAACCTCTTGTTATTGTAATCACCATATTTATTCTACCATAATACATTCCCGACTTTACTTTTCCAAGATTTTCCTATTTCTTGTATATATTATTTGTATTTCACCAAATTATTTCGCTTATTCTTCAATATAAAACCTCTTGTTAATGTAATAACCATATTTAATCTACCATATTACATTACCGACTTTACTTTTCCAATATATTCCTATTTCCTGTATATATTATTTGTATTTCACCAAATTGATTCACTTATTCTTCAATATAAAACCTCTTGTTATTGTAATAACCATATTTAATCTACCATATTACATTACCGCCTTTACTTTTCCAATATTTTCCTATTTCTTGTATATACTATTTGTATTTCACCAAATTGATTCACTAATTCTTCAATATAAAACCTCTTGTTATTGTAATCACCATATTTATTCTACCATAATACATTACCGACTTTTCCAATATTTTCCTATTTCTTGTATATATTATTTGTATTTCACCAAATTATTTCGCTTATTCTTCAATATAAAACCTCCTGTTATTGTAATAACCATATTTAATCTACCATATTAATTTACGACTTTACTTTTCCAATATTTTCCTATTTCTTGTATATATAATTTGTATTTCACCAAAATGAATCACTTATTCTTCAATATAAAACCTCTTGTTATTGTAATCACCATATTTATTCTACCATAATACATTACCACCTTTACTTTTCCAATATTTTCCTATTTCTTGTATATATTATTTGTATTTCACCAAATTGATTCACTTATTCTTCAATATAAAACCTCTTGATATTGTAATCACCATATTTATTCTACCATAATACATTACCGACTTTACTTTTCCAATATTTTCCTATTTCTTGTATATATTATTTGTATTTCACCAAATTATTTCGCTTATTCTTCAATATAAAACCTCTTGTTATTGTAATAACCATATTTAATCTACCATACTAATTTACGACTTTACTTTTCCAATATTTTCCTATTTCTTGTATATATAATTTGTATTTCACCAAAATGATTCACTTATTCTTCAATATAAAACCTCTTGTTATTGTAATCACCATATTTATTCTACCATAATACATTCCCGACTTTACTTTTCCAATATTTTCCTATTTCGTGTATATATTATTTGTATTTCACCAAATTGATTCTCTTATTCTTCAATATAATACCTCTTGTTATTGTAATAACCATATTTAATCTACCATATTACATTACCACCTTTACTTTTCCAATATTTTCCTATTTCTTGTATATATTATTTGTATTTCACCAAATTGATTCACTTATTCTTCAATATAAAACCTCTTGTTATTGTAATCACCATATTTATTCTACCATAATACATTACCGACTTTACTTTTCCAATATTTTCCTATTTCGTGTATATATTATTTTTTGTATTTCACCAAATTGATTCTCTTATTCTTCAATATAATACCTCTTGTTATTGTAATAACCCTATTTAATCTACCATATTACATTACCACCTTTACTTTTCCAATATTTTCCTATTTCTTGTATATATTATTTGTATTTCACCAAATTATTTCGCTTATTCTTCAATATAAAACCTCTTGTTATTGTATTAACCATATTTAATCTACCATATTAATTTACCGACTTTACTTTTCCAATATTTTCCTATTTCTTGTATATATAATTTGTATTTCACCAAAATGATTCACTTATTCTTCAATATAAAACCTCTTGTTATTGTAATCACCATATTTATTCTACCATAATACATTCCCGACGTTACTTTTCCAAGATTTTCCTATTTCTTGTATATTTTATTTGTATTTCACCAACTTATTTCGCTTATTCTTCAATATAAAACCTCTTGTTATTGCAATAACCATATTTATTCTACCATAATACATTACCGACTTTACTTTTCCAATATTTTCCTATTTCTTGTATATATTATTTGTATTTCACCTAAATGATTCACTTATTCTTCAATATAAAACCTCTTGTTATTCTAATCACCATATTTATTCTACCATAATACATTACCGACTGTAGTCTTCCAATATTTTCCTATTTCTTGTATATATTATTTGTATTTCACCAAATTATTTCGCTTATTCTTCAATATAAAACTTCTTGTTATTGTAATCACCATATTTATTCCAAAATATTCCATCACCGACTTAACTTTTCCAATATTTTCCTATTTCTTGTATATATTATTTGTATTTCACCAAATTATTTCGCTTATTCTTCAATATAAAACCTCTAGTTATTGTAATAACCATATTTAATCTACCATAATACATTACCGATTTTACTTTTACTATATTTTCCTATTTCTTGTATACATTATTTGTATTTCACCAAATTATTTCGCTTATTCTTCAATATAAAACCTCATGTTAATGTAAAAACCATATTTAATCTACCATATTACATTACCGACTTTACTTTTCCAATATATTCCTATTTCCTGTATATATTATTTGTATTTCACCAAACTGATTCACTTATTCTTCAATATAAAACCTCTTGTTATTGTAATAACCATATTTAATCTACCATATTACATTACCGCCTTTACTTTTCCAATATTTTCCTATTTCTTGTATATACTATTTGTATTTCACCAAATTGATTCACTAATTCTTCAAAATAAAACCTCTTGTTATTGTAATCACCATATTTATTCACCCATAATACATTACCGACTTTTCCAATATTTTCCTATTTCTTGTATATATTATTTGTATTTCACCAAATTATTTCGCTTCTTATTCTTCAATATAAAACCTCTTGTTATTGTAATAACCATATTTAATCTACCATATTAATTTACGACTTTACTTTTCCAATATTTTCCTATTTCTTGTATATATAATTTGTATTTCACCAAAATGAATCACTTATTCTTCAATATAAAACCTCTTGTTATTGTAATCACCATATTTATTCTACCATAATACATTCCCGACTTTACTTTTCCAAGATTTTCCTATTTCCTGTATATATTATTTGTATTTCACCAAATTATTTCGCTTATTCTTCAATATAAAACCTCTTGTTATTGTAATAACCATATTTAATCTACCATATTACATTCCCGACTTTACTTTTCCAATATATTCCTATTTCTTGTATATATTATTTGTATTTCACCAAATTATTTCACTTATTCTTCAATATAAAACCTCTTGTTATTGTAATAACCATATTTAATCTAACATATTAGTTTACCGACTTTACTTTTCCAATATTTTCCTATTTCGTGTATATATTATTTGTATTTCACCAAATTGATTCACTTATTCTTCAATATAATACCTCTTGTTATTGTAATAACCATATTTAATCTACCATATTACATTACCACCTTTACTTTTCCAATATTTTCCTATTTCTTGTATATATTATTTGTATTTCACCAAATTGATTCACTTATTCTTCAATATAAAACCTCTTGTTATTGTAATCACCATATTTATTCTACCATAATACATTACCGACTTTACTTTTCCAATATTTTCCTATTTCTTGTATATATTATTTGTATTTCACCAAATTATTTCGCTTATTCTTCAATATAAAACCTCTTGTTATTGTATTAACCATATTTAATCTACCATATTAATTTACCGACTTTACTTTTCCAATATTTTCCTATTTCTTGTATATATAATTTGTATTTCACCAAAATGATTCACTTATTCTTCAATATAAAATCTCTTGTTATTGTAATCACCATATTTATTCTACCATAATACATTCCCGACGTTACTTTTCCAAGATTTTCCTATTTCTTGTATATTTTATTTGTATTTCACCAAATTATTTCGCTTATTCTTCAATATAAAACCTCTTGTTAATGTAATAACCATATTTAATCTACCATATTACATTACCGACTTTACTTTTCCAATATATTCCTATTTCCTGTATATATTATTTGTATTTCACCAAATTATTTCGCTTATTCTTCAATATAAAACCTCTTGTTATTGTAATAACCATATTTAATCTACCATATTACATTACCGACTTTACTTTTCCAATATATTCCTATTTCTTGTATATATTATTTGTATTTCACCAAATTATTTCACTTATTCTTCAATATAAAACCTCTTGTTATTGTAATAACCATATTTAATCTAACATATTAGTTTACCGACTTTACTTTTCCAATATTTTCCTATTTCGTGTATATATTATTTGTATTTCACCAAATTGATTCACTTATTCTTCAATATAATACCTCTTGTTATTGTAATAACCATATTTAATCTACCATATTAATTTACGACTTTACTTTTCCAATATTTTCCTATTTCTTGTATATATTATTTGTATTTCACCAAATTGATTCACTTATTCTTCAATATAAAACCTCTTGTTATTGTAATAACCATATTTCATCCTCCATAATACATTACCGACTTTACTTTTCCAATATTTTCCTATTTCTTGTATATATTATTTGTATTTCACCAAATTATTTCGCTTATTCTTCAATATAAAACCTCTTGTTATTGTAATAACCATATTTAATCCACCATAATACATTACCGACTTTACTTATCCAATATTTTCCTATTTGTTGAATATATTATTTGTATTTCACCAAATTATTTCGCTTATTCTTCAATATAAAACCTCTTGTTATTGTAATAACCATATTTAATCTACCATAATACATTACCGACTTTATTTTTCCAATATTTTCCTATTTCTTGTATATATTATTTGTATTTCACCAAATTATTTTGCTTATTCTTCAATATAAAACCTCTTGTTATTGTAATAACCATATTTAATCTACCATAATACATTACCGACTTTACTTTTCCAATATTTTCCTATTTCTTGTATATATTATTTGTATTTCACCAAATTATTTCGCTTATTCTTCAATATAAAACCTCTTGTTATTGTAATAACCATATTTAATCCACCATAATACATTACCGACTTTACTTTTCCAATATTTTCCTATTTCTTGTATATATTATTTGTATTTCACCAAATTATTTCGCTTATTCTTCAATATAAAACCTCTTGTTATTGTAATAACCATATTTAATCTACCATATTACATTACCGACTTTTCTTTTCCAATATTTTCCTTTTTCTTGTATATATTATTTGTATTTCACCAAATTGATTCACTTATTCTTCAATATAAAACCTCTTATTATTGTAATCACCATATTTATTCTACCATAATACATTACCGACTTTACTTTTCCAAGATTTTCCTATTTCTTGTATATATTATTTGTATATCACCAAATTATTTCGCTTATTCTCCAATATAAAACCTCTTGTTATTGTAATAACCATATTTAATCTAACATATTACTTTACCGACTTTACTTCTCCAATATTTTCCTATTTCATCACTTATTGTTCAATATAAAACCTTTTGTTATTGTAATAACCATATTTAATCTACCATATTACATTACCGCCTTTACTTTTCCAATATTTTCCTATTTCTTCTATATATTATTTGTATTTCACCAAATTGATTCACTTATTCTTGTTATTGTAATAACCATATTTATTCTACCATAATACATTACTGATTTTACTTTTCTAATATTTTCTTATTTCTTATATATATTATTTGTATTTCACCAAATTATTTCGCTTATTCTTCAATATAAAACCTCTTGTTATTGTAATAACCATATTTAATCCACCATAATACATTACCGACTTTACTTTTCCAATATTTTCCTATTTCTTGTATATATTATTCGTATTTCTCCAAATTATTTCGCTTATTCTTCAATATAAAACCTCTTGTTATTGTAATAACCATATTTAAACCACCTTAATACATTACCGACTTTACTTTTCCAATATTTTCCTATTTCTTGTATATATTATTTGTATTTCAACTAATTATTTCGCTTATTCATCAATATAAAACCTCTTGTTATTGTAATAACCATATTTAATCCTCCATAATACATTACCGACTTTACTTTTCCAATATTTTCCTATTTCTTGTATAAATTATTTGTATTTCACCAAATTATTTCGCTTATTCTTCAATATAAAACCTCTTGTTATTGTAATCACCATATTTATTAAACCATATTACATCCGACTTTTCTTTTCCAATATTTTCCTATTTCTTTTATATATTATTTGTATTTCTCCAAATTATTTGGCTTATTCTTCAATATAAAACCTCTTGTTATTGTAATAACCATATTTAATACAGCATAATACATTACCGACTTTACTTATCCAATACTTTCCTATTTCTTGTATATATTATTTGTATTTCACCAAATTATTTCGTTTATTCTTCAATATAAAACCTCTTGTTATTGTAATAACCATATTTAATCTACCATAATACATTCCCGACTTTATTTTTCCAATATTTTCCTATTTCTTGTATATATTATTTGTATTTCACCAAATTATTTCGCTTATTCTTCAATATAAAACCTCTTGTTATTGTAATAACCATATTTAATCTACCATAATACATTACCGACTTTACTTTTCCAATATTTTCCTATTTCTTGTATATATTATTTGTATTTCACCAAATTATTTCGCTTATTCTTCAATATAAAACCTCTTGTTATTGTAATAACCATATTTAATCCACCATAATACATTACCGACTTTACTTTTCCAATATTTTCCTATTTCTTGTATATATTATTTGTATTTCACCAAATTATTTCGCTTATTCTTCAATATAAAACCTCTTGTTATTGTAATAACCATATTTAATCTACCATATTACATTACCGACTTTACTTTTCCAATATTTTCCTTTTTCTTGTATATATTATTTGTATTTCACCAAATTGATTCACTTATTCTTCAATATAAAACCTCTTGTTATTGTAATCACCATATTTATTCTACCATAATACATTACCGACTTTACTTTTCCAAGATTTTCCTATTTCTTGTATATATTATTTGTATTTCACCAAACTATTTCGCTTATTCTTCAATATAAAACCTGTTGTTATTGTAATAACCATATTTAATCCACCTTAATACATTACCGACTTTACTTTTCCAATATTTTCCTATTTCATGTATATACTATTTGTATTTCAACTAATTATTTCGCTTATTCATCAATATAAAACCACTTGTTATTGTAATAACCATATTTAATCCTCCATAATACATTACCGACTTTACTTTTCCAATATTTTCCTATTTCTTGTATAAATTATCTGTATTTCACCAAATTATTTCGCTTATTCTTCAATATAAAACCTCTTGTTATTGTAATAACCATATTAAATCCACCATAATACATTACCGACTTTATTTTTCCAATATTTTCCTATTTCTTGTATATATTATTTGTATTTCACCAAATTATTTCGCTTATTCTTCAATATAAAACCTCTTGTTATTGTAATAACCATATTTAATCCTCCATAAAACATTACCGACTTTACTTTTCCAATATTTTCCTATTACTTGTATATATTATTTGTATTTCACCAAATTATTTCGCTTATTCTTCAATATAAAACCCCTTGTTATTGTAAAAACCATATTTAATCCACCATAATACATTACCGACTTTACTTATCCAATATTTTCCTATTTCTTGAATATATTATTTGTATTTCACCAAATTATTTCGCTTATTCTTCAATATAAAACCTCTTGTTATTGTTATAACCATATTCAATCTACCATAATACATTACCGACTTTATTTTTCCAATATTTTCCTATTTCTTGTATATATTATTTGTATTTCACCAAATTATTTCGCTTATTCTTCAATATAAAACCTCTTGTTATTGTATTAACAATATTTAATCTACCATAATACATTAACGACTTTACTTTTCCAATATTTTCCTATTTCTTGTATATATTATTTGTATTTCACCAAATTATTTCGCTTATTCTTCAATATAAAACCTCTTGTTATTGTAATAACCATATTTAATCCACCATAATACATTACCGACTTTACTTTTCCTATATTTTCCTATTTCTTGAAGATATTATTTGTATTTCACCAAATTATTTCGCTTATTCTTCAATATAAAACCTCTTGTTATTGTAATAACCATATTTAATCTACCATATTACATTACCGACTTTACTTTCCCAATATTTTCCTTTTTCTTGTATATATTATTTGTATTTCACCAAATTGATTCACTTATTCTTCAATATAAAACCTCTTATAGTAATAACCATATTTAATCTACCATATTACATTACCGACTTTACTTTTCCAATATTTTCCTATTTCTTGTATATATTATTTGTATTTCACCAAATTGATTCACTTATTCTTCAATATAGAACCTCTTGTTATTTTAATCACCATATTTATTCAACCATAATACATTACCGACATAACTTATCAAATATTTTCCTATTTCTTGTATATAGTATTTTACCAAATTATTTCACGTACTCTACAATATAAAACCACTATTTATTGTAATAACCATATTTATTCTACCATAATACATTACCGATTTTACTTTTCTAATATTTTCTTATTTCTTGTATATATTATTTGTATGTCACCAAATTATTTCGCTTATTCTTCAATATAAAACCTCTTGCTATTGTAATAACCATATTTAATCCACCATAATACATTACCGACTTTACTTTTCCAATATTTTCCTATTTCTTGTAAATATTATTTGTATTTCTCCAAATTATTTCGCTTATTCTTCAATATAAAACCTCTTGTTATTGTAATAACCATATTTAATCCAACATAATACATTACCGACTTTACTTTTCCAATATTTTCTTATTTCTTGTATATATTATTTGTATTTCTCCAAATTATTTCGCTTATTCTTCAATATAAAACCTCTTGTTATTGTAATAACCATATTTAATCCACCATAATACATTACCGACTTTACTTTTCCAATATTTTCCTATTTCTTGTATATATTATTTGTATTTCTCCAAATTATTTCGCTTATTCTTCAATATAAAACCTCTTGTTATTGTAATAACCATATTTAATCCACCATAATACATTACCGACTTTACTTCTCCAAGATTTTCCTATTTCATGTATATATTATTTGTATTTCACCAAATTATTTCGCTTATTCTTCAATATAAAACCTCTTGTTATTGTAATAACCTTATTTAATCTACCATATTACATTACCGACTTTATTTCTCCAATATTTTCCTATTTCTTGTATATATTATTTGTATTTCACCAAATTGATTCACTTATTCTTCAATATAAAACCTCTTGTTATGTAATCACCATATTTATTCTACCATAATACATTACCGACTTTACTTTTCCAATATTTTCCTATTTCTTGTATATATTATTTGTATTTCACCAAATTATTTCGCTTATTCTTCAATATAAACCCTCTTGTTATTGTAATAACCATATTTAATCTACCATATTAATTTACCGACTTTACTTTTCCAATATTTTCCTATTTCTTGTATATTTAACTTATATTTTACCAAATTATTTCGCCTAGTTCTTCAATATAAAACCTCTGGTTATTGTAATCACCATTATATTAAACCATATTACATCCGACTTTACTTTTCCAATATTTTCCTATTTCTTGTATATATTACTTATATTTTACCAAATTATTTCGCCTAATTCTTCAATATAAAACCTCTGTTTATTGTAATCACCATATTTATTAAACCATATTAGATCACCGACTTTACTTTTCCAATATTTTCCTATTTCTTGTATATATTACTTATATTTCACCAAATTATTTCGCCTAATTGTTCAATATAAAACATCTTGTTATATTAATCACCATAATTATTAAACCATATAATATCACCGACCTTACTTTTCGAATATTTTCCTATTTCTTGTATAAATTACTTATATTTTACCAAATTATTTCGCCTAATTTTTCATTATTAAACCTCTGGTTATTGTAATCACCATATTTATTCAACTATATTACATCACCGACTTTACTTTTCCAATATTTTCCTATTTCTTGTTTATATTACTTATATTTTACCAAATTATTTCGCCTAATTCTTTAATATAAAACCTCTGGTTATTGTAATCACCATATTTATTAAACCATATTACATCCTACATTACGTTTCCAATATTTTCCTATTTCTTGTATATATTACTTAGATTTTACCAAATTATTTCGCCTAATTCTTCAATATAAAACCTCTGGTTATTGTAATCACCTTATTTATTCAACTATATTACATCACCGACTTTACTTTTCCTATTTCTTGTTTATATTACTTATATTTTACCACATTATTTCGCCTAATTCTTCAATATAAAACCTCTGATTATCGTAATCACCATATTTATTAAACCATATTACATCCTACTTTACTTTTCCAATATTTTCCTATTTCTTGTATATATTACTTATATTTTACCAAATTATTTCGCCTAATTCTTCTAAAACCTCTGGTTATTGTAATCACCTTATTTATTCAACTATATTACATCACCGACTTTACTTTTCCAATATTTTCCTATTTCTTGTTTATATTACTTATATTTTACCACATTATTTCGCCTAATTCGTCAATATAAAACCTCTGATTATCGTAATCACCATATTTATTAAACCATATTACATCCTACTTTACTTTTCCAATATTTTCCTATTTCTTGTATATATTACTTATATTTTACCAAATTATTTCGCCTAATTCTTCTAAAACCTCTGGTTATTGTAATCACCATATTTATTAAACCATATTAGATCACCGACTTTACTTTTCCAATATTTTCCTATTTCTTGTATATATTACTTATATTTTACCAAATTATTTTATAAAACCTCTTGTTATTGTAATAACCATATTTAATCTACCATATTACATTACCGACTTTACTTTTCCAATATTTTCCTATTTCTTGTATATATTATTTGTATTTCACCAAATTGATTCACTTATTCTTCAATATAAAACCTTTTGTTATTGTAATACCCATATTTAATCTACCATATTACATTACCGACTTTACTTTTCCAATATTTTCCTATTTCTTGTATATATTATTTGTATTTCACCAAATTATTTCGCTTATTCTTCAATATAAAACCTCTTGTTATTGTAATAACCATATTTAATCTACCATAATATATTACCGACTTTACTTTTCCAATATTTTCCTATTTCTTGTATATATTATTTGTATTTCACCAAATTATTTCGCTTATTCTTCAATATAAAACCTCTTGTTATTGTAATAACCATATTTAATCCACCATAATAAATTACCAACTTTAATTTTCCAATATTTTCCTATTTCTTGTATATATTATTTGTATCTCACCAAATTGATTCACTTATTCTTCAATATAAAACCTCTTGTTATTGTAATAACCATATTTAATCTACCATAATACATTACCGACTCAAATTTTCCAATATTTTCCTATTTCTTGTATATATTATTTGTATTTCACCAAATTATTTCGCTTATTCTTCAATATAAAACCTCTTGTTATTGTAATAACCATATTTAATCCACCATAATACATTACCGACTTTACTTTTCCAATATTTTCCTATTTCTTGTATATATCATTTCTATTTCACCAAATTATTTCTCTTATTCTTCAATATAAAACCTCTTGTTATTGTAATAAACATATTTAATCCACCATAATACATTACCGACTTTTCCAATATTTTCCTATTTCTTGTATATATTATTTGTATTTTACCATATTATTTTCCTTATTCTTCAATATAAAACCTCTTGTTATTGTAATAACCATATTTAGTCCACCATAATACATTACCGACTTTACTTTTCCAATATTTTCCTATTTCTTGTATATATTATTTGTATTTCACCAAATTATTTCGCTTATTCTTCAATGTAAGACCTCTTGTTATTGTAATAATCATATTCAATCTACCGTAATACATTACCGACTTTACTTTTCCAATATTTTCCCAATTCTTGTATATATTATTTGTATTTCACCAAATTATTTCGCTTATTCTTCAATATAAAACCTCTTGTTATTGTAATCACCAAATTTATTCTACCATAATACATTACCGACTTTACTTTTCCAATATTTTCCTATTTCTTGTATATATTATTTGTATTTCACCAAATTATTTCGCTTATTCTTCAATATAAAACCTCCTGTTGTTGTAATCTCCATATTTATTCTACCATAATACATCACCGACTTTACTTATCAAATATTTTCTTATTTCTTGTATATAGTATTTTACCAAATTATTTCGCTTATTCTACAATATAAAACCTCTTGTTATTGTAATCACCATAATTATAAAACCATATTACATCACCGACATTAATTTTCCAATATTTTCCTATTTCTTGTATATATTACTTATATTTTACCAAATTATTTCGCCTAATTGTACATTATAAAACCTCTGGTTATTGTAATCACCATATTTATTAAAACATATTACATCCGACTTTTCTTTTCCAATATTTTCCTATTTCTTTTATATATTATTTGTATTTCTCCAAATTATTTCGCTTATTCTTCAATATAAAACATCTTGTTATTGTAATAACCATATTTAATCCACCATAATACATTACCGACTTTACTTTTCCAATATTTTCCTATTTCTTGTATATATTACTTATATTTTACCAAATTATTTCGCCTAATTGTTCATTATAAAACCTCTGGTTATTGTAATCACCATATTTATTCAACTATATTACATCACCGACTTTACTTTTCCAATATTTTCCTTATTTCTTGTTTATATTACTTATATTTTACCAAATTATTTCGCCTAATTCTTCAATATAAAACCTCTGGTTATTGTAATCACCATATTTATTCAACTATATTACATCACCGACTTTACCTTTCCAATATTTTCCTATTTCTTGTTTATATTACTTATATTTTACCAAATTATTTCGCCTAATTGTTCAATATAAAACCTGTGGTTATTGTAATCACCATATTTATTAAACCATATTACATCCGACTTTTCTTTTCCAATATTTTCCTATTTCTTTTATATATTATTTGTATTTCTCCAAATTATTTCGCTTATTCTTCAATATAAAACCTCTTGTTATTGTAATAACCATATTTAATCCACCATAATACATTAACGACTTTACTTTTCCAATATTTTCCTATTTCTTGTAGATATTACTTATATTTTACCAAATTATTTCGCCTAATTCTTCAATATAAAACCCCTGGTTGTTGTAATCACCATAATTATTAAACCATATTACATCACCGACTTTATTTTTCCAATATTTTCCTATTTCTTGTAAATATTACTTATATTTTACCAAATTATTTCGCTTTTTCTACAATATAAAACCTCTTGTTATTGTAATCACCATAATTATAAAACCATATTACATCACCGACTTCAATTTTCCAATATTTTCCTATTTCTTGTATATATTACTTATATTTTACCAAATTATTTCGCCTAATTGTTCATTATAAAACCTCTGGTTATTGTAATCACCATATTTATTAAACCATATTAGATCACCGACTTTACTTTTCCAATATTTTCCTATTTCTTGTATATATTACTTATATTTTACCAAATTATTTCGCTTATTCTTCAATATAAAACCTCTTGTTATTGTAATAACCATATTTAATCTACCATATTACATTACCGACTTTACTTTTCCAATATTTTCCTATTTCTTGTATATATTATTTGTATTTCACCAAATTATTTCGCTTATTCTTCAATATAAAACCTCTTGTTATTGTAATAACCATATTTAATCCACCATAATACATTACCAACTTTACTTTTCCAATATTTTCCTATTTCTTGTATATATTATTTGTATTTCACCAAATTATTTCGCTTATTCTTCAATATAAAACCTCTTGTTATTGTAATAACCATATTTAATCCACCATAATACATTACCAACTTTACTTTTCCAATATTTTCCTATTTCTTGTATATATTATTTGTATTTCACCAAATTGATTCACTTATTCTTCAATATAAAACCTCTTGTTATTGTAATAACCTTATTTAATCTACCATATTACATTACCGACTTTACTTTTCCAATATTTTCCTATTTCTTGTATATATTATTTGTATTTCACCAAATTATTTCACGTACTCTACAATATAAAACCTCTATTTATTGTAATAACCATATTTATTCTACCATAATACATTACCGATTTTACTTTTCTGATATTTTCTTATTTCTTGTATATATTATTTGTATTTCACCAAATTATTGCGCTTATTCTTCAATATAAAACCTCTTGTTATTGTAATAACCATATTTAATCCACCATAATACATTACCGACTTTACTTTTCCAATATTTTCCTATTTCTTGTATATTTAATTTGTATTTCTCCAAATTATTTCGCTTATTCTTCAATATAAAACCTCTAATTATTGTAATAACCATATTTAATCCACCATAATACATTACCGAATTTACTTTTCCAATATTTTTTATTTCTTGTATATATTATTTGTATTTCACCCAATTATTTCGCTTATTCTTCAATATAAAACCTCTTGTTATTGTAATAACCATATTTAATCCACCATAATACATTACCAACTTTACTTTGCCAATATTTTCCTATTTCTTGAATATATTATTTGTATTTCACCAAATTATTTCGCTTATTTTTCAATATAAAACCTCTTGTTATTGTAATAACCATATTTAATCTACCATAATAGATTTCCGTCTTTACTTTTCCAATATTTTCCTATTTCTTGTATATATTATTTGTATTTTACCAAATTATTTCGCTTATTCTTCAATATAAAACCTCTTGTTATTGTAATAACCTTATTTAATCTACCATAATACATTACCGACTTTACTTTTCCAATATTTTCCTATTTCTTGTATATATTATTTGTATTTCACCAAATTATTTTGCTTATTCTTCAATATAAAACCTCTTGTTATTGTAATAACCATATTTAATCTACCATAATACATTACCGACTCAAATTTTCCAATATTTTCCTATTTCTTGTATATATTATTTGTATTTCACAAAATTATTTCGCTTATTCTTCAATATAAAACCTCTTGTTATTGTAATAACCATATTTAATCCACCATAATACATTACCGACTTTACTTTTCCAATATTTTCCTATTTCTTGTATATATTATTTGTATTTCACCAAATTATTTCTCTTATTCTTCATTATAAAACCTCTTGTTATTGTAATAACCATATTTTGTAATCACCATTTATTCAAATTAATCACTGACTTCCTTTTCTTACATTTGTTTATAAATTATTATTTAAATCGAATTATCTCTTCTGCAATCAATACATAACCTCTAATACTGGTCTCTTTTAATTTCGTATCCTACTAAACGTTTCGTCACAAAAATCAAGTTTTCGTATTTGAGAAATACTTATAAAAAATCTATCAAATAAAGTATCGAGGTATTGTTTTCATTATTTTCTTGTTTATTGTACAGATTATTCATTTTCTACAAAATTATTCGCCGTAATTCTTGAATATAAAACATCCTACTTTCATCATCATAAAATTACATACATATTGTTCTTTTTTCTATATACATTTTGCCATAATAGTTAATACGTCACTTAATACGTCAACCTAAAAACTATAATAGTGACCAAATTCTCCTTGAATATGTTTATATATATCATATTATTCTTTCTTGACTGTAACCAATTATTCGTTTTTCGTACCCGTTGTAATTGTAATTCCATATAAAATCATTCATTTTGCGGCCATCAAACTCGTTTTGTCATCTCCAGCAAATTTTACATAACTATGTACCTATATGAATTTATTATTTTTAAAATTACTCCAATTTTTAGTTTCTGCTAGTCATAATATTTCTTTTAATAATTTTGTTTAATCAGTAAATTTTTTCCTTATTCGAATATTTTTTATTTTCAACTGTTTGTTTGTCATAATAACTATATTAAAATAAATTTAATCAGGAATTATTCATATCCACCAACCTCAAATCCAGCTTAATTCGGTATAGGAATAATTTTCATTAACCAGTATCACTATAGAATTTGTTGATCTTCTGTTAATGACTTTATTTTTTTCATAATTCCACATTGAGGTTTTATAAACTAATAAAAGGTCCTAATAACATTTGCTTTAAATAATATATCTAACATCATTGTATTTATCATTTTTTCCCCTATCAAATTACTCGTTCGCAAGATTACAAATATAAATAATGGTTCCTCAATGAAAATAATCAATTTGCCATAAAATAAAAAATTTCATTTCAACTTCCATATCCGTGCGTTAATTGTTATTTTTTTCTTAAAGCTATTCACTTATACCTATGTTGAATTACTTAATAACTTCATCCATACTATACGACATAAAAATTGAAAAAAACATACAGAAAGAGTCAAAGATTCGCGAAACAACAGAATTTTCAAAACATCCTCAATTTTGTGATAAAATTAATAGTTTCTTTGCATTTATATTTTTGATATAGCATATTAATAAATATTGATATAGAATATGTATTTTGCTCAGCATACTTATTTTCTGGTTAATTCATCAATCTATTTTCACTTCAGGTATCTTATTAAAAAAGTTTTATTTATTATTATTCAAGTAACTTTTTCACCATATTATTAATATGGATCTTTTACCAGCATTTTTCTCTAATTCCTTCTCAATTCAAGATATTGCCTGACCACGGAACTTCATGTATCTGTTATAATAAATTGTAATCATCTAGTATTTGATTGCTATCAATGTAAGTGTAAGTTTAGTTTCCATTATACAATCAATCACATTGTTTCATACTAAAACAACTCCGATTATTCATAAAAGATAAATTAATTCGATTTCAAAAATATATAATTCTAACGAATTTTTCAATTTTTCTAAATTTTTTTGATGTTTTTTCAACCATTTCTTTCAATTATATATCAATCACATCATCTCCACAAAGAGAAAATTAATAATATAACGTTTTCATAATTAGGCTGATTCATAATTACAAGTTTCTATATGAAAAGATTTTTCTTATACTCCTGATACTGTATTTTCCAAAATAATACAATTAAAAGGTTCCTGCTTTAAATATTTCGCTGCTCTTATTTCAACTTATATCTGGCAATAACCATCCCATTCATTTTCATTTTTTATTTTCATTCAATTCATTTCAAGATATTTTTTAATTTTTTGTAATTCAATTTCAAAAACTCTAACTACTCTATTTTCTTTCCAATGCATTTTTTATAGTTTTGTGAGTTTCTTGAACTCAGTCTAAAATACAATTAGCATCATCTCAAATTCTGAATTATTGATGCAGTTGCCTTTTTGGTGATTCTTACAACTCAATATACGACCACAATTTTAAAAAACAGATAAGTAAATCAAACCATTTTTTTTAAATTATTACCATACAGCCGAACTTTTAGAAGGAACTTCGTAAAAAGTAGACATTTCTATTACTCGTTTTTGCTCAGTATACAATTTTCTAAAAAAATTTCTGGTTTTTTAAACAAATCATTTTCTCTTTGAAGTTTTGGCGTTAAAAAATATCAATTTCAAATAAACTTTAATATAGCACATTTTAATCCATTTCAGTGATTCTTTATCTTCAATAAATTTGTTGATGTTATTAAATTTTATGAATAATCAGTTGTTTCAATTATATTTTAACTGTTCCTATAAGAAAAATTCCAAATGAAAATTCTCTTCAAGATAACAATATTCCTTACGTAAACTTATAAAATTTTCCTTATGACCACATCGGTCAACTTAAAATCATCAATTTTATTTTATCAACAATAATCACTTTTCAACAGTTTCACAATATGAAAAAAAAATCTACCAATATTTCGTTTCGCTTTCAAATGATATACCCAAAAATTAAATTTCCATACAAAATCAATAAGCTAGTTTTCTAGTGATTCTTCATTCCAATAATTTGATGATGTTATTGAATTATAAAATAAATCATTTGTTTCAGTTATGTTTCAACAAAGTTCTTATACTAAGAATGAATGTTATCCATTACTCAAAAAATCTCTTGACTCTTAACTTTGAACTGTCCTTTTGTTAGTATAAAATTATCGCCTAAACTTTTAAAATTCTTAATATGACTAACATCGGTCAACTTAAAATCATCAATTTTATTCTAACAACAACAATCACTTTCAACAGTTTAACAATATAAAAAAATCTAATATTTCGTTTCGCTTTTAAATGATATACCCAACAATTTCATTTCCATACCAAATCAGTAAATCGCTTTTTTTCTAGTGATTCTTCACCTCCAATAATTTGATGATGTTATTAAATTATAAAAAAAATCAGTTGTTTCAGTTATGTTTCAACAAAGTTCCTACTAGAAACATTCCAAATGAAAATTCTCTTAAAGATTACAATATTCCTCATGTATCTGAATGTTAATACATTACTCAAAAAAATCTCTTGACTCTTTGACGTTCAACTATCTTTTTCTTAGTATAAAATTATCCCTTAAAATTTTAAAATTCTCATAATGACCACATCGGTCAACTTAAATTCATCTATTTTATTCTATCAACAATATCACTTTCCAACAGTTTCACAACATAAATAAATCTACCAATATTTCGTTTTAATTTTAAATGATATACCCAATATAGATTTCTATATCAAATCAGTAAATCGCTTTGTTTTAACGTTATGTACATACCTATATTTTTCTATTATACATATGTATATACAATATTACAAAGTCATTTTACTAAAATAGGATTTTCATATAATACTATTTCTTTAACATTTTATTGCGATACCACGAAAACTTCATTTTTCTTCAACATAAAACCAAAGAAATATGTATTTTACAGTTAAACCATGTAACTTAAAATTGTCATTGGTTCTAGACTATTAGGTCTACAGATCTATATTTATTATTTAATACACATGAAGTCCCAGTAAAACGATATATCTTTCCGTATCTGAAGCACTTGAAGAATATAGATAGATTCAACAAATTGAGTATTAAAGTCAATAATTAATTGTCTTTTAGTGCGTTGCATATGTATGTATATCTAACTGAACTTACACCAATAATATAAATGCGATTTTAACTCAAACAGAAGATCATCAATTTACTTAATATTACCTATATTATTAATATAGTTACGGTATTTTTCATTAATAACTAAGACGAATATAGCATCTTAAAACATTGCTTAGGCTTTACATCTAGCAACCTATCAACTTTTGGTATAAAAATTTTTAATAAAAGAACACATTATAAATTAAAATCGAGTAGTTTCATTATATGCCTATAAACATTTACAATCTCTTTTCGATACATCTATCATAACATTAATACTGGACACCTTCAAAAAGTTATTTTACTATTTGCCTTATTTATTTTTACTTTCACTTTTTACATTAATTACTAGTTAAAACCCAAATTTAATAATTATTTATTACTTTACTTTTCTAATTCGCTTCATTAAAAAATATCAATTCCAACAAACCTTTACCAGACGGATACCGTTCAATTTTTAAATTTTGTTACCTCAGAATATTTCTAATCACCAAGTTATTATTATAAATAATAATAAAAATTGCAATCCGACATTATAATTTCTGCCTATATTTGAATAAATGAATAAATTAAATAGTTTTCGCTTAAATGAACGTACATATTGGCTTTTTAGTAAATAATTAAATTTTGAGGAATACATATTTCATTTAACGAAATAATGCACGCAAAGAAAAACCTTCAGAGCTCTCTGATACTTTCATGATAATATTCTATCAATCAATTTATGCATATGTACTTGAGTAAGAAACCACTAAAGCTTTCCATTTGAACTTCAAATATGTACTTCTAAATTACAGATCGCGAACATTTCATTTTTAGCGCATATTGCTTCTATAATCCGAGCTTTCCTCTAGCTCATAATTTGCCTAATTTTCAGTTCACCTTCATAAATTCAATGTTACTCTTCACTAGAATATTTTATCAATATCAATTAATTATTTTTTCATAAGTCAACTATTGTTTTTGAATATTTCATTCATACCAATTATTATCTTTTCATCTCAGTTCTATTGTTTTCATCTCAGTCAACTTTCAACGTTTCTTGTATTGCCTCGCAATTTTTTAACCATACTTTTATGTTTGTTCCTTATACAAAGTTTTCATTTTACCAAATTACATCTCTTCACAGGTTAACTATGAATCTTTCAATAAATTCTAACTTTCCAACCGTTTAGTTACTATTCACCATTTTATTGACAAAATATACCTACTTTTCTGCTCACTACCTATTTAGATTTTCAATTTCATCACATTATTCAAAAATAAACCTTCAAAATTATAAAAAAATCTAAATTAACACCTACCATTCAATCAATCTCTTATTAGCCACTTGATTACTCATTTCTTCGTAGATATTACCTTTCATTCTTATTCTGTTTAATCAAATATCACCTATAAATAGTTCTCATCTGATTTATTTCGTTATTCATTATACAATTTTCTTCGTAACCATATATGTATACCTATTTATATATTGGTACCTACTATATATTGTACCTATGAACCTGTCGAGAACATTAAAATTTCTTTTATATACCGATAGATAGGCTGTATCACATTCATAGATAAAAAAATATGAAATAATAAAATAAAAAAATTCCCATAACCAAAACACTAATAAATTATTTACCACATATTACGATTTCATCGCAGATATTTATGTCATTCATTTGAACATTTCCTTCATTTTTTTCAGTAAAACTATGGATTTTTATTGGTGATCAACTAAACCTTATATACCAAGTATTGAATTTAATTGAACTTAAATTCATTAATATAACATAACTATTTTCCTTCTTTCTTTCAACACATACCTACTTATTTCGCAATATAAATTTAAAGCCTACCGAAGAATCAATTTATTATCACCAATTAAATCTGCTCGTCTTCTTCATTATTATTATTCTAGTTTTATATGCCGTTTTGATACTCAAAATTTATATTTGCCTATAGAGCTCTCACTGATAACAATTAGCTTTGTACACAATTAATCAACTCTGCGCAGTTTATTACTATTTATTTTAATTATAAATACATTCAAGTAATGCAAGCAGTCGGCATATACAAAAGCAATTAGCCCTAGAAAATATAGTAAACAATTATGGCATACAATTTGAAAATATGTTTTTTTTATCATGCCGGTACTGTTAGAATTTATTTAAATTACAGAAATTGTTGGTGAACCATGATATGAATTATTAAAATTAATCATTGTTTTCATAATTCTTATCTTTTTTAGCTTTCAAAATAAATATAAAATACTTCAGAAATTACCGCTTGAAAAATATTAGAACCCATTACAAATTATTAGATATTATCTCTTATTATTTTCAGTAAAAAAAAATTATCAGTTCTTCTGGAGGTATTCTTTAGCATGTACTTACTTAAAATATGACATTTTAAATTGTTGACTTCATAATTTTTATCTTATCGAGCTTTCCAAATAAATAATATAGAATAATTTGCTTCTTTACGATCACAATCTTAGACAATTAAATGGATATCATTTTGCGTTTTATCAATAAATGTTTGTTAAATGTTGAACCTAAAACCTATTCAACAATTTCTGATTTTGTTTTGTAGTGTAATTATGCTGTTTTTTAATATATATTATATATCTACATAGGTATATATACCTTCCTTAAATCAAAACAGTCAAGTCTTCCAAATTAAGGTCATTGCATTAAATTAGAACAAAACGTTGATTTCTTTATTTATACATTTTTCGCTTTTGGTACAAATACAAAATTCTTATTCAACATTACAGATACGTATGTCTCTAATAATTGGAATACTAATCGCTATTAGATAAAAAAATTATTCCTTTGTTCAAATCCCATAAAACTAACACCATGTATTTATTATTCAATCGTTATCTCCATTTTCAGATTTAATTATTCATCGTCAAAACTATTAATAGGTAATTTCGCTGTATTTATTCCCAAATTAATTTTCATTTAAAAAATTCTTATCAATGTATTCATGAAAGATCGAATTTTCCAAATGGATTCATTATTAGGGATATGGCGAATAATAATGGACAATTTATTATCATTTACAATGACAAGAACCTTAGAGTTTCTGAGAATATTTCACCTACTATTGGAGTATGTTTTCCTCGGCTGAACCCTGTTATTAGCTATGAAGTTTAAATCCTTTATTTTTATATTATATTTATTTACTACTTTCAAACCAAATTATCATCAACTTGAAGCTTACTTCTCCCAATTTCATCAATATTTACGTTATTCCTGTCCAATCTCAACTCAAAACGGTTTTTTACACAATTTTATTCAAAATCAAAAATTAAATAATCTGTATGAGAATTCAAGATGGCCGAATTAAAACAATTACTACATTTTTCCATCAAACATCAAAGTTATTTATTTTCCATATGTTTAAATTTACTATTAAGATAAACTAATATTGTGTAACATTATGAATCCAACTAAGAAATCAACTTCCTAATACAGAAAAATTATTTGATTATCTTTTAAACAGTTAAAACGAGTAATGTCCCCAAATTTGTACCAAAGTACTGGCAGAAAAATAGTTGAATATTGATGAAAATCGTTGCCTTGAGAGATTTCGTTGCATAATATTATTATGTGTAGATGTAGATCTAATCGCGTTATTTTCGGTCTAACACTTCTTTTTGGCGCATTGTTGATTCATTTTATGATGGCCAGAACAAAAATACACATTTGAGGAGACATGTTGAGAACTGATTGCAAGACTAAACATTTTTGAATGAAAGTGAAGAAATTATGAATTATTGACTAAATCAGCAAACTGACTCACATTTAATTTGTGATGATAAATATTCAATAAAAAATTCAAATTGAATTGTCCCTCCTAGATATTAAAATTAAATTATTTTTTAGTAAAAATCTCCAATTACAAATTCAAGATACCCTTTTTAAGAATCACAGTGTATTGACAATAACCCACTGCCAAGTGTAGATTCTCCCCATAATATGCTGTCGATTACATAATATTTAATTATTCGATGAAACTAGCCACGAAAGTATTCGGTCTAACTGGATCTTCCAATGTTGATGATAATCATCATGCGCAAGTATTGTTTTGTTCATATATTAGGATGGTCGCTACAAGCTATGAAACTTTGCAAGGGTACATTGCTAGAATTGTAGAATATTGGTTAAGATAATATGCAGCGACAATAAAAGTCTACTGAAACATTTATCACCACATGAATTAGGGGTAAAAAATGTTACGAAGTTCTAAATTTTATTATCATTCAAGATGAATTCACAATTGTTACGTACAGATGATATGGAAATGCAGTAAAATATTTGTTAGAATTATCTCTGATTTGATGAATTTCTCATGTACTATCTACATTATTTGTGACTTAAATGCAAAGAGAACCAACAAATTCGTTTTTCGGAAAAAATTGAGTAATTGTTTATTTCGCCCACATTTTCAAAGAAAAGTATATACGTTAACTCATCAATCCAAAAACAATGTCGTTTATACATTGGTACACTTGATGCAAAAATAGTTACGAGCCCAAATGTTTTGTTTTGAAATTAAATGTCAATTTTCAACTCGAAGTTTTCAATATTGACTTAATTAAAAAGTAAATATTTTTCAAGCAAATGAATCAGATCCTGTCCACTGTCTTTGTTATTTCAAAAAACCATCTAGTCCCATCAAAAAGAAACAATGACAGAATTTACTTAATAGCTAAGTGTTGTATATATGATTGGCGTTTCATTGTGGAAAAAAGCTAGTCGCGTTACTTTCGGTCTAACATTCATTGACTTCAGATGATCATCAAGGCGCATTTCTTCATGTCTTCATTATATTAGGAAGATCATTGTTAACTATTTGAAAGAAGGACAGTTTTACAAAACTTGACACTGGACAATATTCAAACTTATAAATAAAAAAAAACTATTATTTTGAAAGATAATAATTTCAAAACAATAACAAAAGGGCCCATATAATTGTGATTGAAGATATTTACTTCAGACTTATAAAAAGTACTGACAAAAAACTATGATCATTGACTAAGTGAAGAAAAGATTGAATTAAAAAATTTCCTATGAAAATACGTAATTTTTTGGACTAAAAAGCAATTTCTATATTTAGATTTACACGAAGTTCAGTATTGCTTACAATCCCTTTTTCATGCTTATTCTTTTAATACTAAATAATACCTCGTAAGAAATTAGAAATCATCAAGAGTTTTCGCTCAAATTCTGCTTGCATTACTTGACCCCAAAATAACAAAAGCCGCAAATCCTATAATACAGTACCATTCAATTCAGAACACTAATAACCAATCGTCAATATCATATTTATACCTAAAACATTTATTGTATTATTTGTTTACTTGTACCTACCTACCAAATTTAGATTTTATATTTACTCGATAATAATTTCAACCAATTTTAATTTTCTCGCTTCCTATATAAATAAAATACAGATTCACACCAGTTCTGGTAATATTTCCATAAGGATAGATAAAACATTCATATATCGTAGGAATTTCCAACACATTTTACGCAAATAATGTTTATCAACACTTCTAAACCAAAAACTACATGCATGTTAAAAATTTAAATCAACCGAGTATAGGAAGGTATTCAACATAAAAGCTATACGCAATACGCAACTATGTTAGTGTGTTTTTCTCTAGATAATTGCATAATTTCAATGACTGGCAATGAGGGTAATAGAAAATCGGTGGCATATCAAAGAAATAAAATAAAAAATAGGTTAAGTTTAAAAGTTGTACTTACTGTATCTCTACTAAATTAGGGGCCCCAGAGCGAGTGGTTCCACGAATTATTTGGTACCTTTTTTCAATACTTATTTCTCTATGTAGATATTTTCATCATATTCAGTGAAAAAAAACTATGTAAGGAATGCACAAGGTGCCAATTTTGTTTTAATTTACTAATTAAATCATATAGGTAGGTATATGTTCATTTCAAAATATCAAACTTTAGAATGCATTCCAAATGAATTTACATAATATGATTAAATTTATCATTCTTATTAAAAATATCAAAAATCATAAGATAAAACAAATAAGGTGAAGAAATTGGATCATAAAATCATCAAAACCCATACGCACATTTGTGAATGTTTGTAATATATTTATTAATTCATCATATTCTTTATATTAATATACAAACGCCATAATCAATAGAAAAAGTGTTCATCTAAGGGAAAAATAAAATTTGCAAATATAGAATCAGAGTCCAATAATTATTATAGCTGCATCAAGACACTAGAAAATGTCCCAAATATATTCTAACACACCAACCCGCAATGTGTGCAAGCAACAACGCCTATTGATGATGAGATACCAAATTCTAACACCGGTATAGGTAATTGGGGGGCCCGTTAGGTCGCTTTCTATTGATATCTACAGTAGACATGGGAGTAGTAGTAGCAAGCCGTGTTCAGAAGAGTGTCCATTGTTTATTATAACAAATAAACCCGTTCTTCGTAGATCTAGAAAAATTGTTAAAAAAATTGCCAACATAGTTGGCAGTGATTGTGAAATGTCCTAACGAAGCATAGCTTCTTCTAAGAGTAATAAATTATCATATAAAACTATCATATATTCACCATTATTATTATTATTCATACCCATTATTAGTGTCAAGACAACACCTACTCATTTCTAATATCCTATTTCCGTTCTACAGATTTCATACAACTCGAACTAAACGTGTATGTGTGTGTGGGCAACAACATGGCGACGAGAGACCGCACCCTATCCGCCATATTGGATTATGACGCATTTACGGCGTATGTTGATTTTCTCTGAAAGTAATTGATTATTTGACGACAGTTGTTTCAGCTCTTTGATTTAAGAGCGAATACTTGCTAATTTTGCGCATTTATAATAATATTTTCCTTCGAAATATAATGTTTTTCGAATTTTAAATTGTAAAATGAAGTTTCAAAGTTACCTTGTTGCACTGGCCATATACAACTAGGTCAACTCATTTCCTTCGATTACCACAAAATTATAGCAAGCTCGATCAAGATTCGATAAAATTTTACAATCTAAGATAAACATAATTGGAACGATATTAAAAATATCAAAAATACTCTTTCTGAATATATACTAAGCCTGTCTCTGCAGATATTATTTCTCCTCTTCAGCCCCTTTCTTGGACCTCTGGATACTACTGGATACACTACACTTTTTATTTCACTATCAGCCAGCATCAGCAATAATGTTATACGATGAACTGCGACGCAAAATGGAAGACTCAGCGTATTTATAGGTTCTCTCCCACCCCATCGAAGCTTCTAGAACATTTGTATTTGTCATACGTGCCTGCAATGGTGCCTGCTGGGTTAGCAACAGTATCAGTGGCGTGCTCGAAATATTCATGAATTTACTTCTACATTTCATCGATCTGTTGTGAGATAATAATAACAGAAAAGAAACTTCCACGTAAATCATCTTATTCGTGAATACTCAAAGCCTTCGACTTCTTCTGCGAAAAACATGCGATTCACAAGCCGAACAAACTAGCATAGATGACTCTCAAGAATTATTTTCTTATTTATTACTCTCTTTATTTTAATGAATTTATAGCCTGAACAAACAAACAGACACTGCGACAAAATTCTTAACTAAGCATGTTTCAGTTCTGGTAACGTACATGTAGCCAGATAGGCTTAAGAAGTAGCCTATATTTATAAATCATAGACACTTCAATTTTATTTATTTGAGTCAAGGTCGATTCGTGCAAATTACTACGTTTGCAGGATGTCTGAGTTAACCCAGATTAGCTTTCATTCTCTACAGTTTTCATAACCGCTTCGAGATTTTTAAAATCGATTTGAATTTATCGATTTTCAAATTATTCTTTACATAAACTTCGATATCAGCTTCTGTTTACCAGTTATTTGTCTACCTATATTAATAATTGATTACAATATGAATTGCCATTTTAGATTTTAGAGTAATTAAGTAAGTAACAAAATAGAGTTAGTAATTCATAAATATTCCAGATAGATATTGTACATTTATAAAGACTTTTATTTTAACGTGTCTCGGATAGATCCAGAAATGCGATACCGCTACTGTTACAGCCAGTCGTGAATGGGTATCGCCCAGTCCGGTCCCAAGGATGAGACAAGCAGCATGGGAATGTTATAGTATCCAGATACAGTATAAAGGGTTATCCATGTCGTTCTTGAGAATGTACATATGTGATATCTAACAACTGTCAAATGAATATGCCAACCTAACCTGTATAGTTGAATGATTACTCTATGGTTGAATGTGTGCCATTTTACAAGATGGATCCTCTTTTATCTGCACAACGCATAAAAATTGTTCTACAAAAATAGTGGCCACGTATCGTGCTTTGCGACTAAATTATGATTGTCACAATTGTGTTTCCCAGCAAACAATTTTAAACATAGCTCACACAAAAACTGAAACCGGAGCAATTATTCGGATTTTTCAAACAAAATTTTACATGGGGCTCCAAAAATCCCCAAGCGACCATTGCATGCCCATCGCATCTACAGAAATTGAAAATCTGTTGTGCATTATGATCTGAAGGTGTATTTTTCGAGAATGCTCAAGGAAATTCCAAACGCTGTCCGGATGTGACTTGATTTTTTTTGGCATGAAGTTGAAGATCTCGATCTGTACGATATGTGGTTCCAACAAGTCACACAACACGAGAATATCGGGCTTTGTTGCAACAAAAAATCCAGGAAGAGTAATTTCGAGACTGGGAGATGTCAACTGGCCTCCACACTTATACGAGTTGACACCGCTAGACTTTTTTGTGTGGAGCTACCCGGAAATATTGCTAGAAATGAGCGCAAAACTAATCCAGAATTACCTCAAAAGCATTAATTCCTGTAGGAACTCCCGTGGAGGACATTTAAATGATACCTATAGATTTCCATGTTTCATGGCACAAACCAAACTTTATACAAAAATATGTTTTTATTGAAATTTTAATTTAAAAAGTGAAAATAAATAAATGATACATTATAATAGAAAAAAAATTTCTCATATCTGTCTTAAGATTTAGTATGTCAGTTAAGAAATCAGTAGATCAAGATCTACATCACAGGTTATTGTTATGGGTGTCAAACTTTGCCAAGACGTGAAATTGGAAATCACTAGAATCAGCTAATTATTTTAATAGCTTATTCTTATATTTACAGTATTCTATTCTATTCTATAAAGTATATGTTTATTTCAACCTGATATTCTCCAGGACGAACAATATTATATAAATTATATGAATATATCCACTAATTGCTTACTCATCTACCAATAATTCACCAAGAATATGTATTCGCAGAATAGTTGGTTGATTTTTTGACCTTTTGATATTAGAACATTATCAAATAAAATTCCTATTCCCAAGATGAACAATGGAATTGAATAGATAGATTTTTGATATTTCATTTGAACATTTATCAACTAGGTACCTAACTACTTTTAGTTGGTAAATAAACCAATTATATTTTACGGTCAGTTGATTTTCTTGGAACCCGATTTTAATATCAGAAAGCTAAAAAAGAATACCTTTATCAGATACCAGTTCAGAAGAGCATTAATCTAAAGGAATATGTATACCTATTATATAGATTTGTCGCATGTCGCATTACTGTTTTCGCAGTCGGCACGCCAATGACTTCTCCGTATCTCCGTATTGATTGAGTTGCGCTGCGTTGTTTGGATGAAACATCTGTCGGAGTCGGAATGCGCTCTTTTTCTATTTCATGCTGCTCCTATATTTCTCTTTCAACTATTTGGGACTGGGGCCTCGCTTTGTTCGTTTTTGTTCTATTGTTAATACAACCAGGCAACGTAGCCTGACGGCATACCCTTCTAGATGCATAATGGAATATTCCATTCCATCGATAATTTAGGGTTACTAACATTTCATCATTATGTTTCTGGAATATACCCGAATAAACCATAAATCTTGGATTTCAGATATTTATTATTTCAGAAATATTTATGTCAGTTCGTGGTAAATTATTCAACTTGTATTAGGTATAATGATTTTATTATATTAATTTAATGAAGGTAGACATGTCGAAATTCACAAAATATTCCATAGATGGCGACACAGTATGACCACATACGGCTCCTATTATACTAGTACAATAATGTGAGACGGAAGACAGCTATTTCAGTGGGATATGAGTTGAAACTTTCAATTTAATGCTCAGTTTGTGCCGTTTCTTACATCACGCTGCTCGTACCCACTTGTTAAATGTTTCAAGACGATAATACAATGGAATGTAGGCCAGCTGAAGTCGCAGAAAATGTCAATTCCAACACAGAATCAATAATTCCAGAGAAATCTCGCAAATTATATGAGGTCTCGTATATAAAATTCTTAAAGTGGGCTAATGAAAATAAATTCTACATTTTTAATGAAGATGTCTTGATGTCTTACTTCACGGAAATCTCAAAGAAATACAAAAGCTCAACACTATGGGCACATTATTCAATGTTAAAGCCTCAATTAAAAACAAACCACAATGTAAAAATGGCGGGTTACACAAAATTAAATGCATTTTTGAAGCAACAATCTGAAGATTATACACCAAAGAAATCAAAAATTTTATTCAAACAGGAATTTGATGAGTTTCTCCAAAATGCACCTGATGACATTTATTTGGCAACAAAGGTACGTAACTTTCTAATAATAAAAAACATTTTTCGACCTAACATTATTGTCTATACAGGTTGTACTGATATTTGGGGTTATCGGAGCGTGCAGATGTGAAGAATTGACACAAATCAAAGACAGCCACATTCAAGACTTGGGAAACGTGGTTTTGGTCGATATTCGCGACGCAAACGATAAGAAAAAACGTTCTTTCACTATCATCAATGATCTACATATTTATTTATATAGGAAATATAACAGACTTCGACCAAAAGACGCAAATATTGAAAGATTTTTCGCCAAATACCTAAATGGACGTTGCCATAGGATGGTTATGGGCATACACAAAATAATTAATGTGCCAAAAGATGTTGCAACATTTCTGAAACTACCAAATCCACATGAATATACCGGCCATTGTCTACGCAGAAGTTCTTCAGCTATTTTAGAACAAAATGAAGAGACCAGGAATACAACTACTAGTACATTTGCAGAGGCACAAGATGATTGGAAATCAACCATTGTTGACAATAAAGAGTTTTTAATTAACCAGGAACCAAGGGTAACAGGAACATTTGAAGAGACAAATATACCTAGTACAAGTCGCGGATTTGGAAATTTTGTAATAAAGGAAGAAGATAATTCATTCACTGATGACCTCTCGTTTGAATTCCACGGTAATACTGATTACTATAATATTATTGATATCAAGAAAGAAGAACTATGAAATACTTATTATGTATAGGAAACGAAACAACCAACACTAACAAATGTAGTAAATTGTGATGACTGAATTATTTAGGTTAAGTAGGCCCAGGAAATAATTACTATTGTATGCAGATGCAGACATGTTCTATGATGCAGACTTTGCACTTAGCGCACTCTAAGAAGTAGATGATGTCAAATGTCTATTATAAGATCGATATAAGATTAGGTACTTCTTACAGTGCGTAAAGTCTATTAATTATTATTTTGAGGTCCAGACAGTCGTTCCATTTTTTGCCTTTAGTTTCTCTACTTCTTATTTCGATGTGGGCGACATGCGATAAATCAAATAGGTTAAAAATATTCATGGCAATTTATATAATTATGAGTAATTTTGGAATATACCCACCAACGCGTTGGTAGATAACCACGTCGATGGTAATAGGTACTTTTTCTACCTATAATGAACTATCGCATCTACTGAAACTGAAAATATAATGTGTTTTGTAATAAATTCTGACTAATATGTAGGTAATTATTTACCAATCTATCTACAGTATTAGGTCAAGGCGATGAAGGACCTAAACCTTAAATATTCTGGAGTCCACAAAGTTGGAAATATAGATTGCAAGAAAATTATGATAAACTTATGCCTTATAAATTAAAATTTATTCAAATATATTTTTAAATGAATTTCTATCTTGCTTAATTTCTTATAGAAAACATCATTTTCTATATTGTGTAGGTATAAAATGAATTATTATTTCTTTGTGTCACTCCTCACCCACGAACATATTTTTTCTTACTTGGATATAAAACAGAAAATGATTTTCTGTGGTTAGGTTATAAAATCATATATATACTAATTTTAATTTAAATAAGTAAAACTTAAAGTTTCCTTCCACAGCGTAATATTGATTTTAAAATACCCAAGATAAAGATGGATTGGTCACAGCATTACTAATAAGTCCTCCAATAATAGTCAATTTGGGTTAAAATGTTTTGATAGTTGCATACACCGTGGCGCTTTAATCAATTTGCATTCAAGATTTTTTGAAGAATTGAGGTGATAGGTTGATTTTTACTTTACTGAAGCATTAGACAAAAGTATTATTGATTTCATACGGAACAATTCCACCCGATCCAAACCCAATGGGAAAAAATCTTCTCAGCGCTGGATATTAAGTCAACAGTAAAATGGATAGGTAGGTATAATCAGATGTTAATTATCCTTTCAAATGAGTTATCACGACTGATTTCATTGAACACCAGTAGAGACGATATTAATTATTTTATTGTGTAGTTACTGACGCCAAACTCATGTGAGAAAATCGTTTATTGATCAAATTTCTCCTCTTAAATATTCCTACTTCTGTCATTTCTTAATCATTTTGATCAATCCTCAATATAAGATCACCAATAAACGAAGAACTTATTATATCAACGGTAACCTACCATAACACCGTTGTTGCACTTCATTACAAACAATTCACAATATAACCAAAATTATTTATATACTTAAAAAAAATCTGGTACCCACTCAGACGATTTTCCTACCGCTCTCAAACTAATCCCATACAAAATGGACTGATCAGGTCGTGTGAACATTTTTTTTTCAGCCAGTCAAGACAAACAACAATGGTTATATTCAATTTTGACGTATGAGGAACAGTTATATCCATAAACATTTAGAACATTTTACACTTAATTTGAGCATAACTTTTTTCAGCTTTTTCTCAGATATACACGTTATAGCAGGAGGTGAAGGGCTTCAGTCAGAATATCGCAGACAAGTTGCATTAAAATCGCTAGAGATGTTTTCGCGCCACAGTCTTGAGCGAACCATGTGTGTCGGCTATTGCTAGCTAACGTACCTTCTTCTTCTTGACAGAAGTTTATTGACCACATAGTCGATCCTGTTTTTCTTACTACTTCTTTCCAAGTATACCTGTTTATTGCATTGCGGGTAGCTTCCTTAGTGTATTATCTTTTGGTAGGACCATCTTCTACATTAATATCTTGGTATTTACTATTCCAGTCCATGGAATTCGAAGTATTCTTCTCCACCAGTACATACAACTCGAATGCATCTAATTTTCTTCGACCTTGTGATTTCATCCACGATTCTGAGTTGTAAAGAGCTCCGCTTGGTATTCATAATAATAAGTTTTTTAGGCTTTTCATTGACCTTCTTGGTATTTCCGTTCTGCCTTTTATTTCATGTATGCAAGCTCCTTCATTTTTACTTTCCTACGCCACTATAGTAGCTGTATAAGGAAAGTATTGTAATCGTGTGAAATTTTCGGTATCGAGATTTTTACAAATGTTGACGTTTCAGAGTTTTTTAAGTCTAATAAACATATCTTCAGCCATTGGTTTGTCTGTCTGTCTGTGATAGCATTATCTTGGGAACGGATCGGTGTGTTTTGTTGCTTTCTTTTTTATTTTGTTTGGTACCAATAACACTCGCCGGTGGTACTGAATGAGAATCCTGTATACATTGGGTGTTGAGCTGTAGTCAAAAAACGTGATTTGCTCAAGACTATAGCGCAAAAACGGCTCTAAGGATTTTAATTAAACTTGCCTAAAGTATTCTTCTAAGGGCCCTCTATCACCCACATATAGAGCCGTCTTTGAAAAAAAGCACAAAAAAAGTTATGCTTTAATAACATTCCATATTTTCCACATGTTTCTTCAGATTCTGGCTAAACGTTTCATTTTGCGAAAAAATGTTACATGACCATTGTTGTTTGTCTTGACGTGCTGAAAAAATGAGTGCTAGCTCGATTTGACCAGAGGATTTTTACTTTACTACCGCTATTATCGTTATTATTCATCTTGCAAAAAAATGTAATATAGCCATTGATGTTCGTTTTGATCCGACGATATGTTATTGAAATTTGCCTGCGAGCGGTAGGAAGATCAGATTTTTTTCATAGTTACGGTTTTCGAGTTACAGCAGAGGTGAAGTGTAAAATAATGTGTATTTCCACGACGATGTTTTTAGATTTCTGAATAATTGAAAATAAAAGCAAAGCTTACATGGGTAACGGTATGCGATTTTCGTGACTAATATAACACTCAAAAGTGTGAAATAAATATTCTTTACGAAAAATTGGATCGAGGTTATTAGTTGGTGAACTGAAAAATACAAAATAATATCAATTCTATTGATGCTGGTAGGTACTTGTGAAGCTGGTGGCCAAAGTTTTCAATCTAACTGCAATTGCACAACTTCAAAAGTAGGAGCACCAATAGAATTAATATTATTTTGTATTTTTCAGTGCACCAACTGATAACGTCGATCCAATTTTTCGTAAAAAATATCTATTTTCAAGGATAAAGATATAGGTATGCGTAAATCAAGCGGGCGACTGAGGTTCACTTCCCCGCCGAGAAAATTGAAAAATGAGTAGTTTGGCATGATGAAAATCGATATAGAGTATACCTAATTATTAGGAGGTACTTGAATAAATTCAACAATGGATAGTTGTAAATGAACAATTATATCTTAACAACTCTGCATTGTTAAATTTATTTACTACATAATTATACTCAGAATGTATCGAGGAATGTATTTAGTCCCCATAATCCATTAATGTTACCTTTATCTACCAATAAGGTGTAATGACCACCACTGATACTGTAATATTTGAAGAAGTCGCTGTGTCGTTGAAGCACGTGTCATGCTGTGTGTATATTAATGAAAATCTAATCTAAGCCATTGCGTTTTATTCATAACTTAAAGATAAATTTAATAGTTAGGTCATTTTTTAATGCCTCTTGAAATTGTTGAGGTATTATCGAAATGTATGTAGGTAATAGAAACATATTTGTAATTTCGTAACTGATAAAATTTTTGAAAAACTTTATGAAATCCTAAAAACTGAAACAATTCTTTTGAAAATCAGGGATAAAATTGAATGAACAATTCAAAAGTAAACAAATATTTATTGAACGGCAAAATACCTATTGATTTAGATTTTAGATTGAGCTTCTATGCAGGATAACTCTAGGCATGCTTTGGTTTTTTACTAGGTGGTGGTCCCTCCTTGTCTCCTCTTCTGTAGTTTATTCCATGTTTCACGAATCTTGCTGCCGCTGGTTTATCTATCGTTGGTCGTATAGTAGTTCTCTCATGTGCATCTTTTGCTTTAACCATATAATCCTTCACTCTAGCTAATTGATTCTTAATTTCATTCTTATTTGGATCTTCATTTTTGCTTCTAAGGTATAGCCAATATAGTGTGTTCAATGTGTAGGCCATAAATAAATCGTAATCAACTTTTTCTTTGATGGTCAAAGTATCGTATATTTCTGATGTAGTTAATGTATTTACTATGTTCTCTATTTTGGTGATACTTTTACGAAAATTGAGTAACTTTTCTTTTATTGCTTTGTCGTCCTCCAAATCACCAAAATCCATGATTGTAATTTTATACACTATTTTCAGTTCAATAATCTATTAAGTATGATTGATTATTGAAGTTTGAAGAACTACGATATAACTTATAAGATATGTCAGAATAAGACTATTCCATATTGTATTTCGTTAAATATTAAATATCAACAATCAACATAATCTCGAGTACAAACCGCAATTAAATGAGTACTAAATTATAAAGTTAACTTATGGATAACTTCAGAGACAACCATAACTTAACCTAACAATATCAATATTTAAGATGAGTGATACGTATGCAATTGGCAACACCACTGGGCATAAGAGTTGCCTATATTTTATAACAAAATATTTTACATTTATAACAGAAAAATACCTCCTACCAAAAAATGTCATCTACTCAAAATAACACTGTAAAATAAGATCACACTGAGAAGAATTTATGTTTTTTTATTGCTCAACCTCAAAGAGAATTTTATAGAATAAATAAAATTTCCACTGTTATGCCTTCGCTGTAGATAATATTTTTTTGTCCATAACAATGGTAGAAATAAATTAAGTAGGTTCCAAGGTAGGTAGGTATAATACCTAGGTACTGAATTTCAAAGCAGACTGATTCTTCAAATTTAAACATTACTTAGCAACAAAATTTGTTCCAATGGGAACAAATTTAATTTTCTCTGCACGTATCATCAGAGAACAGAGGTGAAAATATATCTTCTCAGGTACAAGACCTAATAGCAACGTAGGTATCCATTAATTAAAAAAGAACAGATTTCGCATTGCTGTTTTGTAGAGGTGATTCTATTATTTGTTATAGACCGTATAAATCCAAATCTTCTTGGAGTAGGTAAATTATGTCATCAATTAATCTTTTGTTTCATTCTTGAGTCTTTTGAGGTGACGTGAGTCCATACGTCTAGATTTTTAAACCAGGAGATATATCTAATCTAATTTTAATTTCTTGATGTAGGTAGATACTTATCATTTTATATTGAAGAAAAGTTTTATTGTGATTACAGTCACGACATGGGGCCAAGAGGAGGCCCAAGGCAAAGCTTCCCATCGTCGTATTCTTAAATAAAATTTCTTAATTTGTACAACGCGAGACTAGAGCAGCAGCAGTTGGTATTGATGTTAATATATTTTAATTTTATTTTTAGTTTTGCTTCAATTGTTTTTTTGTAAACGAGAGCATGTCAGAGTTATAACTTTTAGCTAGGTTCAAGAGACGGAAAAACAAACGTAATGTTGATTAGTAGGTATACTTCCTTTGGTTTTTAATGAAGGATGTCAAAAACTTATTGTAAACTACTTAAACAGTAAGGTACCTGACAGAAACAGGAAAAATATGTACAAATTAATGAAAAATAGTTATATAAGATTGAAAATATCAGCAAAAACACGAGACAGGGCGAACTTGATATAAATGTTGAAGAAATGTAGGACCGACTATTACTTAGTTGGCTCACAGAAAAATACAAAATAATATAAATTCCAGATGTGGTTGTGTTGGTTGTGCAGTTTTAATAAGTACGTAGATAGAATAATTTTGATACCAACTTCAAAAGTATCAGCACCAGTGGCATTAAACATATTTTGTATTTTTCAGTGCACCTAAAAATGTTTTATTTTTTCACATGTTTGAGTAAATCATTATAGTTATTAAAATCGTTGAAATTTCACTTACATTCAGAGATTTCAAACCATATAGCGGAGGAAACAGAAGTTACCACAGCTGTAATTTGGAAACCCGTAACTTAAAAAAAATCCAATTTAAATTTTGCCAGATATAGCAAATGTGATAAAATAAAAAAGTGTAGGTTCCTACCTAAATAAAGTTAAATACCTTGATGTTATAGTGAAAGAAATTTGGAATTGGCAGAAAAATATTTTTGGTATTGTTTAGAAAGTAAGATATCTTCTTTTTGTTTTCTATAAAATGAGATATATTCTTGAAAAAATGATTTATCAAAATTATACCATGCTTTGTTCTGTAGCGTCCTATTTTATGGAATGATTTGTTGGGGATCAGCTTATTCAAATGCATTAGGGCCGGTAGCCAGAATACATAATACATAAGCATGCTATAAAAAATTTAACGTTTAATAAACAACCCAGTCTTTTTAGTGAGAAACGATTACTGAATATCAATCAAAAATATATTTCGGAAGCGCCAATAAATTATTATATTCTACGGAAAGAGTATTCTATTGTTGAAGCAGCTTTATGTGCCAGACCTAAATCGCTTTCAATAAATAAAACTAAATTAAACATTAGACAAAAAAACTAGTTTATATCGATCGAAACTTATCTACAATAGATTAGATAATAATTTGTGGCGTCCTCCATTGGCATCGCTTTACCAACTGCCATAGCGCGCCTGCTCCACTCGCCGACAGAACGCGCTACGAATGTTTTCCTGGATGAGCCACGCTAAATCTAATTATATAGTTTAATTTGATACAGTTCAAAGTTTAAATCGGTATTCAGTCTGTGTCACTCTGTGTAAATTGTAAATAGCTAACAAAGTTGAATTAGTCACCTAGTCACTTGTGTGTCTGTATTCTTTCGCGTCGGATTTCCTCCACATTAGTGACTTGGTGACCCCGACGTGATCAAACTCTGGATAGTGAGAAAGTGGATACAATGAAGGGCTGTGTCTGTGCCGCTACGAGTATACATCCCATTCGCGATGTCTTCTTTAGAGGAACTACAGTATTACAGGTCGAATTAAGTGCTCTCCAACAAGTAAATGAGCAGCTTCGACAGCAACTCCTTGCCCAGCAACCGCAGAAGCTATCGTCATTGAAGGCAGGAAACTTGTTCCGCGCTATCCACATCCCTTCCTTTCCGACAAATCTGAAGTCTGGTTCGCAAAGGGCGAGGCTCAGTTTGTCAGGACAGCACCAAATATAACAACGTTATTGCACAACTGAATATCCGCTATGCCACTAAGAACAGAAAGTCCGCGAACTGCTTATGACTGAGGAGCTAGGCGACCGTAAGCCTTCACAATTTTTGAAGCATTTTTCGCCAGCAACAACAATTTGCAAAGCTTCCTTCTCCGCCAGCTTCAGATTCAGTGACTTCCTTCCTTGGTTCTACTGACACATCATGGCTAAAATCCGTTCCATACCTGCATCTCGTCACGCTCAACCTTGTGTCGTCATCTTTAAGGATCTCTCAACTTGTACCCTTGTATTCTTGAGAGACGGCACCTCCGCAGCGCCCTGGAACCCCCGTATTCTGGTCCTCATCAGGTGATAAGCCGTAACGACAAGACTTTCACGCTACGCATCCGTGGCGAGCCCATTACTGTGTCCGTTGATCGACTTAAGCCAGCTTTCCTCATCAAAGACGACGCCTCACCTGGTCATCGACGTCGGAAATTCACCTACGCCTGCTGCTTTACTCATTGCATCCAGTCCTAAGTCGCCTTCGCCCGCCTATACCGACCGCTCCGGCCGGCGCGTCTGTTTCCCGGGGCATCTTCAACCCTAGATTTCCTCACTCCCTAGGGGGGTGATGTGCCGTCTTCCATTGGCATCGCTTTACCAACTGCCATAGCTGCTCCAGTCCAGTGACAGAGAGCTCTAGGAATGTCTTCCTGGATGAGCCAGTGTGTGCCAGTGTGTGTATCTTGTATGTAGTTAATAACGTATGGTTGGTCACTTGTATTTTCGTTCGTTCGCCTCGGATTTCCTCCACAAATATAAAAAAAATTCTAGAGGGCGTATTAAACTTCATATTAAGAGTTGGATTTTAAATAATTTATAATGATAATATACGTATTGTTGTTATATTACTTAATTACTTATAAAATTTGTGTATTACTATTTGATATTTTTTGTATCATATGTTGACCTTTACATTTGTAGTTGTATTTATAGATCTGTTGTATTCTCCGTTTATCATTTGTTTATTAGTATTGAATTCGCATATTTAGATTATGTTGAGCTTGTAGGTTTTAAAACATTATTGAGTTCAGGTCTACACACAGATGCTATTTGCATCTCGGTAGGGATTTTTCGAGCTTAAGTACAATAAGTCAGACAACCTATCACCATACAATTTTTTTATCAAAATTTGTAAGCCTGAATAAAAAATATTATTAGATATTATAATCTCCTCTTTGAATAAAATTGCTTGCTCCACAACCTTAGGGGGTTTACTATGCAAAAGGAGCGAACTAATTTGTATCTAATATTAATTTTTTGAAAGCTATCTGAAATGAGTAAATTATATGTACATAGGTACTCGTATTAACAATTAATGTACAATTGAGTCTATGGATATCCAATATGAGTAAAAGTCAATGGCCAATTATATAGATACACCGCTGAAATACTGTATATGTGAGATGTACCTACCTGGCGTGTGACTTGGAATCATGCAGTTTTGTAGCTATATTCAAGTCTCAATTGAATTAAGTCAGAATTTCATGTCAACCAAATGATTTATTTTCTTCCAGTAAATTAAAAATCGCAATGAATCCTAATTATTTGTGCTTTTTCGCCATTATGTAGGCAACAGATTGGCTTGATTCTCAAATTGATGGTCAGAAGTATTTGCGCATAATGTATAGAAAAAGAATAAGTTCGACAGGAGATAAAAAACCAAATTTGCTGAACATATTTTGTAACAACACTGAAGTGAACACAAATATAATTTTAATCTAGTTTAGGCTAAGATGTGTTTTTCCCCTGATCTTCCAGTTTTTTTTTCTCAATAGGAAACATTCGGTTGTGTTATTTCTATCCTGAGAGCTCTTTGTTTGGCAAACTGCACCGGGAGCATAACAATCAAAAAAATAAATATTTTTTTTACAAAAAAAAATTATTTGTTGTTGCACAAAACAATAAAAAAAAATTTTTGATTCACTGAAAAATGCAAAATAATAATTTTATTGGTAATACTGGTAATTTTTAAGTTGTGCAATTGTAATTAAATAGAAGACTCTAGGCACCAACTTCACAAGCACTAGCACCAATAGAATTAATATTATTTTGTATTTTTCAGTGCATTAACTAATAAAATCGATCCAATTTTTTGTAAAAAAAAAATACTTTACACTTTTGTGTGTAACATTAGTCACGAAAATCGTTGAACGTTCACTTATACCTAAGAAGATAGTACTTATTCTATTAGCCATGTACATTATTTGCTTGTACTTGTTATTATTCAGTGATCTAATAAAAACATCGTCGTGGAACTATGCATATTTTAGACTTTACCACGGCTGTAACTCGAAAACCGTAACTCTAGAGAAAAAATAATCAGTTTAAATGTTGCTACAGATAATCTGGTCTTCAATTTGGCCAATTAGATTTTAGATTTTTGAAATAAATTGCCCTCACCACATAGCGGAAACACACATATTTCATTCAGACTTTGCCACTGCTGTAACTGGGAAACCTATGATTTGTTTTCCAATTTCCAATTTAAACGTTCCCTATACCTATATGGTCAATATGGTCTTTAATTTTGTCGTCTCAAAATTGCCCTCTCCACCCTCTTTAGGAGAAGATTTATGGGGGAAGGCGGACATGTAGAATGTCGTTTTTTTCCAATGGTACCAACTCTCTACCTCTATCTATTTACACCTAGGTACCTATCCGTAGTTCAAATCCCTGAGCTATGAAGGTCTTGAGCTCATACAAAAATCTCATTCGAATTGTCCCGGAAACTTTTCCATTTTTTTCCAAAAAACCTTATGCACACTATCAAGAACATTTTTTTAAATAGCTGAATCGGTCACGCAATTTTCAACATCATTTGATATTTTTATTTTAAATAGGTACCTAGATACTTACTTACCTATTATTTTATAGTTTACACCATGCAATGAATTTGATGAAAAGTCAATTATTCGCTAGACAATAGATAGGCACCTATATTTTTTATAAAGTGGTGACCTCCGAGATCTCATTGTTAATTTTGATCCTCCCATTTAATGGTGCTGCTAAAGGAAGTTGAAATGCAGAATGCAGGCAGATTCATACAAGATGCGTTTTTGCTGTGGGTGTGGTATCTGATGTTGCCAAATGCATTTGAAAAGGGAATAATTTCTTCAGGAGATGTAACACATTTATTGTACATTATATGAATCAGCGAATGAAGCGTTATCAATAATTCTTGGTTCACTATTTATATGAGATACCTATAGGTTTATATCTTCGCCCACTCGGATGTTATTAATATTTTTAATGGATTAATCATCATAATTTGATTGTCTAGTCATTTTAGCTCGAAAATATTTGTATAACCTTGATAATAATCACTTTGGAAATGTATCCGTTATAAAATACAAAGGGTAATTATTAAAAAAACAACATGCATTTATAGCCTTGATTACATTTATACATCCTCTCTCATTTTATAATTAACGATTTACCATCGAAGAAAACGCCTATAATTATAAATAAATAAAAGCTCCTTTGTAAACTTTTGAACCGTAGATCTCTTGACGTAATAATAAGTTTGACAACTGTTTCTCCTCTTATGTTGGGAAATTCATAAAATAAGTAATATGCAACTTTCTTCAAGATTATTTTTTGAGCTGTAAGTGCGAACGGCCTACAAATTCTACAGATCTCACAATTAAGTCGATATAAGTATAAACTTGGCAATCCTGTACAAATAAGTTATCAGACAATTCAGACACTGTTATATTCAACAACATACAGTCACTCTTGACTCTTGGTGTAAATAACAATTTAAAATTTTATATTTGGTAAGTGGACAAATAACAAGAACAATTGTGGGAAATAGTTTTTATTTGTTGTTATCATCGTTTGTATAATATAGCGAAGTCAAGTCAAATCAGTTAAAATTGACCTCGAAAAGACATAATATCAGACAAGTGTATAATACAAATTGAAGCATCTACCGGTTCAAGAGGGACCGTAGCAGAGTCAAAGCCCTTTTGGACAGTCTTTTTTTTGTGTTATTAAGTAGTTTCTTGTGTACCTACGAAGTCCTGATATCACGTTTGGTAAACCGTTTTTTGATTATAACAGTTTCAGATAAGATAGTAGTATTAGGTTATCAAAGTATATCAGTAGTTGTCAATGGAGTAAATAATAATTATAATATTTTAGATTCTCTATCAACATGGATGATCATCCGTTGGTACAAATAAGTGATGGACAGTTGAAGGGCGTTGTGAGGGAAATTTATAATGGTGAGAAAATATGGGCTTTCCATGGCATACCGTATGCGAGACCGCCAATTGGGGATTTAAGATTCAAGGTTTGAAAAATTATACAAATTTACTTATTCTAAAAATATTATGGATATTTTTTTAAAAACCAAAAACTAAGACCGACCTCATTAGATAAAGGACTGAAAATTTTAAAATAATGTTAATTCTATTGGTGCTAGTAACTTTGAAGAGGTGCAGTTATTATTTTATTATTTACTCAATGGTGCAGCTGTAGGTAAATAGAAAGACTTTTGGCACCTACTTCAAAAATAATACCATCAATAGAATTAACGTTATTTTTAATTTTTAAAAGCACCAACTAATAAGTTTGGTAAGAAATATTTATTCCACATATTTGAAAGTTCCGTTAGTCGTGATGATTGATGAACGTTCACTTATTATTTTTTCGTCCAATCTCTCCCCCTAAACCCAGAAAATAGTAAAGTAAGTAAAAGCCCTGAATTGGAGTGGTAATGTATGATGTGTGGCTTACAGACCTAATCAAATGATCTCTTTAATAAATGTCTAGTTGAAAATAAGTTCCGTCCGTACTAGCTTACTTTTTTATGAAAAAATAATAATTATAGTGATAAATTGAGAAAATATAATAATAGTAGGTATAATAATGATGAAAATATTTTTTTTGCTCATCTTTAGGACACATCACTTGCCTTGGAAGTTAAATTTCATAGAGTCGTTATTTCTTCGGTCACTGCGTTGAAATTTTTGACAGTAAACAAAAATTGAATGCTGCTCGCATGAGAAAAGTCATCACTTAAATTTTTGGCTTCGAAAAGTTTACTTGCTTTCAAATGCCTCAATTCCTTAAACCTTTAAGGTCTATGCTCAATTTTCATTTGTCTTTATATTAGTCTAAGCTCACTTGTACGGAGCGTAGCAGAGGTAGCGCGTCGCAATGTTTATTAACGCCTCAAGCATGTAAACGTTTGGAAGCAGAAAATTTCGCGACGCGGCGCATTAGCCTTAAGCCTCAGCAGCAATTTTCATGCATGAGCGGCAAAAATGCACTCACTGTTCTTAATTTACTACCTATTACCTATATACTATTAAATTGTTTCTTCAAGGTTCAAGAAATACATAAAAAATACTTTGGTAGCTATAAATTGCATTCAAAAAACTTTACTGATTATGGATTTAATTGAGAACTTTGAAGCATGATACTCATTTACACATAATAAATAACCTTAGCTTTATCAGCGTAATTATGTTTCTGATAGATGTAAAGTTTAAACATATGAAATGACCCATGCTTCCAGTATATAGCATGTTTAAAATATTACAACCGCTTAGTAGGTATTAAGGTCAATCGATTGAGCGCAGGTCTTGAAAGCTTGAGATCCTGAGTTCCTGAGATATGATAACATAATAAAGTATATTTATACTGGGAGGTTCTCCGGGAAAGACATCGATCTATTGTAAGCAAACGATAACTACAAATAGTCTGCAAATTTTGTGACATTCTAAAGTCACTGGGGGACATGAGTCGAAAATATTTTCATGTTAGTCGCATTTCCGGTTATACCGGAAGTAGATGTCAACTTTGTTATTTTTAATACCCTGACTTTTACCACATTTTTAGATTTGTTATATAATTTTGAAAACATTTTATGTATAATGTCCTATACCTAAGTCTAACTGTTTTTGACATGTTTCAAATTTTTCGGCAAAAATTTAGTTTACAGTCCAAAACATAATTAATAATTTTTTCATGAGGAAGCCTTTAATATTTAATTTTGGTTGATTTTCTTGTAGAAGAAGATCTACTTTATCAGTATTCTTACGATATTTTGATAATAATTTGAGTGATCGAAAAAGAAGCTTGAAATCTAGATCCAAAAAACGTCAAAAGTCATTTTTTCAAATGGAAACCCCCGTTTTTTATTATTTTATAGTATTAACCAGCAAAAATGAGGGGAACTTTGTATAAGGCTGTCTATAACAAAAATTAGTGGTTTTTAAAATAATTGGCAATTTTTCATTTTTCTATGTAAAAATGCTACACATATTTAAATTTGAGTTAGAAGTGGGCCATGATTGCATTAGAAAATAATGTATGAAGAGTCTAATAGTTATTTCAAGAACAGATAATACATTTGCAACGCTATATCCATAGAAACACAAACCAACACCAAAATCTGTTAGAAAATAAGACTTCAAGAACTTTGGAACTATAAAGCCTAAAGGACGTAGAAATAAACTGATTGTTAACAATGAAAATATTGAAATCGCAATTTTGGGATATTTTGCCGCATATCCAACAATTTCTACAAAGCAATTAGCATGCGGATTAGGAATATCTAGTTTTAAGGATTTTTTGGAAACACGATATAATCCATACTCATTTTCGGTAGTTCAGCATATGAAAAAGTAAAGAGATTGATTTCCTACGAAGAATGGAATTGATAATTATGTTTTGGACTGCAAACTTAATTTTTGACATATGAAATATGACAATTGACAATTTTAGATGCGAAGGTATTTTTCGATATATTTTCAATAATGTTATCAATACAGAAATTGCGTGTCTTTGAGATAATTGGTTCGTCGATTGCAATGTTGCAACCAAAACTTATCAAGTTATTAAATTCTAACATTCTAACATTATTATTTTGGTCTAATAACTAATTATATTAAACGAGCTATGCTTTTATATATATATATATATATATATATATATATATATATATATATATATATATATATATATGCAAATTTTATCTCGGAATCTGGTCTACCGATTTCGATGAAAATTCATATGCATGGGTTTTAGAGGTTTTAGAGTGTGTTGAATCGATTGGTTGTATTCACATTCACATAAAAAATCATTTTCAACAATAAAAATTCTTATTCTACAGCCCATAAAGATTATAACTGATATGTGGATATGAGCCCTGTAATATTACAGAACGTGCGTAGCTCATTGGTTAAGTTCACGCCTGATAATCTGGAGATACTCGGTTGGTATCCTGATCAACTTACAGTTTTTCTTAACAAAACCCATTTTTTGTAAATTAAAGGTGTTAATACGAGTTTCTGATAATTTAATCGGAAATTTTCAATGAAAAAAATTTGTACATATCTAATTTAATACATTAATACGAGCAATTCTTGTATATATACATAAAAAAAATCTCTGAAACGGCTCCAACGATTTTGATCAAATTTGGTATATAGATAATGTTCTACTTTTGAACATTATCTAAGTGGCTTTCCTGACAAAACGCGAGGGTGTCACCTTCGGGGTCCATAAACTTTTTCTTGAATGATTTACAGATTTGGATAAAAATTTACAAAAAGGGGTTTTAAGAGCCGAAAAAGAGATTGGCATTTTTAATGGATGTTACCCTTCAGGTAACTACGTACGGGGTTTGGGGGTCGATCAGACGATTGATGATACAGCTGAGTTCTGGTATGTTTCACATTCATATTTATTTGGAAATCTGTAAATTATGAGCTATGCGAACGATAAAATCAATATCTACCGATCTACCGATCGCAATACATTTTAACTAGAAATAGGTATGAACATATTTGAACTAAGATTAAATTTCCTTAGATTCACTCTAAATCCTGTATTACCCGAGCAAAGCTCGGTCGAACAGATATTATCAATGTTAAAGTCACTACAAATAAAAAACCTTTTATTTGTAGAGGTACAAGTAGAACTATACAAACCACTACACTATCCAAGCCACTGACCTCTAAAGCTAATTTTGCAATGAAATTAAGTAGATAAATCATCTATCTTGTGTAATGTTTTCGTTTTTATATAGGTACTGTTTCAAAAAAATTGCACTACCTCCCATTTTCCTAAATTTTCTACAGTAAGGCATTTAACTGAAACAAATCTTGTTCATAATCGTACAAACTAAATTTATATTAATTTATTAGGTAGTACCTATCATTTTTGAGACGCAAATTAACAGCGCGTTCAGAATATTGATAATTTGTCTACCCTATTCAAAAGTTTCTATATTAAATTTCAGGCTCCCCAGCCTGCTGAACCTTGGGAAGGCGTTAAACACGCCTTCAAAGATGGTAGCGGTTGCTACAATCGTGATTTCTTGATGCAAAAGATAGGTGGTTCTGAGGATTGCCTTTATCTGAACGTATTCACGAAAAATGTAAGAACATTTATAGACGAAATAAACATCCTGTTTTGATTTGATCAATTATGAAAATAATATTCATATTTTTTTAATAGACAGACAACTTGAGACCAGTGATGGTCTTTATCCATGGCGGTGGATACTTGGCAGGATCAAACGACAGCAATATGTACAGTCCTGATTTTATTCTAACTGAAGATGTAGTCCTCGTTGCTATTAACTATCGTGTGGGCATGTTCGGCTTTTTAAGTCTTCCAGACACAGATTTAGAGGTACCTGGAAACGCAGGCTTAAAAGATCAAGTTCTGGCACTCAAATGGGTTCAGAAGAATATTAGACACTTTGGTGGTGATCCAAATAATGTCACCATATTTGGTGAGAGTGCTGGTGGTGGATCTGTACACTATTTATTGCTATCACCAACGACCACAGGTCTCTTCCATAAAATTATAGCTCAGAGTGGTTGTGTACTGAACCCTTGGAACTATGGTAAGACTGGTATCAAGGAGTTACTCAAATCTGTTGGGAAAGATATCAAAGATGATAAAGCTGGTCTGGAGTATCTGAAATCTTTACCAGTTGAAGAGCTGTTCAAGCTGCAAGAGAACATAGTGATGGTAAGAAATCATGAATAAGAACAGAACTCAGAAAAAAATAAAAATGAGGATAGTGTTGAGTAGGCGCATCTTTGATTTTTCAGATGAAGGGTGCAATGATGCGAATTTTCGCTCCCGTAGTGGAGAAACCAAACCCAACAGCTTTCATTACTGATACTCCATATGATATAATGAAATCTGGCAATTACAATAAAGTACCTATTATGATGGGGTATTGTGAGAAAGAGGGTTTGATGTTTGAGGTGGACGGACTGAAACCATTGATTGGTATGCCACAAGACTGCCAAATAAATGTGGAACAAATGCTGATGGAAGCTTTTGATTTGAGCAAGGACAGTCAGATGCTAAAAGATTTATTGGAAAAAGTTGAGAAGTTGTATTTTACTGATGACAAAGTACTTGGACGAATTTTGGTGAGTTCAATAGAGTTGTTTGAATAATAATTTGACAAGTCAGAACTCATATTATTTCAGTTATTCACCGACTTGTATTTTTTGGCTGGTATTGTAACATCTGCAGAGCTACATTCAGCAACTTCATCATGTCCATTCTATTTGTACAGATTTTCATTAAACACAAGTATGAATTTAATGCAAAACATCGGACGTTTACCTTGTCAAGGTGGGTATAATTCATAATTTAAGGGGATGATTGAAAATACTTAGTGATCGTCCAATATTTGAAAACCAGTAAATATCTAAAGAGTTTCTATAGATATCAAAATAAAATTTGGCTGATAAGTAGTTATTAGTTATTTAAATTTCATACTGTAAGCACACAATAGTATCATTACGTTACGGAAACTGTTAGCAACATATTAATTATGTAAATCCGAATATAATGTCTCGGTCCGTAGTATTGAATAGAAATATTTTCCTCTTATTTCGTCTTCATGAAATCAGTTCATTCCTTGCTGGATGATATGTTATAGAGTAGAGACGGGCGTACGTATTTTGGACCCCTGCTGAAATTAACTTATTTTGGACCCCTCCTGAAATTAAATTGCAATGAATGGTCTTTCCAATGAAAACGCTCACTATGTAATGTCAATACTCGTATTTCTGAATTTTTAAATAAATTTCCGATCAAATAGGAATTTGGATAAAAATTTACCGAAACACGGGTTCGCCTATTTTTCGTGCTCTATCCAATGAAATCTTAGTTATAAACCTAGCTGATCGGCATCCGTCTCCAACGGACGACATGATCAAATATATAAGCGTTTTGGCCATAGGCCGAGGCTAACAACCAAAAACGACTTCGATTCTCGAAAATGAGAGTTCCTAATTACCTGTTGAAAATTAGAGTACGTCACTGAAAACAATGTTCTACAAATACTTTTGTTAGACTATAAACGCTGACAATAAATCTCATGATTTGATTATTAATTAATTTATTTTATTCAATTTAATGCATTTATATACTATTAATTATAAATGAATAAATCGATAATTTGTCCTTCCGTTCTTGAGATAATTTTGGCATAGAATGACAGACAGATAGAAACACAGATCAATAGCTAAAAATATGTTTTTTGAATCGGGGATGTCTGAAATATATGCCGAAAACTGCATACTAAACCTTTTTGATAGAATCATTTCAGAACGCAATATTAACAAAGGAAAAATTCAACACAAATTGGAACCCTTGGAACTATGGTAAGACTGGTATCAAGGAGTTACTCAAATCTGTTGGGAAAGATATCAAAGATAATAAAGCTGGTCTGGAGTATCTGAAATCTTTTTGATAGAATCATTTCAGAACGCAATATTAACAAAAGGAAAAATTCAACACAAATTGTATGTCTTGAGGACCCATCCACGTTTCAACATGTACCTCAACTTGAGTCCTGAACCAACCCAAAATAGTCATTTCGTCTAGGTTGGAGAGTACGAAACCATAGTTGATTAAAACTATATTTTTCAATATAATATGTGTGCTGATATGTGTTGATCAAATAGATTGATCAAGGTTATTTATAAACATGTTGAACACTGGATGACATTATAAACTAAGAATCAGCTCTAAGCCCATGTCTATCCCGCTGTCCAATACTTTCCAACTACTGTCATGGCAAGTCATGGATTGAATTTAAGAATACACGAAAAATATCGTATTTGAACCTATAACGATATAGGTACACAGTGGTTTATTACTGATTTTAAAATAGGCATTGGTTCTGGTCGGACTGGTAGCTAAGAACTGAAATTAAAAGCAAATATGCAACAGATTGTGGTATTTAGCTACCTATATTTTAATATGTAGGTATCTCTAGAAACTCCGAACATATTTATCTGATGCCACACTGTTGCTTATCACTGTATATATCATCAACATAAATAAATGTAGTATTTTCTTAGGCACTTCACATGGTGACGATCTGGCCTACCTGTTCAAGACACAATTTTGCACAGGACTCGAGAAAGGTTCGACAGAAGAAGATCTCGTAATGAAAACTGTTAAATTATGGACAAACTTTGCAAGGTTTTCCAATCCCACGCCATCTAGTGAGGAATTTGGTGTAACATGGAAACCAGTGGAGAATAATGTTATGAATTATTTAGACATTGGAAATACATGGACAGCTGGCACCAATCCAGATTCAGAGAGACTTAAATTTTGGATTGAGTTCAACAGAAAGTTCTTTGAGGCTGGTCATAGACTTCTTGTACTATGAATAAATACTTGAGAAACTTTAACAATTATTTTTTTGTTGTGGATTCTCTTTATCCCGAATTCTTTGAATTTGATTGTTGACGGAAATTGTTCGGAAGCAAATTCTTTTGCAGAACACTAACAAAAAATCATATTTTTCAACGGTTCAATTGCCTTTTGTACCTGGTCATCCATGGATACCTATTACTTAAAACTAAGGACTAATCCCCGTGTTTATAATCAAAGTTAGAACACAACTAATTTGAAATATAAAATTGTATGTACGAGCATATAATCAGCTCTGCTACAACTTTGAGATTGGCGCAGGCTTCTAAAAACAAAGACTCTTAGGATTGGCAAAACGTCCTACCAAGAACTAAGTGATAAGAATTCAAAACATTTTTAAATGTTGTCATGGTATTTTGTTTTTAATTGACGGCTGTAAAATATAAGAAGGTAACTATATCTATAATATAAAAATGAATCGCTAAATGTGTTGCTAAGCGCAAATCTCGAGATCAGCTGAACCGATTTTGCTAATTCTTTTTTTATAATATTCCTTGAAGTACGAGGATGGTTCTTACGGAGAGAAAAAATTAAGAAAGATGAGCAGAACATTAGAAAATTTAAGAACATTTAAGAAAACTTAACGACAATATTAATTTTACATACAATATATACAGTTGTTTAACATGTCAGTTGTTTGAAATAACTGTCAGCAATTGACAGAATGCGGTTGATAATGTTTCATTTCAATTTATCTCGGTAAGTTAAAATCAATCCCACCTAATATTGAACGAATGAAGCCCCTGGATTGTGTTGCGGGAGCGCTAAAGTCAAACTGACGCCATTGGTTTAGGAAATGGGAAAGATTCTATACATTTTTAACTCATATACAGGAATACAATAATTGTTTTCAAATGAAGTCATTTGGCGCAACAAAAGTTATTGAAGACAATTTTATGCTGACTTTCAAGGTAACTGTATTGTAAAACAATAAACTTTTACCACCACGTGCCTGAATACGTTGGTAATTTTCAATTAAAATTTATGAAAACTTAAAGACAATACTAATTATACATACAGTACATAAAGTTGTTTGACAACTGTCAGTTTTTTTATAACTGTCAGCAATTGACAGAACGCGCGTTGCAAATATCGTTTAACATAGATGGATCGGTTGATAAATAATAGTTTCATTTCAATTTATTATACAGTGAGTTTTTGAGAAGTGTTTATTCATCTCGCTAAGTTGAAATCAATCACACCTAATATTGAAAGAATAAGCCCCTGGATTGTGTTGCGGGAGCGGTAAAGTCAAATTGACGCCATTGGTACTGCATTTATTGGTTTATGGAAATGGGACAGATTCTATAAATTTTTAACTCATATACCTACAGGAATACAATAATTGTTAATTGCCTGAATAAGTTGGTAATTTTCAATTGAAATTATATATCAATTAAAGTAGCGTATCTACAGTGGGTTTGTAGCTAGGTGAATAACCAAAACCAGCCAGTCAAAAGTTGATGGGGGAATGGCAGTGCTGACAAAGTATCTTGAAAGTCACATGGTGGTACAATTTTTGCAAATTTATTTCATGGGCGATTCAGCAAAACAAGTCGATCAGCGTTATGCACACAATAAATCGGTGAACAGACCAAGAGTGGAGCAACTTCAAATGTTTTTCCATCAGACAACGAATTGGTTGTATTATTCAAGACTGCATTAAACCGCAAGCCATCTGATTACCACAAAATTGAGAGCAAAGCCGATAAGACGCCTGAGGACAACACGCAATACGCTATAATACGGCAACAATTGATGAAGTTGCTATTGTTGTCATGGGTGGAAATTTAGAGAACCAAGATATTGTTTTTGCTTTTGTTAAGACAGGACAACGTCTGTCGGGTCAGCTAGTATATTATATATATATAGGTGTAGATCATATACTGAGTTTAGGCGATACCATATATATAACCAATACAGATTCTACGCTCAAGTGACGGGGGCGCCACCGAGTGTAATCTATATTTTGAAGCAAATATCACAATATACGGCTAACGGGAGTGCTCGCCTGTTATTTGTATATTTTTTATCCAAGTAGGTACTCTAACAGATAACAAGATCCATAATAAGTAAAATATTGAAATTTGTTCCAAAATATAGTTTGTTGTAGGTGGTGCCCCCGTCATTTGGGTGTGAAAGCTGTATTGTTTTCTGTATCAAATTTACCAAAGTATTTTTACCATATATATTCTTTGGTAGAATTAATTAATGAATGAAATTTTTGAGTAAAATATAATGGAAGATTTATTTGATTTACTGAAAATTACTGATACCTACGGCTATGGTATTTTCATTTTACGATGAGTCTGTTTTTATCTTTATTATGTAATCATGAGTATGTTGAATTGATATTGCTATTATACCTACCTAATTATTATAGATCACTCACTCAATATAAACTTTTATAATGTTATTTATATATTTCCTCAACATCAATTTTTTAACACATTCTTTAATTTGTGTTCGAATACAGTCGCTTAAAATTGACCTCGGGAAAACGTGACTCTAGTAGTTACAAATCAATTGAAATTAATAGTTTAATTAAGGTACGCCTAAGTCAAAAAGCGTCATCAGTTATTTAAAATTATTTGTTGCATACAGTTTGTCCCTTTGTCCACATATCTTTTGATAGATTCGTACAAATTTAGTATTAATGTGGTTCGAAATTGAGTAAATTGTTGTAAAGGTTTTGATTGAAAATTACTATGGAATCTCCGTTGGTGCAAATTAGTGATGGAAAATTGAGGGGTGTTTTGAGGGAGATCTATAATGGCGAGGAAATATGGGCTTTTCATGGTATACCATATGCGAGGCCACCACTTGGGGACATGAGATTCAAGGTAGGTAGGTAGGGTCTATATTAAGATCTCCACAATTTTTTTTCATGTTTTACCAATATTTCTAATTTTTTTCTTTATCAATTTTAATTTTTTTCTGTGCATTTTATGAAAAGTTGCTTCGATCAAAAGTTGTAGGTACTGATATCTATAACCTAAATTTGTTATTGAAGATATTTACAGTACGGCCCTTTTTCCATGATTTTTTTAAATGTTTGTACGGCCGCCATTTTTAAACTACTTACCCGATAATACCCAATAACGAATTCGACCGAGATATTTAAGAGACTGATTTTTGTAGCAAATTTGAAATTGTTACTTCTATCGTGTGAAATTCAAAAGTATGAACGATCGCAATAGGTACATAATAGGTACATTTCTAAAGAAATTTACCTAAAAATCACTGTTCGGATTCTACACGTATTCTTGACAAACAAAGGCATTCAATTAATCTTTTTCTTCCTTGAAATGCCGTACTTTGAGTGAAACACATTATTTTCCAAATATACATCGCCGGTTCCAAGCGGCATTTGCTAGGCAGACTCGTGGTGGTTTGCCAGTACTTTTTGACCGACTGCAGAGAGAGAAGGTATACAATTTGGTTGTAAGATTGCTTTTTTTATGGCTGTTCGTGCGTTTCGCATAATAAACGTACTCCGATTTAGACGATTTTTGTTTCATTTGAAAGAGGAGAGTTGAGAAATGGTCCCATATTGAAAATCAAATCCAAAATCAAATCCAAAATCTCCTTCCCTCAAAAAACCGGAGTGGGCAAATTATCTCGAAAATCGAAAATCCGAGACGACAGAATTAACGAAAATTCCATATCCGGAAATGTTTAAATTGGACATTTTTGAAAATAATCATACGTTTCCGCGCTACAGTCTGAAATATGTGTTTCAGCTATATAGAAGGGGCAAATTTTTCTGAAAATTCGAGATTTGAAAATTAGAAAGGGGACCATATCCGGAAACATTTAAATTGAACATTTTTTCAAAAGAGTTACGGTTTCTAAGTTTCGCAATGGTAAAGTCTGAAATATGTGATATGCGTATTTTCGCTAGTACAAGCTAAACCTACCTATAACTTTTTGGGTATCAGTGAACGTTCAATAATTTTCATCACTAATTTTACAGTCAAAAATGTGAAATAAATATTTTTTACAAAAAATTGGACCGACTTTATCAGTTGTTGCACTGAAAAATACAAAATAATATTAATTCTATTGGTGCTGGTTCTTTTGGGGTGGGTGCCAACAACAACAAACTACAACGGCACAACTTCAAAATTAGCAGCACCAATATAATTAATATTATTTTGTATTTTTCAGTGCAACAACTGATAAAGTCGGTCCAATTTTTTGTAAAAAGTATTTATTACCTAATGAAATCGAACAAGGATCTCATGAATGACAGACAGTCCGTTGCGCTAACTAGCAGTTTACGGTAACCAATAATACGAGGAAACAATGAAATTTTAAATCAAGACAAATAATAATTTGATTTTATTTTGTTTATATGTCTGTTGCAATATTTTGAGAGCGTAGGGAGCTTGCTCAAAATTAATATTTGATACGTTATTGAACAAGATTTTTTTGCATAGAGAATATTTTTTTATATTCGTTACAATGTACACACCTCTGATTGAGGCGAGGAGAGTTTGCCGATACATCATCATCCCTTCTATATACAGGGTGGCCATCGACTAGCTCGTCGGTCTGTAGCTGCCAAAACAATTATTTTCTGGAGATTTGTTTTATATAGGAAGATGAGTGACTATAATGGCAACAATTTAAAATTATTTTAATGCATACTGGGTGTCTAGAAAATCTCTAGGTACAAAAGTTATCTTTTTGAATAGAACACCCTGTATTTTATTAACGATTTGAGTTCCTCTTCAAATTTGAAGGCCTTTTAATTAAAGGTATAACATACCTAAGATCTACGGTTTTTGGAATAATTGAGAATTTAAGATTATGGAAGTCAATTCGAGATTTCAATTTCTGTTTTCCAGACTTGATTTGACTTACTTTGTTTTATTGAATGCTCATGATAGAATTCAACAAAATTTACAGGATGTTTCTTTGGATGAGCTCTAATATTCTTCATTTCACAATACGATAACTTCGTTATTTGAAATGGAACACCCTGTATATTTTCCAACAAAATTGTAGCTTTTCCTATTTCCCATCGAACATTTCCCTATATCCATCTCTTCTGGTTTTTAAGATATTTATTTTTTTTTGAAAGATACGTTATATTTAAGATTTTAATAATATGATTTTGATTATTATTTATTAAAATTTTAATTATCTGATTATCATTACTATTTAATAAAAAACAATTGGTCTGGTGGTGACCATCTTCTTCTATACATATTTTAACTCAGGGTTCAAAGAATTTTCCAACTTTTCTCAACATTTCACAAACACATTTCTTATTCTGACCTTCATATGTCTTCTAGTGTAGTTGGTCTTAAATTATAAACAGAATTTTGTATATACCCCCATAGAAAGAAATCTAGGCATATCAAACTGGGGGGACATATATTCGGAAAATTCCTCTTTAAATATATTCTAACGATTTGGTTTTGGTGATCAGCAGTATGAAAAATATGTGGGTTTTCAATATCATTATAATGGAAATTATGTCTACTCACAATTTCATTATTATAAAAGGTACATTCGTCTGTGAATAGAATGTATTCAAAAAAGGTCAATATTTTCGCTTACACAACCCAGAGCCCACATGCTAAAGTCAAGTCGTTGCTTAAAATCTCGCTCGTACAAATATGGATGAATTTGGACCCGTTATGGATGCTATTTCTATTTTTTGAGAATCCTCTGCACACTACCTCTACTTATAGTGGTTTGCTGATAAATTTTCCTTGAACATATACTAGGATTTTCAACAATGGATCCTAATACCAAAAATTCATTTTCTTCATTGTCAATTACTGCTTTAGATCAGCTGTTTGGAGTAGGAAGTACCTATTACCTTTCTCTTGAAACCCAGTTAAAAGCTTCTCAAATCTTCGTTTATCGGGTTGAAACTAGCTAACGAAACTCGAATTTACAAATGTATCATACAAACAATACCATGTCTTTACTTTTGATTGAAACTTCTCTAATATTTTTTACCTTGGAAAACTATGACAACCGCATCCTTGATTAATTATTTTTTTAAATAAAAAAATGTCAGTGTGTACTCTTTTTACAATTTTTCACATTTTTCTGTTACTATAACAGATAGGTACAATAGAGAAGCTTAATAATGTTTGATGGCGAATAGGAAAAGAAAAGAAAAATATTCAGGGTGTTCCATTTAAAATAACGAAGTTATAGTAATGTGAAATAAAGAATAATAGAGCTCATCCACAGAAATACTCTGTATATTCTCTTTGAATTTTATCATAGCATTCAATAGAACAAAGTAAGTCCTTAAAACAGAAATTGAAATCTCTAAATGATATTTCAGGCTCCTCAGCCAGCTGAACCTTGGAAAGGCGTTAGAGAAGCCTGCCAAGATGGTAGCGCTTGCTACAATCGAGATATATTTGTACGTATTATAGTTGGGTCGGAGGATTGCCTATATCTGAACGTATTCACGAGGAATGTAAGCACCATTAAAGAGAAAATAAACTTATGTTCATCATACCAATTAAAAATAATATTAAAATAATTTCAACAGATTCAAATAGACTACCTAAAACCAGTCATGGTCTTCATCCATGGCGGCGGATATTTGGCAGGATCAAATGACAGCAACATGTATAGTCCTGATTTCATTCTAACTGAAGATGTGGTCCTCGTTGTTATAAACTATCGTATGGGCATATTGGGCTTCTTAAGTATTCGTAAATTTGGTGGTAATCCAAATAATGTCACTATATTTGGCCAGAGCGCCGGCGGCGGATCTGTGCACTATTTATTGCTATCAGCAACGGCGAAAGGGCTTTTTCATAGAGCTATAGCTCAGAGTGGTTGTGTCCTAAACCCTTGGAACTATGGTAAGAGTGATATTAAGGAGTTACTCAAATCTGTTGGGAAAGATGTTGAAGATGATAAAGCTGGTCTGGAGTATCTCAATTGTTTACCGGTTGAAGACTTGTTCAAGCTGCAAGAGAAGATATTAATGGTAAAACATATATTTTATAAGATTCTTTTTGGCTAATAGAAATAAAACAACAATAAAAACAAACAAAATCGTTATATCCGTTGAAAATACGTTTTTTGAGCTCATTTTGGAATCAAAGTCTCTGAAACGTAAAGATGTGTTGAAAAGTGGATACCGAAAAATGTATCCCCACTACAATGCTTTCCTCGAGTAGCCGTAGGAAGGTAATAATGTTTGAATTGAGTAAGAGCATTTTTGATCTCACAGGTTAATGAATTAATGCTACGAGTATTCGCTCCTGTGGTGGAGAAATCAAACCCAACAGCTTTCATTACTGAAACTCCATATGATATTATGAGATGGGGTATTGTGAAAAAGAAGGTTTGTTGTTTGAGGTGGACGTGCTGAAACTATTAATTAATATGCCATCGAACTGCCAAATTGATGTGGTAGAAATGCTGATGGAAGCTTTGGGTTTGAGCAAGAACAATCAAATGCTGAAGGATTTGAAAGAAGAAGTGGAAAAGTTGTATTTTGCCAATGACAAAGTACGAGTTTTGGTGAGTTAGAAACATATGTTGAATGATGATTTTGGTAAACTTTTTTCAACAATATAATTCATTTGACTTTCATGTTTTCAGTTTACCGGTGATTTGTATTTCTTTGCTGGTATTATAACATCTGTAGATCTGCATATAATAACATCATCATTCCCATTATATTTGTATAAATTTTCGGCGAATACTAGTAATAATTTGATGCAAAACCTGGGGCTTTTGCCTTGTCCAGGTGAGTTAACTAATACAAAATATATAAAATTCTTTTGATACATTCACCTACAGAAATATTGTGTTTTGACAGGCACCTCCCATGGAGACGACTTGGCCTACTTATTCAAGACACCATTTTACCAGGGAATCCAGAATGGTTCGACAGAAGAAGCTCTTATGCTGAAAATGGTTAAATTATGGACAAACTTTGCAAGCTTCGCCAATACCACGCCATCTTTTGAGGAATTTGGTATAATATGGAAACCTGTGGAGAGGGATACCATGAACTATTTAGACATCGGAAACACATGCACAGCGGGTATCAGTCCAGATTCAGAGAGAGCCAAGTTTTGGAGTGAGTTCAACCGAAAGTTCTCTGAGGCTGGTAATCGACTTTTTGTACCGTGAATAAATACATTGACAAATACTGTTTTTTTATATATGTATATTTTCCAACCTTCCATCCTTGTAACAAAGTAGGCATACTAAATTAATTCTCCTTGTATAATGCATTTGTATCCAAATTCATACACTTCTGCTTCCTACTGCTGTTGACGGTTGTTTTGGAGTATTTTTATCTATCTACCAATGCAACAATAGCAAAATATGATCCACATTTTTGATATCTGTATAATTATTCTCAATTAAGATAGGGAATTCAAATTTTAATCCCTTACGTGTTTGAGATGGCGGATCAAGCACTTACAAATTCTTCAAAGTTTCTGCTAGTTATCACTATAGTGCACTTCACACTGAGAATTTATGAGTCTTATGAAGCCCATCGTTGCCAGCCCGTTGATATGTCGGGCTGGATAACCTCATTCTCAGCAACAATCGCAGTATAGCTACGAGTTCTAGGAAAGAAGAATCGCCGTGATTTTAAAGCTGCGAATATTTGCATTGTCACAACAGCAGAAAAATCTGGTGTGTCCACTCAAACACCTTTCCTACCGCTCTCTAAATATCGTCTGATTCAGTTATTCGTCGTCCTAAGACGAATAAATAAATAAACAGAAAATTTGAAAGGATTAAAAAGTATTGACTGCTTAAGAACTTGAGAAGGTATATTGCTAACCACTTATCTGAAATAAGTGGGGATTGTTTAGAAGATAGCCAAGATGAAGATGAAAATTTGGATATTGAATCTGATGGTGACCTTGTATCTGAGCCATTGGAAGAAAGTGACGAAATTTTTAACATAGAGAATATGCCTATACCTATTTCCAAGAGTTGGAAATTTTTGTTATTCCTAGTTGCTCGAATACAGGGCAAGACTTACAAGTAACTAAGGATTTGAATACACATGAATTACTAAAAGAAAAAATCTATGTAAATTTCCCGCATGCAAACGATTCACGTTTATTTTTTTATGTTTAAATCAGAATAAGATTTTTTAAAGACTTTTCATGTATAATGCTTTTTTGGAATGTTACTTTTTTATATAATAAAATACTTTCAAAATTAGTATTGTTAAAAAAGTAAGATACCTTCTTTTTGTTTTCTATAAAATGAGATATATTCTTGAAAAAAATGATTTATTAAAATTAAACCATGCTTTGTTCTGTAGCGTCCTATTTTATGGAATTATTTGTTGGGGTTCAGCTTATTCAAATACATTAGGGCCGATAGCAAGAATACAAAAGCGTGCTATAAAAAATTTAACTTTTGGTAAACAATTTTGCTTTGTCTACAAAATTTATATTTTTTCGACAATAAAGCATTTCTCTCTCTCTCTCAACACAACTTTTTAGTGAGACACGATTGCTAAACATCAATCTAAAAAAAATAAACTTCTCTAGAGGGCGTATTAAATCGGTTTTAATAGTTAATATTTGCTATATCAAGTGTCTTTCTTTACATTTGTAGTTGTATTTATAGTTCTGTTGCATTTTAATTTTGTTATTTGTTTATTTATAGTATATTAATATGTATATTTAGATTATGTTAAGCTTGTAGATTTTAATACATTATTAAATTCAGGTCTACACACAGATGCTATTTACATCTCGGTAGGGGTTTTTTGGACTTTATAAGTCAGACAATCTATTAGCATACTATTTTTTTTAAATCAAGATTTGTATGTTAACCTGAATAAAGATTATTATTAAGATTAAATTGTTTCTATTCTAAAATGTTGCATACTTGCCACAATGCATACCTACATTGAACCTATAATTTAAGCAATACATACTAGAATGTTGCATATATACAACATTAAAGAAAATATAATGGAAACATTTTGAAAAAAAAAATATTTTGTTTATAAGGTATTTTAAGTTTATAAGAATTTTTATACATAAAATAAAAAAATGCGCATTTAAGGGTTGACATGAGATGGAAGACATAATCATTTATTAATAATAATAAATAAATTGAATTATATAGATTTTAATAGGTTTTTATTGATAAATCGAACACTATAAGGTATCACAAATACCTGGTTGCCATTTAAAATAATTCATTTTGTTGGCTGGAGGTGAGGGTGTACATGAGGCATGTTGATATATCATCTTGGTTCCCCCTTCCAATTATGAAATGTAATTTGTGGTTCCTTTGATATAGCCATTGCAAATTTTTAAACTGATACACTGATGGTGGAACACCAACTTTGGTAGCACAGTTTATTTTACAACAAGAGACAACGCAAATAAAATCTGGCTTTAGATTTGGATGGAGACTAAAACATATGAGTATGTCTAAGCAGAAAACAAAATACTATTGCTTATTTAGTTCGTGGAGAAAATTTAGCTTTCGAATACAGATTGTAGACAGCGGTATTTATTTGTGTATTTAACAATTATGGGCCAAGTCATAGTGCAGATATTAGATGGGAAATTGAAGGGTACTTCAAGAAAAAATGTGAATGGTGATGAGGTACTGACTTATCTTGGTATACCGTATGCAGAAGCACCGGTTGGAAAACTGAGATTTAAGGTTGGTACATAGAAACATTTATCAGTGGAATTCCACGTTCTAAATCTTCTTCAAAGTTAGACAAAATTATCATATATCTTCTTAATTCAATATTTAGATGAATTTCATAAGATATTATTAATCCTAAAAGAATTAAAAGTACTTAACGCTAATAATGCACCAGGTGTTTTTGTCAATATTTGAATATTTTTTAAGATAAAATCAAATTAGATAAGAAAATTTATCAGTCTTTCAAATGTAGAATCCAAAGCTTAGTTAATACAAGACGAGAGCACTTTCTATACGTAGTAAAAATTAATAATGAGTATAGAAGTAATATTTACTTCAAATTCATCATGTCAACTCCTGTGGTAAAAGTAGATGGTGGCAAACTGAAAGGTATTGTGAAAACAATTTTAAACGGTGATGATGTTTTCTCTTTTCTTGGAATACCCTATGCTAGACCTCCTACTGGAGAATTAAGATTTAAGGTAAATTCTTGTACGTTCAAATCAATACGTATATATCTTATGCAATAAAGATCCAAAGAAAAGACAATGCTTAGAAGAAAATACTCTCTATTTAAAGGCTCCTGTGCCAGTAAAACCATGGGTGGGTATTAAAAATGTCATTCAAGATGGACATCCAAGTTATGGGACTGATGCCATTTTGGGACCAAACTTGAACCCTTCGGAGGACTGTTTATTCCTGAATGTATTTACCAAATCAGTAAGTAAAAGAATGTGTTATAAGAAAGTAGCAAAAGTAATTAGTTGCATTTGTTTGTTTGTACTGGTTGACCTAGATGAAACTCATGATTCCACAAGTTTGTCAGCTTCTCTATTTTTTTAATCCTATGATCCTTTGCTACCCTAAATAGGATATTGGATTTTTTTCTTTTGCCTGTTGACTATTTTTTCTTCATTTCAGCTGTGCTCTCATAACTTTATAATTTCTATAAAAAACTTCTTTATTCTAAGTAATATGTATATCAATTTTCACTTTACTTTGAAAGCTCTTTATAATTAAGATGAAGAAACTCATTCAGTTAAATATCTTGTTGATATTTTCAGCTTCTGCAAGATAATTTGAAACCCGTGATGGTATTTATCCATGGTGGTAAATTCACAGGCTGCTCAAGTGACAGCAACATTTATAATCCTGACTTTCTATTAACCGAGGATGTGGTCCTAGTTACAATGAATTATCGGCTTGGTTTACTCGGTTTTCTGCGCCTACACGATCCCAAGCTAGAAGTGTTTGGGAATGCTGCTCTGAAGGATCAACGACTGGCTCTCCAATGGGTGCAAAAAAACATTCAAAACTTTGGTGGTGATCCCAATAATGTGACCTTGTTTGGATGTAGTGCTGGTGCAGTCTGTACCCACTATCACCTGTGGTCAAAGTCAACCAAGGGTCTCTTTCACAAGGTCATTCTACAAAGTGGATGTATACAAAATCCTTGGTCATTTGGAGGAATGGGACTAGTTGAAATGCTAAAAGCTGTTGGTACCATGAAAAACAGTGAGGAAGACGCTATTGAATACCTGAACAGCTTGACAGGAGAAGAAATCTTCAATCTTCAAGAAGATATATTGAAGGTGCGGCACTTTCAATGCTATTTCACTTTTAAATCGGATCATTTGTTTGAAGTAATCATTAAAATAATCCACAGGCTGCAGGATCAATGCTATCAATTATTGGGCCTGTTATCGAAGTTCCTAATCCAACTGCTTTTATCACCGATGAACTCCAGTCAAAGTTGTACAATGAAGTGCCATTGATCTTAGGGTATTGTGAGCAAGAAGCCTTGCTGTTTGAAGCTGTTAAGTTAAAAATGATGAAGAAGGAAGAAAATGAGACTGAGAAAGCCAGTTTTGAGGATATGCTGTCAGATCTATTTCAGATAAAGCAAAGTGATGCACATTTCAAAGATATTGTTCAAGAGATTCGTGATTGCTATGGCCATGAAGGTGATGCAACATATATACAACAAAAGGTAATATTTAATTTAATTTGATGACATGTATACCTAACCTTTCCGTGTATCATCAAATTTTCAGATTATAACGGATTTCCTGTTCGTTTATGGTATAGTTACAGCAACAAGACTTCATGTCAGGATGTATTCCATCTATACACCTGTATATCTATATAGATTTTCTGTGGATGCTGGCTTGAATGCACTTAAAAATGCTGCTGGATTGAAAATGCCAGGTAAGAAAGACCTTCAATTAAACTTTGTGGATAATACGTCTTTGGGTATTACGCTCATTCCTCAAATGATCTTTACTGAAGTTTAGCTTATGTAGGCTTCCTAATATTCTGGATTTCAAATTATCTTCAAAGCTTATAACTCATAGAATATTTTTGTTTTTTCAGCCTTTGTTCTACCAATGACGCATTGAGGCAAGACATACTAGGGAATTAGTCAGGGCTTTTTGAATAATAATGAATTCAGTTGCTGAAATGTTGTTGCCAATCTGCTAAATTGCATTTTCGAATTGTAATGAGCAGACTACCAGTCCAAAAAAATGAGGGTCATTTTTTTCGGTTCCTGATATGATCACTATTTTAAAATAAGTCCACTCTTTGTTACAGGCGCTTGTCATGCTGATGACTTGGGCTATCTTTTCAACTTCTCTGCGGCACCAGAAACTGGTTCAGAAGATGAGATGCTTTGGAAGAGAAGCGTAAAGATGTGGACAAATTTCGCCAAAACTTCCAATCCCACGCCATCTGGCAGTGATTTGGGTATACCCTGGATACCAGTGGGTAGAGATGAGATAAATTTTCTGGATATTGGCAAAACATTGAGTGTCGGTTATCATCGTGGATTCCGGGAAATTCAATGGATGAAGATGTGGAAGAAAATTGTTGATGTTGTGATTGGAGATAAATTTGTTCATTTTTAATAGGAAAATATATTTGTAATTAAGTATTATTAATGGGAAAAATTTTGAATAAATGAGCTTGAAATACCTACCTAATATTTGTTTCTATTTTTGACGTATGGTAATCTAACTCGGTATTTCATTTCATTTCAATAAAATTATTGCGTAATTTGGATGGAAAGCTATTAATAATTAAAACGATAGACTTCTTCTAATTTTATCTGCGGTATTATTGAAAATACATTCTTATTAATATTAGTACATCAAAAGCGGAAATAATGAAAACATAAAACTTTGGAAATAAATTGAATAAACATTCAAGAAGTGAAACATGGTGAATCGGATCAAAACGATCATAAATAGGGTTTTCAAATCTTTAGCATTAAGAGGAGTTTTGTCGTTGAGCAATAGCCAAGCGAAATGTACCATTTAAAATATTACACAATGGATAGGTAGATTTTATTTGACAATATGGTACCACATTGAATTTACATATTTCTTCTATTTATGGTCGGTTAGAATGTAGATAAATTTCAGAGACTTCGTGAACTAGACACTAGGCTTTAATAATTCTAGTAAGTATAGATGGCAATTAGAACTTAAGATAGGGATATATGTATATTGCAATTTAAGAAGTTTAATGACGGTACGGTTAGCAGTTGATTTTAATGCTTAAATTCATTTATAGGTATTTTTTAAATTTGTAATTATCAGCTCAGTATGCAAATAGATAAGTTTAAACATTTCTGTTGACAATTATTGTCTTTATTTAGCAATTTAGCTATCAGTTATTTATCTATAAATTAATTAATGTTACGTCATGTCTTGTTAAAATTATATTTGTTTGTCAACAAAAAGTTTCTTATGTACAATAAACATATTATTGGTGCCAGATTCTTTTGCAGTTTGAGCCAAAAGTATTTGTTTATCCAGAACAGCACCACTAGATATGAGCAAATTACATGAATTTTTAAAATCAGTGTGGTTATTTTTAACACATTTACGAATCATTCAACAATGTGAGACAAGTCTTCATGATGGAGGGCTAGATTTCTGGATGAAAATTACCTTATTTACTGTACAGTAAATTCGGTTGAAAAATTATTCTTTAATATACTAATTTATACATAAAGATTTGGAGCCCATTTTAAGCATATTGCTTTCACGAAGGAATATACGTTAAGTTAATTTCAGCTTTATAGTAATATGTAGTTAGAATATTTTTTTTATTGATCCTTTATTTCCAATTCCCTAGATTAGTTGTTTATAATATATTATAGAATCAATTTGTTTTGAGGGTGAAGTGGTTAGCGGTGTTGCCCTTCTTTCTTTCTTTCAAACTTTAAATTACACACCTACATAATAATTAGCAGATTTTTAGATAGGACTGGTAAAGCTGCGAGTATTTTTAAATATTTTTGACCGACTTCAAAAAAAGAAGGTATACAATTAGGTTGTATGTTTGCTTTTTTCACCGACGAACCCCGAACGGAGGAGGTATACAATTCCCCATATTCATAGAAACATAAATCCAAAATTTCCTTCCCTCCGAAAACCAACCCCGAAGAGGGTGTAGAGTGCAAATTTTCTCGAAAATCGAAAATCTGAGTTGATATAATCAATGATAGGACAATATCCGGAAACGTTTAAATTGAATATTTTTTCAAGTTACGGGTTTCAACGGAAATCGTTTGAGAGCTTTACGATAGTCGTATGAGTAGACACACTACAGGAATTGTTTTTATTGAACACGGAAATTTCATTTGTGTAGGTACAGCAATAAATTATCTAATTTTTGAACCATAGTTTTTAATATTTGTAAGTTTCTCAAAATCACTATGTTATGGCTTATAGCGTTTGTACATACGCGAATCCAAAACCTGTACACCTTGTTAGGTCATACATTTCATCTCGAGGTCATTTTAACGATTATATAAACTTTATATATATTATTCATTTGAATGCAACGCCATCAACTGTCTACGCCCGTATTAAAGAATCTTTATATAAATTTGTTGACTCTACTGTCTGCAGAATAGCTCGAGGCAATTTAATGATTAAGTACTTGTTGATAAGATAGTTTTTTAAAAGTGATTCATTCATTCAGCAGTTTACACTCAGCAGAGTAGTGTGTCGATTCAGTGTCACACCACCATCCTCATCAGTAACACAGACATGGATAACAATTCTCTCATTGTGGAAATCAGTGATGGCAAGCTGAAAGGTACTGAATGGGAGATTGAAAATGGGGACAAGGTGCTGGCTTTTCTGGGAATTCCCTATGCTCAGCCTCCTGTTGAAGAGCTCAGATTTAAGGTGAATAATTTGAATACCTATATTTTTTTCAATATTTCTGAAATGTGAGAGCTTCAGATATTATGTGATTGATATTGCATTTTATTTTTTATCAGGCTAGCTGAAAGTGTACATATTCTGCCCTAAAAAATCAAATGTTTGTAAAAGTAGATGCAGGTTAACATCACTTTGATTAAAATTTAGGCGGAAGACGCATCTTTTGATTAATTTGTTATTAAAAAAGGGAAAAATGATGCTCTTAGTACATACGACTCTTAGCTGGAAGTTTCTTTTCAATCCCAAATAGTAAATAACCATCCTTGTATTCTATCAAACACTAACATCCTTTAAAATAAGCAAAAATATGCGTAAAAATAGTAAATGTAAGTTCGCGTAAAATTAAGGTTAAACGAATTGATGATTGATTTATGTAGTATGCTTGACGTTGAAAAACTGTCAATTCCAATGTTGCCGAAACTACCAATATAACGTTTGCCATATTGTTTTTTTTTTCCAATATTCGATAACGAAAGCGTAAACCAAGTGGTAAGATTTTAAATGTTTGAAGGTTTAGTTCCATGTTTTAAGTTTTATTAAAAACTTAATTTTCACAAATACTTGCTTTAGAGCAAAACTACGATATTATGGGAACTTATGATGACGAATGTGACCAACTTTGTCTTCAGGCTTTCAAAAATTCAGTGATTGCTTTACTAGAAAATATGGTCGTTATTTTTTTCTAAAGCAAATATCCTTGGAATTGGAATTCATAAAATAATCTAATACTAAGAAAGCTATACTGGCAGAGTTGGCAATAATGATATTAATAGCACTTTGAAGTTCAATTCACTACATAAATCAATCATCAATTCGTTTAACCTTACTTTTTCGCAAACTTATATCTACTATTTTTACGATAATTTTTGCTTATTTTGAAGGATGTTGGAGTTTAATAGAATATAAGGATGATTATATACTATTTGGAATTGAAAAGAAACATAGAAAATCGAAAATACCAGCTAAAATCTTAAGTGCTAAGAACACCATTTTTCCCTTTTTTAATAACAAATCATTAACAATAGCGTCTTCCGTCTTCCTGGGAAACTGAAAAAAGATCTTTGAATAGATAGATAGATTCTAAACCTATCATATTTGTTGGGTGTACCTAGTTTTACAACCGAGATATAGGATGTTTTGTCAATTTTGGTTATTTCTTTGAGTGGTCATAACTCACCATCCACCCACTTTAATATGTTCAAAAACATATTTGAAAAGAACACTAAAAGCTGAAACAAACTATGTACTTTTAATTTTTTCGTATTTTGAGGTTGTATGCATTTGGGTAGAGCTCTTTCTCTAGTAATTTTTTTCTGAATATGTATTAAAAGTGTTGTTAATTTAGGTGGCTGAAACCGAATTGTTTGGCGTTTTAAAAATGAATTATCAAGATTTTGCGATATACCTACCATTTTTTTAAATTTTATTTAGGTATTAAATATTAGTATTCGAATGCCAGTGCAATTAATTTAAGATTATGTATTAATTTCTTCTAGTATGATTACTGTTGTGATGTTATTTTTTTCAAGTAAATAAATATTCTTGGAAAGTGTTGAAACCGGTTGAAATAGGTACATATATTACCAATGAAATATTTGTTACGGAACAATCTGACGTACTTTGAATAGATAAGATACTGTGTATAATTTAAATTACCGTAAGAAATGTTTATGTCTATAAGTCAAAGGTCTATTCTTCTGAAATTAATACCAGAGTAGCGTATTGAAAAAATTAAAGAAGAATGCAAAGAATTGAAAAACCATCAGGGTGTGATTCGAAAATCAGACATATTTTGAAAAATGCAAGAAAATGTTTGAGAAATTGTATTTTTTTTTAATTACTTTAAGTAAAATTTTAAATTGTAATTTTATGTATCGTTGTTTTGAGAAATGGGAATATAGAATTGTTTCATCAATAACCTGTGTTAAGTCACTTAATATGTTCAATTCTTTCATAAATACATGGAATAATATGTATTAATAACTCAATCAAAATTTTGTAGTGTATGAAAAAACGTTGACGTATTTAATCAGAGCTTACTAATACAGACAATGAATACTCGCTGAAAATTGATAATGCAGAAGAGTTGTGCTATTAGATGTGGAAAATTTAAAATTTTTCATTCTTGACTATCAAAATTCATACAACCTCAAATTCAAATTCACAAACGTAATTCACAGAGACCCTGTGGGAAAATAAAAAGTACACAGTTTATTTCAGTTTTTAGCCCCTACTATTTTCAAAAAGTTAGTGGATTTTGTACATTAAATAAAGTAAAGGGTTTTTTTAAGAACCTAAAATTATGTTACATTTTTGATAGTCCTGACCTAGATTTTTTGATGACTTGTAGGCAAATCGCTTGCATAGAATAGGAAAATGTGTGTACCAAATATCAAGATAATATACTGGGTGGATCGTCAGATATTACCAGTCAAACTCTCCAAATTAAAGAAAAGTTTTCAGCATCTTTTAGATAGATTTTTATTAAATTACCAAAGTTTTGTCTGGGGGGGTGAGGGGAAGGGAGAATATTCTATACCTAGACCATTTATCAAAGAGAGACTATCTCTGTTACATTTTTTTTAATTTAATCAATAAAATGGTATATAAGTAACTTAAGAATACTTCAATTAATGTTTAATTATTTTTTATATTGGAACCAGTATTACAAATTAATAATATGCTGCTTAAATTAAACAAATAATTTTGCAGACAGTGTTCACATTTATATTGTCTGTCTGTTTGTTCGCCACAAGAATTGTTCAATTTTTAGTTTTAAATTAACCTCATCAGCAATGTGCTAAACATTAACAAAGTACGTTTTAAAAAGTACAAAATTTGAAACTAGACGGAAAACTTGAAGCGTTAGCTGTAGTCATTTAATTATTTTTATTATTTATTACTTGCCCCCTTCCAACGTTTTTCGTTTTAAAATTATTATAGGTACTTTCTCGTCTGTTTTGAAGACGTGAAATATTATTGAAATTATTCACATCAATAAGTCTTGTAATTCTTTCAAATCAACAAACATCTTTTTTGTCATTGAATGACTTTATTATGCAAAATTAACACATGCAAATTCGTATCTGTCTATTAAATAATATAACTTTAATAGCTAAATGATATTCGATTGAATTGGTCAATGTATAACAGACTAAATGACACTTGTGGAATATATCTTTCAATATTAGGATGCTGAATTAACATTGAAAGGCTTCTTCTATTTTCTATGAACATCTCTCAATTGAAGCAATTGTCCTTTAGAATTTTAAAATAAAATGAACGTTAATAGTTAAGGTCTATAAAGTCTAGGTCAAATTCTATAATGAGACAGTAAATTGGTGTTTAAGCATGTCGGCAGATTATAAGAAATTCTCATGTTTATTAAATTATTTCTACAGATAATAATCATATAGATTATTTTATTATATTTACTGATTTGGTTTTTAAATCAGAAACAATTTTATTTGTCAAATTGATTGTAAGTAGCAGCAAGTTTAATTGAAAAATCACCTTAAAAGGGAGAGGATGTGGGCAGCCTAGGTACAAGTGTAAAGTGCTTGAACGCAATTAGTTGCTGCTGTAGTTTTTGTGCGAATATTTTTTTTAATATTGTTTTCTTATGATATGGAGTATCGAATTTCGTGCTACAAGTTTAATTGAGAAAATTGATCTTTTTTTTCGGGTGTGGATGCAGGTTGCCTACAAGAGTAAAGTACTTGAACGCAACTATTTGCTGCTGTCATTTTTGCGTTAAAACGTTACTTGAATATTTTGCCTGTCAAGATATGAAGTATTGAATTTTTTCAAGGGGGCGTAAGCAGGTCTAATTATTATTCTCAAGGGATTGAATGAAAAAATATTAAATTTCTCAATCAGAGATGTGGAGCACAAAATTCAATGATCCATACCTTGAGAGCACAATATCCAAGAAAAATTTTAATTTTGGCACAAAGAACACAGCACCAACAAATTGCGTTCAAGTACTTTACTCTTGTGGTTAAGCTGAAAAAACCATACTTGAAAATCGTTTTTTGTCAACCCGGCCACCCCCTTTGGGGTATCGAAGTTTTTAGGAGAAAGCAAATAATGGATAATATTAAATAAATATTTTTGATATGGGGAGCACGCTTAGATACTATGCAAAACGTGTGTCTGGGAATTCGATCAAAAAATACACATCTTATCGGTGTAACTATTTGCGATGGCATTTATTTTCTTTTCTAATTATAATTAGTTATTAAAAGTTGACCCTCAAAAATGTGAAATAATTGTATTTATACAAAAACTAGATCATTAGATGATGCGCTCAAAAATACAAAATAATTATTATTATTGTTTTGCTACAGGTACTCTTGAAGTAGGTGCCAAGAGTCTTCTATCTACATATAGATAGGTAAATAATACGTTATATTTTGCACAATTTGAATATTACCAGTACCAATAGAAAAAATATTATTTTGTATTTTTGACCGACTTTCCAAACGAAAGAGGTATACAATTCGACTGTGTGCTTTTAGGTAATTGTTTTATAGAATTGTACGTTTGTGATCGTTCACACTTTTGAATTTTGAAAAAATTTCAACGGTAGGTATGCTTTTATATGTGTATAAGTAGGTCTAAAAAAACTTTTTGTTCAAAAGTTTATATTGTATAATATTATATTATATTATATTTCTTGAATATCTCGGCCGAGTTCGTTATTGGGCATTATCGGGTAAGTAGTTTCAAAATGGCAACCGTTCAAACATTTAAAAAATTTAAGGTTATAGATATAATCAGTACCTACAACTTTTGTTCCAAGCATTTTTTCATAAAATGAACAGAAAAAAATTAATAAAGAAAATGTTCAAATTTCAATTCAGTGAATTTTGGGAAATTTTATTTTTCACTAGAGATACCCTCCTGCATTAAAATGGTTATTGTGAGTTAACCTTAAAGGATAGGCAAATGCTATCGAGGATTTCTTCTAGAACATTTCAAGACAAACTAATCCACCATCAGTATTTTCGTGTATCATTATAGATGATAACGTATCTGGAAACATTTATATTGGAAATTTAAAAAAAAATTACCTATTTCCGAGTCACAGCAGTATTAAAGTTTGAAATATTTGATATAATATATACATCGCTATGTACTGTACTGGAAAATGTGAAATATTTTTTTTACATAAACTGGGACGGACTTTATTAGTTGGTACACAAAATAATACTCAATAATGTCAATTCTACTGGAGTTGATACGTTTGAAGTTTGTGCCAAAAGTCTTCTTTTTACATGTAACGGCACTACTTCAAAAGTATCAACACCAGTTGAATGATTATTATTTTTTATTTGTCATACACCAATTAAGTCGCTCTAGTTTTTGTAAAAAAATATATTAAATATATCTGATTGAATAGAGTCGGTCTCAGTTTTGATAAAAATCAAATTATATACTTACGCAATAGAATAGTGGATACTTGGTATGGTGTTAATATTTTTCAACTCAAATAGGTACCTATTTATTGCCTTGAATACGATTAGACCATATCTTTATGAGTTTTGCTTCTGTGTTTGTTCCACCTGTTTCAATGCAGGAAGCTCTGGCCATTTAAGTAATTCAAGGTTATGGCACTCCAAACCGCAAATAAATGATTCGGAATATTTATTATAGGTATTTGTTTACACTAATACACATTATCTCAAAAGGATGAATTACATAGGGCATGAAAAGGAGCTGATACACATATCAGATAACAAAATTGACATTCAATGTCGCATCGACTGTTTTGGAAAACATCGTATTTCAAATTGTTCAATGAAATGCAATGCGTGAACCTTTATGTTAATACTAGGAAATGTCCCCAACTTTGCACGCGGAAATTAGCGAAATACCCTAAAAATGAATAATCATTACTTTATCCATGCCCTCATATTAATAAACTTTCACGTTTCACCACTGTAGTTATGTGATTTTTTTTTATCATTTCCACCGTCTTGGTCTTCAAAATAAATATGCCATTTTCACAATCATCGTCCGAAAAAAAATCAATAATCCAATAATGAAACCCATATTGACTTTCATATTTATTTACCTTCATTTCACTCCCTTGAGGATTGATTCGGACAACTACGAAATACGTATTTGTTTTTAGGAGTACTTCTACGACGTTTTAACTCGAAATGTTTATTTTTCCTTACAAAACTTGTAGGTACTCCGTTAGAGGTTGAATTTCAAAATGTTTCTTATTCTTTGTATATATCATAAAGAGAGTATCTGTTCAAAATGACGCTGATAATCAGTGAGTGAGTCAGAACTTTATACAGTGCGTCATTTAAAATTCCTTCACGTGTTTTTGGAAAAGCGCTCGTATTCGACGATATTTATTTCTTAATGTGTTTTTTTATGGCAAGTTCATGTATACAGAATAGCCCAAAAAGAAGTTGCAACCACCAACTTATTCTTTTCAAATAAGATCTATTGTTGATTATTCCAATTTTGAATCTTGCTTCAGATTCTAGGTAAGTTTCATGTACCATGTCCTACACCTGAACTCAAGAATCATCGAAAAATTACCATATGCTGGCTCTAGTCATGTAAAATTGATTAAAATGAACCAAATGAAATGTATAATATTGTTTTAAAATGGTACCTACAGGCTTTTCGAGAATTTTAGATAATACCAAATTATTGGACAGAAAAAATATCTATATTTTCTAGGCTCCCCTGCCCGCTAAACCTTGGGAAGGTATCAGAGATGCCACCAAAGATGGAGATGCATGTCTCAGCCGTGACTTTACAAACCAGCAAATCGTCGGATCAGAAGACTGTCTCTTCTTGAACGTGTTCACTAAATCGGTGAGTTTATATTATTTTATATTATAGTGAATATACACATTTTCATTTGATTATTATTTATTTATTGGTAGATAAACTCAGACAAACTCAGACCAGTGATGGTATTCATTCATGGTGGTGCCTTCGTCTGTGGTTCCTCCACAAGTGCCATGGTAAACCCTGATTATCTTTTGACAGAAGACGTCATCTTGGTGGCCATGAATTATCGACTAGGTATGCTCGGTTTCCTTAATTTGGACGACCCCGATCTTGAAATACCTGGCAATGCCGGTATGAAGGACCAAGTACTCGCACTTCAATGGGTCCAAAAGAACATTGAGCATTTCGGAGGTGATCCCAATAACGTGACCATCTTTGGTATCAGTGCTGGAGGGGCTTCAGTACATTACCATCTGCTATCACCTGCTTCGAAAGGGCTATTCCATAAAGCTATCATTCAGAGTGGTGCGGTGTTGAATCCTTGGTGTTATGGTACTGCAAAATTGGTGGATGTGCTCAAAGTGAGCGGAATAGATATGGAAAATGAGAACAGTGCATTTGAATATATACAGAAGATGCCAGCTGCAGAATTGTTTACGATACAAGAAAAGTACATGAAGGTACTTATTGTTTACTTATCAGTAGAAAAGTCTAAGAATCATTCAAATTATTCTGTTTTCAGGTGAAAAATACACAACTGAGACTTTTTGGTCCAGTAGTTGAATATCCAAATCCTACAGCATTCATCACAGAAGAACCGGCAGAAATAGTGAAGTCAGACAAATGGAATAAAGTACCATTGATATTCGGTTTCTGCAGTATGGAGGGACTATTTTTCATCTCCGATGCATACAGACATATGTTTGGGGTGGAAGAGAAACCTGAATTGGAGGAGCAAATCTCTATATTTTTGGGCCTCGAGCGTGACACAGCCTTATTCAAGTCTCTGATGAAACTTTATGAAGAATCTTATTTAAGTAGTGGTATGGAGAATGGTACCGTTATGGTATGTTTATGTCGTAACAGAAAAGAATCCGTGGAATTATTGTTTGTATGTTTCAGCTCTTTTCAGACATATTATTTACTGCAGGGATTATTCTATCCAGTATGGAACATTCTGTCACATCAACAGCTCCAGTGTACCTCTATAGATTTTCACTGCAAGGCGAATTAAACATATTATCGGCACTTGTGAAAGACCAACAACTTATTGGTAAGATTTTTTCCAAATGAAACCATCAGAATAGTTGAAACTATGAGATACAAATTATAGAATCTCGTATGATATTTATTTTCTCTTTATATTTATCTACGCGATCTATTCATTACATTATACTTACGCTATCGTAGAACATACAAGAAAAAAAAATTAGATTTTAGATCCAGAGCTAAAATCTAATATTTTTCCCCATGTATAATACATATTTTTTTTCTATGACGGGTAAAACGATGATTGAAACATGAAAAAATATTACAATATAATAGAAAATTATCGATGTGAAATTTTAAGTTTAAAAGTAGTCAGTTGCAGTTATAGCGCCTCCACATTACGAAAATACACATATTTGAGACTTTAACATCGCTGTAACTCTTTTGAAAAAATGTTCAATTTAAATGTTTCCGGATATTGCCTTATCCTTAATTCTGCCACCTCAGATTTTCGATTTTCAAGACAAATTCTTCACCCCCTTCGGGGATGTTTTTTGATGGGGAGGAAATTTCGGATTTGAGTTTTTACGAATATGGGACCATTTCTCAAGGCTCCTCTTTCAAATAAATAAAGATCATCAAAATTGGAGTAAGTCGAATTGAAAACCTAAATTAAGTTCTTTCATTAATTTATGGTGAATTACTTGTTAAATTTATTGAATCAGTTTTCAAACTACATTTTCCAGGATCTCGAGTTATCACTTCTCACTTCACATGTTGATTTCTGTGCTTATAATTTCATACGGTAATTTCTGCAACAGATGTTAAACTGATGAACTAATCTTGTTGCGAGTGCTTGCATAAAAATTCTTGTAATTTAGGTTGAACATGGTTTTGAAACCTTTCCTTCGTCTTTCCCGAAATGTTTTTATTTGTCAAGTAGTATATTTTTTCTTGAAAAGTTCAAATGGGTTCATAACAAAAGTGTTTAATATTCCCAGCCTTGACCACATTAGTAATCCTTCCTACCTATGAGTTACTTTAACGCATTAATTTAAGAAAAGACATGACTTTGCGCACGCTCCGTGAAGGTAGGTTTATGACTCTACACACGCTCTGACTCAGGTGTTAGACATAGAACTAATGATTGAAAGCATTTTTGGTAGAATTTCGCTGGCAAAGGCTTTGGCGTCAACTAATAAAATATATGAATAATTTCAGGTGCATGTCACGGTGACGATATGGGCTATCTCTTCAGGATGCAAATAATACCTGGAGCAGAGAAACCAAAACCTGTGAAAGGTTCAATCGAAGAATTGACAGTCAACAGAATGGTGAAGATGTGGACGAATTTTGCCAAAGAATCCAATCCCACTCCAAATGAAAATGAATTGAACATCACATGGCAACCGATGAATACTGAGACAATGAATTATTTGAACGTAGATAAGGAGCTCTGTGCCAAAACCAATCCTGAAGATGGAAGAATGTCCATTTGGCAAAAACAGCAACAACTCTATGATGAATTTAATGTTACCTTAAGTGGCAATAAGAAGCCATGAATTTGACAACACAAATATATTTAAATCTATTATTCCATTAACCTGCAGATTTAAGAAAAACTTTTTGTAAATCTAAAGCAAAATGCATAATTGATATTATTATTTATTTCAAGATATATATAACCATTCAACATTAATCGCACTGAATAGAAAAAAGCAAATAAAAATTTATTGACTCTTTTTTACTATATAGGTAAGCATTGAATATACCTAATAAAAGGTAAAATTTATTAGTTTATACAAAATACAAACTAATTTCCACATTCAAATTGAAAATATTTTGACGGAAAAGATAAATTTTCATATGCGGACAAAATTGAGCGTTTTCAAGGGTGGCTTTTGCTAGGTCTACTTACAGCTATTTATGAAGATTAAGTAGCTAGTTTATTGTTTGAGGATTTCATTCTTTCAAAAGTCATCTATTTATCGTATTCACAGGACAGTGGCCAAATTCATAGAAGCAAAACAGCTTTAGCTACGTTTCCGATTTACTCAATGTGCTTTAATTTCAACCTCATATCTGATATTTATTCTATTAACCACTCTAATATTAATGAAATGAAATAAAATGAGAAATGTGTGTATCATTTCACACACATGCTACATAAAATGTGTCCTACGACATGACTGTCATAGCTTGGGAGTGTGTTTCTAGTTTCTAGAATGATTTCAAGTGGAAAATGTCTAATGAACATGTACCCCGAACTGTAACCTAACTGAGCTAGAAGCATTTAAAATTTTAGTTAAGTAGTAGTAGGAATTTCCTACTAATTTAAAGATCATTTAAAAGGAAACCACTTTATTGAATTAGTTGCTCAAAATGTCCAACCGATAGCTGAATAGATAGTCTAGCTCTTTTTAGAATTGAAGTGGTAGCTCTACCAGCAGTCTCAGAATCAGCACGAACAGTTTTTGCGGCATCCATGATTCTAGCTGCCGGGCGTTCTCTGTTTTCAATATTTTCTGCATAAACTAAACTTTTCAGTCTTCCCCATAAAAAAGTAATCTAGGGGAATAAAGCCTAGTGACCTTGCTGGCCAAGGAACTGCAGAACCTCTTTCAATCCACCGGTTTGTATGATTTTGATTATGAAATTCTGTTACTTGTCGACCAAAGTGTAGAAGCGCCTAATAGAGCTGAATCCACATTCGTTGTCTTACATTATGACGAACATTATCCAGTAGTATTGGAAGATCATTTTCAATGAAACGTTAATAACGAATGGCTGTGAGACGATCTTCCATTATAAACGGACCAATGAGGCGGTCATCAATAATACCACACCAAACATTTACCGAAAATCTATCTTGAAAATTTAATTCTTGAGTTTATCGTGGATTTAATTTCAAGTGCCCAACAATGTGAATTCCTGGTGTTATTGATGCTGTTTCGGGTGAATGAGGCTTCATCACTAAACAATATTATCCGACAAATCATTTGATTTCTTAATATCCAACAACTAAATTCAAGTTTTGAATTGTAGTCGGCAGATTTTAAAGCTTGTACAGGTAAGATGTGGTATGAGTTAAAACCGAAATTGTGTAAAGTTCTCCATACTCTTATCCGGCCTATGTTAAGTGTCTTTGTTATTCTTCGGACACTTATAGAAGGTTGAGCATCAACCGTATTAAGTATTGCCTCGTCATGAGCAAGTTCCTGTTGAACGTTCAGAAATAGCTGTAGGAAACTTGCCTGTTTCTCTTAAGCATCTATAGACATTGCTAAAAACAGTTCTACACCCTACGAGTAGGAAATCGTCGACGAAATTCATAAACTGCCGCTCGTCCCTTTTCATTACACAATCCATAAACAAAATGAATGTCGGCGTATTCTTAATTCGAAGTGGTAAACATACCTTTAAGATTATTTTGATGTATCAAACGAAAATAAACTTCAATTTTAATTGAAGTTTTGTTTCACAATAAACACCTGATCTTTTTAATAATAACAAACTCAACAGCGAACCTAATACCTGCATTAGTGGAAGTATTTAAAATTTCAAATGCTTCTAACTCTATTATTATAGCGTTCCGGGTATATGTTCATTAAACATTTTTGACCTGAAATCACCCCAGCAACCAGCAACATACTCCCAAACTATGTCTTGGGACCCCCTGTATATTGAGCAAAGTATTACCACAGAATATAGTTGGTTACATATTCTGTGGTATTCGGTTTAGACGCTACGGATTTTCGCCGGAAAAATTAGAGAGACAAAAATTAGAAAAAATGCGTTTTGTTATTAATCACACATATATTTCCATATGCAATTGGTTAATACCTGTTATTTTGAATTTAAAAACATACACTTCGATTTTATTTGTTAGTAGGTATAGATAGATGTTTATAATCCTTCGTTAGTTGGTAAGCAAAACACTTGAGAATGGCTGTACCAATTTGGCTATTTGTTTAAATGTTCGCAATAGTCCGAATGAGTTTTTAAGGAAAGGAGAAATTGTAAAATTTTGGATAAATTGGAGTGCTCTCTTCAATGGGATTTTTTTAAGTAGGTACTCAAGATCATAACTCAATTCGATTATTTTTCTATTTTGTTGGTTATGGTCATGGGAAAATTTTTAGGAGAAAAAACAGGAAAAAATTACAAAGAAACAAAAATAAAAGTTTTGTTTGCCCTCTCGATTAAATCTGAAGATATGAACGGCATATTGTAACAAGTTTGAGATGAGGTGTCGGCGCTGTTCGGCCAAGTAGGTGTGAGCGGTTCGTCGCAGCTCGGGGTATCTTGACGAGCACGGACGTTAATGGAGCCCTCGAGATAGAGTGGCTTGCCTATATATTCGAGATGATTTGCTTCAGATTCAGTCAGTCCGGGTCAGTCATTCCGGTGCAGAAGTCGACTGAGGAGTACGGTTTATATTACGGTAGACCGGTAGTGCGGTGAAATCCGGCGGTCCGGTGGTGAACGGTGTTCCGGTGGAGACCGCAGTACGGTGCAATCCGGCAGTTGGGTGGGTCTCTAGTAGGAGGTCACCAACAAAACTTGAAAATAAATAATTCCCAGTTATTTTATACTCTTTACAATATCTATTATTTTCTTACAATTTTTTATGCTCCCATGATGAAAATAAGACTTAAATATTTTTAATTGGGGAAAAAAATTGGGAGGTCTGTAAAAAAACTTGGGAAAATGCACTCTAGACTAAATTATAATAATAAATAAATTGAGAAAAAAAAACTGGGACCAACTTTATTAGATGTACAAATGGGTAGAGTACATACTGATGAGTCATAAAAATTGTTGGTGCCAAAAGATGTATCAGGTATAGAAGACTTCTACATCTATTGAGGTCGGTAATTTACTTTACATCTAGGGATCGTGGTTAACACTAAGAAGTCATTTTCGTCATCAATAAAATCTCTACTCAAATATCTATTTGTTATTTTCTTAAGAATTTTGTAAGGTGGGAAGATATATTAATCTCCCAGCGAAAAAACAAAGCATAGCACTTTTGATTGTATGCTTGACCAACGATCTTAAAATACATTTCATATACAAATTCAGTGGAAGAGAATAAGTCTATTCGTTGACATGTCAGAGACATTATCAATTTTTGTTGTTGTCAACGATTGCCAATGTCAGTTTTTTAAGTGTTTTTCCGCAGAATGAAGAAGAAATCAAAATCACACAAGCGTAAATTCAAGAAACAGAGTCAGAGTGGCAACATGAAGCTGACGGTGAATCCACAGGTCAAGCAAGAAATGCTTCTCTATTTAGAACATTCCAAAGCCGAAAATATTATTTATCCCCAATGGGAGAACTTCAACGTCCCATATGATTTCGAACTTGGTGTTGCTATGTTGGGAAGACATCTAGGCGTTTACCCCGATGTACATTTACTAAGCACATCTTTAATTGAACGAAAACTATTATAAACATCACAAGTATTTTAGTTGGCATTTTATCTCATTTTAGTAAGTTTCCATCTAACCTTTTAAAAAGTTCCGCAACAATTGCGTTTGTTAATTATAAAACAACTTTAAAAAATATGCTTTATTAAAATATTAAAACGATATCTAATGTAAGAATCATACATACTTGATACCAACTATAACCAATATCAAAATCATTAACATTCTTACATTAAGTGTTACTTTATTCTTTTTGACCGACAAACCCCGAACGGAGTAGATATACAATTCGACTGTCTGCATTTTTTCTTGGTTCGTGCGCGCGTTTTATATAGTAATCGTAATCTGATATTGATGGTTTTTGATTCACTTGAAAGAGGAGAGAGGTGCCATATTCATAGAAACGCAAATCCGAAATCTCCTTTCTTCCGAGACCTACCCCCGAAAGGGGTGGAGGCCACAAATTTTCTCGAAAATCGAAAATCTGAGGTGGTATAATTAAAGATAGGACAATATCCGGAAACGTTTAAATTAAACATTTTTTCAAGAGAGTTACGGTTCTCGAGGTAGAGGCATGTTAAATTCTCAAATATATCTATTTTTGCTATGTGGAGAGGGCGATTTCTTTCGAAAATTGAAAATCTGTGGGCACTACATGAAAGACTCAATTATTTGTAGCAACATTTATTTATAATGAACATTTTTCTTTAGAGTTACGGTTTTCAAGTTACAGCGCTGGTAAAATGGTGAAATCTATAATTATTTTTTACAAAAAATTGTACCGACTTTATCAGTTGTTGCACTGAAAAATACGAAATAATATTAATTCTATTGGTGTTGGTTCTTTTGGAGTTGGTGCCTACAACAAAAAACTACAACAGCACAACATCAAAATTACTAGCACTAATAGAATTGATATTATTTTGTATTTTTTAGTGCAACAACTGATAAAGTCGGTCCAATTTTTTGTAAAAAATATTTATTTCTCATTTTTGAGTGTAATATTAGTCATGAAAATTGTTGAAGGATCACTAATACCCAGAAAGTTATAGGTAGGTTTAGCTTGTACTTGTTATTTATTATTCAGAGATCTCAAAACATGGCGGCGCAAATATACATATTTCAGACTTTACTGCAGTAACTCGTAAACCGTAACTCAATTTAAATGTATATAATCTTTCCTCTAATTTGGCCGTGTCATATTTTCAATTTTCAAAAAAAATTGCTCTTCCACATAGCGGAAATACGCATATCACATATTTTAGTCTTTAACATTGCGTAACTCGGAAACCGTAACTGTTTTGAATAAATGTTCAATTTAAACGTTTCCGGATATGGTCCCCTCTCGAATTTTCGATTTTCGGAAAAATTTGCCCCTTTCATATAGCTGAAACACATATTTCAGACTGTAGCGTGGAAACGTATGATTATTTTTAAAAATGAATGTCCAATTTAAACATTTCCGGATATAGAATTTTCATTAATTCTGTCGTCTCGGATTTTCAATTTTCTAGAAAAATTGACCCTCCCACCCCCTTTGGGGGCGGTTTTGGGGAGTAAGGAGGTTTGGGATATTTAATGAGTATTTCCGCAGCGATGTTTTGAGATCTCAATAATAATAAGAACAAGAATATACGTAGGTAATAGGACTATATTCATTGGTATTAGTGAACGTTCAATGATTTTCGTGACTAATGTTACACTCAAAAGTGTGAAATAAATATTTTTTTATAAAAAAATATACCGACATTATTAGTTACTGTTACTTGTGAAGTTGGTGCCAAAAATTATCAATCTAATTGCAACTGCACAACTTGAAAATTAACAGCACCAATAGAATTAATATTATTTTGTATTTTTCAGTGCACCAACTAATAACGTCGGTCCAATTTTTTTGTAAAAAACATTTTTAGTGGATCGTCTAATGAAGTCTGACCTAGTTTTTGAAGTGAAACTTCTTTGACAAGAATGAAGAGTGGATTGGAAAAAATGTAACGTTTCGAGATTTCGTTACACTAGAGAGAAAAAAGATATAACCTAGAGGGATGGAGAAAGAGAGCTATACATTTTGTATACCTAAAACAGAGGCTTCGTTACAGGAGAGAGTAGACATATATAATATAGAGAGAAAGAGGAAGAAAGCTATACATCGTATATATCAGTTCTGGCTATCCGCGTCTTCCTTTTGTGCGGTCCTTCGTCTTGAGCTCCAGTCATAAACTAAGTGCAAGTTTCAAGTTGCTTGAAGGGGAAATACTTTAGGAAGCGTCGTACGAGCAAGAATAGTTTAGGAAGCGTCGTACGAGCAAGAGAGAGAGGAGAGAGCCACGTCGATGGCTATGGAGTTGTGAGTTGGTAGGGAGTTAAGGGAAGGTATGTTAGTGCACGTGGGACTGATTATGTGTGGGTTCCAAACTTCTGAATTTATGTATAAGTATCTCCTAATTGTATGGATGTATGGGTGTTCTGTGGTGGAGTAGTTAAGTTTTAATATATACATATATATATATATAATGGAGATGTATTATGTGGATTATACCTAGTGATCTATCGACTAAAAATATATTCAGCCAGGCGACGTTGCCAGTTTTTTTTAAAAAGTATTACCAACTTTGATTTTTCAAATGAGACATCCTATATATTATCAATTTATTAGATTCTCTATCGCCTTCTGGATATTTTTTCATAAGATACCTATACCTATCTCTAACAGTTTACTGTGAATTAATTAATTTTCTTTTGTTTTGTTCAAAACAGAGCTCCAATAAATAGCCTATTACTCTGAATTTTAGAATTGTGAAACGATGAAATTTCAGTAATAGCTTTAGAAACACTTCTTTCTTAGTTATTATTGAAGATTTTATTATTTTTTCCGAGAGAAAATCAAAATACCTTCGAAATGATGTATCATGTTCCTACACCTAAATGGTCAGGTTTTCGAAATATAAGCAACTATCTATTAAAGTGAATGAATGAATGAATAAAATATTTATTGATTGTTGTTGATTCTATTTTACAAAATCTAGAGTATATTTGATTTATTTGATTTTTCTTCTGTCCTGGTAGGGAGCTGTCTCCCTTCTCAGGCACGCCCTGGAGTTACAATATTAGTAGCGGCAATTTACTGCAGCAAATGCCGAGGGATTAAGATGTCAGCAATACTGCCCAGTGAGGCTGGGGACGAGGAAAACTGCAGAAGACCTCGTCTTGACAAATTTACAATTTGGGGAACCTAGTGATGGTTTCGCCGTCCGATGGGCAGCGGCGCCGTGTCGATGAGGTGGTCTACTTCAGGAGGCGGTGCTTCCATGGGCTTGAGCAGGCAGATGGTTGGTGAGGATATCTGTTGGCTGGCCTCCTGGTGAAGATAGGCTGCCTGGACTGTTCGAAGGCGTGGCCGCAGTAGCTGTCCTGAAGCTCTTGGAGTCTGAAATTGATAGGAGTAATATTGTGGTTAATTAAAGTGTTGTATAATTGTTCAGACGGGTGGTGCCACTCGAGATAAAAGCACCTACGTAGTACCCTCCTCTCGAACCGCACCAATCGTCTGTTTTCTTTAGGTGTTAGTGTGGAATATGGGATCATCTTATAATCAATCACCGGTCTCACAAAGGTTTTGTAGGCGTTGATGAGTGTTTCGGGTTTACATCGGCCGAATCGGCCACAAAGTGCTGTGATGAGAGATGCTCTTTGCCTCACCCTGTTAAGGGTGAGTTGGACTTCCTCGTGCCAGTTGAGTGTGCGCGTAATATGCACCCCCAGGTATGACACGCTGTCCTAGAGCTGGAGCCTCTCTCCCCACAGCATTAACCTTATTTCGCGTGGGTCTTGGTGTTTATTAAGTGTGAGACGGTGGTATTTTATAAGGATGGTTTGAGTTTTATTGGGATTTGGATTAATACGCCATTTCTGGCAGTATTTGGAACGCGTTCAATAGGTATTGTCCATGCGTGTTTAGGGTGACCGTGAACCTTGATGAGAAAAACAGGACTGTATCGTCTGCGTAAAGCAGAACATTTCTGATTCGTGGGAAATCCGCTGTGTAATAGATGTACAGCAAGTGTGCAATTGATGAGCCTTGTGGTAGGCCGGCTAGTGGAGTAAAGGATCCTTTAAATAGGATGTTATGAGTTTGACAAAGATATGTAGAATATTATGATTGAGCAATTTCGATATCAGTCCGGCATGCCAGACTTTATCGAAAGCATTTTGGATGTCTAAGAAAATGGCTAAGGTCGCGTTTCCGTCATTCAGAGCCCTGGTGGTGTGAGTGATGAATTCAAGAATTGCATCGTGTGTAGTGTGTTTCTGCCTGAAACCGTGTTGAAAAGGCGGCATAATTCCATGCTCCTCAATCTCCAGTCTCAGGCGAGATGCTAGGATTCTATCGAAAATCTTTCCGATACAATCCAGTAGTGAGATGGGTCTGTATGAATTCGGATTGTCAGGCGGTTTCTTAGGCTTCGGAATCATTATTAAGTTGGCCGTTTTCCAAGCTAGTGGAAAATAGCCAATTCGGATGCAGGCGTTAAAGACGCGAGTGAGCTGTACTACCATTACAAAGGAGAGTTTTTTAAGGACTTTCCTATTGATGGCGTTCGGGCCAGGTGCGTTATTAGGTGAAGATCTTATTATGGAATCGACCTCATTCGCGGTGATGCGCTAGGTAAGTGGGTGAATAATTGGCTCGAGCAAAGGTCCGGGACCCCGCTCAAGAAATTCACTGACGCGATATTGAGTTCGTCTAAAGTGGTTATCATCGAACATTTGGTCTGTTGGAATTTGGAAGATGTTTTGAAGATGATCTTTGAAGGCACTCGCCTTCTCTCGGGGGTCGGCGATAATTCTGTTATTGAGAGTGAGATGGGATGGTTCGTTACGCTTTAGGCCAGATATGACTTTGAAACTGTTCCAGAATTTGGATCCGTCAGAAAATTTGAGATTGGCAGTTGTTTTTTGCCATTGATTCTCTCTGAATCGAGTTAAAAGGGTTTTGATTTTTGAGTTGAGACGGTTCCACTGGTTCTGCAGGATCAGCGTACTTTCGTAGCTCTCTGCGAATTTGTCTTTTGGACTTTATTAGGTTCAGAATATATCGCGGGATTGGATGTTTGGTGGTGTCAATTCTGCGGGTTTTTATGCACCGCGTTATGGCGTTTTGAATTGTATTCTCATGTGCTGAGATCGCGGCATCAATTTCATTTGGATCATTTACAGAAGGGTTTGTGATGTTAGTGTTGATATGATCCTCGAAGGCACCCCAATCGGTGCCCTCGTAGTCATATACTGTTCGGAATTTGGACGGTTTTTGAATCGGCTTTTGTAGACTAGTGTTGATTAGAATAGGGATGTGGTCGGAGCTGATGGAATCGCCGGAGAAGCATTCCCAGTCCAATATTCCAGATTGGCGGTGCAGATTATATGATCAATGATCGATATACCTTTCGACATGTGTGTGATGTTGTCGTTTTCTGGTCTGAATAGTTGGAGCTCTGAGAGGACTGTGGATAAGATTCGTCCATTTTTGTTGATTTGGGTATCACCGAATTCTGCGTGCTTGGCGTTGAAGTCACCAAGTATCACAGCACGAGATTGGCAGTATATTCGAGAAGATTCCTCGAAACTGCCTCATTCGGTCAGCTATAGTATGAAATTATGGTGGTGGTTCGATTATCGGAATGTAAATCTAACGCGGTGCATTGGAGATCGCTTAGAGCTGGTGGAAGCTCGTGAGGAGAAGTGGCTAAATGATTAAAGTGAATTATTTCAAGCATTTTTATAGTAGCTATTTGCTGGTTACCATGGTGATGAATTATTATTCAACAAACATTATTTGAAGTATTCCTTAAAATAATTCATCTAAAACGCAAAAATGGAACGAAGTATCTATTCAAATGAGATTTTGATGAAGTTATTTATTCTACATGGACAATGTGGTGGTATTATAGCTAGAACTTTCTAGCTAGAAAATTCAACGAAATGTACCCAGACTTAGAACCAATGAATAAAAGGAAATTTGCACGATTATAACACAATTTCATTGCCTATGGCTCAAAATTGGAAGCAGAGAATAAATTTCCGAAGCCTGTAACATCTAATGAAGATAATGTGGTAAATACTTTAGCTTACTTTTACGCATTTCCTCAAGCTTCTATCAGAAGTGCAGAGGGAGATTGAGGCCTAAAATATAGTTCTATACAAAGAATGCATCCATACAAGTATTCCAAGGTTAAGTCCTAAAACCAGAAGACTATAATCACAGGATTCAATACTATTTTAATACATCTACAGGAAGATCCCAACTTTTTAACAAAGGTTATTTGGTTATTTCTAAATTAATCAAGTAAAGTTTAGTTTTAATGTGTTTTACCTTTTAAAAGGCAATCAAATATGCTTTTTGATCTATGACGAACCATTGAATTCAGTAAAATATTTTCAAATTTTGAGATCGGTAGTGAGGGAGTTCTCATTAAGAGAGTACTGTACCTGTTGTTTTCAACTAGATGGAGCACCGGCACACTGCACTGAGGATGTAACAAGGGAGCTGTATGAAATGTTTGAAGACCGCTGGCTTAGACGTTCGGAAATGGCCCGCAAGGTCACCCGATCTCACCCCGTTGGATTTTTATTTATGGGGTAATTTAAAGAAAAAAGTTTATTCAACACCAGTACAAAGTAAAGATGAACTGCGTCAATGCGTAAATAAATGCATTAATAACATAGACGCACGTGAAATAAGAAAAGCCATTTTATCGGTTGTTATTTTGAGAATCTATTATAAAGGTTTAATTATTTATATTTCCTCACTATTTATCATTAATAAAACCTCTGTCCGAATAAATTATTTATTGATTATTAATTAGATATTATTATACAGTTTTGATAAAGTCTTTTGCTAAAAGAATCTAACAAAAGATCACAAAATACATATGTTTATCGTTGAACTGGATTCATTTTCTCAATATCAGTCAATGCATAGTTATTGCTAATTTTATCTTGATATTGAGTTCAGGTTCTGGTGAATGTACTTTCTCATTATTGTTTTTCCAAGACTGAATATGATATCTATGAAAATTTATTATTATTTTTAAAAGAATTTACAGAGCACGGTAAATGAATCGTCTCTGCAGTCTACTTATCATCCCAAAGATTCTTGTTGTCTTTTATGTACTTTGTGGGTATCTTCCATTAAACTTTCTGAATGTTTTTGCAACAATTTGATCACATTATCTATGAAGAATTAACAACTCAACAAACACTTATTCTTCCTCATGATAATTACTTGTCAAACTTTTCATCACCATGGTAACCAGCAAATACCTACTATAAAAATGCTAGAAATAATTCACTTTAATAGATAGTTGCTTCTATTTTGAAAACCTGACCATTTAGGTATAGGAACATGATATATCATTTCAAAGGTATTTTGATTTTCTCTCTGAAGAAATAATAAAATATAGGGTATTGGAAAAAACGCATTTTTGGTTCTTTATGTATCTGATGGAAAGACCAAGAATTTTGAGCGACCCTGTATAACATAAAAATAAAATCTTCAATAATAACTAAGAAAGAAGTGTTTCTAAAGCTATTACTGGAGTTTCATCGTTTCTCAAAACTAAAATTCAGAGTAATGGGCTATTGATTGGAACTCTATTTTGAACAAAACAAAAGAAAATTAATTATTTCACTGGAAACTGTTAGAGATAGGTATGGGTATCTTATGAAAAAATAACCAGAAGGTGATAGAGAATCTAATAAATTGATAATATATAGGGTGTCTCATTTGAAAAATCAAAGTTGCTAATACTTTTTGATATAAGTGGCAACGTGGCGTGCCTGAAAATATTTTCAGTCGATAGATCACTAGATATAATCTACATAATACAATTTTCAGAACAATCCTACGAATAGTTTTTCTTAAACGTCTAAGGTACCATCGACCGTGAATCACCCTGTATATATACCCCTTGAGCCCCGGGGATGCCTGTTATTGGGAGTTGGGAAGATTATATGATGGTGTCTAAGTACACTCGTGACCCTCTTGCTGTGGGTTCCACCATTTTTTGATATGTCCGCCATCTTGGATTATTCGTTTTTCTCACTATGGTTCGAGAACGGCTCAATATTTTTGGGATTTTTAAGTGCGACTAGGATACATTAGTTGAGGGTTCTATAGCTTTGGATACTCGACTTTCTAAAAGTATTTTTACTATTTTTATTGTAAACTAATTTCAAACTGTTATATTTTTTTTGAAATGATCCCTCTCTTTCTCTCTCACTCACACACACTCACAACTCAAATTTCTCTCATTCTCTAGTTTGCAAGAAGTTTCACTTCTACCACAAGTACACATGTACGTTGCTGCACATGATTCTGTTTTAATTTTAAGTCATCATGGTAAATAACTTCTTTTGGGTAGTGTTCAAGCGACTTCCATGACGTCCGATTCAAATAACAAATAAAAAATTCTTATGCAATATTATTAGTCAGTAAAGAACGTTGGGAGAAAAACATACATCGATGCGAATACTAATTGTACACTCTTAAGTTTAACACCACACTGGCCGTAAATATTAGAACATGCATTCTTTACTTCAATACAAAAACAATATCATTCGTTATTTTGCAGAAATTATTATTGGGAAGGCAATCACTTCAGCTTTATTATAACTATTATAATAATATTCAAAATTATCAGCAGCTATTTCTGAAATGAATTAAATACGTTTTCGACATTCTTAGAGCTCTCTAACTGCAAAACCCAAATTTATCGAGAAGTTTTGAAGTATAAAAGTCTTAAGAAAACATATATTCTACAAGTTTTTTTTTTGTTGCACTAAAAGTAATTTCTCGGAGGGATGAGCTTTATGAAACACTGAAAATTTGAATAAGGGACCCACAAATAATCATCCTCTTTTAAATAAAAAAAAGTATTATTGAAATCTTTGCACGTTTACTATGCAAACCGAAGTTACATACTTGAAAAAAACATACAATCAATTGTATATCTACCTTCTTATCATGCAATCGCCTAAATAATTATGTTTTATGACCGACTTTCCAGACGAAGAAGGTATACAATTCAGCTGTGTGCATTTAGCATTAAATGCTCGAATGCGCAGATTTTCATGATTTCCTTTCCCCCCAAAGGTTGTAGAGGGATATTTCTTTTTTCTAAAATTTGAGATGGCAAAATTAAGATCATATATGATTTTTCAAATTTTAACGGTTTCTATTATATGCTCAACGATTTTTAGGACTACAATGATACACTCAAAATTTTTTAATATATTTTTACCAAAACGTGTTGCGACTGAAATCTGAAAAATACAAAATATTATTAATTCTAAATATGAAGTTGCGTATATCTGGTACTTCAACGATACCAACACCAATAAAATTAATATTATTTTTAGCCTTAGTTCTTGAAAAAACTATTTTCAGAGCCCTGGCGCAGATAAGTAGAGATGGAACGGATATTCGGTTTTACAATAATTCAATGAAATCGACCGCAATCGCAACTTTTAGTTTCCAGCGCTTCCCTGAAAGGTTAGAACACTTTACAAAACAGGAAAAATTTTAAAATTTATTCCTGTTTATTCATATTCTGCCTAAAATAACGTTAAGTTAATTGTGATCCTTATTGTTTGACTTGACAAGCCGAAAAAAAGAATAGTTGCACGACTTGATTGTACAATTTGTTTGGGTATTTCATGGGATTTGTTTGCGAGTCGTAAAAAGTCGTGTGAGTGGATACAACAGATTTTATTCTCAAGTAATTAATAATAAAATGGTTTATATTATTATATTTATATTGATACCTAATACAAAAGTGACTAAAAATAAAAGACTTCCATAGAGCAAAGTTATTTCCTAAGATATTACAGTTGATGATAAACAGAAAATATCTAATCTAAATCACTCACAGAGTACTGAAAACTTAAATTAGTGACGTGAGTAACTAATCTAATTATCACTATAGTGATGGCAGCTTGCCGGGCATCCGGTATGCGACCAAACAACTATCAGTTTTATCCCTAATAAGCCATTTTTTTCTAATTTCCAGTGATATTATTGACGTTCATCTGTTCCCGATTACAATTTCATATGTTAATAAATTCCTCAATGTTATCGTATTTTGCCACTAAAGATTAATCATAGGTACCTAGGTACTCAATATTATCAGATTTTGCAGAACAGATAATTCGAATCATTACGGCACAAGTTATTATCAAAATATAAAATTGAATCTAGTGGAATTTTAATGTAGTGTGATATAATGGCTTCACCTGTTGTACAAATCTGTGACGGCAAGTTAAAAGGTCGCGAATGGCAGATAGCGAATGGTGATAAGGTCCTTGCATTTCTTGGCATTCCGTATGCTAAGCCTCCAATAGGTGAATTAAGATTCAAAGTAGGTACCGAACTATTTCCATTTTCGTTACCATATACTTTGTAGTTTTTAGGTAAATTTCTTATAGAAATATACCTATTGCGATCGTTCACACTTTTGAATTTCGAAAAAATTTCAACGGCATGTTGTTATATGTCTATAAGTTAGTCCAAAAAAACATTTGGTTCAAAAGTTTATATATATATATATATATATATATATATATATATATATATATATATATATATATATGGGATATTACGAAATTTGTTAACACGATAGAGGTCGCAGTTTTGAAGGTATCAAGTTCAAATTTGCTACAAAAATCAATCTCTCAAATATCTCAGTCGAGTTCGTTATTGGGTAATATCGGGTAAGTAGTTTCAAAATGGCGACCATTCAAACATTTAAAAAAAATATCAAAAAAGAGCAGTAGTGTAAATATTATTAAAAATAATTTTAGGTTATAGATATAATCAGTACCTACAACTTTTGTTCAAAGCAATTTTTCATAAAATACACAGGTAAAAAAATAAAAAATAATAAAGAAAAATAACAAATATTGATAAAACATGAACACTCAATATAAATTTGATGTAATTGTACATTTTCTGGAGATCTTAATATAGACCCTGATTAAAAAAATATATAGTATATTTATTAGAAGAAGAATTAGACGAAAAAAAATCTGCCTTGAAGTGGACTCGAACCCTGTCTGCTTTATATTCAACAGCCAAAACAAAAACCTCTAACCGCAAGGCTATGACAATTTTATTTAGAAACATGTAGGTATACCAATGAAAAGGTTGTTAAAATTTCAATTCAATGAATTTTGAAAAATTTACCTTTCCGCTGACTACAGGCCATCGGGATTTTTTTGTTTTACAATAATATTTAAGGGTGTGTGTGGCGATTTTTTGTCAAGTAGTACAAGAATAAGTTGTGGAAGGTTCATTCCATATGATACTAATATACAAGATCAACATTGTATTTTCAAGATAGGATCCATCAAACATTTTAATATATGGTGTCTATCAGAAATAAAATCAAATCAATTGTTGTCATTTATGTTTAGCATTTTTGTTTGATTTCAAGTGCAGAATTCCCCCAATACTACGATTGTGATTCGAAAAAGTTTTTTTTGTTTTTCGATGCTATATAGTTTTTTCGCCTTCTCTTCAATTGGACTCTAAATATGGTTCAGTTACTCAGTTTTCATAAGTTCAAAACCAGTAGTTATGGTTTCGAGGAATGTACAAAATTTTATTACTTCTATACTGAGACTGAAGGTATTGAAAAGTTACTTCGAAGCAAACTATTTCACTTAAAACAGTAGTTTGGATCTTGGAAAAGAAGATTCATAGATCTACGAATTCACTATTGACGATGACCCTGGTTATCTGGTATCACCGAATCATCTCAATAAGTAGGTATATACCTGTCAACTATACAAATGAAATTCATTATATCACAGTCCATGATACCTTTGATGGAGTCATATACCTTTCGTGGTCCTTAGGTACTTGTAAGGTGACAAAAGACAAAATTATGTTGTATTACCGATCAGCTTAACAGTAAAACTAACGCTTGATTTAGCAAATTTCAATTGGATATGTTATCATAGATAAAATTAACTGGTGATATGTAAACCTAATACAAACTGATAAATTAATTTTGCATAACAATTTTGCATAAAAAAAATACATAATAATGATATGATTTCTCAAGCTCTCTTTTACCTGACTTAATAAGCACTGCTTACTTACCTTAAGCAGCAATCATATGCATTGGGTGCCAATACTAGTAAAGTAGAATTACTCACGTGCAGTATTTGGGCCACCGCTTTAAATCAGAATTCATTTTGATATTTGCTCGACATCTGATGTCGATGTCACACAAAGTAAAATATTATTATTATATTATATTATAATTCAGAAATCATGAAGAAAATATATAAATATTCTTGCAAACCATGTCACAATATTTCGTTATGGATTTTCGAATTACCATATTTTTTGATAAGAGGTCAATGCACGATAGATAAATTCTTTCTTCTTCTTCTTCTTTTTGACCGACGAACCCCGAATGGAGGAGGTATACAATTCGACTGTCGGCTTTATTTTTTTTTTATTTTTTTATTTTTTGGTTCGTGCGCTCCTTTTATATAGTACCTAGTCATTTAATTATTTTTATTATTTATTACTTGCCCCCTTCCAACGTTTTTCGTTTTAAAATTATTATAGGTACTTTCTCGTCTGTTTTGAAGACGTGAAATATTATTGAAATTATTCACATCAATAAGTCTTGTAATTCTTTCAAATCAACAAACATCTTTTTTGTCATTGAATGACTATTATGCAAAATTAACACATGCAAATTCGTATCTGTCTATTAAATAATATAACTTTAATAGCTAAATGATATTCGATTGAATTGGTCAATGTATAACAGACTAAATGACACTTGTGGAATATATCTTTCAATATTAGGATGCTGAATCAACATTGAAAGGCTTCTTCTATTTTCTATGAACATCTCTCAATTGAAGCAATTGTCCACTATTATATTATCCTTTAGAATTTTAAAATAAAATGAACGTTAATAGTTAAGGTCTATAAAGTCTAGGTCAAATTCTATAATGAGACAGTAAATTGGTGTTTAAGCATGTCGGCAGATTATAAGAAATTCTCATGTTTATTAAATTATTTCTACAGATAATAATCATATAGATTATTTTATTATATTTACTGATTTGGTTTTTAAATCAGAAACAATTTTATTTGTCAAATTGATTGTAAGTAGCAGCAAGATTAATTGAAAAATCACCTTAAAAGGGAGAGGATGTGGGCAGCCTAGGTACAAGTGTAAAGTGCTTGAACGCAATTAGTTGCTGCTGTAGTTTTTGTGCGAATATTTTTTTTAATATTGTTTTCTTATGATATGGAGTATCGAATTTCGTGCTACAAGTTTAATTGAGAAAATTGATCTTTTTTTTCGGGTGTGGATGCACAGGTTGCCTACAAGAGTAAAGTACTTGAACGCAACTATTTGCTGCTGTCATTTTTGCGTTAAAATGTTACTTGAATATTTTGTCTGTCAAGATATGAAGTATTGAATTTTTTCAAGGGGGCGTAAGCAGGTCTAATTATTATTCTCAAGGGATTAAATGAAAAAATATTAAATTTCTCAATCAGAGATGTGGAGCACAAAATTCATTGATCCATACCTTGAGAGCACAATATCCAAGAAAAATTTTGGCACAAAGAACACAGCACCAACAAATTGCGTTCAAGTACTTTACTCTTGTGGTTAAGCTGAAAAAACCATATTTGAAAATCGTTTTTTGTCAACCCGGCCACCCCCTTTGGGGTATCGAAGATTTTAGGAGAAAGCAAATAATGGATAATATTAAATAAATATTTTTGATATGGGGAGCACGCTTAGATACTATGCAAAACGTGTGCCTGGGAATTCGATCAAAAAAGACACATCTTATCGGTGTAACTATTTGCGATGGCATTTATTTTCTTTTCTAATTATAATTAAATATTAAAAGTTGACCCTCAAAAATGTGAAATAATTGTATTTATACAAAAACTAGATCATTAGATGATGCGCTCAAAAATACAAAATAATTATTATTATTGTTTTGCTACAGGTACTCTTGAAGTAGGTGCCAAGAGTCTTCTATCTACATATAGATAGGTAAATAATACGTTATATTTTGCACAATTTGAATATTACCAGTACCAATAGAAAAAATATTATTTTGTATTTTTGACCGACTTTCCAAACGAAACAGGTATACAATTCGACTGTGTGCTTTTAGGTAATTGTTTTATAGAATTGTACCTTTGTGATCGTTCACACTTTTGAATTTTGAAAAAATTTCAACGGTAGGTATGCTTTTATATGTGTATAAGTAGGTCTAAAAAAACTTTTTGTTCAAAAGTTTATATTGTATAATATTATATTATATTATATTTCTTGAATATCTCGGCCGAGTTCGTTATTGGGCATTATCGGGTAAGTAGTTTCAAAATGGCAACCGTTCAAACATTTAAAAAATTTAAGGTTATAGATATAATCAGTACCTACAACTTTTGTTCCAAGCATTTTTTCATAAAATGAACAGAAAAAAATTAATAAAGAAAATGTTCAAATTTCAATTCAGTGAATTTTGGGAAATTTTATTTTTCACTAGAGATACCCTCCTGCATTAAAATGGTTATTGTGAGTTAACCTTAAAGGATAGGCAAATGCTATCGAGGATTTCTTCTAGAACATTTCAAGACGAACTAATCCACCATCAGTATTTTCGTGTATCATTATAGATGATAACGTATCTGGAAACATTTATTTTGGAAATTTAAAAAAAAATTACCTCTTTCCGAGTCACAGCAATATTAAAGTTTGAAATATTTGATATAATATATACATCGCTATGTACTGTACTGGAAAATGTGAAATATTTTTTTTACATAAACTGGGACGGACTTTATTAGTTGGTACACAAAATAATACTCAATAATGTCAATTCTACTGGAGTTGATACGTTTGAAGTTTGTGCCAAAAGTCTTCTTTTTACATGTAACGGCACTACTTCAAAAGTATCAACACCAGTTGAATGATTATTATTTTTTATTTGTCATACACCAATTAAGTCGCTCTAGTTTTGGTAAAAAAATATATTAAATATATCTGATTGAATAGAGTCGGTCTCAGTTTTGATAAAAATCAAATTATATACTTACGCAATAGAATAGTGGATACTTGGTATGGTGTTAATATTTTTCAACTCAAATAGGTACCTATTTATTGCCTTGAATACGATTAGACCATATCTTTATGAGTTTTGCTTCTGTGTTTGTTGATTGAATTGCTCCACCTGTTTCAATGCAGGAAGCTCTGGCCATTTAAGTAATTCAAGGTTATGGCACACCAAACCGCAAATAAATGATTCGGAATATTTATTATAGGTATTTGTTTACACTAATACACATTATCTCGAAAGGATGAATTACATAGGGCATGAAAAGGAGCTGATACACATATCAGATAACAAAATTGACATTCAATGTCGCATCGACTGTTCTGGAAAACATCGTATTTCAAATTGTTCAATGAAATGCAATGCGTGAACCTTTATGTTAATACTAGGAAATGTCCCCAACTTTGCACGCGGAAATTAGCGAAATACCCTAAAAATGAATAATCATTACCTACTTTATCCATGCCCTCATATTAATACAAACTCTCACGTTTAACCACTGTAGTTATGTGATTTTTTTTATCATTTCCACCGTCTTGGTCTTCAAAATAAATATGCCATTTTCACAATCATCGTCCGAAAAAAAAAACAATAATCCAATAATGAAACCCATATTGACTTTCATATTTATTTACCTTCATTTCACTCCCTTGAGGATTGATTCGGACAACTACGAAATACGTATTTGTTTTTAGGAGTACTTCTACGACGTTTTAACTCGAAATGTTTATTTTTCCTTACAAAACTTGTAGGTACTCCGTTAGAGGTTGAATTTCAAAATGTTTCTTATTCTTTGTATATATCATAAAGAGAGCATCTGTTCAAAATGGCGCTGATAATCAGTGAGTGAGTCAGAACTTTATACAGTGCGTCATTTAAAATTCCATCACGTGTTTTTGGAAAAGCGCTCGTATTCGACGATATTTATTTCTTAATGTGTTTTTTTATGGCAAGTTCATGAATATTCATATACAGAATAGCCCAAAAAGAAGTTGCAACCACCAACTTATTCTTTTCAAATAAGATCTATTGTTGATTATTCCAATTTTGAATCTTGCTTCAGATTCTAGGTAAGTTTCATGTACCATGTCCTACACCTGAACTCAAGAATCATCGAAAAATTACCATATGCTGGCTCTAGTCATGTAAAATTGATTAAAATGAACCAAATGAAATGTATAATATTGTTTTAAAATGGTACCTACAGGCTTTTCGAGAATTTTAGATAATACCAAATTATTGGACAGAAAAAATATCTATATTTTCTAGTCTCCCCTTCCCGCTAAACCTTGGGAAGGTATCAGAGATGCCACCAAAGATGGAGATGCATGTCTCATCCGTGACTTTACAAACCAGCAAATCGTCGGATCAGAAGACTGTCTCTTCTTGAACGTGTTCACTAAATCGGTGAGTTTATATTATTTTATATTATAGTGAATATACACATTTTCATTGGATTATTATTTATTTATTGGTAGATAAACTCAGACAAACTCAGACCAGTGATGGTATTCATTCATGGTGGTGCCTTCGTCTGTGGTTCCTCCACAAGTGCCATGGTAAACCCTGATTATCTTTTGACAGAAGACGTCATCTTGGTGGCCATGAATTATCGACTAGGTATGCTCGGTTTCCTTAATTTGGACGACCCCGATCTTGAAATACCTGGCAATGCCGGTATGAAGGACCAAGTACTCGCTCTTCAATGGGTCCAAAAGAACATTGAGCATTTCGGAGGTGATCCCAATAACGTGACCATCTTTGGTATCAGTGCTGGAGGGGCTTCAATACATTACCATCTGCTATCACCTGCTTCGAAAGGGCTATTCCATAAAGCTATCATTCAGAGTGGTGCGGTGTTGAATCCTTGGTGTTATGGTACTGCAAAATTGGTGGATGTGCTCAAAGTGAGCGGAATAGATATGGAAAATGAGAACAGTGCATTTGAATATATACAGAAGATGCCAGCTGCAGAATTGTTTACGATACAGGAAAAGTACATGAAGGTACTTATTATTTACTTATCAGTAGAAAAGTCTAAGAATCATTCAAATTATTCTGTTTTCAGGTGAAAAATACACAACTGAGACTTTTTGGTCCAGTAGTTGAATATCCAAATCCTACAGCATTCATCACAGAAGAACCGGCAGAAATAGTGAAGTCAGACAAATGGAATAAAGTACCATTGATATTCGGTTTCTGCAGTATGGAGGGACTATTTTTCATCTCCGATGCCTACAGACATATGTTTGGGGTGGAAGAGAAACCTGAATTGGAGGAGCAAATCTCTATATTTTTGGGCCTCGAGCGTGACACAGCCTTATTCAAGTCTCTGATGAAACTTTATGAAGATTCTTATTTAAGTAGTGGTATGGAGAATGGTACCGTTATGGTATGTTTATATCGTAACAGAAAAGAATCCGTGGAATTATTGTTTGTATGTTTCAGCTTTTTTCAGACATATTATTTACTGCAGGGATTATTCTATCCAGTATGGAACATTCTGTCACATCAACAGCTCCAGTGTACCTCTATAGATTTTCACTGCAAGGCGAATTAAACATATTATCGGCACTTGTGAAAGACCAACAACTTATTGGTAAGATTTTTTCCAAATGAAACCATCAGAATAGTTGAAACTATGAGATACAAATTATAGAATCTCGTATGATATTTATTTTCTCTTTATATTTATCTACGCGATCTATTCATTACATTATACTTACGCTATCGTAGAACATACAAGAAAAAAAAATTAGATTTTAGATCCAGAGCTAAAATCTAATATTTTTCCCCATGTATAATACATATTTTTTTTCTATGACGGGTAAAACGATGATTGAAACATGAAAAAATATTACAATATAATAGAAAATTATCGAAGTGAAATTTTAAGTTTAAAAGTAGTCAGTTGCAGTTATAGCGCCTCCACATTACGAAAATACACATATTTGAGACTTTAACATCGCTGTAACTCTTTTGAAAAAATGTTCAATTTAAATGTTTCCGGATATTGCCTTATCCTTAATTCTGCCACCTCAGATTTCCGATTTTCGATGGGGAGGAAATTTCGGATTTGAGTTTTTACGAATATGGGACCATTCCTCAAGGCTCCTCTTTCAAATAAATAAAGATCATCAAAATTGGAGTAAGTCGAATTGAAAACTTAAATTAAGTTCTTTCATTAATTTATGGTGAATTACTTGTTAAATTTATTGAATCAGTTTTCAAACTACATTTTCCAGGATCTAGAGTTATCACTTCTCACTTCACATGTTGATTTCTGTGCTTATAATTTCATACGGTAATTTATGCAACAGATGTTAAACTCATGAACTAATCTTGTTGCGAGTGCTTGCATAAAAATTCTTGTAATTTAGGTTGAACATGGTTTTGAAATCTTTCCTTCGTCTTTCCCGAAATGTTTTTATTTGTCAAGTAGTATATTTTTTCTTGAAGAGTTCAAATGGGTTCATAACAAAAGTGTTTAATATTCCCAGCCTTGACCACATTAGTAATCCTTCCTATGAGTTACTTTAACGCATTAATTTAAGAAAAGACATGACTTTGCGCACGCTCCGTGAAGGTAGGTTTATGACTCTACACACGCTCTGACTCAGGTGTTAGACATAGAACTAATGATTGAAAGCATTTTTGGTAGAATTTCGCTGGCAAAGGCGTTGGCGTCAACTAATAAAATATATGAATAATTTCAGGTGCATGTCACGGTGACGATATGAGCTATCTCTTCAGGATGCAAATAATACCTGGAGCAGAGAAACCAAAACCTGTGAAAGGTTCAATCGAAGAATTGACAGTCAACAGAATCGTGAAGATGTGGACGAATTTTGCCAAAGAATCCAATCCCACTCCAAATGAAAATGAATTGAACATCACATGGCAACCGATGAATACTGAGACAATGAATTATTTGAACGTAGATAAGGAGCTCTGTGCCAAAACCAATCCTGAAGATGGAAGAATGTCCATTTGGCAAAAACAGCAACAACTCTATGATGAATTTAATGTTACCTTAAGTGGCAATAAGAAGCCATGAATTTGACAACACAAATATATTTAAATCTATTATTCCATTAACCTGCAGATTTAAGAAAAACTTTTTGTAAATCTAAAGCAAAATGCATAATTGATATTATTATTTATTTCAAGATATATGTAACCATTCAACATTAATCGTACTGAATAGAGAAAAGCAAATAAAAATTTATTGACTCTTTTTTACTATATAGGTAAGCATTGAATATACCTAATAAAAGGTAAAATTTATTAGTTTATACAAAATACAAACTAATTTCCACATTCAAATTAAAAATATTTTGACGGAAAAGATAAATTTTCATATGCGGACAAAATTGAGCGTTTTCAAGGGTGGCTTTTGCTAGGTCTACTTACAGCTATTTATGAAGATTAAGTAGCTAGTTTATTGTTTGAGGATTTCATTCTTTCAAAAGTCATCTATTTATCGTATTCACAGTACAGTGGCCAAATTCATGGAAGCAAAACAGCTTTAGCTACGTTTCCGATTTACTCAATGTGCTTTAATTTCAACCTGATATCTGATATTTATTATATTAACCACTCTAATATTAATGAAATGAAATAAAATGAGAAATGTGTGTATCATTTCACACACATGCTACATAAAATGTGTCCTATGACATGACTGTCATAGCTTGGGAGTGTGTTTCTAGTTTCTAGAATGATTTCAAGTGGAAAATGTCTAATGAACATGTACCCCGAACTGTAACCTAACTGAGCTAGAAGCATTTAAAATTTTAGTTAAGTATTAGTAGGAATTTCCTACTAATTTAAAGATCATTTAAACGGAAACCGCTTTATTGAATTAGTTGCTCAAAATGTCCAACCGATAGCTGAATAGATAGTCTAGCTCTTTTTAGAATTGAAGTGGTAGCTCTACCAGCAGTCTCAGAATCAGCACGAACAGTTTTTGCGGCATCCATGATTCTAGCTGCCGGGTGTTGTCTGTTTTCAATATTTTCTGCATAAACTAAACTTTTCAGTCTTCCCCATAAAAAAGTAATCTAGGGGAATAAAGCCTAGTGACCTTGCTGGCCAAGGAACTGCAGAACCTCTTTCAATCCACCGGTTTGTATGATTTTGATTATGAAATTCTGTTACTTGTCGACCAAAGTGTAGAAGCGCCTAATAGGGCTGAATCCACATTCGTTGTCTTACATTATGACGAACATCATCCAGTAGTATTGGAAGATCATTTTCAATGAAACGTAAATAACGAATGGCTGTGAGACGATCTTCCATTATAAACGGACCAATGAGGCGGTCATCAATAATACCACACCAAACATTTACCGAAAATCTGTCTTGAAAATTGAATTCTTGAGTTTATCGTGGATTTAATTTCAACTACCCAACAATGTGAATTCCTGGTGTTATTGATGCTGTTTCGGGTGAACGAGGCTTCATCACTAAACAATATTATCTGACAAATCATTTGATTTCTTAATATCCAACAACTAAATTCAAGTTTTGAATTGTAGTCGGCAGATTTTAAAGCTTGTACAGGTAAGATGTGGTATGAGTAAAAACCGAAATTGTGTAAAGTTCTCCATACTCTTATCCGGCCTATGTTAAGTGTCTTTGTTATTCTTCGGACACTTATAGAAGGTTGAGCATCAATCGTATTAAGTATTGCCTCGTCTTGAGCAAGTTCCTGTTAAACGTTCAGAAATAGCTGTAGGAAACTTGCCTGTTTCTCTTAAGCATCTATAGACATTGCTAAAAACAGTTCTACACCCTACGAGTAGGAAATCGTCGACGATATTCATAAACTGCCGCTCGTCCCTTTTCATTACACAATCCATAAACAAAATGAATGTCGGCGTATTCTTAATTCGAAGTGGTAAACATACCTTTAAGATTATTTTGATGTATCAAACGAAAATAAACTTCAATTTTAATTGAAGTTTTGTTTCACAATAAACACCTGATCTTTTTAATAATAACAAACTCAACAGCGAACCTAATACCTGCATTAGTGGAAGTATTTAAAATTTCAAATGCTTCTAACTCTATTATTATAGCGTTCCGGGTATATGTTCATTAAACATTTTTGACCTGAAATCACCCCAGCAACCAGCAACATACTCCCAAACTATGTCTTGGGACCCCCTGTATATTGAGCAAAGTATTACCACAGAATATAGTTGGTTACATATTCTGTGGTATTCGGTTTAGACGCTACGGATTTTCGCCGGAAAAATTAGAGAGACAAAAATTAGAAAAAATGCGTTTTGTTATTAATCACACATATATTTCCATATGCAATTGGTTAATACCTGTTATTTTGAATTTAAAAACATACACTTCGATTTTATTTGTTAGTAGGTATAGATAGATGTTTATAATCCTTCGTTAGTTGGTAAGCAAAACACTTGAGAATGGCTGTACCAATTTGGCTATTTGTTTAAATGTTCGCAATAGTCCGAATGAGTTTTTAAGGAAAGGAGAAATTGTAAAATTTTGGATAAATTGGAGTGCTCTCTTCAATGGGATTTTTTTAAGTAGGTACTCAAGATCATAACTCAATTCGATTATTTTTCTATTTTGTTGGTTATGGTCATGGGAAAATTTTTAGGAGAAAAAACAGGAAAAAATTACAAAGAAACAAAAATAAAAGTTTTGTTTGCCCTCTCGATTAAATCTGAAGATATGAACGGCATATTGTAACAAGTTTGAGATGAGGTGTCGGCGCTGTTCGGCCAAGTAGGTGTGAGCGGTTCGTCGCAGCTCGGGGTATCTTGACGAGCACGGACGTTAATGGAGCCCTCGAGATAGAGTGGCTTGCCTATATATTCGAGATGATTTGCTTCAGATTCAGTCAGTCCGGGTCAGTCATTCCGGTGCAGAAGTCGACTGAGGAGTACGGTTTATATTACGGTAGACCGGTAGTGCGGTGAAATCCGGCGGTCCGGTGGTGAACGGTGTTCCGGTGGAGACCGCAGTACGGTGCAATCCGGCAGTTGGGTGGGTCTCTAGTAGGAGGTCACCAACAAAACTTGAAAATAAATAATTCCCAGTTATTTTATACTCTTTACAATATCTATTATTTTCTTACAATTTTTTATGCTCCCATGATGAAAATAAGACTTAAATATTTTTAATTGGGGAAAAAAATTGGGAGGTCTGTAAAAAAACTTGGGAAAATGCACTCTAGACTAAATTATAATAATAAATAAATTGAGAAAAAAAAAACTGGGACCAACTTTATTAGATGTACAAATGGGTAGAGTACATACTGATGAGTCATAAAAATTGTTGGTGCCAAAAGATGTATCAGGTATAGAAGACTTCTACATCTATTGAGGTCGGTAATTTACTTTACATCTAGGGATCGTGGTTAACACTAAGAAGTCATTTTCGTCATCAATAAAATCTCTACTCAAATATCTATTTGTTATTTTCTTAAGAATTTTGTAAGGTGGGAAGATATATTAATCTCCCAGCGAAAAAACAAAGCATAGCACTTTTGATTGTATGCTTGACCAACGATCTTAAAATACATTTCATATACAAATTCAGTGGAAGAGAATAAGTCTATTCGTTGACATGTCAGAGACATTATCAATTTTTGTTGTTGTCAACGATTGCCAATGTCAGTTTTTTAAGTGTTTTTCCGCAGAATGAAGAAGAAATCAAAATCACACAAGCGTAAATTCAAGAAACAGAGTCAGAGTGGCAACATGAAGCTGACGGTGAATCCACAGGTCAAGCAAGAAATGCTTCTCTATTTAGAACATTCCAAAGCCGAAAATATTATTTATCCCCAATGGGAGAACTTCAACGTCCCATATGATTTCGAACTTGGTGTTGCTATGTTGGGAAGACATCTAGGCGTTTACCCCGATGTACATTTACTAAGCACATCTTTAATTGAACGAAAACTATTATAAACATCACAAGTATTTTAGTTGGCATTTTATCTCATTTTAGTAAGTTTCCATCTAACCTTTTAAAAAGTTCCGCAACAATTGCGTTTGTTAATTATAAAACAACTTTAAAAAATATGCTTTATTAAAATATTAAAACGATATCTAATGTAAGAATCATACATACTTGATACCAACTATAACCAATATCAAAATCATTAACATTCTTACATTAAGTGTTACTTTATTCTTTTTGACCGACAAACCCCGAACGGAGTAGATATACAATTCGACTGTCTGCATTTTTTCTTGGTTCGTGCGCGCGTTTTATATAGTAATCGTAATCTGATATTGATGGTTTTTGATTCACTTGAAAGAGGAGAGAGGTGCCATATTCATAGAAACGCAAATCCGAAATCTCCTTTCTTCCGAGACCTACCCCCGAAAGGGGTGGAGGCCACAAATTTTCTCGAAAATCGAAAATCTGAGGTGGTATAATTAAAGATAGGACAATATCCGGAAACGTTTAAATTAAACATTTTTTCAAGAGAGTTACGGTTCTCGAGGTAGAGGCATGTTAAATTCTCAAATATATCTATTTTTGCTATGTGGAGAGGGCGATTTCTTTCGAAAATTGAAAATCTGTGGGCACTACATGAAAGACTCAATTATTTGTAGCAACATTTATTTATAATGAACATTTTTCTTTAGAGTTACGGTTTTCAAGTTACAGCGCTGGTAAAATGGTGAAATCTATAATTATTTTTTACAAAAAATTGTACCGACTTTATCAGTTGTTGCACTGAAAAATACGAAATAATATTAATTCTATTGGTGTTGGTTCTTTTGGAGTTGGTGCCTACAACAAAAAACTACAACAGCACAACATCAAAATTACTAGCACTAATAGAATTGATATTATTTTGTATTTTTTAGTGCAACAACTGATAAAGTCGGTCCAATTTTTTGTAAAAAATATTTATTTCTCATTTTTGAGTGTAATATTAGTCATGAAAATTGTTGAAGGATCACTAATACCCAGAAAGTTATAGGTAGGTTTAGCTTGTACTTGTTATTTATTATTCAGAGATCTCAAAACATGGCGGCGCAAATATACATATTTCAGACTTTACTGCAGTAACTCGTAAACCGTAACTCAATTTAAATGTATATAATCTTTCCTCTAATTTGGCCGTGTCATATTTTCAATTTTCAAAAAAAATTGCTCTTCCACATAGCGGAAATACGCATATCACATATTTTAGTCTTTAACATTGCGTAACTCGGAAACCGTAACTGTTTTGAATAAATGTTCAATTTAAACGTTTCCGGATATGGTCCCCTCTCGAATTTTCGATTTTCGGAAAAATTTGCCCCTTTCATATAGCTGAAACACATATTTCAGACTGTAGCGTGGAAACGTATGATTATTTTTAAAAATGAATGTCCAATTTAAACATTTCCGGATATAGAATTTTCATTAATTCTGTCGTCTCGGATTTTCAATTTTCTAGAAAAATTGACCCTCCCACCCCCTTTGGGGGCGGTTTTGGGGAGTAAGGAGGTTTGGGATATTTAATGAGTATTTCCGCAGCGATGTTTTGAGATCTCAATAATAATAAGAACAAGAATATACGTAGGTAATAGGACTATATTCATTGGTATTAGTGAACGTTCAATGATTTTCGTGACTAATGTTACACTCAAAAGTGTGAAATAAATATTTTTTTATAAAAAAATATACCGACATTATTAGTTACTGTTACTTGTGAAGTTGGTGCCAAAAATTATCAATCTAATTGCAACTGCACAACTTGAAAATTAACAGCACCAATAGAATTAATATTATTTTGTATTTTTCAGTGCACCAACTAATAACTTCGGTCCAATTTTTTTGTAAAAAACATTTTTAGTGGATCGTCTAATGAAGTCTGACCTAGTTTTTGAAGTGAAACTTCTTTGACAAGAATGAAGAGTGGATTGGAAAAAATGTAACGTTTCGAGATTTCGTTACACTAGAGAGAAAAAAGATATAACCTAGAGGGATGGAGAAAGAGAGCTATACATTTTGTATACCTAAAACAGAGGCTTCGTTACAGGAGAGAGTAGACATATATAATATAGAGAGAAAGAGGAAGAAAGCTATACATCGTATATATCAGTTCTGGCTATCCGCGTCTTCCTTTTGTGCGGTCCTTCGTCTTGAGCTCCAGTCATAAACTAAGTGCAAGTTTCAAGTTGCTTGAAGGGGAAATACTTTAGGAAGCGTCGTACGAGCAAGAATAGTTTAGGAAGCGTCGTACGAGCAAGAGAGAGAGGAGAGAGCCACGTCGATGGCTATGGAGTTGTGAGTTGGTAGGGAGTTAAGGGAAGGTATGTTAGTGCACGTGGGACTGATTATGTGTGGGTTCCAAACTTCTGAATTTATGTATAAGTATCTCCTAATTGTATGGATGTATGGGTGTTCTGTGGTGGAGTAGTTAAGTTTTAATATATACATATATATATATATATAATGGAGATGTATTATGTGGATTATACCTAGTGATCTATCGACTAAAAATATATTCAGCCAGGCGACGTTGCCAGTTTTTTTTAAAAAGTATTACCAACTTTGATTTTTCAAATGAGACATCCTATATATTATCAATTTATTAGATTCTCTATCGCCTTCTGGATATTTTTTCATAAGATACCTATACCTATCTCTAACAGTTTACTGTGAATTAATTAATTTTCTTTTGTTTTGTTCAAAACAGAGCTCCAATAAATAGCCTATTACTCTGAATTTTAGAATTGTGAAACGATGAAATTTCAGTAATAGCTTTAGAAACACTTCTTTCTTAGTTATTATTGAAGATTTTATTATTTTTTCCGAGAGAAAATCAAAATACCTTCGAAATGATGTATCATGTTCCTACACCTAAATGGTCAGGTTTTCGAAATATAAGCAACTATCTATTAAAGTGAATGAATGAATGAATAAAATATTTATTGATTGTTGTTGATTCTATTTTACAAAATCTAGAGTATATTTGATTTATTTGATTTTTCTTCTGTCCTGGTAGGGAGCTGTCTCCCTTCTCAGGCACGCCCTGGAGTTACAATATTAGTAGCGGCAATTTACTGCAGCAAATGCCGAGGGATTAAGATGTCAGCAATACTGCCCAGTGAGGCTGGGGACGAGGAAAACTGCAGAAGACCTCGTCTTGACAAATTTACAATTTGGGGAACCTAGTGATGGTTTCGCCGTCCGATGGGCAGCGGCGCCGTGTCGATGAGGTGGTCTACTTCAGGAGGCGGTGCTTCCATGGGCTTGAGCAGGCAGATGGTTGGTGAGGATATCTGTTGGCTGGCCTCCTGGTGAAGATAGGCTGCCTGGACTGTTCGAAGGCGTGGCCGCAGTAGCTGTCCTGAAGCTCTTGGAGTCTGAAATTGATAGGAGTAATATTGTGGTTAATTAAAGTGTTGTATAATTGTTCAGACGGGTGGTGCCACTCGAGATAAAAGCACCTACGTAGTACCCTCCTCTCGAACCGCACCAATCGTCTGTTTTCTTTAGGTGTTAGTGTGGAATATGGGATCATCTTATAATCAATCACCGGTCTCACAAAGGTTTTGTAGGCGTTGATGAGTGTTTCGGGTTTACATCGGCCGAATCGGCCACAAAGTGCTGTGATGAGAGATGCTCTTTGCCTCACCCTGTTAAGGGTGAGTTGGACTTCCTCGTGCCAGTTGAGTGTGCGCGTAATATGCACCCCCAGGTATGACACGCTGTCCTAGAGCTGGAGCCTCTCTCCCCACAGCATTAACCTTATTTCGCGTGGGTCTTGGTGTTTATTAAGTGTGAGACGGTGGTATTTTATAAGGATGGTTTGAGTTTTATTGGGATTTGGATTAATACGCCATTTCTGGCAGTATTTGGAACGCGTTCAATAGGTATTGTCCAGGCGTGTTTAGGGTGGCCGTGAACCTTGATGAGAAAAACAGGACTGTATCGTCTGCGTAAAGCAGAACATTTCTGATTCGTGGGAAATCCGCTGTGTAATAGATGTACAGCAAGTGTGCAATTGATGAGCCTTGTGGTAGGCCGGCTAGTGGAGTAAAGGATCCTTTAAATAGGATGTTATGAGTTTGACAAAGATATGTAGAATATTATGATTGAGCAATTTCGATATCAGTCCGGCATGCCAGACTTTATCGAAAGCATTTTGGATGTCTAAGAAAATGGCTAAGGTCGCGTTTCCGTCATTCAGAGCCCTGGTGGTGTGAGTGATGAATTCAAGAATTGCATCGTGTGTAGTGTGTTTCTGCCTGAAACCGTGTTGAAAAGGCGGCATAATTCCATGCTCCTCAATCTCCAGTCTCAGGCGAGATGCTAGGATTCTATCGAAAATCTTTCCGATACAATCCAGTAGTGAGATGGGTCTGTATGAATTCGGATTGTCAGGCGGTTTCTTAGGCTTCGGAATCATTATTAAGTTGGCCGTTTTCCAAGCTAGTGGAAAATAGCCAATTCGGATGCAGGCGTTAAAGACGCGAGTGAGCTGTACTACCATTACAAAGGAGAGTTTTTTAAGGACTTTCCTATTGATGGCGTTCGGGCCAGGTGCGTTATTAGGTGAAGATCTTATTATGGAATCGACCTCATTCGCGGTGATGCGCTAGGTAAGTGGGTGAATAATTGGCTCGAGCAAAGGTCCGGGACCCCGCTCAAGAAATTCACTGACGCGATATTGAGTTCGTCTAAAGTGGTTATCATCGAACATTTGGTCTGTTGGAATTTGGAAGATGTTTTGAAGATGATCTTTGAAGGCACTCGCCTTCTCTCGGGGGTCGGCGATAATTCTGTTATTGAGAGTGAGATGGGATGGTTCGTTACGCTTTAGGCCAGATATGACTTTGAAACTGTTCCAGAATTTGGATCCGTCAGAAAATTTGAGATTGGCAGTTGTTTTTTGCCATTGATTCTCTCTGAATCGAGTTAAAAGGGTTTTGATTTTTGAGTTGAGACGGTTCCACTGGTTCTGCAGGATCAGCGTACTTTCGTAGCTCTCTGCGAATTTGTCTTTTGGACTTTATTAGGTTCAGAATATATCGCGGGATTGGATGTTTGGTGGTGTCAATTCTGCGGGTTTTTATGCACCGCGTTATGGCGTTTTGAATTGTATTCTCATGTGCTGAGATCGCGGCATCAATTTCATTTGGATCATTTACAGAAGGGTTTGTGATGTTAGTGTTGATATGATCCTCGAAGGCACCCCAATCGGTGCCCTCGTAGTCATATACTGTTCGGAATTTGGACGGTTTTTGAATCGGCTTTTGTAGACTAGTGTTGATTAGAATAGGGATGTGGTCGGAGCTGATGGAATCGCCGGAGAAGCATTCCCAGTCCAATATTCCAGATTGGCGGTGCAGATTATATGATCAATGATCGATATACCTTTCGACATGTGTGTGATGTTGTCGTTTTCTGGTCTGAATAGTTGGAGCTCTGAGAGGACTGTGGATAAGATTCGTCCATTTTTGTTGATTTGGGTATCACCGAATTCTGCGTGCTTGGCGTTGAAGTCACCAAGTATCACAGCACGAGATTGGCAGTATATTCGAGAAGATTCCTCGAAACTGCCTCATTCGGTCAGCTATAGTATGAAATTATGGTGGTGGTTCGATTATCGGAATGTAAATCTAACGCGGTGCATTGGAGATCGCTTAGAGCTGGTGGAAGCTCGTGAGGAGAAGTGGCTAAATGATTAAAGTGAATTATTTCAAGCATTTTTATAGTAGCTATTTGCTGGTTACCATGGTGATGAATTATTATTCAACAAACATTATTTGAAGTATTCCTTAAAATAATTCATCTAAAACGCAAAAATGGAACGAAGTATCTATTCAAATGAGATTTTGATGAAGTTATTTATTCTACATGGACAATGTGGTGGTATTATAGCTAGAACTTTCTAGCTAGAAAATTCAACGAAATGTACCCAGACTTAGAACCAATGAATAAAAGGAAATTTGCACGATTATAACACAATTTCATTGCCTATGGCTCAAAATTGGAAGCAGAGAATAAATTTCCGAAGCCTGTAACATCTAATGAAGATAATGTGGTAAATACTTTAGCTTACTTTTACGCATTTCCTCAAGCTTCTATCAGAAGTGCAGAGGGAGATTGAGGCCTAAAATATAGTTCTATACAAAGAATGCATCCATACAAGTATTCCAAGGTTAAGTCCTAAAACCAGAAGACTATAATCACAGGATTCAATACTATTTTAATACATCTACAGGAAGATCCCAACTTTTTAACAAAGGTTATTTGGTTATTTCTAAATTAATCAAGTAAAGTTTAGTTTTAATGTGTTTTACCTTTTAAAAGGCAATCAAATATGCTTTTTGATCTATGACGAACCATTGAATTCAGTAAAATATTTTCAAATTTTGAGATCGGTAGTGAGGGAGTTCTCATTAAGAGAGTACTGTACCTGTTGTTTTCAACTAGATGGAGCACCGGCACACTGCACTGAGGATGTAACAAGGGAGCTGTATGAAATGTTTGAAGACCGCTGGCTTAGACGTTCGGAAATGGCCCGCAAGGTCACCCGATCTCACCCCGTTGGATTTTTATTTATGGGGTAATTTGAAGAAAAAAGTTTATTCAACACCAGTACAAAGTAAAGATGAACTGCGTCAATGCGTAAATAAATGCATTAATAACATAGACGCACGTGAAATAAGAAAAGCCATTTTATCGGTTGTTATTTTGAGAATCTATTATAAAGGTTTAATTATTTATATTTCCTCACTATTTATCATTAATAAAACCTCTGTCCGAATAAATTATTTATTGATTATTAATTAGATATTATTATACAGTTTTGATAAAGTCTTTTGCTAAAAGAATCTAACAAAAGATCACAAAATACATATGTTTATCGTTGAACTGGATTCATTTTCTCAATATCAGTCAATGCATAGTTATTGCTAATTTTATCTTGATATTGAGTTCAGGTTCTGGTGAATGTACTTTCTCATTATTGTTTTTCCAAGACTGAATATGATATCTATGAAAATTTATTATTATTTTTAAAAGAATTTACAGAGCACGGTAAATGAATCGTCTCTGCAGTCTACTTATCATCCCAAAGATTCTTGTTGTCTTTTATGTACTTTGTGGGTATCTTCCATTAAACTTTCTGAATGTTTTTGCAACAATTTGATCACATTATCTATGAAGAATTAACAACTCAACAAACACTTATTCTTCCTCATGATAATTACTTGTCAAACTTTTCATCACCATGGTAACCAGCAAATACCTACTATAAAAATGCTAGAAATAATTCACTTTAATAGATAGTTGCTTCTATTTTGAAAACCTGACCATTTAGGTATAGGAACATGATATATCATTTCAAAGGTATTTTGATTTTCTCTCTGAAGAAATAATAAAATATAGGGTATTGGAAAAAACGCATTTTTGGTTCTTTATGTATCTGATGGAAAGACCAAGAATTTTGAGCGACCCTGTATAACATAAAAATAAAATCTTCAATAATAACTAAGAAAGAAGTGTTTCTAAAGCTATTACTGGAGTTTCATCGTTTCTCAAAACTAAAATTCAGAGTAATGGGCTATTGATTGGAACTCTATTTTGAACAAAACAAAAGAAAATTAATTATTTCACTGGAAACTGTTAGAGATAGGTATGGGTATCTTATGAAAAAATAACCAGAAGGTGATAGAGAATCTAATAAATTGATAATATATAGGGTGTCTCATTTGAAAAATCAAAGTTGCTAATACTTTTTGATATAAGTGGCAACGTGGCGTGCCTGAAAATATTTTCAGTCGATAGATCACTAGATATAATCTACATAATACAATTTTCAGAACAATCCTACGAATAGTTTTTCTTAAACGTCTAAGGTACCATCGACCGTGAATCACCCTGTATATATACCCCTTGAGCCCCGGGGATGCCTGTTATTGGGAGTTGGGAAGATTATATGATGGTGTCTAAGTACACTCGTGACCCTCTTGCTGTGGGTTCCACCATTTTTTGATATGTCCGCCATCTTGGATTATTCGTTTTTCTCACTATGGTTCGAGAACGGCTCAATATTTTTGGGATTTTTAAGTGCGACTAGGATACATTAGTTGAGGGTTCTATAGCTTTGGATACTCGACTTTCTAAAAGTATTTTTACTATTTTTATTGTAAACTAATTTCAAACTGTTATATTTTTTTTGAAATGATCCCTCTCTTTCTCTCTCACTCACACACACTCACAACTCAAATTTCTCTCATTCTCTAGTTTGCAAGAAGTTTCACTTCTACCACAAGTACACATGTACGTTGCTGCACATGATTCTGTTTTAATTTTAAGTCATCATGGTAAATAACTTCTTTTGGGTAGTGTTCAAGCGACTTCCATGACGTCCGATTCAAATAACAAATAAAAAATTCTTATGCAATATTATTAGTCAGTAAAGAACGTGAAAAAGAGTGTTGGGAGAAAAACATACATCGATGCGAATACTAATTGTACACTCTTAAGTTTAACACCACACTGGCCGTAAATATTAGAACATGCATTCTTTACTTCAATACAAAAACAATATCATTCGTTATTTTGCAGAAATTATTATTGGGAAGGCAATCACTTCAGCTTTATTATAACTATTATAATAATATTCAAAATTATCAGCAGCTATTTCTGAAATGAATTAAATACGTTTTCGACATTCTTAGAGCTCTCTAACTGCAAAACCCAAATTTATCGAGAAGTTTTGAAGTATAAAAGTCTTAAGAAAACATATATTCTACAAGTTTTTTTTTTGTTGCACTAAAAGTAATTTCTCGGAGGGATGAGCTTTATGAAACACTGAAAATTTGAATAAGGGACCCACAAATAATCATCCTCTTTTAAATAAAAAAAAGTATTATTGAAATCTTTGCACGTTTACTATGCAAACCGAAGTTACATACTTGAAAAAAACATACAATCAATTGTATATCTACCTTCTTATCATGCAATCGCCTAAATAATTATGTTTTATGACCGACTTTCCAGACGAAGAAGGTATACAATTCAGCTGTGTGCATTTAGCATTAAATGCTCGAATGCGCAGATTTTCATGATTTCCTTTCCCCCCAAAGGTTGTAGAGGGATATTTCTTTTTTCTAAAATTTGAGATGGCAAAATTAAGATCATATATGATTTTTCAAATTTTAACGGTTTCTATTATATGCTCAACGATTTTTAGGACTACAATGATACACTCAAAATTTTTTAATATATTTTTACCAAAACGTGTTGCGACTGAAATCTGAAAAATACAAAATATTATTAATTCTAAATATGAAGTTGCGTATATCTGGTACTTCAACGATACCAACACCAATAAAATTAATATTATTTTTAGCCTTAGTTCTTGAAAAAACTATTTTCAGAGCCCTGGCGCAGATAAGTAGAGATGGAACGGATATTCGGTTTTACAATAATTCAATGAAATCGACCGCAATCGCAACTTTTAGTTTCCAGCGCTTCCCTGAAAGGTTAGAACACTTTACAAAACAGGAAAAATTTTAAAATTTATTCCTGTTTATTCATATTCTGCCTAAAATAACGTTAAGTTAATTGTGATCCTTATTGTTTGACTTGACAAGCCGAAAAAAAGAATAGTTGCACGACTTGATTGTACAATTTGTTTGGGTATTTCATGGGATTTGTTTGCGAGTCGTAAAAAGTCGTGTGAGTGGATACAACAGATTTTATTCTCAAGTAATTAATAATAAAATGGTTTATATTATTATATTTATATTGATACCTAATACAAAAGTGACTAAAAATAAAAGACTTCCATAGAGCAAAGTTATTTCCTAAGATATTACAGTTGATGATAAACAGAAAATATCTAATCTAAATCACTCACAGAGTACTGAAAACTTAAATTAGTGACGTGAGTAACTAATCTAATTATCACTATAGTGATGGCAGCTTGCCGGGCATCCGGTATGCGACCAAACAACTATCAGTTTTATCCCTAATAAGCCATTTTTTTCTAATTTCCAGTGATATTATTGACGTTCATCTGTTCCCGATTACAATTTCATATGTTAATAAATTCCTCAATGTTATCGTATTTTGCCACTAAAGATTAATCATAGGTACCTAGGTACTCAATATTATCAGATTTTGCAGAACAGATAATTCGAATCATTACGGCACAAGTTATTATCAAAATATAAAATTGAATCTAGTGGAATTTTAATGTAGTGTGATATAATGGCTTCACCTGTTGTACAAATCTGTGACGGCAAGTTAAAAGGTCGCGAATGGCAGATAGCGAATGGTGATAAGGTCCTTGCATTTCTTGGCATTCCGTATGCTAAGCCTCCAATAGGTGAATTAAGATTCAAAGTAGGTACCGAACTATTTCCATTTTCGTTACCATATACTTTGTAGTTTTTAGGTAAATTTCTTATAGAAATATACCTATTGCGATCGTTCACACTTTTGAATTTCGAAAAAATTTCAACGGCATGTTGTTATATGTCTATAAGTTAGTCCAAAAAAACATTTGGTTCAAAAGTTTATATATATATATATATATATATATATATATATATATATATATATATATATATGGGATATTACGAAATTTGTTAACACGATAGAGGTCGCAGTTTTGAAGGTATCAAGTTCAAATTTGCTACAAAAATCAATCTCTCAAATATCTCAGTCGAGTTCGTTATTGGGCAATATCGGGTAAGTAGTTTCAAAATGGCGACCATTCAAACATTTAAAAAAAATATCAAAAAAGAGCAGTAGTGTAAATATTATTAAAAATAATTTTAGGTTATAGATATAATCAGTACCTACAACTTTTGTTCAAAGCAATTTTTCATAAAATACACAGGTAAAAAAATAAAAAATAATAAAGAAAAATAACAAATATTGATAAAACATGAACACTCAATATAAATTTGATGTAATTGTACATTTTCTGGAGATCTTAATATAGACCCTGATTAAAAAAATATATAGTATATTTATTAGAAGAAGAATTAGACGAAAAAAAATCTGCCTTGAAGTGGACTCGAACCCTGTCTGCTTTATATTCAACAGCCAAAACAAAAACCTCTAACCGCAAGGCTATGACAATTTTATTTAGAAACATGTAGGTATACCAATGAAAAGGTTGTTAAAATTTCAATTCAATGAATTTTGAAAAATTTACCTTTCCGCTGACTACAGGCCATCGGGATTTTTTTGTTTTACAATAATATTTAAGGGTGTGTGTGGCGATTTTTTGTCAAGTAGTACAAGAATAAGTTGTGGAAGGTTCATTCCATATGATACTAATATACAAGATCAACATTGTATTTTCAAGATAGGATCCATCAAACATTTTAATATATGGTGTCTATCAGAAATAAAATCAAATCAATTGTTGTCATTTATGTTTAGCATTTTTGTTTGATTTCAAGTGCAGAATTCCCCCAATACTACGATTGTGATTCGAAAAAGTTTTTTTTGTTTTTCGATGCTATATAGTTTTTTCGCCTTCTCTTCAATTGGACTCTAAATATGGTTCAGTTACTCAGTTTTCATAAGTTCAAAACCAGTAGTTATGGTTTCGAGGAATGTACAAAATTTTATTACTTCTATACTGAGACTGAAGGTATTGAAAAGTTACTTCGAAGCAAACTATTTCACTTAAAACAGTAGTTTGGATCTTGGAAAAGAAGATTCATAGATCTACGAATTCACTATTGACGATGACCCTGGTTATCTGGTATCACCGAATCATCTCAATAAGTAGGTATATACCTGTCAACTATACAAATGAAATTCATTATATCACAGTCCATGATACCTTTGATGGAGTCATATACCTTTCGTGGTCCTTAGGTACTTGTAAGGTGACAAAAGACAAAATTATGTTGTATTACCGATCAGCTTAACAGTAAAACTAACGCTTGATTTAGCAAATTTCAATTGGATATGTTATCATAGATAAAATTAACTGGTGATATGTAAACCTAATACAAACTGATAAATTAATTTTGCATAACAATTTTGCATAAAAAAAATACATAATAATGATATGATTTCTCAAGCTCTCTTTTACCTGACTTAATAAGCACTGCTTACTTACCTTAAGCAGCAATCATATGCATTGGGTGCCAATACTAGTAAAGTAGAATTACTCACGTGCAGTATTTGGGCCACCGCTTTAAATCAGAATTCATTTTGATATTTGCTCGACATCTGATGTCGATGTCACACAAAGTAAAATATTATTATTATATTATATTATAATTCAGAAATCATGAAGAAAATATATAAATATTCTTGCAAACCATGTCACAATATTTCGTTATGGATTTTCGAATTACCATATTTTTTGATAAGAGGTCAATGCACGATAGATAAATTCTTTCTTCTTCTTCTTCTTTTTGACCGACGAACCCCGAATGGAGGAGGTATACAATTCGACTGTCGGCTTTATTTTTTTTTTATTTTTTTATTTTTTGGTTCGTGCGCTCCTTTTATATAGTACCTAGTCATTTAATTATTTTTATTATTTATTACTTGCCCCCTTCCAACGTTTTTCGTTTTAAAATTATTATAGGTACTTTCTCGTCTGTTTTGAAGACGTGAAATATTATTGAAATTATTCACATCAATAAGTCTTGTAATTCTTTCAAATCAACAAACATCTTTTTTGTCATTGAATGACTATTATGCAAAATTAACACATGCAAATTCGTATCTGTCTATTAAATAATATAACTTTAATAGCTAAATGATATTCGATTGAATTGGTCAATGTATAACAGACTAAATGACACTTGTGGAATATATCTTTCAATATTAGGATGCTGAATCAACATTGAAAGGCTTCTTCTATTTTCTATGAACATCTCTCAATTGAAGCAATTGTCCACTATTATATTATCCTTTAGAATTTTAAAATAAAATGAACGTTAATAGTTAAGGTCTATAAAGTCTAGGTCAAATTCTATAATGAGACAGTAAATTGGTGTTTAAGCATGTCGGCAGATTATAAGAAATTCTCATGTTTATTAAATTATTTCTACAGATAATAATCATATAGATTATTTTATTATATTTACTGATTTGGTTTTTAAATCAGAAACAATTTTATTTGTCAAATTGATTGTAAGTAGCAGCAAGATTAATTGAAAAATCACCTTAAAAGGGAGAGGATGTGGGCAGCCTAGGTACAAGTGTAAAGTGCTTGAACGCAATTAGTTGCTGCTGTAGTTTTTGTGCGAATATTTTTTTTAATATTGTTTTCTTATGATATGGAGTATCGAATTTCGTGCTACAAGTTTAATTGAGAAAATTGATCTTTTTTTTCGGGTGTGGATGCACAGGTTGCCTACAAGAGTAAAGTACTTGAACGCAACTATTTGCTGCTGTCATTTTTGCGTTAAAATGTTACTTGAATATTTTGTCTGTCAAGATATGAAGTATTGAATTTTTTCAAGGGGGCGTAAGCAGGTCTAATTATTATTCTCAAGGGATTAAATGAAAAAATATTAAATTTCTCAATCAGAGATGTGGAGCACAAAATTCATTGATCCATACCTTGAGAGCACAATATCCAAGAAAAATTTTGGCACAAAGAACACAGCACCAACAAATTGCGTTCAAGTACTTTACTCTTGTGGTTAAGCTGAAAAAACCATATTTGAAAATCGTTTTTTGTCAACCCGGCCACCCCCTTTGGGGTATCGAAGATTTTAGGAGAAAGCAAATAATGGATAATATTAAATAAATATTTTTGATATGGGGAGCACGCTTAGATACTATGCAAAACGTGTGCCTGGGAATTCGATCAAAAAAGACACATCTTATCGGTGTAACTATTTGCGATGGCATTTATTTTCTTTTCTAATTATAATTAAATATTAAAAGTTGACCCTCAAAAATGTGAAATAATTGTATTTATACAAAAACTAGATCATTAGATGATGCGCTCAAAAATACAAAATAATTATTATTATTGTTTTGCTACAGGTACTCTTGAAGTAGGTGCCAAGAGTCTTCTATCTACATATAGATAGGTAAATAATACGTTATATTTTGCACAATTTGAATATTACCAGTACCAATAGAAAAAATATTATTTTGTATTTTTGACCGACTTTCCAAACGAAACAGGTATACAATTCGACTGTGTGCTTTTAGGTAATTGTTTTATAGAATTGTACCTTTGTGATCGTTCACACTTTTGAATTTTGAAAAAATTTCAACGGTAGGTATGCTTTTATATGTGTATAAGTAGGTCTAAAAAAACTTTTTGTTCAAAAGTTTATATTGTATAATATTATATTATATTATATTTCTTGAATATCTCGGCCGAGTTCGTTATTGGGCATTATCGGGTAAGTAGTTTCAAAATGGCAACCGTTCAAACATTTAAAAAATTTAAGGTTATAGATATAATCAGTACCTACAACTTTTGTTCCAAGCATTTTTTCATAAAATGAACAGAAAAAAATTAATAAAGAAAATGTTCAAATTTCAATTCAGTGAATTTTGGGAAATTTTATTTTTCACTAGAGATACCCTCCTGCATTAAAATGGTTATTGTGAGTTAACCTTAAAGGATAGGCAAATGCTATCGAGGATTTCTTCTAGAACATTTCAAGACGAACTAATCCACCATCAGTATTTTCGTGTATCATTATAGATGATAACGTATCTGGAAACATTTATTTTGGAAATTTAAAAAAAAATTACCTCTTTCCGAGTCACAGCAATATTAAAGTTTGAAATATTTGATATAATATATACATCGCTATGTACTGTACTGGAAAATGTGAAATATTTTTTTTACATAAACTGGGACGGACTTTATTAGTTGGTACACAAAATAATACTCAATAATGTCAATTCTACTGGAGTTGATACGTTTGAAGTTTGTGCCAAAAGTCTTCTTTTTACATGTAACGGCACTACTTCAAAAGTATCAACACCAGTTGAATGATTATTATTTTTTATTTGTCATACACCAATTAAGTCGCTCTAGTTTTGGTAAAAAAATATATTAAATATATCTGATTGAATAGAGTCGGTCTCAGTTTTGATAAAAATCAAATTATATACTTACGCAATAGAATAGTGGATACTTGGTATGGTGTTAATATTTTTCAACTCAAATAGGTACCTATTTATTGCCTTGAATACGATTAGACCATATCTTTATGAGTTTTGCTTCTGTGTTTGTTGATTGAATTGCTCCACCTGTTTCAATGCAGGAAGCTCTGGCCATTTAAGTAATTCAAGGTTATGGCACACCAAACCGCAAATAAATGATTCGGAATATTTATTATAGGTATTTGTTTACACTAATACACATTATCTCGAAAGGATGAATTACATAGGGCATGAAAAGGAGCTGATACACATATCAGATAACAAAATTGACATTCAATGTCGCATCGACTGTTCTGGAAAACATCGTATTTCAAATTGTTCAATGAAATGCAATGCGTGAACCTTTATGTTAATACTAGGAAATGTCCCCAACTTTGCACGCGGAAATTAGCGAAATACCCTAAAAATGAATAATCATTACCTACTTTATCCATGCCCTCATATTAATACAAACTCTCACGTTTAACCACTGTAGTTATGTGATTTTTTTTATCATTTCCACCGTCTTGGTCTTCAAAATAAATATGCCATTTTCACAATCATCGTCCGAAAAAAAAAACAATAATCCAATAATGAAACCCATATTGACTTTCATATTTATTTACCTTCATTTCACTCCCTTGAGGATTGATTCGGACAACTACGAAATACGTATTTGTTTTTAGGAGTACTTCTACGACGTTTTAACTCGAAATGTTTATTTTTCCTTACAAAACTTGTAGGTACTCCGTTAGAGGTTGAATTTCAAAATGTTTCTTATTCTTTGTATATATCATAAAGAGAGCATCTGTTCAAAATGGCGCTGATAATCAGTGAGTGAGTCAGAACTTTATACAGTGCGTCATTTAAAATTCCATCACGTGTTTTTGGAAAAGCGCTCGTATTCGACGATATTTATTTCTTAATGTGTTTTTTTATGGCAAGTTCATGTATACAGAATAGCCCAAAAAGAAGTTGCAACCACCAACTTATTCTTTTCAAATAAGATCTATTGTTGATTATTCCAATTTTGAATCTTGCTTCAGATTCTAGGTAAGTTTCATGTACCATGTCCTACACCTGAACTCAAGAATCATCGAAAAATTACCATATGCTGGCTCTAGTCATGTAAAATTGATTAAAATGAACCAAATGAAATGTATAATATTGTTTTAAAATGGTACCTACAGGCTTTTCGAGAATTTTAGATAATACCAAATTATTGGACAGAAAAAATATCTATATTTTCTAGTCTCCCCTTCCCGCTAAACCTTGGGAAGGTATCAGAGATGCCACCAAAGATGGAGATGCATGTCTCATCCGTGACTTTACAAACCAGCAAATCGTCGGATCAGAAGACTGTCTCTTCTTGAACGTGTTCACTAAATCGGTGAGTTTATATTATTTTATATTATAGTGAATATACACATTTTCATTGGATTATTATTTATTTATTGGTAGATAAACTCAGACAAACTCAGACCAGTGATGGTATTCATTCATGGTGGTGCCTTCGTCTGTGGTTCCTCCACAAGTGCCATGGTAAACCCTGATTATCTTTTGACAGAAGACGTCATCTTGGTGGCCATGAATTATCGACTAGGTATGCTCGGTTTCCTTAATTTGGACGACCCCGATCTTGAAATACCTGGCAATGCCGGTATGAAGGACCAAGTACTCGCTCTTCAATGGGTCCAAAAGAACATTGAGCATTTCGGAGGTGATCCCAATAACGTGACCATCTTTGGTATCAGTGCTGGAGGGGCTTCAATACATTACCATCTGCTATCACCTGCTTCGAAAGGGCTATTCCATAAAGCTATCATTCAGAGTGGTGCGGTGTTGAATCCTTGGTGTTATGGTACTGCAAAATTGGTGGATGTGCTCAAAGTGAGCGGAATAGATATGGAAAATGAGAACAGTGCATTTGAATATATACAGAAGATGCCAGCTGCAGAATTGTTTACGATACAGGAAAAGTACATGAAGGTACTTATTATTTACTTATCAGTAGAAAAGTCTAAGAATCATTCAAATTATTCTGTTTTCAGGTGAAAAATACACAACTGAGACTTTTTGGTCCAGTAGTTGAATATCCAAATCCTACAGCATTCATCACAGAAGAACCGGCAGAAATAGTGAAGTCAGACAAATGGAATAAAGTACCATTGATATTCGGTTTCTGCAGTATGGAGGGACTATTTTTCATCTCCGATGCCTACAGACATATGTTTGGGGTGGAAGAGAAACCTGAATTGGAGGAGCAAATCTCTATATTTTTGGGCCTCGAGCGTGACACAGCCTTATTCAAGTCTCTGATGAAACTTTATGAAGATTCTTATTTAAGTAGTGGTATGGAGAATGGTACCGTTATGGTATGTTTATATCGTAACAGAAAAGAATCCGTGGAATTATTGTTTGTATGTTTCAGCTTTTTTCAGACATATTATTTACTGCAGGGATTATTCTATCCAGTATGGAACATTCTGTCACATCAACAGCTCCAGTGTACCTCTATAGATTTTCACTGCAAGGCGAATTAAACATATTATCGGCACTTGTGAAAGACCAACAACTTATTGGTAAGATTTTTTCCAAATGAAACCATCAGAATAGTTGAAACTATGAGATACAAATTATAGAATCTCGTATGATATTTATTTTCTCTTTATATTTATCTACGCGATCTATTCATTACATTATACTTACGCTATCGTAGAACATACAAGAAAAAAAAATTAGATTTTAGATCCAGAGCTAAAATCTAATATTTTTCCCCATGTATAATACATATTTTTTTTCTATGACGGGTAAAACGATGATTGAAACATGAAAAAATATTACAATATAATAGAAAATTATCGAAGTGAAATTTTAAGTTTAAAAGTAGTCAGTTGCAGTTATAGCGCCTCCACATTACGAAAATACACATATTTGAGACTTTAACATCGCTGTAACTCTTTTGAAAAAATGTTCAATTTAAATGTTTCCGGATATTGCCTTATCCTTAATTCTGCCACCTCAGATTTCCGATTTTCGATGGGGAGGAAATTTCGGATTTGAGTTTTTACGAATATGGGACCATTCCTCAAGGCTCCTCTTTCAAATAAATAAAGATCATCAAAATTGGAGTAAGTCGAATTGAAAACTTAAATTAAGTTCTTTCATTAATTTATGGTGAATTACTTGTTAAATTTATTGAATCAGTTTTCAAACTACATTTTCCAGGATCTAGAGTTATCACTTCTCACTTCACATGTTGATTTCTGTGCTTATAATTTCATACGGTAATTTATGCAACAGATGTTAAACTCATGAACTAATCTTGTTGCGAGTGCTTGCATAAAAATTCTTGTAATTTAGGTTGAACATGGTTTTGAAATCTTTCCTTCGTCTTTCCCGAAATGTTTTTATTTGTCAAGTAGTATATTTTTTCTTGAAGAGTTCAAATGGGTTCATAACAAAAGTGTTTAATATTCCCAGCCTTGACCACATTAGTAATCCTTCCTACCTATGAGTTACTTTAACGCATTAATTTAAGAAAAGACATGACTTTGCGCACGCTCCGTGAAGGTAGGTTTATGACTCTACACACGCTCTGACTCAGGTGTTAGACATAGAACTAATGATTGAAAGCATTTTTGGTAGAATTTCGCTGGCAAAGGCGTTGGCGTCAACTAATAAAATATATGAATAATTTCAGGTGCATGTCACGGTGACGATATGGGCTATCTCTTCAGGATGCAAATAATACCTGGAGCAGAGAAACCAAAACCTGTGAAAGGTTCAATCGAAGAATTGACAGTCAACAGAATCGTGAAGATGTGGACGAATTTTGCCAAAGAATCCAATCCCACTCCAAATGAAAATGAATTGAACATCACATGGCAACCGATGAATACTGAGACAATGAATTATTTGAACGTAGATAAGGAGCTCTGTGCCAAAACCAATCCTGAAGATGGAAGAATGTCCATTTGGCAAAAACAGCAACAACTCTATGATGAATTTAATGTTACCTTAAGTGGCAATAAGAAGCCATGAATTTGACAACACAAATATATTTAAATCTATTATTCCATTAACCTGCAGATTTAAGAAAAACTTTTTGTAAATCTAAAGCAAAATGCATAATTGATATTATTATTTATTTCAAGATATATGTAACCATTCAACATTAATCGTACTGAATAGAGAAAAGCAAATAAAAATTTATTGACTCTTTTTTACTATATAGGTAAGCATTGAATATACCTAATAAAAGGTAAAATTTATTAGTTTATACAAAATACAAACTAATTTCCACATTCAAATTAAAAATATTTTGACGGAAAAGATAAATTTTCATATGCGGACAAAATTGAGCGTTTTCAAGGGTGGCTTTTGCTAGGTCTACTTACAGCTATTTATGAAGATTAAGTAGCTAGTTTATTGTTTGAGGATTTCATTCTTTCAAAAGTCATCTATTTATCGTATTCACAGTACAGTGGCCAAATTCATGGAAGCAAAACAGCTTTAGCTACGTTTCCGATTTACTCAATGTGCTTTAATTTCAACCTGATATCTGATATTTATTATATTAACCACTCTAATATTAATGAAATGAAATAAAATGAGAAATGTGTGTATCATTTCACACACATGCTACATAAAATGTGTCCTATGACATGACTGTCATAGCTTGGGAGTGTGTTTCTAGTTTCTAGAATGATTTCAAGTGGAAAATGTCTAATGAACATGTACCCCGAACTGTAACCTAACTGAGCTAGAAGCATTTAAAATTTTAGTTAAGTATTAGTAGGAATTTCCTACTAATTTAAAGATCATTTAAAAGGAAACCGCTTTATTGAATTAGTTGCTCAAAATGTCCAACCGATAGCTGAATAGATAGTCTAGCTCTTTTTAGAATTGAAGTGGTAGCTCTACCAGCAGTCTCAGAATCAGCACGAACAGTTTTTGCGGCATCCATGATTCTAGCTGCCGGGTGTTGTCTGTTTTCAATATTTTCTGCATAAACTAAACTTTTCAGTCTTCCCCATAAAAAAGTAATCTAGGGGAATAAAGCCTAGTGACCTTGCTGGCCAAGGAACTGCAGAACCTCTTTCAATCCACCGGTTTGTATGATTTTGATTATGAAATTCTGTTACTTGTCGACCAAAGTGTAGAAGCGCCTAATAGGGCTGAATCCACATTCGTTGTCTTACATTATGACGAACATCATCCAGTAGTATTGGAAGATCATTTTCAATGAAACGTAAATAACGAATGGCTGTGAGACGATCTTCCATTATAAACGGACCAATGAGGCGGTCATCAATAATACCACACCAAACATTTACCGAAAATCTGTCTTGAAAATTGAATTCTTGAGTTTATCGTGGATTTAATTTCAACTACCCAACAATGTGAATTCCTGGTGTTATTGATGCTGTTTCGGGTGAACGAGGCTTCATCACTAAACAATATTATCTGACAAATCATTTGATTTCTTAATATCCAACAACTAAATTCAAGTTTTGAATTGTAGTCGGCAGATTTTAAAGCTTGTACAGGTAAGATGTGGTATGAGTAAAAACCGAAATTGTGTAAAGTTCTCCATACTCTTATCCGGCCTATGTTAAGTGTCTTTGTTATTCTTCGGACACTTATAGAAGGTTGAGCATCAATCGTATTAAGTATTGCCTCGTCTTGAGCAAGTTCCTGTTAAACGTTCAGAAATAGCTGTAGGAAACTTGCCTGTTTCTCTTAAGCATCTATAGACATTGCTAAAAACAGTTCTACACCCTACGAGTAGGAAATCGTCGACGATATTCATAAACTGCCGCTCGTCCCTTTTCATTACACAATCCATAAACAAAATGAATGTCGGCGTATTCTTAATTCGAAGTGGTAAACATACCTTTAAGATTATTTTGATGTATCAAACGAAAATAAACTTCAATTTTAATTGAAGTTTTGTTTCACAATAAACACCTGATCTTTTTAATAATAACAAACTCAACAGCGAACCTAATACCTGCATTAGTGGAAGTATTTAAAATTTCAAATGCTTCTAACTCTATTATTATAGCGTTCCGGGTATATGTTCATTAAACATTTTTGACCTAAAATCACCCCAGCAACCAGCAACATACTCCCAAACTATGTCTTGGGACCCCCTGTATATTGAGCAAAGTATTACCACAGAATATAGTTGGTTACATATTCTGTGGTATTCGGTTTAGACGCTACGGATTTTCGCCGGAAAAATTAGAGAGACAAAAATTAGAAAAAATGCGTTTTGTTATTAATCACACATATATTTCCATATGCAATTGGTTAATACCTGTTATTTTGAATTTAAAAACATACACTTCGATTTTATTTGTTAGTAGGTATAGATAGATGTTTATAATCCTTCGTTAGTTGGTAAGCAAAACACTTGAGAATGGCTGTACCAATTTGGCTATTTGTTTAAATGTTCGCAATAGTCCGAATGAGTTTTTAAGGAAAGGAGAAATTGTAAAATTTTGGATAAATTGGAGTGCTCTCTTCAATGGGATTCTTTTAAGTAGGTACTCAAGATCATAACTCAATTCGATTATTTTTTTATTTTGTTGGTTATGGTCATGGGAAAATTTTTAGGAGAAAAAACAGGAAAAAATTACAAAGGAAAGTCAGAAAATTCGGACAAGAAACAAAAATAAAAGTTTTGTTTGCCCTCTCGATTAAATCTGAAGATATGAACGGCATATTGTAACAAGTTTGAGATGAGGTGTCGGCGCTGTTCGGCCAAGTAGGTGTGAGCGGTTCGTCGCAGCTCGGGGTATCTTGTCGAGCACGGACGTTAATGGAGCCCTCGAGATAGAGTGGCTTGCCTATATATTCGAGATGATTTGCTTCAGAGTCAGTCAGTCCGGGTCAGTCATTCCGGTGCAGAAGTCGACTGAGGAGTACGTTTTATATTACGGTAGAGACCGGTAGTGCGGTGAAATCCGGCGGTCCAGTGGTGAACGGTGTTCCGGTGGAGACCGCAGTACGGTGCAATCCGGCAGTTGGGTGGGTCTCTAGTAGGAGGTCACCAACAAAACTTGAAAATAAATAATTCCCAGTTATTTTATACTCTTTACAATACCTATTATTTTCTTACAATTTTTTATGCTCCCATGATGAAAATAAGACTTGAATGTTTTTAATTGGGGAAAAAAATTGGGAGATCTGTAAAAAAACTTGGGAAAATGCACTCGAGACTAAATTATAATAATAAATAAATTGAGAAAAAAAACTGGGACCAACTTTATTAGATGTACAAAAAGGTAGAGTACATACTGAGGAGTCATAAAAATTGTTGGTGCCAAAAGATGTATCAGGTATAGAAGACTTCTACATCTATTGAGGTCGGTAATTTACTTTATATCTAGGGATCGTGGTTAACAATTCAATAAGAAGTCATTTCCGTCATCAATAAAATCACTACTCAAATATCTAATTATTATTTTCTTAAGAATTTTGTAAGAAGGGAAGATATATTAATCTCCCAGCGAAAAAACAAAGCATAGCTCTTTTGATTGTATGCTTGACCAACGATCTTAAAATACATTTCATATACAAATTCAGTGGAAGAAAATAAGTCTATTCGTTGACATGTCAGAGATATTATCAATTTTTGTTGTTGTCAACGAGTGCCAATGTCAGTTTTTTAAGTGTTTTTCCGCAGAATGAAGAAGAAATCAAAATCACACAAGCGTAAATTCAAGAAACAGAGTCAGAGTGGCAACATGAAGCTGACGGTGAATCCACAGGTCAAGCAAGAAATGCTTCTCTATTTAGAACATTCCAAAGCCGAAAATATTATTTATCCTCAATGGGAGAACTTCAACGTCCCATATGATTTCGAACTTAGTGTTGCTATGTTGGGAAGACATCTAGGCATTTACCCCGATGTACATTTACTAAGCACATCTTTATTTGAACGAAAACTATTATAAACATCACAAGTATTTTAGTTGGCATTTTATCTCATTTTAGTAAGTTTCCATCTAACCTTTTAAAAAGTTCCGCAACAATTGCGTTTGTTAATTATAAAACAACTTTAAAAAATATGCTTTATTAAAATATTAAAACGATATCTAATGTAAGAATCATACATACTTGATACCAACTATAACCAATATCAAAATCATTAACATTCTTACATTAAGTGTTACTTTATTCTTTTTGACCGACAAACCCCGAACGGAGTAGATATACAATTCGACTGTCTGCATTTTTTCTTGGTTCGTGCGCGCGTTTTATATAGTAATCGTAATCTGATATTGATGGTTTTTGATTCACTTGAAAGAGGAGAGAGGTGCCATATTCATAGAAACGCAAATCCGAAATCTCCTTTCTTCCGAGACCTACCCCCGAAAGGGGTGGAGGCGACAAATTTTCTCGAAAATCGAAAATCTGAGGTGGTATAATTAAAGATAGGACAATATCCGGAAACGTTTAAATTAAACATTTTTTCAAGAGAGTTACGGTTCTCGAGGTAGAGGCATGTTAAATTCTCAAATATATCTATTTTTGCTATGTGGAGAGGGCGATTTCTTTCGAAAATTGAAAATCTGTGGGCACTACATGAAAGACTCAATTATTTGTAGCAACATTTATTTATAATGAACATTTTTCTTTAGAGTTACGGTTTTCAAGTTACTGCGCTGGTAAAATGGTGAAATCTATAATTATTTTTTACAAAAAATTGTACCGACTTTATCAGTTGTTGCACTGAAAAATACGAAATAATGTTAATTCTATTGGTGTTGGTTCTTTTGGAGTTGGTGCCTACAACAAAAAACTACAACGGCACAACATCAAAATTACTAGCACTAATAGAATTAATATTATTTTGTATTTTTTAGTGCAACAACTGATAAAGTCGGTCCAATTTTTTGTAAAAAATATTTATTTCACATTTTTGAGTGTAATATTAGTCATGAAAATTGTTGAAGGATCACTAATACCCAGAAAGTTATAGGTAGGTTTAGCTTGTACTTGTTATTTATTATTCAGAGATCTCAAAACATGGCGGCGCAAATATACATATTTCAGACTTTACTGCTGTAACTCGTAAACCGTAACTCAATTTAAATGTATATAATCTTTCCTCTAATTTGGCCGTGTCATATTTTCAATTTTCAAAAAAAATTGCTCTTCCACATAGCGGAAATACGCATATCACATATTTTAGTCTTTAACATTGCGTAACTCGGAAACCGTAACTGTTTTGAATAAATGTTCAATTTAAACGTTTCGGATATGGTCCCCTCTCGAATTTTCGATTTTCGGAAAAATTTGCCCCTTTCATATAGCTGAAACACATATTTCAGACTGTAGCGTGGAAACGTATGATTATTTTTAAAAATGAATGTCCAATTTAAACATTTCCGGATATAGAATTTTCATTAATTCTGTCGTCTCGGATTTTTAATTTTCTAGAAAAATTGACCCTCCCACCCCCTTTGGGGGCGGTTTTGGGGGTTAAGGAGGTTTGGGATATTTAATGAGTATTTCCGCAGCGATGTTTTGAGATCTCAATAATAATAAGAACAAGAATATACGTAGGTAATAGGACTATATTCATTGGTATTAGTGAACGTTCAATGATTTTCGTGACTAATGTTACACTCAAAAGTGTGAAATAAATATTTTTTTATAAAAAAATATACCGACATTATTAGTTACTGTTACTTGTGAAGTTGGTGCCAAAAATTATCAATCTAATTGCAACTGCACAACTTGAAAATTAACAGCACCAATAGAATTAATATTATTTTGTATATTTCAGTGCACCAACTAATAACGTCGGTACAATTTTTTTGTAAAAAACATTTTTAGTGGATCGTCTAATGAAGTCTGACCTAGTTTTTGAAGTGAAACTTTTTTGACAAGAATGAAGAGTGGATTGAAAAAAATGTAACGTTTCGAGATTTCGTTACACTAGAGAGAAAAAAGATATAACCTAGAGGGATGGAGAAAGAGAGCTATACATTTTGTATACCTAAAACAGAGGCTTCGATACAGGAGAGAGTAGACATATATAATATAGAGAGAAAGAGGAAGAAAGCTATACATCGTATATATCAGTTCTGGCTATCCGCGTCTTCCTTTTGTGCGGTCCTTCGTCTTGAGCTCCAGTCATAAACTAAGTCCAAGTTTCAAGTTGCTTGAAGGGGAAATACTTTAGGAAGCGTCGTACGAGCAAGAATAGTTTAGGAAGCGTCGTACGAGCAAGAGAGAGAGGAGAGAGCCACGTCGATGGCTATGGAGTTGTGAGTTGGTAGGGAGTTAAGGGAAGGTATGTTAGTGCACGTGGGACTGATTATGTGTGGGTTCCAAACTTTTGAATTTTTGTATAAGTATCTCCTAATTGTATGGATGTATGGGTGTTCTGTGGTGGAGTAGTTAAGTTTTAATATATATATATATATATATATATATATATATATATATATATATATATATATATATATATATATAATGGAGATGCATTATGTGGATTATACCTAGTGATCTATCGACTAAAACATTTTCAGCCAGGCGACGTTGCCAGTTATTTTAAAAAGTATTACCAACTTTGATTTTTCAAATGAGACATCCTATATATTATCAATTTATTAGATTCTCTATCGCCTTCTGGATATTTTTTCATAAGATACCTATACCTATCTCTAACAGTTTACTGTGAATTAATTAATTTTCTTTTGTTTTGTTCAAAACAGAGCTCCAATAAATAGCCTATTACTCTGAATTTTAGAATTGTGAAACGATGAAATTTCAGTAATAGCTTTAGAAACACTTCTTTCTTAGTTATTATTGAAGATTTTATTATTTTTTCCGAGAGAAAATCAAAATACCTTCGAAATGATGTATCATGTTCCTACACCTAAATGGGCAGGTTTTCGAAATATAAGCAACTATCTATTAAAGTGAATGAATGAATGAATAAAATATTTATTGATTGTTGTTGATTCTATTTTACAAAATCTAGAGTATATTTGATTTATTTGATTTTTCTTCTGTCCTGGTAGGGAGCTGTCTCCCTTCTCAGGCACGCCCTGGAGTTACAATATTAGTAGCGGCAATTTACTGCAGCAAATGCCGAGGGATTAAGATGTCAGCAATACTGCCCAGTGAGGCTGGGGACGAGGAAAACTGCAGAAGACCTCGTCTTGACAAATTTACAATTTGGGGAACCTAGTGATGGTTTCGCCGTCCGATGGGCAGCGGCGCCGTGTCGATGAGGTGGTCTACTTCAGGAGGCGGTGCTTCCATGGGCTTGAGCAGGCAGATGGTTGGTGAGGATATCTGTTGGCTGGCCTCCTGGTGAAGATAGGCTGCCTGGACTGTTCGAAGGCGTGGCCGCAGTAGCTGTCCTGAAGCTCTTGGAGTCTGAAATTGATAGGAGTAATATTGTGGTTAATTAAAGTGTTGTATAATTGTTCAGACGGGTGGTGCCACTCGAGATAAAAGCACCTACGTAGTACCCTCCTCTCGAACCGCACCAATCGTCTGTTTTCTTTAGGTGTTAGTGTGGAATATAGGATCATCTTATAATCAATCACCGGTCTCACAAAGGTTTTGTAGGCGTTGATGAGTGTTTCGGGTTTACATCGGCCGAATCGGCCACAAAGTGCTGTGATGAGAGATGCTCTTTGCCTCACCCTGTTAAGGGTGAGTTGGACTTCCTCGTGCCAGTTGAGTGTGCGCGTAATATGCACCCCCAGGTATGACACGCTGTCCTAGAGCTGGAGCCTCTCTCCCCACATCATTAACCTTATTTCGCGTGGGTCTTGGTGTTTATTCAGTGTGAGACGGTGGTATTTTATAAGGATAGTTTGAGTTTTATTGGGATTTGGATTAATACGCCATTTCTGGCAGTATTTGGAACGCGTTCAATAGGTATTGTCCATGCGTGTTTAGGGTGGCCGTGAACCTTGATGAGAAAAACAGGACTGTATCGTCTGCGTAAAGCAGAACATTTCTGATTCGTGGGAAATCCGCTGTGTAATAGATGTACAGCAAGTGTGCAATTGATGAGCCTTGTGGTAGGCCGGCTAGTGGAGTTAAGGATCCTTTAAATAGGATGTTATGAGTTTGACAAAGATATGTAGAATATTATGATTGAGCAATTTCGATATCAGTCCGGCATGCCAGACTTTATCGAAAGCATTTTGGATGTCTAAGAAAATGGCTAAGGTCGCGTTTCCGTCATTCAGAGCCCTGGTGGTGTGAGTGATGAATTCAAGAATTGCGTCGTGTGTAGTGTGTTTCTACCTGAAACCGTGTTGAAAAGGCGGCATAATTCCATGCTCCTCAATCTCCAGTCTCAGGCGAGATGCTAGGATTCTATCGAAAATCTTTCCGATACAATCCAGTAGTGAGATGAGTCTGTATGAATTGGGATTGTCAGGTGGTTTCTTAGGCTTCGGAATCATTATTATGTTGGCCGTTTTCCAAGCTAGTGGAAAATAGCCAATTCGGATGCAGGCGTTAAAGACGCGAGTGAGCTGTACTACCATTACAAAGGAGAGTTTTTTAAGGACTTTCCTATTGATGGCGTTCGGGTCAGGTGCGTTATTAGGTGAAGATCTTATTATGGAATCGACCTCATTCGCGGTGATGCGCTAGGTAAGTGGGTGAATAATTGGCTCGAGCAAAGGTCCGGGACCCCGCTCAAGAATTTCACTTACGCGATATTGAGTTCGTCTAAAGTGGTTATCATCGAACATTTGGTCTGTTGGAATTTGGAAGATGTTTTGAAGATGATCTTTGAAGGCATTCGCCTTCTCTCGGGGGTCGGCGATAATTCTGTTATTGAGAGTGAGATGGGATGGTTCGTTACGCTTTAGGCCAGATATGACTTTGAAACTGTTCCAGAATTTGGATCCGTCCGAAAATTTGAGATTGGCAGTTGTTTTTTGCCATTGATTCTCTCTGAATCGAGTTAAAAGGGTTTTGATTTTTGAGTTGAGACGGTTCCACTGGTTCTGGAACAGGATCAGCGTACTTTCGTAGCTCTCTGCGAATTTGTCTTTTGGACTTTATTAGGTTCAGAATATATCGCGGGATTGGATGTTTGGTGGTGTCAATTCTGCGGTTTTTTATGCACCGCATTATGGCGTTTTCAATTGTATTCTCATGTGCTGAGATCGCGGCATCAATTTCATTTGGATCATTTACAGAAGGGTTTGTGATGTTAGTGTTGATATGATCCTCGAAGGTACCACAATCGGTGCCCTCGTAGTCATATACTGTTCGGAATTTGGACGGTTTTTGAATCGGCTTTTGTAGACTAGTGTTGATTAGAAGAGGGATGTGGTCGGAGCTGATGGAATCGCCGGAGAAGCATTCCCAGTCCAATATTCCTACCAGATTGGCGGTGCAGATTATATGATCAATGATCGATATACCTTTCGACACGTGTGTGATGTTGTCGTTTTCTGGTCTGAATAGTTGGAGCTCTGAGAGGACTGTGGATAAGATTCGTCCATTTTTGTTGATTTGGGTATCACCGAATTCTGTGTGCTTGGCGTTGAAGTCACCAAGTATCACAGCACGAGATTGGCAGTATATTCGAGGAGATTCCTCGAAACTGCCTCATTCGGTCAGCAATAGTATGAAATGATGGTGGTGGTTCGATTATCGGAATGTAAATCTAACGCGGTGCATTGGAGATCGCTTAGAGCTGGTGGAAGCTCGTGAGGAGAAGTGGCTAAATGATTAAAGTGAATTATTTCAAGCATTTTTATAGCAGCTATTTGCTGGTTACCATGGTGATGAATTATTATTCAACAAACATTATTTGAAGTATTCCTTAAAATAATTTATCTGAAACGCAAAAATGGAACGAAGTATCTATTCAAATGAGATTTTGATAAAGTTATTTATTCTACATGGACAATGTGGTGGTATTATAGCTAGAACTTTCTAGCTAGAAAATTCAACGAAATGTACCCAGACTTAGAACCAATGAATAAAAGGAAATTTGCACGATTATAACACAATTTCATTGCCTATGGCTCAAAATTGGAAGCAGAGAATAAATTTCCGAAGCCTGTAACATCTAATGAAGATAATGTGGTAAATACTTTAGCTTACTTTTACGCATTTCCACAAGCTTCTATCAGAAGTGCAGAGGAAGATTGAGGCCTAAAATATAGTTCTATACAAAGAATGCATCCATACAAGTATTCCAAGGTTAAGTCCTAAAACCAGAAGACTATAATCACAGGATACAATACTATTTTAATACATCTACAGGAAGATCCCAACTTTTTAACAGAGGTTATTTGGTTATTTCTAAGGAAGGCAATTTTAATAGAAGAAACGAACATTTCTGGGATAACCAGAATCCCCACGCTGTCAAAGAAATGGGACATCAAGTAAAGTTTAGTTTTAATGTGTTTTGCCTTTTAAGAGGCAATCAAATATGCTTTTTGATCTATGACGAACCATTGAATTCAGTAATATATTCTCAAATTTTGAGATCGGTAGTGAGGGAGTTCTCATTAAGAGAGTACTGTACCTGTTGTTTTCAAATAGATGGAGCACCGGCACACTGCGCTGAGGATGTAACAAGGGAGCTGTATGAAATGTTTGAAGACCGCTGGCTTAGACGTCCGGAAATGGCTCGCAAGGTCACCCGATCTCACCCCGTTAGATTTTTATTTATGTGGTAATTTGAAGAAAAAAGTTTATTCAACACCAGTACAAAGTAAAGATGAACTGCGTCAATGCGTAAATAAATGCATTAATAACATAGACGCACGTGAAATAAGAAAAGCCATTTTATCGGTGGTGAAACGTATTCTTAGATGTTTGGAAAGAAACGGTTGTTATTTTGAGAATCTATTATAAATGTTTAATTATTTATATTTCCTCACTATTTATCATTAATAAAACCTCTGTCCGAATAAATTATTTATTGATTATTAATTAGATATTATTATACAGTTTTGATAAAGTCTTTTGCTAAAAGAATCTAACAAAAGATCACAAAATACATATGTAGATCGTTGAACTGGATTCATTTTCTCAATATCAGTCAATGCATAGTTATTGCTAATTTTATCTTGAGATTGAGTTCAGGTTCTGGTGAATGTACTTTCTCATTATTGTTTTTCCAAGACTGAATATGATATCTATGAAAATTTATTATTATTTTTAAAAGAATTTACAGAGCACGGTAAATGAATCGTCTCTGCAGTCTACTTATCATCCCAAAGATTCTTGTTGTCTTTTTTGTACTTTGTGGGTATCTTCCATTAAACTTTCTGAATGTTTTTGCAACAATTTGATCACATTATCTATGAAGAATTAACAACTCAACAAACACTTATTCTTCCTCATGATAATTACTTGTCAAACTTTTCATCACCATTATAACCAGCAAATACCTACTATAAAAATGCTAGAAATAATTCACTTTAATAGATAGTTGCTTATATTTTGAAAACCTGACCATTTAGGTATAGGAACATGATATATCATTTCCAAGGTATTTTGATTTTCTCTCTGAATAAATAATAAAATATAGGGTATTGGAAAAAACGCATTTTTGGTTCTTTATGTATCTGATGGAAAGACCAAGAATTTTAAGCGACCCTGTATAACATAAAAATAAAATCTTCAATAATAACTAAGAAAGAAGTGTTTCTAAAGCTATTACTGGAGTTTCATCGTTTCTCAATTCTAAAATTCAGAGTAATGGGCTATTGATTGGAACTCTGTTTTGAACAAAACAAAAGAAAATTAATTAATTCACTGGAAACTGTTAGAGATAGGTATGGGTATCTTATGAAAAAATAACCAAAAGGTGATAGAGAATCTAATAAATTGATAATATATAGGGTGTCTCATTTGAAAAATCAAAGTTGCTAATACTTTTTGATATAAGTGGCAACGTGGCGTGCCTGAAAATATTTTCAGTCGATAGATCGCTAGGTATAATCTACATAATACAATTTTCAGAACAATCCTACGAATAGTTTTCCTTAAACGTCTAAGGTACCATCGACCGTGAATCACCCTGTATATATACCCCTTGAGCCCCGGGGATGCCTGTTATTGGGACTTGGGAAGATTATATGATGGTGTCTAAGTAAACTTGTGACCCTCTTGCTGTGGGTTCCACCATTTTTTGATATGTCCGCCATCTTGGATTATTCGTTTGTCTCACTATGGTTCGAGAACGGCTCAATATTTTTGGGATTTTCAAGTGCGACTAGGATACATTAGTTGAGGGTTCTATACCTTTAGATACTCGAATTTCTAAAAGTATTTTTACTATTTTTATTGTAAACAAATTTCAAACTGTTATATTTCTTTTGAAATGATCCCTCTCTTTCTCTCTCACTCACACACACTCACAACTCAAATTTCTCTCATTCTCTAATTTGCAAGAACTTTCACTTCTACCACATGTACACATGTACGTTGCTGCACATGATTATGTTTTAAGTTATTTATTCCACAATTTTGTCATCATGGTAAATAACTTCTTTTGGGTGGTGTACAAGCGACTTCCACGACTTCCGATTCAAATAACAAATAAAAAATTCTTATGCAATGTTATTAGTCAGTGAAGAACGTGAAAAAGAGTGTTGGGAGAAAAACATACATCGATGCGAATACTAAATGTACACTCTTAAGTTTAACACCACACTGGCCGTAAATATTAGAAAATGCATTCTTTACTTCAATACAAAAACAATATCATTCGTTATTTTGCAGAAATTATTATTGGGAAGGCAATCACTTCAGCTTTATTATAACTATTATAATAATATTCAAAATTATCAGCAGCTGTTTCTGAAATGAATTAAATACATACAATCAATTGTATATCTACCTTCTTATCATGCAATCGCCTAAATAATTATGTTTTATGACCGACTTTCCAGACGAAGAAGGTATACAATTCAGCTGTGTGCATTTAGCATTTAGATGCTCGAATGCGCAGATTTTCATGATTTCCTCTCCCCCCAAAGGTTGTAGAGGGATATTTCTTTTTTCTAAAATTTGAGATGGCAAAATTAAAGAAGAGACCATATATAATTTTTCAAATTTTAACGGTTTCTATTATATGCTCAACGATTTTTAGGACAACAATGATACACTCAAAATTTTTTAATATATTTTTACCAAAACTCGGAGCGACTGAAATCTGAAAAATACAAAATATTATTAATTCTAAATATGAAGTTGCGCACATCTGGTACTTCAACGATACCAACACCAATAAAATTAATATTATTTTTAGCCTTATTTCTTGAAAAAACTATTTTCAGAGCCCTGGCACAGATAAGTAGAGATGGAACGGATATTCGGTTTTACAATAATTCAATGAAATCGACCGCAATCGTAACTTTTAGTTTCCAGCGCTTCCCTGAAAGGGAAAAATGTATGCTTAAGGGAATTTTAAAATTTATTCCTGTTTATTCATATTCTGCCTAAAATAACGGCGTTAAGTTAATTGTGACCCTTATTGTTTGACTTGACAAGCCGAAATGAAAAAATGAATGGTTGCACGACTTGATTGTACAATTTGTATGGGTATTTCATGGGATTTGTTTGCGAGTCGTAAAAAGTCGTGTGAGTGGATACAACAAATTTTATTCTCAAGTAATTAATAATAAAATGGTTTATAATTGAGACCTAATACAAAAGTTACAGAAAATAAAAGACTTCCATAGAGCAAAGTTATTTCCTAAGATATTACAGTTGATGATAAACAGAAAATATCTAATCTAAATCACTCACAGAGTATTGAAAACTTAAATTAGTGACGTGAGTAACTAATCTAATTATCATTACAGTGATGGCAGCTTGCCGGGCATCCGGTATGCGACCAAACAACTATCAGTTTTATCCCTAATAAGCCATTTTTCTAATTTCCAGTGATATTATTGACGTTCATCTGTTCCCGATTACAATTTCATATGTTTATAAATTCCTCAATGTTATCGTATTTTGCCACTAAAGATTAATCATAGGTACCTAGGTACTCAATATTATCAGATTTTGCAGAACAGATAATTCGAATCATTACGGCACAAGTTATTATCAAAATATAAAAGTGAATCTAGTGGAATTTTAATGTAGTGTGATATAATGGATTCACCTGTTGTACAAATCTGTGACGGCAAGTTAAAAGGTCGCGAATGGCAGATAGCGAATGGTGATAAGGTCCTTGCATTTCTTGGCATTCCGTATGCTAAGCCTCCAATAGGTGAATTAAGATTCAAAGTAGGTACCGCACTATTTCCATTTTCGTTACCATATACTTTGTAGTTTTTTTGTTTTACAATAATATTTAAGGGTGTGTGTGGCGATTTTTTGTCAAGTAGTACAAGAATAAGTTGTGGAAGGTTCATTCCATATGATACTAATATACAAGATCAACATTGTATTTTCAAGATAGGATCCATCAAACATTTTAATATATGGTGTCTATCAGAAATAAAATCAAATCAATTGTTGTCATTTATGTTTAGCATTTTTGTTTGATTTCAAGTGCAGAATTCCCCCAATACTACGATTGTGATTCGAAAAAGTTTTTTTTGTTTTTCGATGCTATATAGTTTTTTCGCCTTCTCTTCAATTGGACTCTAAATATGGTTCAGTTACTCAGTTTTCATAAGTTCAAAACCATTAGTTATGGTTTCGAGGAATGTACAAAATTGAAAAGTTACTTCGAAGCAAACTATTTCACTTAAAACAGTACTTTGGATCTTGGAAAAGAAGGTTCATAGATCTACGTATTCACTATTGACGATGACCCTGGTTATCTGGTATCACCGAATCATCTCAATAAGTAGGTATCTACCTGTCAACTATACAAATGAAATTCATTATATCACAGTCCATGATACCTTTGATGGAGTCATATACTTTTCGTGGTCCTTAGGTACTTGTAAGGTGACAAAAGACAAAATTATGTTGTATTACCGATCAGCTTAACAGTAAAACTAACGCTTGATTTAGCAAATTTCAATTGGATATGTTATCATAGATAAAATTAACTGGTTATATGTAAACCTAATATAAACTGATAAATTAATTTTGCATAACAATTTTGCATAAAAAAATACATAATAATGATATGATTTCTCAAGCTCTCTTTTACCTGACTTAATCAGCACTGCTTACTTACCTTAAGCAGCAATCATATGCATTGGGTGCCAATACTAGTAAAGTAGAATTACTCACGTGCAGTATTTGGGCCACCGCTTTAAATCAGAATTCATTTTGATATTTGCTCGACATCTGATGTCGATGTCACACAAAGTAAAATATTATTATTATATTATATTATAATTCAGAAATCATGAAGAAAATATATAAATATTCTTGCAAACCATGTCACAATATTTCGTTATGGATTTTCGAATTACCATATTTTTTGATAAGAGGTCAATGCACGATAGATAAATTCTTTCTTCTTCTTCTTCTTTTTGACCGACGAACCCCGAATGGAGGAGGTATACAATTCGACTGTCGGCTTTATTTTTTTTTTATTTTTTTTATTTTTTGGTTCGTGCGCTCCTTTTATATAGTACCTAGTCATTTAATTATTTTTATTATTTATTACTTGCCCCCTTCCAACGTTTTTCGTTTTAAAATTATTATAGGTCCTTTCTCGTCTGTTTTGAAGACGTGAAATATTATTGAAATTATTCACATCAATAAGTCTTGTAATTCTTTCAAATCAACAAACATCTTTTTTGTCATTGAATGACTATTATGCAAAATTAACACATGCAAATTCGTATCTGTCTATTAAATAATATAACTTTAATAGCTAAATGATATTCGATTGAATTGGTCAATGTATAACAGACTAAATGACACTTGTGGAATATATCTTTCAATATTAGGATGCTGAATCAACATTGAAAGGCTTCTTCTATTTTCTATGAACATCTCTCAATTGAAGCAATTGTCCACTATTATATTATCCTTTAGAATTTTAAAATAAAATGAACGTTAATAGTTAAGGTCTATAAAGTCTAGGTCAAATTCTATAATGAGACAGTAAATTGGTATTTAAGCATGTCGGCAGATTATAAGAAATTCTCATGTTTATTAAATTATTTCTACAGATAATAATCATATAGATTATTTTATTATATTTACTGATTTGGTTTTTAAATCAGAAACAATTTTATTTGTCAAATTGATTGTAAGTAGCAGCAAGATTAATTGAAAAATCACCTTAAAAGGGAGAGGATGTGGGCAGCCTAGGTACAAGTGTAAAGTGCTTGAACGCAATTAGTTGCTGCTGTAGTTTTTGTGCGAATATTTTTTTTAATATTGTTTTCTTATGATATGGAGTATCGAATTTCGTGCTACAAGTTTAATTGAGAAAATTGATCTTTTTTTTCGGGTGTGGATGCACAGGTTGCCTACAAGAGTAAAGTACTTGAACGCAACTATTTGCTGCTGTCATTTTTGCGTTAAAATGTTACTTGAATATTTTGTCTGTCAAGATATGAAGTATTGAATTTTTTCAAGGGGGCGTAAGCAGGTCTAATTATTATTCTCAAGGGATTAAATGAAAAAATATTAAATTTCTCAATCAGAGATGTGGAGCACAAAATTCATTGATCCATACCTTGAGAGCACAATATCCAAGAAAAATTTTGGCACAAAGAACACAGCACCAACAAATTGCGTTCAAGTACTTTACTCTTGTGGTTAAGCTGAAAAAACCATATTTGAAAATCGTTTTTTGTCAACCCGGCCACCCCCTTTGGGGTATCGAAGATTTTAGGAGAAAGCAAATAATGGATAATATTAAATAAATATTTTTGATATGGGGAGCACGCTTAGATACTATGCAAAACGTGTGCCTGGGAATTCGATCAAAAAAGACACATCTTATCGGTGTAACTATTTGCGATGGCATTTATTTTCTTTTCTAATTATAATTAGTTATTAAAAGTTGACCCTCAAAAATGTGAAATAATTGTATTTATACAAAAACTAGATCATTAGATGATGCGCTCAAAAATACAAAATAATTATTATTATTGTTTTGCTACAGGTACTCTTGAAGTAGGTGCCAAGAGTCTTCTATCTACATATAGATAGGTAAATAATACGTTATATTTTGCACAATTTGAATATTACCAGTACCAATAGAAAAAATATTATTTTGTATTTTTGACCGACTTTCCAAACGAAAGAGGTATACAATTCGACTGTGTGCTTTTAGGTAATTGTTTTATAGAATTGTACCTTTGTGATCGTTCACACTTTTGAATTTTGAAAAAATTTCAACGGTAGGTATGCTTTTATATGTGTATAAGTAGGTCTAAAAAAACTTTTTGTTCAAAAGTTTATATTGTATAATATTATATTATAGTATATTTCTTGAATATCTCGGCCGAGTTCGTTATTGGGCATTATCGGGTAAGTAGTTTCAAAATGGCAACCGTTCAAACATTTAAAAAATTTAAGGTTATAGATATAATCAGTACCTACAACTTTTGTTCCAAGCAACAGAAAAAAATTAATAAAGAAAATGTTCAAATTTCAATTCAGTGAATTTTGGGAAATTTTATTTTTCACTAGAGATACCCTCCTGCATTAAAATGGTTATTGTGAGTTAACCTTAAAGGATAGGCAAATGCTATCGAGGATTTCTTCTAGAACATTTCAAGACGAACTAATCCACCATCAGTATTTTCGTGTATCATTATAGATGATAACGTATCTGGAAACATTTATATTGGAAATTTTAAAAAAAAATTACCTCTTTCCGAGTCACAGCAGTATTAAAGTTTGAAATATTTGATATAATATATACATCGCTATGTACTGTACTGGAAAATGTGAAATATTTTTTTTACATAAACTGGGACGGACTTTATTAGTTGGTACACAAAATAATACTCAATAATGTCAATTCTACTGGAGTTGATACGTTTGAAGTTTGTGCCAAAAGTCTTCTTTTTACATGTAACGGCACTACTTCAAAAGTATCAACACCAGTTGAATGATTATTATTTTTTATTTGTCATACACCAATTAAGTCGCTCTAGTTTTTGTAAAAAAATATATTAAATATATCTGATTGAATAGAGTCGGTCTCAGTTTTGATAAAAATCAAATTATATACTTACGCAATAGAATAGTGGATACTTGGTATGGTGTTAATATTTTTCAACTCAAATAGGTACCTATTTATTGCCTTGAATACGATTAGACCATATCTTTATGAGTTTTGCTTCTGTGTTTGTTGATTGAATTGCTCCACCTGTTTCAATGCAGGAAGCTCTGGCCATTTAAGTAATTCAAGGTTATGGCACACCAAACCGCAAATAAATGATTCGGAATATTTATTATAGGTATTTGTTTACACCAATACACTTTATCTCGAAAGGATGAATTACATAGGGCATGAAAAGGAGCTGATACACATATCAGATAACAAAATTGACATTCAATGTCGCATCGACTGTTTTGGAAAACATCGTATTTCAAATTGTTCAATGAAATGCAATGCGTGAACCTTTATGTTAATACTAGGAAATGTCCCCAACTTTGCACGCGGAAATTAGCGAAATACCCTTATGAATAATCATTACTTTATCCATGCCCTCATATTAATACAAACTCTCACGTTTAACCACTGTAGTTATGTGATTTTTTTTATCATTTCCACCGTCTTGGTCTTCAAAATAAATACGCCATTTTCACAATCATCGTCCGAAAAAAAATCAATAATCCAATAATGAAACCCATATTGACTTTCATATTTATTTACCTTCATTTCACTCCCTTGAGGATTGATTCGGACAACTACGAAATACGTATTTGTTTTTAGGAGTACTTCTACGACGTTTTAACTCGAAATGTTTATTTTTCCTTACAAAACTTGTAGGTACTCCGTTAGAGGTTGAATTTCAAAATGTTTCTTATTCTTTGTATATATCATAAAGAGAGTATCTGTTCAAAATGGCGCTGATAATCAGTGAGTGAGTCAGAACTTTATACAGTGCGTCATTTAAAATTCCTTCACGTGTTTTTGGAAAAGCGCTCGTATTCGACGATATTTATTTCTTAATGTGTTTTTTTATGGCAAGTTCATGTATACAGAATAGCCCAAAAAGAAGTTGCAACCACCAACTTATTCTTTTCAAATAAGATCTATTGTTGATTATTCCAATTTTGAATCTTGCTTCAGATTCTAGGTAAGTTTCATGTACCATGTCCTACACCTGAACTCAAGAATCATCGAAAAATTACCATATGCTGGCTCTAGTCATGTAAAATTGATTAAAATGAACCAAATGAAATGTATAATATTGTTTTAAAATGGTACCTACAGGCTTTTCGAGAATTTTAGATAATACCAAATTATTGGACAGAAAAAATATCTATATTTTCTAGGCTCCCCTGCCCGCTAAACCTTGGGAAGGTATCAGAGATGCCACCAAAGATGGAGATGCATGTCTCAGCCGTGACTTTACAAACCAGCAAATCGTCGGATCAGAAGACTGTCTCTTCTTGAACGTGTTCACTAAATCGGTGAGTTTATATTATTTTATATTATAGTGAATATACACATTTTCATTTGATTATTATTTATTTATTGGTAGATAAACTCAGACAAACTCAGACCAGTGATGGTATTCATTCATGGTGGTGCCTTCGTCTGTGGTTCCTCCACAAGTGCCATGGTAAACCCTGATTATCTTTTGACAGAAGACGTCATCTTGGTGGCCATGAATTATCGACTAGGTATGCTCGGTTTCCTTAATTTGGACGACCCCGATCTTGAAATACCTGGCAATGCCGGTATGAAGGACCAAGTACTCGCACTTCAATGGGTCCAAAAGAACATTGAGCATTTCGGAGGTGATCCCAATAACGTGACCATCTTTGGTATCAGTGCTGGAGGGGCTTCAGTACATTACCATCTGCTATCACCTGCTTCGAAAGGGCTATTCCATAAAGCTATCATTCAGAGTGGTGCGGTGTTGAATCCTTGGTGTTATGGTACTGCAAAATTGGTGGATGTGCTCAAAGTGAGCGGAATAGATATGGAAAATGAGAACAGTGCATTTGAATATATACAGAAGATGCCAGCTGCAGAATTGTTTACGATACAAGAAAAGTACATGAAGGTACTTATTATTTACTTATCAGTAGAAAAGTCTAAGAATCATTCAAATTATTCTGTTTTCAGGTGAAAAATACACAACTGAGACTTTTTGGTCCAGTAGTTGAATATCCAAATCCTACAGCATTCATCACAGAAGAACCGGCAGAAATAGTGAAGTCAGACAAATGGAATAAAGTACCATTGATATTCGGTTTCTGCAGTATGGAGGGACTATTTTTCATCTCCGATGCCTACAGACATATGTTTGGGGTGGAAGAGAAACCTGAACTGGAGGAGCAAATCTCTATATTTTTGGGCCTCGAGCGTGACACAGCCTTATTCAAGTCTCTGATGAAACTTTATGAAGAATCTAATTTAAGTAGTGGTATGGAGAATGGTACCGTTATGGTATGTTTATATCGTAACAGAAAAGAATCCGTGGAATTATTGTTTGTATGTTTCAGCTTTTTTCAGACATATTATTTACTGCAGGGATTATTCTATCCAGTATGGAACATTCTGTCACATCAACAGCTCCAGTGTACCTCTATAGATTTTCACTGCAAGGCGAATTAAACATATTATCGGCACTTGTGAAAGACCAACAACTTATTGGTAAGATTTTTTCCAAATGAAACCATCAGAATAGTTGAAACTATGAGATATAAATTATAGAATCTCGTATGATATTTATTTTCTCTTTATATTTATCTACGCGATCTATTCATTACATTATAATTACGCTATTGTATAACATACAAGAAAAAAATTATTAGATTTTAGATCCAGAGCTAAAATCTAATATTTTTCCCCATGTATAATACATATTTTTTTTCTATGACGGGTAAAACGATGATTGAAACATGAACAAATATTACAATATAATAGAAAATTATCGAAGTGGAATTTTAAGTTTAAAACTGGTAGTCTGTTGCAGTTATAGCGCCTCCACATTACGAAAATACACATATTTGAGACTTTAACATCGCTGTAACTCTTTTGAAAAAATGTTCAATTTAAATGTTTCCGGATATTGTCTTATCCTTAATTCTGCCACCTCAGATTTCCGATTTTCGAGACAAATTCTTCACCCCCTTCGGGGATGTTTTTTGATGGGGAGGAAATTTCGGATTTGAGTTTTTACGAATATGGGACCATTTCTCTAGGCTCCTCTTTCAAATAAATAAAGATCATCATTGGAGTAAGTCGAATTGAAAACCTAAATTAAGTTCTTTCATTAATTTATGGTGAATTACTTGTTAAATTTATTGAATCAGTTTTCAAACTACATTTTCCAGGATCTCGAGTTATCACTTCTCACTTCACATGTTGATTTCTGTGCTTATAATTTCATACGGTAATTTCTGCAACAGATGTTAAACTCATGAACTAATCTTGTTGCGAGTGCTTGCATAAAAATTCTTGTAATTTAGGTTGAACATGGTTTTGAAACCTTTCCTTCGTCTTTCCCGAAATGTTTTTGAGTTCCTACCTTTGAGTTACTATAACGCATTAATTTAAGAAAAGACATGACTTTGCGCACGCTCTGTGAAGGTAGGTTTATGACTCTACACACGCTCTGACTCAGGTGTTAGACATAGGACTAATGATTGAAAGCATTTTCGGTAGAATTTCGCTGGCAAAGGCGTTGGCGTCAACTAATAAAATATATGAATAATTTCAGGTGCATGTCACGGTGACGATATGGGCTATCTCTTCAGGATGCAAATAATACCTGGAGCAGAGAAACCAAAACCTGTGAAAGGTTCAATCGAAGAATTGACAGTCAACAGAATGGTGAAGATGTGGACGAATTTTGCCAAAGAATCCAATCCCACTCCAAATGAAAATGAATTGAACATCACATGGCAACCGATGAATACTGAGACAATGAATTATTTGAACGTAGATAAGGAGCTCTGTGCCAAAACCAATCCTGAAGTTGGAAGAATGTCCATTTGGCAAAAACAGCAACAACTCTATGATGAATTTAATGTTACCTTAAGTGGCAATAAGAAGCCATGAATTTGACAACACAAATATATTTAAATCTATTATTCCATTAACCTGCAGATTTAAGAAAAACTTTTTGTAAATCTAAAGCAAAATGCATAATTGATATTATTATTTATTTCAAGATATATGTAACCATTCAACATTAATCGCACTGAATAGAGAAAAGCAAATAAAAATTTATTGACTCTTTTTTACTATATAGGTAAGCATTGAATATACCTAATAAAAGGTAAAATTTATTAGTTTATACAAAATACGAACTAATTTCCACATTCAAATTAAAAATATTTTGACGGAAAAGATAAATTTTCATATGCGGACAAAATTGAGCGTTTTCAAGGGTGGCTTTTGCTAGGTCTACTTACAGCTATTTATGAAGGTTAAGTACCTAGTTTATTGTTTGAGGATTTCATTCTTTCAAAAGTCATCTATTTATCGTATTCACAGTACAGTGGTCAAATTCATGGAAGCAAAACAGCTTTAGCTACGTTTCCGATTTACTCAATGTGCTTTAATTTCAACCTGATATCTGATATTTATTATATTAACCACTCTAATATTAATGAAATGAAATAAAATGAGAAATGTGTGTATCATTTCACACACATGCTACATAAAATGTGTCCTACGACATGACTGTCATAGCTTGGGAGTGTGTTTCTAGTTTCTAGAATGATTTCAAGTGGAAAATGTCTAATGAACATGTACCCCGAACTGTAACCTAACTGAGCTAGAATCATTTAAAATTTTAGTTAAGTATTAGTAGGAATTTCCTACTAATTTAAAGATCATTTAAAAGGAAACCGCTTTATTGAATTAGTTGCTCAAAATGTCCAACCGATAGCTGAATAGATAGTCTAGCTCTTTTTAGAATTGAAGTGGTAGCTCTACAAGCAGTCTCAGAATCAGCACGAACAGTTTTTGCGGCATCCATGATTCTAGCTGCCGGGTGTTCTCTGTTTTCAATATTTTCTGCATAAACTAAACTTTTCAGTCTTCCCCATAAAAAAGTAATCTAGGGGAATAAAGCCTAGTGACCTTGCTGGCCAAGGAACTGCAGAACCTCTTTCAATCCACCGGTTTGTTTGATTTTGATTATGAAATTCTGTTACTTGTCGACCAAAGTGTAGAAGCGCCTAATAGGGCTGAATCCACATTCGTTGTCTTACATTATGACGAACATCATCCAGTAGTATTGGAAGATCATTTTCAATGAAACGTAAATAACGAATGGCTGTGAGACGATCTTCCATTATAAACGGACCAATGAGGCGGTCATCAATAATACCACACCAAACATTTACCAAAATCCATCTTGAAAATTGAATTCTTGAGTTTATCGTGGATTTAATTTCAAGTGCCCAACAATGTGAATTCCTGGTGTTATTGATGCTGTTTCGGGTGAATGAGGCTTCATCACTAAACAATATTATCCGATAAATCATTTGATTTCTTAATATCCAACAACTAAAATCAAGTTTTGAATTGTAGTCGGCAGATTTTAAAGCTTGTACAGGTAAGATGTGGTATGAGTAAAAACCGAAATTGTGTAAAGTTCTCCATACTCTTATCCGGCCTTTGTTAAGTGTCTTTGTTATTCTTCGGAGTCTTATAGAAGGTTGTGCATCAATCGTATTAAGTATTGCCTCGTCTTGAGCAAGTTCCTGTTGAACGTTCAGAAATAGCTGTAGGAAACTTGCCTGTTTCTCTTAAGCATCTATAGACATTGCTAAAAACAGTTCTACACCCTACGAGTAGGAAATCGTCGACGATATTCATAAACTGCCGCTCGTCCCTTTCCATTACACAATCCATAAACGGCGTATTCTTAATTCGAAGTGGTAAACATACCTTTAAGATTATTTTGATGTATCAAACGAAAATAAACTTCAATTTTAATTGAAGTTTTGTTTCACAATAAACACCTGATCTTTTTAATAATAACAAACTCAACAGCGAACCTAATACCTGCATTAGTGGAAGTATTTAAAATTTCAAATGCTTCTAACTCTATTATTATAGCGTTCCGGGTATATGTTCATTAAACATTTTTGACCTGAAATCACCCCAGCAACCAGCAACATACTCCCAAACTATGTCTTGGGACCCCCTGTATATTGAGCAAAGTATTACCACAGAATATAGTTGGTTACATATTCTGTGGTATTCGGTTTAGACGCTACGGATTTTCGCCGGAAAAATTAGAGAGACAAAAATTAGAAAAAATGCGTTTTGTTATTAATCACACATATATTTCCATATGCAATTGGTTAATACCTGTTATTTTGAATTTAAAAACATACACTTCGATTTTATTTGTTAGTAGGTATAGATAGATGTTTATAATCCTTCGTTAGTTGGTAAGCAAAACACTTGAGAATGGCTGTACCAATTTGGCTATTTGTTTAAATGTTCGCAATAGTCCGAATGAGTTTTTAAGGAAAGGAGAAATTGTAAAATTTTGGATAAATTGGAGTGCTCTCTTCAATGGGATTTTTTAAGTAGGTACTCAAGATCATAACTAAATTCGATTATTTTTTTATTTTGTTGGTTATGGTCATGGGAAAATTTTTAGGAGAAAAAACAGGAAAAAATTACAAAGGAAAGTCAGAAAATTCGGACAAGAAACAAAAATAAAAGTTTTGTTTGCCCTCTCGATTAAATCTGAAGATATGAACGGCATATTGTAACAAGTTTGAGATGAGGTGTCGGCGCTGTTCGGCCAAGTAGGTGTGAGCGGTTCGTCGCAGCTCGGGGTATCTTGACGAGCACGGACGTTAATGGAGCCCGGGTGGGTATGAGTAAAAGTCATACTGTATTGGTCACCGATACATGCCTAAGTTAAGATAATATCCCGTTAGAACAAGTGAGTTCGCGCTCTTGGTGGAATGTTCGGGACGTTGGAAGATGTAGGTGAAAGATTCGAGACAGAGTGGCTTGCCTATATATTCGAGATGATTTGCTTCAGAGTCAGTCAGTCCGGGTCAGTCATTCCGGTGCAGAAGTCGACTGAGGAGTACGTTTTATATTACGGTAGAGACCGGTAGTGCGGTGAAATCCGGCGGTCCAGTGGTGAACGGTGTTCCGGTGGAGACCGCAGTACGGTGCAATCCGGCAGTTGGGTGGGTCTCTAGTAGGAGGTCACCAACAAAACTTGAAAATAAATAATTCCCAGTTATTTTATACTCTTTACAATATCTTTTTATGCTCCCATGATGAAAATAAGACTTGAACGTTTTTAATTGGGGAAAAAAATTGGGAGATCTGTAAAAAAACTTGGAAAAATGCACTCGAGACTAAATTATAATAATAAATAAATTGAGAAAAAAAACTGGGACCAACTTTATTAGATGTACAAAAAGGTAGAGTACATACTGAGGAGTCATAAAAATTGTTGGTGCCAAAAGATGTATCAGGTATAGAAGACTTCTACATCTATTGAGGTCGGTAATTTACTTTATATCTAGGGATCGTGGTTAACAATTCAATAAGAAGTCATTTCCGTCATCAATAAAATCACTACTCAAATATCTAATTATTATTTTCTTAAGAATTTTGTAAGAAGGGAAGATATATTAATCCCCCAGCGAAAAAACAAAGCATAGCTCTTTTGATTGTATGCTTGACCAACGATCTTAAAATACATTTCATATACAAATTCAGTGGAAGAAAATAAGTCTATTCGTTGACATGTCAGAGATATTATCAATTTTTGTTATTGTCAACGAGTGCCAATGTCAGTTTTTCAAGTGTTTTTCCGCAGAATGAAGAAGAAATCAAAATCACACAAGCGTAAATTCAAGAAACAGAGTCAGAGTGGCAACGTGAAGCTGACGGTGAATCCACAGGTCAAGCAAGAAATGCTTCTCTATTTAGAACATTCCAAAGCCGAAAATATTATTTATCCTCAACGTCCCATATGATTTCGAACTTGGTGTTGCTATGTTGGGAAGACATCTAGGCATTTACCCCGATGTACATTTACTAAGCACATCTTTAATTGAACGAAAACTATTATAAACATCACAAGTATTTTAGTTGGCATTTTATCTCATTTTAGTAAGTTTCCATCTAACCTTTTAGAAAGTTCCGCAACAATTGCGTTTGTTAATTATAAAACAACTTTAAAAAATATGCTTTATTAAAATATTAAAACGATATCTAATGTAAGAATCATACATACTTGATACCAACTATAACCAATATCAAAATCATTAACATTCTTACATTAAGTGTTACTTTATTCTTTTTGACCGACAAACCCCGAACGGAGTAGATATACAATTCGACTGTCTGCATCTTTTCTTGGTTCGTGCGCGCGTTTTATATAGTAATCGTAATCTGATATTGATGGTTTTTGATTCACTTGAAAGAGGAGAGAGGTGCCATATTCATAGAAACGCAAATCCGAAATCTCCTTTCTTCCGAGACCTACCCCCGAAAGGGGTGGAGGCCACAAATTTTCTCGAAAATCGAAAATCTGAGGTGGTATAATTAAAGATAGGACAATATCCGGAAACGTTTAAATTAAACATTTTTTCAAGAGAGTTACGGTTCTCGAGGTAGAGGCATGTTAAATTCTCAAATATATCTATTTTTGCTATGTGGAGAGGGCGATTTCTTTCGAAAATTGAAAATCTGTGGGCACTACATGAAAGACTCAATTATTTGTAGCAACATTTATTTATAATGAACATTTTTCTTTAGAGTTACGGTTTTCAAGTTACAGCGCTGGTAAAATGGTGAAATCTATAATTATTTTTTACAAAAAATTGTACCGACTTTATCAGTTGTTGCACTGAAAAATACGAAATAATATTAATTCTATTGGTGTTGGTTCTTTTGGAGTTGGTGCCTACAACAAAAAACTACAACAGCACAACATCAAAATTACTAGCACTAATAGAATTGATATTATTTTGTATTTTTTAGTGCAACAACTGATAAAGTCGGTCCAATTTTTTGTAAAAAATATTTATTTCTCATTTTTGAGTGTAATATTAGTCATGAAAATTGTTGAAGGATCACTAATACCCAGAAAGTTATAGGTAGGTTTAGCTTGTACTTGTTATTTATTATTCAGAGATCTCAAAACATGGCGGCGCAAATATACATATTTCAGACTTTACTGCAGTAACTCGTAAACCGTAACTCAATTTAAATGTATATAATCTTTCCTCTAATTTGGCCGTGTCATATTTTCAATTTTCAAAAAAAATTGCTCTTCCACATAGCGGAAATACGCATATCACATATTTTAGTCTTTAACATTGCGTAACTCGGAAACCGTAACTGTTTTGAATAAATGTTCAATTTAAACGTTTCCGGATATGGTCCCCTCTCGAATTTTCGATTTTCGGAAAAATTTGCCCCTTTCATATAGCTGAAACACATATTTCAGACTGTAGCGTGGAAACGTATGATTATTTTTAAAAATGAATGTCCAATTTAAACATTTCCGGATATAGAATTTTCATTAATTCTGTCGTCTCGGATTTTCAATTTTCTAGAAAAATTGACCCTCCCACCCCCTTTGGGGGCGGTTTTGGGGAGTAAGGAGGTTTGGGATATTTAATGAGTATTTCCGCAGCGATGTTTTGAGATCTCAATAATAATAAGAACAAGAATATACGTAGGTAATAGGACTATATTCATTGGTATTAGTGAACGTTCAATGATTTTCGTGACTAATGTTACCCTCAAAAGTGTGAAATAAATATTTTTTTATAAAAAAATATACCGACATTATTAGTTACTGTTACTTGTGAAGTTGGTGCCAAAAATTATCAATCTAATTGCAACTGCACAACTTGAAAATTAACAGCACCAATAGAATTAATATTATTTTGTATTTTTCAGTGCACCAACTAATAACGTCGGTCCAATTTTTTTGTAAAAAACATTTTTAGTGGATCGTCTAATGAAGTCTGACCTAGTTTTTGAAGTGAAACTTCTTTGACAAGAATGAAGAGTGGATTGGAAAAAATGTAACGTTTCGAGATTTCGTTACACTAGAGAGAAAAAAGATATAACCTAGAGGGATGGAGAAAGAGAGCTATACATTTTGTATACCTAAAACAGAGGCTTCGTTACAGGAGAGAGTAGACATATATAATATAGAGAGAAAGAGGAAGAAAGCTATACATCGTATATATCAGTTCTGGCTATCCGCGTCTTCCTTTTGTGCGGTCCTTCGTCTTGAGCTCCAGTCATAAACTAAGTGCAAGTTTCAAGTTGCTTGAAGGGGAAATACTTTAGGAAGCGTCGTACGAGCAAGAATAGTTTAGGAAGCGTCGTACGAGCAAGAGAGAGAGGAGAGAGCCACGTCGATGGCTATGGAGTTGTGAGTTGGTAGGGAGTTAAGGGAAGGTATGTTAGTGCACGTGGGACTGATTATGTGTGGGTTCCAAACTTCTGAATTTTGTATAAGTATCTCCTAATTGTATGGATGTATGTGTACTGTGGTGGAGTAGTTAAGTTTTAATATATATATATATATATATATATATATATATATATATATATAATGGAGATATATTATCAATTTATTAGATTCTCTATCGCCTTCTGGTTATTTTTTCATAAGATACCTATACCTATCTCTAACAGTTTACTGTGAATTAATTAATTTTCTTTTGTTTTGTTCAAAACAGAGCTCCAATAAATAGCCTATTACTCTGAATTTTAGAATTGTGAAACGATGAAATTTCAGTAATAGCTTTAGAAACACTTCTTTCTTAGTTATTATTGAAGATTTTATTATTTTTTCCGAGAGAAAATCAAAATACCTTCGAAATGATGTATCATGTTCCTACACCTAAATGGTCAGGTTTTCGAAATATAAGCAACTATCTATTAAAGTGAATGAATGAATGAATAAAATATTTATTGATTGTTGTTGATTCTATTTTACAAAATCTAGAGTATATTTGATTTATTTGATTTTTCTTCTGTCCTGGTAGGGAGCTGTCTCCCTTCTCAGGCACGCCCTGGAGTTACAATATTAGTAGCGGCAATTTACTGCAGCAAATGCCGAGGGATTAAGATGTCAGCAATACTGCCCAGTGAGGCTGGGGACGAGGAAAACTGCAGAAGACCTCGTCTTGACAAATTTACAATTTGGGGAACCTAGTGATGGTTTCGCCGTCCGATGGGCAGCGGCGCCGTGTCGATGAGGTGGTCTACTTCAGGAGGCGGTGCTTCCATGGGCTTGAGCAGGCAGATGGTTGGTGAGGATATCTGTTGGCTGGCCTCCTGGTGAAGATAGGCTGCCTGGACTGTTCGAAGGCGTGGCCGCAGTAGCTGTCCTGAAGCTCTTGGAGTCTGAAATTGATAGGAGTAATATTGTGGTTAATTAAAGTGTTGTATAATTGTTCAGACGGGTGGTGCCACTCGAGATAAAAGCACCTACGTAGTACCCTCCTCTCGAACCGCACCAATCGTCTGTTTTCTTTAGGTGTTAGTGTGGAATATGGGATCATCTTATAATCAATCACCGGTCTCACAAAGGTTTTGTAGGCGTTGATGAGTGTTTCGGGTTTACATCGGCCGAATCGGCCACAAAGTGCTGTGATGAGAGATGCTCTTTGCCTCACCCTGTTAAGGGTGAGTTGGACTTCCTCGTGCCAGTTGAGTGTGCGCGTAATATGCACCCCCAGGTATGACACGCTGTCCTAGAGCTGGAGCCTCTCTCCCCACAGCATTAACCTTATTTCGCGTGGGTCTTGGTGTTTATTAAGTGTGAGACGGTGGTATTTTATAAGGATGGTTTGAGTTTTATTGGGATTTGGATTAATACGCCATTTCTGGCAGTATTTGGAACGCGTTCAATAGGTATTGTCCATGCGTGTTTAGGGTGGCCGTGAACCTTGATGAGAAAAACAGGACTGTATCGTCTGCGTAAAGCAGAACATTTCTGATTCGTGGGAAATCCGCTGTGTAATAGATGTACAGCAAGTGTGCAATTGATGAGCCTTGTGGTAGGCCGGCTAGTGGAGTTAAGGATCCTTTAAATAGGATGTTATGAGTTTGACAAAGATATGTAGAATATTATGATTGAGCAATTTCGATATCAGTCCGGCATGCCAGACTTTATCGAAAGCATTTTGGATGTCTAAGAAAATGGCTAAGGTCGCGTTTCCGTCATTCAGAGCCCTGGTGGTGTGAGTGATGAATTCAAGAATTGCGTCGTGTGTAGTGTGTTTCTACCTGAAACCGTGTTGAAAAGGCGGCATAATTCCATGCTCCTCAATCTCCAGTCTCAGGCGAGATGCTAGGATTCTATCGAAAATCTTTCCGATACAATCCAGTAGTGAGATGAGTCTGTATGAATTGGGATTGTCAGGTGGTTTCTTAGGCTTCGGAATCATTATTATGTTGGCCGTTTTCCAAGCTAGTGGAAAATAGCCAATTCGGATGCAGGCGTTAAAGACGCGAGTGAGCTGTACTACCATTACAAAGGAGAGTTTTTTAAGGACTTTCCTATTGATGGCGTTCGGGTCAGGTGCGTTATTAGGTGAAGATCTTATTATGGAATCGACCTCATTCGCGGTGATGCGCTAGGTAAGTGGGTGAATAATTGGCTCGAGCAAAGGTCCGGGACCCCGCTCAAGAATTTCACTTACGCGATATTGAGTTCGTCTAAAGTGGTTATCATCGAACATTTGGTCTGTTGGAATTTGGAAGATGTTTTGAAGATGATCTTTGAAGGCATTCGCCTTCTCTCGGGGGTCGGCGATAATTCTGTTATTGAGAGTGAGATGGGATGGTTCGTTACGCTTTAGGCCAGATATGACTTTGAAACTGTTCCAGAATTTGGATCCGTCCGAAAATTTGAGATTGGCAGTTGTTTTTTGCCATTGATTCTCTCTGAATCGAGTTAAAAGGGTTTTGATTTTTGAGTTAAGACGGTTCCACTGGTTCTGCAGGATCAGCGTACTTTCGTAGCTCTCTGCGAATTTGTCTTTTGGACTTTATTAGGTTCAGAATATATCGCGGGATTGGATGTTTGATGGTGTCAATTCTGCGGGTTTTTATGCACCGCGTTATGGCGTTTTGAATTGTATTCTCATGTGCTGAGATCGCGGCATCAATTTCATTTGGATCATTTACAGAAGGGTTTGTGATGTTAGTGTTGATATGATCCTCGAAGGTACCACAATCGGTGCCCTCGTAGTCATATACTGTTCGGAATTTGGACGGTTTTTGAATCGGCTTTTGTAGACTAGTGTTGATTAGAAGAGGGATGTGGTCGGAGCTGATGGAATCGCCGGAGAAGCATTCCCAGTCCAATATTCCTACCAGATTGGCGGTGCAGATTATATGATCAATGATCGATATACCTTTCGACACGTGTGTGATGTTGTCGTTTTCTGGTCTGAATAGTTGGAGCTCTGAGAGGACTGTGGATAAGATTCGTCCATTTTTGTTGATTTGGGTATCACCGAATTCTGTGTGCTTGGCGTTGAAGTCACCAAGTATCACAGCACGAGATTGGCAGTATATTCGAGGAGATTCCTCGAAACTGCCTCATTCGGTCAGCAATAGTATGAAATGATGGTGGTGGTTCGATTATCGGAATGTAAATCTAACGCGGTGCATTGGAGATCGCTTAGAGCTGGTGGAAGCTCGTGAGGAGAAGTGGCTAAATGATTAAAGTGAATTATTTCAAGCATTTTTATAGTAGCTATTTGCTGGTTACCATGGTGATGAATTATTATTCAACAAACATTATTTGAAGTATTCCTTAAAATAATTTATCTGAAACGCAAAAATGGAACGAAGTATCTATTCAAATGAGATTTTGATGAAGTTATTTATTCTACATGGACAATGTGGTGGTATTATAGCTAGAACTTTCTAGCTAGAAAATTCAACGAAATGTACCCAGACTTAGAACCAATGAATAAAAGGAAATTTGCACGATTATAACACAATTTCATTGCCTATGGCTCAAAATTGGAAGCAGAGAATAAATTTCCGAAGCCTGTAACATCTAATGAAGATAATGTGGTAAATACTTTAGCTTACTTTTACGCATTTCCACAAGCTTCTATCAGAAGTGCAGAGGAAGATTGAGGCCTAAAATATAGTTCTATACAAAGAATGCATCCATACAAGTATTCCAAGGTTAAGTCCTAAAACCAGAAGACTATAATCACAGGATACAATACTATTTTAATACATCTACAGGAAGATCCCAACTTTTTAACAGAGGTTATTTGGTTATTTCTAAGGAAGGCAATTTTAATAGAAGAAACGAACATTTCTGGGATAACCAGAATCCCCCCGCTGTCAAAGAAATGGGACATCAAGTAAAGTTTAGTTTTAATGTGTTTTGCCTTTTAAAAGGCAATCAAATATGCTCTTTGATCTATGACGAACCATTGAATTCAGTAAAATATTCTCAAATTTTGAGATCGGTAGTGAGGGAGTTCTCATTAAGAGAGTACTGTACCTGTTGTTCTCAAATAGATGGAGCACCGGCACACTGCGCTGAGGATGTAACAAGGGAGCTGTATGAAATGTTTGAAGACCGCTGGCTTAGACGTCCGGAAATGGCTCGCAAGGTCACCCGATCTCACCCCGTTAGATTTTTATTTATGTGGTAATTTGAAGAAAAAAGTGTATTCAACACCAGTACAAAGTAAAGATGAACTGCGTCAATGCGTAAATAAATGCATTAATAACATAGACGCACGTGAAATAAGAAAAGCCATTTTATCGGTGGTGAAACGTATTCTTAGATGTTTGGAAAGAAACGGTTGTTATTTTGAGAATCTATTATAAATGTTTAATTATTTATATTTCCTCACTATTTATCATTAATAAAACCTCTGTCCGAATAAATTATTTATTGATTATTAATTAGATATTATTATACAGTTTTGATAAAGTCTTTTGCTAAAAGAATCTAACAAAAGATCACAAAATACATATGTATATCGTTGAACTGGATTCATTTTCTCAATATCAGTCAATGCATAGTTATTGCTAATTTTATCTTGAAATTGAGTTCAGGTTCTGGTGAATGTACTTTCTCATTATTGTTTTTCCAAGACTGAATATGATATCTATGAAAATTTATTATTATTTTTAAAAGAATTTACAGAGCACGGTAAATGAATCGTCTCTGCAGTCTACTTATCATCCCAAAGATTCTTGTTGTCTTTTTTGTACTTTTTGGGTATCTTCCATTAAACTTTCTGAATGTTTTTGCAACAATTTGATCACATTATCTATGAAGAATTAACAACTCAACAAACACTTATTCTTCCTCATGATAATTACTTGTCAAACTTTTCATCACCATTATAACCAGCAAATACCTACTATAAAAATGCTAGAAATAATTCACTTTAATAGATAGTTGCTTATATTTTGAAAACCTGACCATTTAGGTATAGGAACATGATATATCATTTCAAAGGTATTTTGATTTTCTCTCTGAAGAAATAATAAAATATAGGGTATTGGAAAAAACGCATTTTTGGTTCTTTATGTATCTGATGGAAAGACCAAGAATTTTAAGCGACCCTGTATAACATAAAAATAAAATCTTCAATAATAACTAAGAAAGAAGTGTTTCTAAAGCTATTACTGGAGTTTCATCGTTTCTCAATTCTAAAATTCAAAGTAATGGGCTATTGATTGGAACTCTGTTTTGAACAAAACAAAAGAAAATTAATTAATTCACTGGAAACTGTTAGAGATAGGTATGGGTGTCTTATGAAAAAATAACCAGAAGGTGATAGAGAATCTAATAAATTGATAATATATAGGGTGTCTCATTTGAAAAATCAAAGTTGCTAATACTTTTTGATATAAGTGGCAACGTGGCGTGCCTGAAAATATTTTCAGTCGATAGATCGCTAGGTATAATCTACATAATACAATTTTCAGAACAATCCTACGAATAGTTTTCCTTAAACGTCTAAGGTACCATCGACCGTGAATCACCCTGTATATATACCCCTTGAGCCCCGGGGATGCCTGTTATTGGGACTTGGGAAGATTATATGATGGTGTCTAAGTAAACTTGTGACCCTCTTGCTGTGGGTTCCACCATTTTTTGATATGTCCGCCATCTTGGATTATTCGTTTTTCTCACTATGGTTCGAGAACGGCTCAATATTTTTGGGATTTTTAAGTGCGACTAGGATACATTAGTTGAGGGTTCTATACCTTTAGATACTCGACTTTCTAAAAGTATTTTTACTATTTTTATTGTAAACAAATTTCAAACTGTTATATTTCTTTTGAAATGATCCCTCTCTTTCTCTCTCACTCACACACACTCTCAACTCAAATTTCTCTCATTCTCTAATTTGCAAGAACTTTCACTTCTACCACATGTACACATGTACGTTGCTGCACATGATTATGTTTTAAGTTATTTATTCCACAATTTTGTCATCATGGTAAATAACTTCTTTTGGGTGGTGTACAAGCGACTTCCACGACTTCCGATTCAAATAACAAATAAAAAATTCTTATGCAATGTTATTAGTCAGTGAAGAACGTGAAAAAGAGTGTTGGGAGAAAAACATACATCGATGCGAATACTAAATGTACACTCTTAAGTTTAACACCACACTGGCCGTAAATATTAGAAAATGCATTCTTTACTTCAATACAAAAACAATATCATTCGTTATTTTACAGAAATTATTATTGGGAAGGCAATCACTTCAGCTTTATTATAACTATTATAATAATATTCAAAATTATCAGCAGCTGTTTCTGAAATGAATTAAATACATACAATCAATTGTATATCTACCTTCTTATCATGCAATCGCTAAATAATTATGTTTTATGACCGACTTTCCAGACGAAGAAGGTATACAATTCAGCTGTGTGCATTTAGCATTTAGATGCTCGAATGCGCAGATTTTCATGATTTCCTCTCCCCCCAAAGGTTGTAGAGGGATATTTCTTTTTTCTAAAATTTGAGATGGCAAAATTAAAGAAGAGACCATATATAATTTTTCAAATTTTAACGGTTTGTATTATATGCTCAACGATTTTTAGGACAACAATGATACACTCAAAATTTTTTAATATATTTTTACCAAAACTCGGAGCGACTGAAATCTGAAAAATACAAAATATTATTAATTCTAAATATGAAGTTGCGCACATCTGGTACTTCAACGATACCAACACCAATAAAATTAATATTATTTTTAGCCTTATTTCTTGAAAAAACTATTTTCAGAGCCCTGGCACAGATAAGTAGAGATGGAACGGATATTCGGTTTTACAATAATTCAATGAAATCGACCGCAATCGCAACTTTTAGTTTCCAGCGCTTCCCTGAAAGGTTAGAACAAATTACAAAACAGGAAAAAATTTAAAATTTATTCCTGTTTATTCATATTCTGCCTAAAATAACGTTAACTTAATTGTGACCCTTATTGTTTGACTTGACAAGCCGAAAAAAATGAATGGTTGCACGACTTGATTGTACAATTTGTATGGGTATTTCATGGGATTTGTTTGCGAGTCGTAAAAAGTCGTGTGAGTGGATACAACAGATTTTATTCTCAAGTAATTAATAATAAAATGGTTTATAATTGAGACCTAATACAAAAGTGACTAAAAATAAAAGACTTCCATAGACTTTCCTAAGATATTACAGTTGATGATAAACAGAAAATATCTAATCTAAATCACTCATAGAGTACTGAAAACTTAAATTAGTGACGTGAGTAACTAATCTAATTATCATTATAGTGATGGCAGCTTGCCGGGCATCCGGTATGCGACCAAACAACTATCAGTTTTATCCCTAATAAGCCATTTTTTCTAATTTCCAGTGATATTATTGACGTTCATCTGTTCGCGATTACAATTTCATATGTTTATAAATTCCTCAATGTTATCGTATTTTGCCACTAAAGATTAATCATAGGTACCTAGGTACTCAATATTATCAGATTTTGCAGAACAGATAATTCGAATCATTACGGCACAAGTTATTATCAAAATATAAAAGTGAATCTAGTGGAATTTTAATGTAGTGTGATATAATGGCTCCACCTGTTGTACAAATCTGTGACGGCAAGTTAAAAGGTCGCGAATGGCAGATAGCGAATGGTGATAAGGTCCTTGCATTTCTTGGCATTCCGTATGCTAAGCCTCCATTAGGTGAATTAAGATTCAAAGTAGGTACCGAACTATTTCCATTTTCGTTACCATATACTTTGTAGTTTTTTTGTTTTACAATAATATTTAAGGGTGTGTTTGGTGATTTTTTGTCAAGTAGTACAAGAATAAGTTGTGGAAGGTTCATTCCATATGATACTAATATACAAGATCAACATTGTATTTTCAAGATAGGATCCATCAAACATTTTAATATATGGTGTCTATCAGAAATAAAATCAAATCAAAAATGCTAAACATAAATGATTGTTGTCATTTTTGTTTGATTTCAAGTGCAGAATTCCCCAAATGATACGATTGTGATTCTAAAAAGTTTTTTTGTTTTTCGATGCTATATCGTTTTTTCGCCTCCTCTTCAATTGGACCCTTATTCTAAATATGTTTCAGTTACTCAGCTTTCATAAGTTCAAAACCATTAGTTATGGTTTCGAGGAATGTACAAAATTTTATTACTTCGATACTGAGACTGAAGGTATTGAAAAGTTACTTCGAAAAGTTCTTGTATAATCCTAAGTGATGAAATGGCCAAAAATTTGTTTTCTCAAACCCAATAATAAAACCTTAAAAAGTGAAAAAGCATGCATACTATTTCACTTAAAACAATAGTTTGGCAAACATATTGAGGTTTTCATCTTAGATCTTGGAAAAGAAGGTTCATAGATCTACGAATTCACTATTGACGATGACCCTGGTTATCTGGTATCACCGAATCATCTCAATAAGTAGGTATCTGCCTGTCAACTGTACAAATGAAATTCATAATATCACAGTCTATGATACCTTTGATGGAGTCATATACTTTTCGTGGTCCTTAGGTACTTGTAAGGTGACAAAAGACGCCTTCAGCAAGCACGTAATTCAAAGACATGAAAATTATATTGTATTACCGATCAGCTTAACAGTAAAACTAACGCTTGATTTAGCAAATTTCAATTGGATATGTTATCATGGATAAAATTAACTGGTGATATGTGAACCTAATATAAACTGATAAATTAATTTTGCATAACAATTTTGCATAAAAAAATACATAGTAATGATATGATTTCTCAAGCTCTCTTTCATCTGACTTAATCAGCACTGCTTACTTACCTTAAGCAACAATCCTATGCATTGGGTGCCAATACTAGTAAAGTAGAATTAATTACTCACGTGCACTATTTGGGCCACCGTTTTAAATCAGAATTCATTTTGATATTTGCTCGACATCTGATGTCGATGTCATTCACTTAAAATATTTTATTTTTTATTATTGCATTAGTGCCATAGCACAAAGTAAAATATGGTAATTCAGAAATCATGAAGAAAATATAGAAATATTCTTGCAAACCATGTCACAATATTTCGTTGTGGATTTTCGAATTACCATATTTTTTGATAAGAGGTCAATGTACGATAGATAAATTCTTTATCGGCTTTATTTTTTTTTTTATTTTTTTTTTGGTTTTGGTCCCATATTCATAGAAACGCAAATCCAAAATCTCCTTCCCTCCGAAAACCGCCCCCGAAGGGGTGGTGTGGGTGAATTTTTTCGAAAATCGAAAATCTGAGTTGGTATAATTAAAAATAGGACAATATCCGGAAACGTATAAATTAAACATTTTTTCAAAAGTGTTACGGTTTTCGAGATAGACGCATGTTAAATATTTATTTTTGCTATGTGGAGAGGGCAATTTCTTTCGAAAATTGAAAATTTTTCGACACTACATGAAAGATATAATTATTTGTAGCAACATTTATTATGAATATTTTTTCCTTAGAGTTACGATTTTCGAGTTAAGTCGGTGTTAAAATGGTAACATATAAAATACTCAAGCGTATTTCCGCAGCGATGCGTTGAGATCTCAATAATAACTAAAGCAAAGACATGGGTAATAGGATAAGTACTATCTTCATTGGTATTAGTTAACGTTCAACGGTTTTGGTGACTAATGTAAGGTACACTCAAAAGTGTGAAATAAATATGTTTACAAAAAATTGGATCGACGTTATTAGTTGATTCACTGAAAAGTATAAAATAATATTAATTCTATTAGTGATGGTACTTGTGAATTTGGTGCCAAAAGTTATCAATCTAACTGCTACTGCACAACTTCAAAAGTAACAGCACCAATAGAATTAATATTATTTTATACTTTTCAGTGCATCAACTAATAACGTCGGTCCAAGTTTTTGTAAAAAATATTTTTCTGCTTATACTCATTCACTCCTGGATATAGGCCTCTTCCATATCTTTCCACGCCTCTCTGTCTCTAGCAATCTGGATCAATTTTCTTGCTGCGGTACTCTGAATATCGTCTCGCCACCATTTTGGTGGTCTGCCAACACTTTGTTTGTTTCTCTTGACGGGAGCCAAACTAAAGTTCTATGCGTTCACCTATGATTCTATTCTTTTCTTTTTCAACTCGTTTCTGATAGTATATACCAAATTCAAATTGATTGATTTTGATTGGGATATCGAACGTATCTAGAAATGATCCTTGTACGAATTTAATCATTTGAGTGCGTTGAACCCAATTTTATAGGATAAACGTAGTATATAATTCGTAGCTTTTGAAAAAAATTGATCTGAGTATACTGAAAAAAGCCACATAAATAAAATAATATACAGTGTGTCCAAGATAAGGATGTCTATCATTGGGATCTCGGAAACCATAAAAGATACGAAGATATTTAAATTAGAGAAAAGTTACGTCACTTAAGCGGTACTAACATGCTGTTGAGAAAACCGACAAATTCCGCTTACTTCAGAAGAAATGTAAAAAACAGAAATTTGCCGATTTCGTTTTTATTTTTTCTCATGTTAATTACAGAGATATAAAGAAACGAAATAAACCTTCTCATTGTCACTTTTTGGGCTCTACAAAACAACGTTGAGATTTTTTCAGTACGACGTTTCGGTTCGGAGAAATCATCATATAATTTATTTTTTTATATGATCCGTAAAAAAGTACACCCTGAATTAAATAGCATTTTTTATTACGAATACAAAAATGTATGGCACAGTATTTAAGATTTCTATTAAATTTCGAACGTTTTGGTGTAGTAGGTGCTGAAATGATGGCGCTGAGAAAATGTCAAAATAATTCTATTGACGTATTACCTAGTACATAGCGTCATTGAATTTTTTTGTTGTGTCTTCTTGCTACTGGTATTTCTTGTTATAAAATGACTCATGTTTTTCACCTGAGGAAAAGTTTGATATGAAATGTTTTATCTTATGCTTTAGTATCTAATGCTGTTGAAGCTGGACGTACGTGTATTTGAATAGCTAACCAGAAATAAGACAACCCAGCACATTTTTTTTCGGACAATTAGCTACAAATCTAAAGCAGTATGTTGCGTTTGTGAAACCAGTTTATCCAGAAATAAGCCCTGAAATGCAGAAAGAGAAAATAACGTATTGTTAGCTGTAACTGAAAATACGGAAATATCTGTTAGAAAAATTGACCATACAACTGGAGTAGCGAAATCTACTGTTCATTTTATTTTGAGAGAGCAGAGATTCCACCCGTGAAAATTTAGAATTTGTCAAGGGCTCAGACCAGGTGATGAAGAACGGCGAAGAACATTTTGTGAGTGGTACACTACGAAGTGTCAGGATAATTAAAACTTTCCCAATACCACTATCTGGTCGGACGAGAGTATGGTAACCAATAATGAAATCTTTAACGGGCAAAATACTCTTTATTGGTCAAGAGACAATTCCCGAGTACACCGGAAGGCTAGACATCAACAACATCGTTTTGGTTTTAATATGTGGGTGGGGATTTTCGGAACATGTTTAATAGGCTCTTTTTTACAATGCTTCTCGTACCTGGGAGAATTACCTCAACGTATTGCAGAACAGTTTGAAAGAAGCCTTGGACAACTTACCAATTGTATAGATTAGGAATTGTTGGTTTCAACAGGATGGGGCACCTGCTCACAACGCCCTAATCGTGCGCTAGGAGTTATCGGATAGATTTCCGAGAAGATGGATAGGTACCCATTCAACAGTTCCGTGGCCCCCTCGTTCACCGGACGTCCCTCCGCTCCATTTTTTTCTTTGGGTTTATTGCAAAAATTATACCTGATACGTTGAGAAGCGTAATTAATTCGACAGTTAGAAGGAATTATCTGTCTTGGAAAATAATGTTATTTGTTTGAACACTCTCTATAGTCTACACTGATATTTTTAATTTTTAATTAATTATAACCTATTATTTTATCTAAGTAATTAGAGTTTTAAAATCTTCAATAAGGGTTTTTTTTAATTTAATCTCTTTAAAAACAAGATCTCATTTCATAACAAGTGGAATTTTTGAAAATTAAAAATAGTTTTTATTAGGCATCTAAGATTTCAACCGTACCGATGAGTACCTACTATTGCCCTCCTTCTCTCGATTTGAACTATTTTATGTACCTATATCTGTTTGCCAGCAACAGCAATTCCATAACAAATTACTGTTAGTCTACCACAACACAGATAACCAAAGTGTAATATATACGTATATCTGCCAGAGAGGACCTGTAACCTATATACCAGAGAACAGAGACATATATACACTCCATGCTCGTGCGTAATTCCAGTGACGGATCCCATTGTCAGACATTGTTCCATGTCGAAGAAAAAGTGATGTTGCTTGAATGAGATAATTATAATTAATCAATATTAGATCACACTTGGAGCTTAACAGGCGGCGAGATGTCAGCGATCTAAGTTCGAATTCGAAATTTCAAGTCTCTAGACCGTATGGGGCCTGAGAAATCGCTGCGGAGTCCATTGATACAAGAACCGAAAGTAATAAAAACTATTTAATAATGAATGATAGAAATAATCAAACATTTTAGCAACAGAAATGATACTAATCGCCTACTCTTAGTGCCATCATTTCAACGCCTACTACACCAAAACGTTTTAATTTAATTTATATAATGTAGAATCATACTGTGCCATACATCTTTGTATTCGTGATAAAAAATGCTATTTAATACAAAAAAATAAACGTTGTTTTGTAGAGCCCAAAAAGTGGCAATGTGAAAATTTCTTTTGTTTCTTTGTATTTCGGTGAATAACATGAGGAAAAAATAAAAACGAAATCGGCAAATTTCGGTTTTTTGATATTTCTTCGAAAGTAAACGGAATTTGTCGGTTTTCTCAACAGCATGTTATTAACCCTTAAGTAACGCAACTTTTCTCTTATTCAACCATTTTTGTATCTCTTATGGTTTCCGACATCCCAATGATATACATTCTTATCTTGGACACACTGTATATTGATACAAAAAAACAACCCAAATTAAATATCAAAGGCTTCCTTATTGGAAAGATTGATAATTATGTTTTGGACTGCAAAGATAATTTCAAATATGTAAAAAAATGTTAAACTTAGATAAGACACATATAGGACATTACACATAAAATATTTTTAAAATATTAAGAAAAATCTAAAAATGCTTTGATTTAGTGGGCATTACCTACATCTAAAATAACAAGTTTGGCATCTATTTCCGGTATAACCGGATGTGTGACTAACATGAAAATATTTTAGACGAATGGACATAGGCAGATAAAGTTGAAGTGAAATAAATTTACATGTCTCACTAACGATTTATTGGTAAAGTCTATCTGCAAAAAGCTAACAAGGATATCTGGGATGGGATTTCTAAGTGGGACACCCTGTATTTTAGTTGAGGCAACGAAACTATATTGTAGTTTTTAGGGCAATGAAACTAATGAAAATGTCTCTAAAGTGTTGTATGTTTATTCATGTGTATCTCGTTAGGCACCTCAACCAGTCGATCCTTGGGACGGCATAAGAGATGCAACCAAAGATGGAGACAACTGTGTGTGTGAGGATTTTTTAAATAAAACCGTTGGTGGTTCTGAAGATTGTCTTTTTGTGAATGTTTTCACAAAATCTGTAAGTTGGATTGGAAATATTATATTATAAAATCTATCTTATCCACTGCTTGCAGCTGAGTTCAGATAAACCAAAACCAGTGATGGTATTTATTCATGGTGGAGGTTTTATTGGCGGTTCTAATAATAGTAAATCTCTTAATCCAGACTTTCTTCTTGCCGAAGATGTTATTCTTGTCACCGTCAACTACAGGCTAGGTATTTTCGGCTTTTTGAGCTTGGACGATACATCCCTGGGAATACCTGGTAATGCTGGCCTCAAAGATCAAAGCTTGGCTCTTAGATGGGTACAGAAAAATATTCTCCATTTTGGTGGCAATCCAAATAACGTTACCTTATTTGGAGAGAGTGCAGGCGGGGCTTCCGTTCATTTCCAAATTCTTTCTGCATCTTCCAAAGGTCTCTTTCACAAAGCAATTTTACAAAGTGGGTCAGTTCATAATCCATGGCCATATGGAACTGCTCCACTTTTAGAGGTACTTAAAGCTAGTGGAGTGGATGTGCCTGATGAACGGAGTGGATTAAAATTCATTCAAAATGCGAGTACGATGGAGCTCAATAAAATTCAGACGATTTACTTACAAGTGAGTCAGTTTCTACGCTCAGGTGATATTAGTAAGGGTCTCTTACACTTAGGATAGATACTAACAGATATTTTATATTTTAGTCTAGGGGTGAGTTTCTAAGAGTCTATGGACCAGTTGTAGAGAAACCAAATCCCACTGCTTTTATCACGGAGGAACCTGTGGATATTATAGCGTCAGGAAATTACAGTCGAGTGCCAATTATACTGGGATATTGCGAAATGGAAGCTATCATTTTCGAGATTGTAAAAAAGAGACTACATAACGATGATGTAACTCTTGAAAAACAATTACAGAAAGACATGGGTTTGCAAAGTAAACCATATCTGTTGAATTGGTTAACAAAGACACTGGAAGAAGCTTATATTACCAGTGGTATGGAACATGGTGAAATAATGGTACGTTTTGGTGAATTATTTGTATTTAATTTAAATTAAAGTTAATTTTTCATATGTCGTTTGGTTCAGCTCTTTTCGGATCTACTATTCATAGCTGGAATTATTGCTTCAGCAAAACTCCATGCAGCTACAAATCCATCACCAGTTTATCTGTACCGCTTCTCATTCGTTGGTGGTTTAAATTCTACATCTATTATGATGAAACAACTACTTCCTGGTGAGTTATACATTCGCTATTATTATATTGCAGTACCTAAGTTTAGTTGGGTCATGATTAAAGTTTTCTATCTCTCTAGGAGCATCCCATGCTGATGACATGGGTTATCTTTTTAGACCAGACGTGGTGTATGATGAAAATTCTATTGAGGAGCTGACTGTCAATAGAATGGTCAAGTTATGGACTAATTTTGCGAAAACTTCAAATCCAACACCAAAAATAAATGATCTTGGAGTAACATGGAATAATATAGAGAGGGAGAATACCTATTATTTGGATATAAACAAAACATTAACTCTTGGGATTAATCCTGAAGAAGATCGAATGGAATTATGGGAAAGGATATACGAACATTTTAAAGCACAAGATTTCAAAATGAGTGGTTCATAATATCGCTGACATAGTTTTGATATCAGTTGCTCCTTTGATCAAATTGTATTATAATTAAAATGTCAAAAATTTGAATAAACATAAACTTAAAATAGTTGATAGATTATAAATCGAGAAATGTGTTTACTACCCGGTAATAAATTTGTTGCAGAATTTATCAATTATTAATTCGAGTTTGTTGCATTATAATAATCCTTTATTTATTGATCTTTTGGTGGAGAAGAGCTTCAAAGTAGCTATTTGGTATTTGGAATAAAGGTTGAGGTTCTTAAGTAATAACTACTAATAAGTACTTTGAAATGGTGGTGGTGGTCTGTAGATTGTTTTATATTTCATGCAATTGAGGTAACTAGCTACAATTAGACTGACGCATATGTGACCTAGAAAATCCATATCGATTTGATGAAGACCATCTAACCTACACGTGCGTAATTTTTATGTTTCTGGTCATCCTATATTTATGGGAAGGTATATAGGTATATTAGATATATAGACATGATCTTGCAAATGAACGATTAGTATGGGAATAAGGTTAACTGCCAGAGGACTAGAGGCTAGAACACAACTATGTTACCTATCTCTTATTAAAGTCTCTAACGTTCTGTGAAACTTGATATGCCTGTATAGAATTGATTTTAACATAAGATAACAGTCTCTTTAACTGTTAAGCAGAATTAGTAAACTAGTGCACCAGGTATGTACACGATTGTCCAAGGTCAGAGTTTTAATTCTCTTGCGTCATTTGAGTCTTTACCCCTTTTTATAAAACTAATACTGGCGAGCAATACATACAAACCAACCTCATTTCCAGGCAGTACTAAAATATGGATGGTCCTGTTGTTGAAATAAGCGATGGCAAGTTGAAAGGTATCGAGTGGAAAATTGAAAATGGGGAAAAAGTGCTGGCTTTCCTGGGAATACCCTATGCAAGACCACCCTTAGGAGAGCTCAGATTCAAAGTAAATATTTTAGTACATCTTTACCAACTATTTGAAATATGAGCACACACATATTTGTTTTTCCAATATGTGGAGTAAGTTCTTTGTCATAATTTATGTAAAGCGACTCAGAACTCAGTAACTAGTAACTAGTAATTTCACATTTATAGAAATATTGATAGCTCTGGTATCTAAATTAATAACGATTTTTTTGAGGCTCCTTTGCCAGTCCAGCCATGGAAAGGTATTAAAGATGCTACTAAGGATGGAAATCCATGCGTAAGCCGTGATTTTATAAGCAAAGAAATTATTGGTTCTGAGGATTGCCTTTTCCTGAATATATTCACAAAATCTGTGAGTTTATTTTTCACCTAAATTTATTCTTATACCTATAGTTAGACTATTTTCAAGTTCTACCTATGAAGTTTTGAATACGGAATACTATCAACTTTATTCAAACTTGATAATGACACAGACGCAAAGAGAGGGGTATTAGAAGTTGGATCTGTGTATCTATGAGGATTTCTATGACATCGTAGATAGGACCTACTGATGAACCAATTTTAATTTAGTTTTTTTGAAAGGTGACTTGATCGAGAGTGTGCTTAAGTAGCTTTTCTTTGATTAACTTCTGTATCTGTTTATCTGTCTGCTTCATCGTAGCTCCCAAACGGATGATACGATTTTAATTTAGCATTTTTTATTTAAAAGTTGACTTGATCGAAAGTGTTTTCTAGCTAGTTCAGTTTATCATGGGCATCTGTCTATCTGTTTGTAGCATCGCCGCTCCCAAACGGATGAACCGATTTGGAATCATTTTTCTTGTTCGATAGTTGAGGTGATCGACAGTGCTCTTAGGTATTTTTTTAACGTCTGCTTGTCTAAAAAGACAAAAGTCGGTGGCATTTAAGCCCCCACACGGATGCAACGGTTTTTCATTAAGTTTTTTAACTTATATCTGTCTGTTTGTTTGAGACATCGAAACTACTAAACGGTTGAAACAATTTTGATTTATTTGTTTGAAAATTGAGTAGGCCAAGAGTGTTGTTAACTTGTTTTCCTTTAAGTTTTTAAACGTAACTCCCATACGGATGAAGCAATGTTAATATAGTTTTTTCTTTTTAGAGGTTATTGTCGTGGCTCTTTAAATTTTTAATTTAATCTTATAATAGGTTAATTCTCAAAAACTACGTCCTGTCATGGTTTTCATACATGGTGGTGCCTTTGTTACTGGCTCCAATTCAAGTCTCCTACTAAATCCAGATTTTCTTCTGATGGAAGATGTTGTCTTGATGGTCATGAACTATCGCGTTGGTATCTTTGGATTCCTCAATTTGGTCGATCCATCTTTGGAAATCCCTGGCAATGCTGGTTTGAAAGACCAAACTCTCGCACTAAAATGGATCCAGAAAAATATTGAATTTTTCGATGGTGATCCTAATAATGTTACCATGTTTGGTATTAGTTCTGGTAGCGCTGCAGTACATTGGCATATGCTGTCACCTGCTTCAAAAGGGCTTTTTCACAAGGCTATTTTGCAGAGTGGTACCGCATTAACACCTTGGTGCTATGGTACTGCGAAATTGGTGGATATCCTCAAGCTGAGTGGAATAGAGGTTGAAGATGAGAACAATGCCTTTAAGTATATACAAAAGTTGCCCCCTGAGAAGTTATTTATGCTACAAGATGCATACATAAGGGTAAGGAGACATATAAACTTAATAATGACATCTGTGAGTTTGTAAGACCTCCAGTATGAAATTATTATAATGTTTTTGATTTTCTAGAGTTCAAATTTTCACATTTAGTTATCTACTTGTCAGGTTAGTCTTGATATATATCTTTATTCTTTGTTTTATAAATTTTCACGGCATGCGAATCAGAATGAGTCTTATATATCTGTGAAGAATTTCTAAAGACAGTGGTGAATGATGTAACCAACATTTTAGTTTACTTTCTTATTAAAATACATACAAACTGCATCACTTGTGAGGTTAATTATTTAAACCGTGTTTTAATGAAAATTCTTAAAAACAAATTCAGAATATCAATTAAATAACAAACAATCCAATTATGAGCTAAGTAAAGTTCGCATCTTCAACTAACACCAGGTATAAATACTATTCAGTCAATGCAAATTTTTAATCTTTATATATTTACAATTCTCTTTTGGATATTTTTTAAATCTCATAAACTAAGATTCGCTTGTCAATCTAAGTTTTAGCATTATTTTACGGGGGTTAATATTGGACCATACTTGGTTGTTGTGTCTATTAGATATGTCATTAAAATTATTCTCATTTACTCTATACAAACAACATGTTTAGAACAGTAATGGTTCTATTGGACTTTTTATAAGGACATGTTTAAATTTTCAGACAAGCCTACTTAATTATTTGACAGCTCTGCTCTTTAGTAGTCCATGTATCAGATGACAATAGTAACTATTTTTAAAGCAAAATTAGAAACCTGGTGGTGTAGTGACTAAGAAACAGAAAAACTTCGTAATAACTCACTTATTATACAACTACAACAACTATAAACTTTATTGGAATCTGAAAAAATAGCTTTTTCAATCCTTACCGGGAAATATGGAATTTGGTCTTCCTAGGTTGTATCAAAAAAGACATTCTGATTATGTTCTCCTCTAACCGAGGCATTTTTATTCCATAACAATCAGGCTAAGGACACGCAATCAAGGACCTTTGGACCTGTAGTGGAATACCCGAATGCCACTGCATTTCTCACAGAAGAACCAGAAGATGTACTTTACTCTAATAGCTACAACAAAGAACCAATGATATTGGGTTATTGCAGTCAGGAAGGTTTCTTCTTTTTAACCGATGCTTATAGATTGATGTTTGGAGGTTCCAGTGAAGTTGAGACTCTAACATTTGAAGAGAAAATAGCCCAATCCTTAGGTTTGGAGCAAAACTCTGAGCTGTTCAAAATTCTGATGGAACGTTACACAGAGTTTTATCTACTCAGCGGAATGGAGCAGGGTGAACTCAAAGTAGGTAATTAGATACTGAGTATTTCTTTTAAAATAATAATTTATGAATGATTGAAGAACATCATAAATTTGTTTGGTAATTTCTATACTTGTGACGATTCTGTATAAGCTGGACGAATAAGCCTATTCTCCGGCTATATAATCCTCGTACATACGTCTTTAAAGAAATAGCCAAGAGAATTCGCTGGAAGTAACTTTCGCATCTCTAGCTTTATCGCTAGAGGGAGTAATTCTTGAAAATTAGAATTGTGCCGAAATTCTAAAAAAAAGTTCAATACCTACTTATACTATATTTTCAAATAAATTTGTGGGGGAAAGTGAGGAATTGTTCATGCCTTATATAACTTTGGTTTGGTTAAACCGATTTCACTTCGATTTAGATCCAATTGTTTGTGTAACAGTGAATGTTTATTCATCATTTCCCACTGAGTGATATCCAATTTAGAGTTTAATTTTCCCTTCTCCACTTTTCTTGGCTATCATAATATCAAAGTTTGATATCGATAAATAAAGAAGATTGTTAAATCTGACAACGACAACAGTGAGTCGCTACTCTCGGTTTACACATATAGACATGTCAAGACATGTAGTCGCTGCTGAGAGACTCTCTCAGCTCAGTTGGTATTATGAAATTGTAGGTTTTAGTTGCGCATTATTGTCTCTAAAATGAGCGACCGGAAGTCCTTGATAAATATTTTTTTCAAAAAATTGGACCGACGTTATTAGTTGGTGCACCGAAAAATACAAAATAATATTAATTCTATTGATGCTGCTACTTTTGTGCAGTTGGATTTAGGCTCCAATTTTACAAGTACCAGCAGCTATATAATTTTTCAGTGCACCAACTAATAACGTCGGTCTAATTTTTTGTAAAAAATATTTATTTCACATTGTTGAGTGTAACATTATTCCCGAAAATCGTTGAACGTTCACTAATACCAATGAAAATAGTACTTATCCTATTACCCACGTTTATTCTTTGCTTGTTAATGTTATTATTGAGATCTCAAAACATCGCTGCGGAAATACGCATAAGTATTTTAGATGTTACCATTTTACCACCGTCTTAACTCGAAAACCGTAACTCTAAGGAAATAATGTTCATTATAAATGTTGCTGCAAATAATTAGGTCTTTCATGTAGTCCACACTGATTCTTAATTTTCGAAAGAAATCACCCTCTCCACATTTCGGATTTCCGTTTTTATAAATATGGGACCATTTCTCAAGCCTCTTCTTTCAAATGAATCAAAAATCATCAAAATCAGGGTACTATTACTATCTAAAAGTTGTGCACAAATTAAAAAAAGCACACAGTCGAATTGTATACCTCCTCCGTTCGGTGTTTGTCGGTCAAAAAGAATAATGGACAACTTTACTCCTTTACTTAAAAGGACTGAAACGAGTTTTAAATGCAGTCATTGCATTTTTGTATACACTGAAATATAGGTACCTGAATAAAGGTAGTAATTGTCCGGCTGAAATTAAGAGCGGTTTATTAACGGGTCTAATAAATCTGCCAATTCCAAAACTGCTAGTGTTGTTCTAACCCTACTGTTTGGAATATTACGTGTACAACTACCGTTGCTACATCCATTACATCATGGTCAAGTTCAAGAGATATTTCAACATTTCCTGATTATATGAGTGATGTATGTATTTTTAATTTCTTACCAACGGGAACGTTTTTTAATGAAAAAAAAAATAGATGTATAGGTGAAATTTACAAAAGTGTATCAGGCATTCTTAGGGAAATTCCCGGAAAGACTTACCGGGAATTTCCCGAACACTTCGTTCCCAGGAAATTACCCATCACTATACAGCTAACTTAATAAAAAGCTAGTAGATTTATAATATCTAATTTACTTTTGGAAGCATCATATTTAACTTTTTGGCTCTAAATGAGCATTTCAACATTACTAACATGATTGATTGGTGATTTTGCCCATTTTGAAATTATAGCCTTACATTCGTTTCGAAAAATTACTACTAGATACTTGCTGATTGATTTGAGTCCGAAATACCCAATTTCGTACTATTAATTAAATCAACTTATTTTGATAATGTAGTAGCTTTTTTTAAGACTTATCTTAGATACACTACTATACAGCGCATATATTATGAAACACCCTGTATACCTAATTTCAGTTCCTAATCCAAGAAGAAGAGTTTATACTTTTCGATAAAACTATTTAGTTAATTCTTAAATTCTTAAAACAACTTACTATGTTCTAATTACACCTTCGAAGACATTCTCTACATAAGTCGGGGTACCTACATAACTTCGCTAATACATTAAAGCGATGTCTGTGCAAGGTGGTCTTTTATTTAATAAGTCTTATTCATTTGGATGTATTTAGTTTTTCAGTTTTATTTAATTTTCTGAATTCAACGTAGGAATAAAACTTGTAACTTTTATAGCACTGATGCTAAAGAATCTTCTTCTTTAACGAAATCAGGCTAATCAATTATTGCATGATTATTCATGCTTGATATCTGTAATTTCTTATTATTTTAGCTTTACTCAGATGTAACATTCAACGCAGGGATAATAATGTCTAGCCAACAGCATGCTATTAATTCATCATATCCAGTATATCTCTATAGATTCTGACTGCAAGGGCCGTTTAATTTATTTTCGGCATTTCTGATGAGCAAAAACGTTCCTGGTGAGTAGATTTTCGATGAATATGACTTGAGACATGAGTTCATTATTAATAGCTTGAATTCATCTACATATATTCTAACTCAAACTGAATAGGTAGGTACGTATTACTGCTGTATCTTTTACAACTCACTGTTGAAAATTTGGCGCGGCATACCTAAACACCAACAGTCTCTAATGAGACCCTCGACGTGGTAATTCAAATGCAATTTTAAGTGCAACTTGTAATGTAGATTGTATTTTTACAAAAAATTGGACCCACGTTACTAGTTGGTGCACTGAAAAATACGAAATAATATTAATTCTATTGGTACTGTTATTTTTGAAGTTGTGCAGTTGCAGTTAGATTGATAACTTTTAGGATCAACTTCACAAGTACCAGCTCTATGTCATGGTAGTTGTGAACTAGCTACTAGTATACCCTTTTTTGTCTTTTATATTCTCCAAAACAGGGTATTGCTGCAAGATATTATGAATTATGCAATTTCACTGTATTATTGAGGTTCCAGTTCACACAGCAACATATTCAAAACGTATATTAATAAACCTAAACTAACTTTAGGTACCTAATTTCTATAAATAGTTGGCTATTAAGCAAGTGACCAGCCCACTCGCCGCTTTTAAACTCGCCAAGAACCTGCTAGTTAACTAGCTTAGTATCATCGAGACTTAACGATCGGTAAGTTTTTGGCATCACATAAGTAAGATAGGGCTCTCTGGTCAGATATTATTCTTAACTCTAGCGATTATTTTAATCAAAAGGCTTTGTAAGTATCAATTGATTTAACAACTATTGGTATGAATGAGATCGAGCAAGATATTCTGGGAAATTATAACAAGAAGAAATCAAAGGACTGCACCAACAGAAGTAACAATAAGCTCAGAATACTAACTTAAATTGTAATAGGGCACTACCGGTTGAGGGGCCTCAAGTGGTCTAGTGGGTGGACTTTCAACCATAAAGTCGAAGGTTGAGCCCTATCTTATTTTTTCCATCAAAATTTCCGTATCGCTAGTAAGTGGCAAAAACTTGCGGTCGATATCACAAGCCTCTACATACCCCCATAAAGACAGCCTGGTAAGGAAACCTTAAAAAAACTTAATTTGGTCGAATGGTAGAGACATATCAGTAGGTCGGAGGCCACCTTAAAGTGTAGGTCCCCTTGACAGTAGCAACACATGGCGGTGAAAGGTAAACCGTTCAGTTGTGGATAAGAAAGGGCTGCCGATGTTACAGTCGGTTGATAGGTTATCAAACGAAACTTGGTTTACTGGAGGAATAAGAACGTAGACTTTGCTACGAAAAGAATGAAACCTCTACCCCTATTCTTTCAACTAAAAACCTGCCTCACAATGCGCATGCAAAATTTAGCAATTTTGTATATCAGTATTATAAGCAATTTGCGTACTGCATATACATATTCATTAGAAATCAACATTTCCATTCAATATATATTTCAGATTCTGTGCAAAAAAGGTCAACGCTTTTGTTGCTGGATCTGATGTAATGATGGTCTTCTTATCGAAAACTTTTGAGCTATATCAGCGAGCTTGTATACCTGGTAAGACTTTTAAAGCCTACGCTCACGCTTACAAAGAAAAAAATATGTCCGTGAATAACGTGGTACAATTTGAAACCAGTTGACACAATCTGTTGTGGTTGCCTGTTCTCTTTATATTAGGATTTATACTCAAGAAAAAATAAAACAGATAGTAGATATGTAACTTGTTTTGAATAAATTAGGTGTACTTCATTAACTACAGTACAGAGTAATCCCATTAATAAATCGAAATTAATGCTCGAATATTTTTGAGTCATTTGATATGAAATTTTTTTTTGGATTGTTTTTTAGATAGAAGGCTCTTGACTCATGACACCTACAAATTTCCTATAATTTCAACAATATCTGTTATATTTTGTTTCAAATTATATGCTTGTTCCCATAATTCCATTATACCGATAGATTAAATCTTATTTTGTACTCTTTATGGCTATGTTGATGGCGTCAATGGATTTCTTGTTTAAAAGTTAGTAATTTATCATTTTTGAGTGAAACCTGATAAAGAAAATCAAAATAAATAATTTTTACTATGAAATGGATCGACTTTATTAGTTGGTACAGTGAAAAATGCAAAATATTATCTATTAATTCTATTGGTACTGCTAATTTTGTATTTGTATTTAGATTGAAAACATTTTGCACCATCTTTAAAAGTAGTATAAGTAGTAAGTAGTAATAGAATTAATATTATTTTGTATTTTTCAGTACACCAACTAATAAAGTCGGTTATCAAAATCATTCAACGTTCACCAAAGAACATAGATAATACGTTGCTTATACTTATCTAGACATTTCAAATCAATGCGGAAGTATTCCTACATATTTCAGACTTTCGACCGGCTGTAACTCTGAAACCGTACAGTCTTTGAAAAATGTCCAATTCGAATGTTGTTACGTATAATCTCTTCTTTAATTTGGTCGTCTCATATTTTCAATTTTCGACAAAAAAATGCCTCCTCCACATAGCAGAAACACACATATTTTAAACTCTACCACTGTTTTAACTCGGGAAATCTATGATATTTTTTTTAAATGTCCAACTTAAACGTTGCTGGATATGGTATCCTTTTTAATTTTAACGTCACTAATTTTCGATTCTCGAAAAAAATGCCCCCTCCCTCCCTTTTGGAAGAATCTTTGAGGCGAAGGACATGTTGAATGTCGATTTTTTTTTTCAATGGGATCGATTCCCAATAGTGTGCTAACCAATAAAAAAACATTATGAAATTGGAGCTCGTTTACTATTTATAAGGCCCGAACATCCATAAAAAAGTATGCCAACAAACAGTCGAATTGTATACCTACCTAAAAATTGTGATATTTACACTCTTTTGCTCTATTTAAAAAAAACTTTTTGAAGAGAATCGTTTTACTGGATTTACTACAAAATTTAGAATCCACTACAATTATAGATGTGAGAACCATCAGGTGTGGGTAAAAGTAGAATTTCTCCTTACGTATGAATAAATGATCATACAGATACATATAGGTATATTGTCAAGAAATAATTATATTGACTAATCGATAAGCAATTAAATGTTCAATAGATCTTAAGAAATGAAGTAACAGCATAGGGGCGGCTTATAATTCCCCCTTATTGATATTATTATTATAAATCTAATATTTTTCCCGTGTATAAATACACTATTTTTTTTCTGTGACGGGAAAAACGATGATTTATTATAGAAAAAATATTGCAATATATTAAAGTCAGAAGATTATCGAAGTAAAAATTTAAGTTTTGAAGTGGTAGGCGACAATTAGACATGCGTTGCTAAGGAAACCTTTAAAGTAATCAAATATCTGTCAGTTTAATTCTGTGTTTTGATTGATATTTATGTATATATATGTATATATATCTACCCGCGAAAAAACTCACTTTTTTCCTGTATACTTTGTCACCTGTTAACAGAGATAAAATGTCAAACTTTTTTCCCGCCACAGAAAAAAGTAATTATTCAGTCTTGACAGTCCTGAAGCTCACAAAAATGTTGGTCTGTGTGTAGTGAGCACCCCCTATAATAGAAGGCCGGGCAACTGAAATCATAGCGTGTTTCTACGCACGTGCATCTTAGCATTTATTGTAATGGTGGAAGATAAAATATATTATTCAATTTTCGGTAATAGTCATAACTCACTCGATAAATCACTTCAGTTATGACCTGCAGTATCGATCGTTAAATAATATATCAATGACAAACCTTGGGTAAAATGTACTGCGCAGTTCGGCCTTCTGTTATAGATGGTGTTGGTATAGGTTGCTAGCGAGCTCCTTTACCAAAGAAGGAAGAACTCTACAAAAACGTAGATTTCATTTTTCAGGTGCTTTACATGGTGACGATTTGGGCTACCTGTTCCGTATTCCAATGAGTCAAGCTACAGAAAAACCAAGATTGCAGCAAGGATCAATTGAACAATTAACTGTCTACAGAATGGTGAAGATGTGGACGAATTTTGCCAAACACTCAAATCCAACCCCACCAGGACATGATCTTGGCACAACATGGAAACCAGTCGAGAAAGATACCATCTTTTACCTGGATATTGACAGAGAGCTCAAACTTAAAAAGGATCCCGAGAAAGGGAGAATGAGAATTTGGCAAGAGCAGCGACAGCTGTATCAGGAATTTAACATGAAAATATCTGGTAATCACTCAGCTGGTATATAGATAATCATGATGGATATAGTTTAAGATATTAGTTATTTATAGGCACCGCTTATATAATAATAAAGGCACTCATAATTTGACTATCTTTCATTATTCTCCAATCAAAATATCAAATTGATAACGTTTCGAAAAAGTAATTTGACTTGGATAATAGGATATCAAAAAAATACAAACCTTTCCTGGAAATGATTCTATAATTTAAATTTCTATAGCATTCTTCCCATTTCACATTTTGTACATAAGTTCAAATAACGGCAAATACCCAAAGTATCTTAAAAAATCAACAACTCGCACAAACAATGTTGAAAATAAAAAAATCCCGATGGCCTGTAGTCAGCGGAAAGGTAAATTTTTCAAAATTCATTGAATTGAAATTTTAACAACCTTTTCATTGGTATACCTACATGCTATTAAATAAAATTGTTATAGCCTTGCGGTTAGAGGTTTTTGTTTTGGCTGTTGAATATAAAGCAGACAGGGTTCGAGTCCACTTCAAGGCAGATTTTTTTTTCGTCTATTTCTTTTCAATAAATATACTATATATATTTTTAATCAGGGTCTATATTAAGATCTCCAAAAAATGTACAATCAAATTTATATTGAGTGTTCATGTTTTATCAATATTTGTTATTTTTCTCTATTAAATTTTATTTTTTTACCTGTGTATTTTATGAAAAATTGCTTTGAACAAAAGTTGTAGGTACTGATTATATCTATAATCTAAAATTATTTTTAATAATATTTACACTACTGCTCTTTTTTGATAATTTTTTTAAATGTTTGAATGGTCGCCATTTTGAAACTACTTACCCGATATTGCCCAATAACGAACTCGACCGAGATATTTGAGAGATTGATTTTTGTATCAAATTTGAACTTGATACCTTCTAAACTGCGACCTCTATCGTGTTAACAAATTTCGTAATATCCCATATATATATATATATAATAAAATAGATTTTTGTTGGGGATGCAGTCATTTAATAAATAAAATTCTTTGGATTATGCCAAGCTTTCAAGAATGTTTATTCTCTTCGTCGGGGCAAAATTCGTGAATTTATATAAAATTAACCACAAACAGGAAAGATTTCATAGTCAGCAATCAGAAATGTCAAAAAAAAAATCCCGATGGCCTGTTGTCAGCGGAAAGGTAAATTTTTCAAAATTCATTGAATTGAAATTTCAACAACCTTTTCATTGGTATACCTACATGTTATTAATTAAAATTGTCATAGCCTTGCGGTTAGAGGTTTCTGTTTTGGCTGTTGAATATAAAGCAGACAGGGTTCGAGTCCACTTCAAGGCAGATTTTTTTTGGTCTATTTGTTTTTAATAAATATACTATATATTTTTTTAATCAGGGTCTATATTAAGATCTCCAGAAAATGTACAATTACATCAAATTTATATTGAGTGTTCATGTTTTATCAATATTTGTTATTTTTCTATATTAATTTTTATTTTTTACCTGTGTATTTTATGAAAAATTGCTTTGAACAAAAGTTGTAGATACTGATTATATCTATAACCTAAAATTATTTTTAATAATATTTACACTACTGCTCTTTTATGATAATTTTTTTAAATGTTTGAATGGTCGCCATTTTGAAACTACTTACCCGATATTGCCCAATAACGAACTCGACCGAGATATTTAAGAGATTGATTTTTGTAGCAAATTTGAACTTGATACCTTCAAAACTGCGACCTCTATCGTGTTAACAAATTTCGTAATATCCCATATATATATATATATATATATATATATATATATATATATATATATATATATATATAAACTTTTGAACCAAATGTTTTTTTGGACTAACTTATAGACATATAACAACATGCCGTTGAAATTTTTTCGAAATTCAAAAGTGTGAACGATCGCAATAGGTATATTTCTATAAGAAATTTACCTAAAAAATGCTGACTATGAAATCTTTCCTGTTTGTGGTTAATTTTATATAAATTCACGAATTTTGCCCCGACGAAGAGAATAAACATTCTCGAAAGCTTGGCATAATCCAAAGAATTTTATTTATTAAATGACTGCATCCCCAACAAAAATCTATTTTATTAAATAATAAACCAGTCAAGAATTCAGAATCAAACAATATATATATATATATATATATATATATATATATATATATATATATATATATATATATATATATACTTTTGAACCAAATGTTTTTTTGGACTAACTTATAGACATATAACAACATGCCGTTGAAATTTTTTCGAAATTCAAAAGTGTGAACGATCGCAATAGGTATATTTCTATAAGAAATTTACCTAATATATTTCTATAAGAAATTTACCTAAAAATACCGACGGCCTGGAGCCAGCGGAATGGTAAATTTCTCAAAATTCATTGAATTGAAACTTAGATATCCATAGATTGGAGAAATCGGATAGAAATTGACCGCATGTGTCATAGCCTTGTGGTTAGAGTTAGAGATTGTTGTATTGACTGTTGAATATAAATCTGACAGTGTTTGCGGTCCGCTTCAAGGCTACTTCTTTTCGTCTATTTCTTATCAATGAATATAATTTTTTTCAATATATTTTTTTAGCCAGTATCTAGATTAACATCTCCAGAAAATGTACAATTTCATCAAATATATATTGAGTTTGTCCCAGAATTTCTTATTTTTTCTTTATTAATTTTTATTTTTGAAAACATAGAAAAAGCGCTACGTTAGGTCAGGCGAATGCTCATATAAAATAATATGTTCAATTCCACTATCGTAGGAATAAAAATGAGCAAAATTAACTTAAATGTACAGAGCCAACAGCCGCTCAAAAACACAAGAAACTGGAAACTAAGACTATATCCCTATATCACTTGCGTGCATCCAAGGTCAGCAGTGGGATTCATCCTGTATCGTGATCTTGCCCCGCTAAGGTTATTCTATGTGGCGATCAGGATTACTCTCAGGGCTCTCCAGTAGATTGGTGGGTTATTTTCTCCCGAACAAGAAACCTATGAAAGAATTATATCCTATCAAATATCGTTTCCGCTTACCCATCCATAGGTTAAACATAATAAATAACGGCCTCAAAGATAAAAAATGTGGTGGGACCAATGATCTAAAAACAGAGATAGACGAAACTGTAAACAATAGATTGGGTTGACATCATCCCTGGTTCGGCTACTCCCCATCGCGTATCTACATTCTCCCTCATTATTTAAATACTTGGTTATTTGGTTTTGCTTTTGAAGATTCCATTATTTTGTTGGGTTCGAAAACTTTTAACATTACTAGAGGTTGCAAAGTGTGCAATAAAATAGAATCTATGAACCTGGAAGTAAGTTTTCATCGGTAAGTAGCCCGACCAAATTAATATACTTAATTACTGTTATTTAATTAAAGCGAGTTTTATATTGTTCGCGTTTTTAAATCCTAGAATTAAAAAAATAATTATTATACATACTTATCAATTATTTCGACGTATAAATCTCAATTAAAGATAATAAATAATATTTGATTAAATTTAAAATAATCAATAACCACAAATAAAAGTAGAGGAACGCGACGCCACTGGCGTCATATTTCCTACGCTAAGAAGATCAGTGGAGTGGAGGCGGGGTTAGCGAAAATAATTGTATCCTCCTTTCTAACCGCTTCCAAAGCTCACCTCCCCTGGCCTAAAAACATGCTGTCAACCAAATAAAACGTATTTTATCAATGGAGTGTTCCGTCCATCTGTGGTAATAGGTCATTAGGTGGGACCACCTGTATGTGCCAACTTGACCCAAACATTATTTTAAATATTTTTTGTCCAGAAAATACATATACTCGAAAAACATCACAGATCACGAAATCTCGACCATCAACTACTTACTTTCGAATGTCGAAAGGTTTCTAAAGAAAACAGGCAAAAATATGGATCATTGTTGAGTTATGCGATATTTTAGGTACAAGAAAACGATTTGCGTTTGGTACTTTGAATCTATTGGTAGTATCGCCATCATACCATGCCAGAGATGTAAGATACTGTAGGCTGTAGGTACATACCAAAATACCAAGCTACTAAATTATACTAAACAAAAGTTTCGGGCTGCTACCAGAGGCGTATGACAGAAGTAATCGAGAGGTTGTCCCTACCAATAATCCACGCCATTGGGGAAATGGTTATTTTAATTTCAATTTTGTAATACCCAGTATTTTCTATCCAGTACCTATAAGTACCTACCCTTTCCATATAAAGATACAATCATATTTTTTCGCTATACTAAAAGTTAAAATGCGACATGTCAGTATTTTTTGTTATACGAATGCATTTATTACATGAATCAAACTGGTTTTTAGGCCTAAAAATAAGATTGATAACAATTTTACTAGTACTTAAATATAGAAGTATACAATATACTTATAAATAACAAAATGGTTTAACTCTTTTATCTGAATAAAAACGATAATATAAGAAATATGATGAAATCTAGATGGGTATATTTTCTCATAAAAATGATTTTAACCTTGAATTTTTGTTGCAACAATTAACGGTAAAAACTAGATTTTATCATTTCTCATTGATTTCCATTTTAGGTAAATTTCTTATAGAAATTTACCTATTGCGATCGTTCACACTTTTCAATTTCGAAAAAAATTCAATGGCATGTTGTTATATGTCTATAAGTTAGTCCAAAAAAACATTTGGTTCAAAAGTTTATATATGGGATATTACGAAATTTGTTAACACGATAGAGGTCGCAGTTTTGAAGGTATCAAATTCAAATTTGATACAAAAATCAATCTCCTAAATATCTCGGCCGAGTTCGTTATTGGGCAATGTCGGGTAAGTAGTTTCAAAATAGCGACCGTTCAAACATTTGAAAAAATTATCAAAAAAGAGCCGTAGGGTAAATATCATCAAAAATAATTTTGGGTTATAGATATTATCAGTACCTACAACTTTTATTCGAAGCAATTTTCGATAAAATGCACACAAAAAAAATTAATAAGGAAAAAATATGAAATATTGATAAAATATGAACACTCAATATAAATTTGATGTAATTGTACATTTTCTGGAAATCTTAGTATAGACCCTGATTAAAAAAATATATAGTATATTTATTGATAAGAAATAGGCGAAAAAATAAATTCTGCCTTGAAGCTCGAACCCTGTCTGCTTTATATTCAACAGCCAAAACAAAAACCTCTAACCGCAAGCCTATGATACATATGCTAATTTATATGTAATGACATGTCGGTATACCAATGAAAAGGTTGTTCGAATTTCAATTCAATGAAGAAATTTACCTTTCCGCTGGCTACAGGCCATCGGAATTTTTTTTAGAAAGTATTTCCTATTACTACATATCTAGACAAAGAAAAAAGAGACCTAACAAGAATCTAAAACAAAATAAGTATGTAGCATCAAAATGACCTGATAGGTAGGTATCTATCAAAGACATCTGAAGCTTTGGTACCTAGATACCTATACTTGTTCGATCATTACCTCTGTACCTGATGTCTTACCTATATGATTTACTTAAATAGATAAATAGGTGGATGATTACATTTTAGAAACAGATCATTTTGCCCTTATCTTGTGATATGTAGGTAATAGATACTATGTCGATTACCCACTTCTTTCTAATTTCTACTAATACGAACGATTGTTAATTATAGTTGCATAAGAAATTCCCGAATTTATAGAATGAATATCAGAATATTTATACCTTGAACACACAATCAGGCATATGATTTCGTTGACACAATCCAATCAAATATGTCATGCAGTCTCGTCACAATTGTCACGACCGTATTTTTTAGAATTATTTGGTGCAGTAAGTATCCACCGCTACAGCTAAGGCATATGTGAGTACTTATACAGTTGTAAAAACTTACGTTAGAGGGGATCCGAGGTCATTGAGAATCAATGGACTGAAGTTTGCAACAAGATACCAACCATACTAAATTATCTCTAATGACGGAAGTGATCTTCTTTTCTCAGCTATACCCCTTTACAATTAGGTTATACACTTTTGCCATTATTCATAACCTACATTTTATATGCGTCAAGGATTACCTACTAATGAATTAAGTCAACATGAATGTTCTTCACATATACCTACCTATACTTTGTTTCACGAATCATGGCTATTGTGTGTAATCATTCACGAGCTACCTACATATTGCTATACGTCTCAACGCATCTCATTATCATGAAATTCTCTACTACGTTTGTGGACCTAAGCTACGACATCAGTATGTCAAGCTTATATCCTTCCATACATTGATAGGGCGCTGCACGTATGTCCAAAGGCAACGCAATCTCTATTTCATAGGCGTCACAAAGTCATTGTAACATTTCAGATAATTCAGATGCATAAATTTATCCCGTCAGTTGGATTGATCCATTTTTCGTGTTTTCAAGGCAGGCGCCAACATTTGTGAAACAAAGTAGAATATAAGAATAAAGTGTATTCGATATGTTTTACAATAAATAGGACCGACTTTAATAATTGGTGCACTGAAAAATACAAAGTAATATTATTTATAAATGAAAATTTTAAATAGGCATTAATATTCTAAATCAAAAATTCTCTTAAGAAGTTGTCAAGCGTAAGTTGAGCTCGCTTGAATAAGGGTCCGAACTTACGATTTGGTTTTGTTTTTCCTGTAATATACGTATAATCAAGCTCTATATTCTGCATTTTTTGACCGATGAACCCCACCGAGTTTGTATACAATTCGACTGTTTGCTTTTTTTGGTTTGTGCATGTGCTGTATTTAGTAAACATACTCCGATTTTGAATTTTGATTCATTCGAAAGAGCAGATTCGAGAAATGGTCTCATATTCATAACAACTCAAATATGAAATCTTCTTCTCTCCAAAAACCAACCTCCAATGGGGAAGATGGGGCAATTTTTCTTGAAAATAGGAAATCTGAGACGGCAGAATTAAAGATAATATCTAAAAAAGTTTAAATTGAATTTTTTTCATAAGAGTTACCTACGGTTTTCGAGTTACAGCAATGTTAAATCTGAAATATGCGAATTTCTTTCCAAACTTTAAAATTTGAGACTGCCAAATCTTCCATATGAACATTCAAAGCCTTCGCAATAAGACACTGGAGCTTTAGGTCGTATTAGGCAAAACAGCGCTATACCAACACATTAGGTATCTGCATATTGGAGACATCGTTCAAACCAGAAGAGGAAGATTTTGTTAAGCTCGAGGGCTTTAACCCGACTGCATCATACTCTCGCTCAGGATCTGAACATGGTGGGGTATGCATCTTCACAAGGCATACAGGCCTTGCAAGGGCAGCCATGATGTCTTCTTCAATATCTTTGAAAGCCCTTGCAGAGAAGCCAGTGCACGGCTTCATGTACTACCGTGTCGTAAGGGCAGGTGATTTTAACATTAATTTGTCTCCAGAACTAAGTAGAAAAATAGGTACGAATAAAATCTTAGACTTATTACATTTATACAATAACGAACAAACAATATCTGATATAACGAGACCACCTAGAAAGAATACTCTTTCGAAAGCTAAGGGATGGTAAAATATCGAAACAGCACTACAAAAATTATTCGAATATTTTTAAGCCGGTAATAAAACAAGCAAAAAAGCAAAGCAATAACAACTTTATACAACACTCAGAAAACAAAACAGTGGCAAACAGAAAACTAATTGGAAAGGTAACTGGAAAAAATGAACAATACAACAACAACAAACAAAAAGAAATCAATTTTCGATCTTTTTTATTACCATAGCGAAAAATAATTTCTCAAAGATGTAAATGATTTTTTTCAATATCTGCTCAGCTGTAGTACAACAGTATTACAATAATTCTCAATCGATGATACAACAAAACATGTGCGGCTAATATAGACGTTCAGGCGGTGACACCTCGAGAAATTGCAAGGATCATAAAAGACCTAAAATTAAAATCAACAAGTTACGATGAAATACCTGTAAATGTAATGAAAGCAGCTTCAGACATAATTTCCGAGACATTAGCATTTATGGTAAACTTGTCTATAGATGTACCTGGTCAAAGTTAAAAACTGCATTACTTAAACCTATAGGTACACAAAAAGGTGACAAATGTACTAAACAATTATAGACCTACTTCACTGTTATCAAACTTCAACAAAATCTTTCAAAGAATCACTTCTGCTAGGTTATTAAAATTCATAGAAGATAACTCTCTGCTTACTGAAAAACTAAACGGCTTTAGGAAAGGTAAATCAACAATTAGAGCCATTTACATGGCATTAGATAGGATCCTTGAGACTAGAAATAAAAACAATGTGACTATGGTAGTCTGCTTATATCTTAGATCATTCGAAAGCTCTCGACAGTGTAGACCATGGTCTGCTCTGCCGAAAGCTCCAGAAAATGGGGATACGAAATACAGCCCTAAAACTAATAGAATCGTACCTTTCCAACAGAGAATAATGTGTTGTGGCTCAAAACAAAATGGGTGTGAAAATCTAGATCTTATTCTAGATTTTCAAATATATGAAAGGAGTACCTCAAGGTTCGATCTTGGGTCCTCTGCTCTAACCTAACCTAACCTAACCTAACCTAATTTACACAAATAAGGTTGGTAACATTTTGAAGAATAAAGTTATACTTTTTGCAGATGACTCCACAGTAATTTGTTGTGAGAACACAAAAGAAGTGTGTATAGAAACCCAATCTTAATGCTGCAATATTGGTTCACAGAAAATAACCTCCAAGTAAATGTAGCAAGAAGCCAAATTTTGAACTTTAAATTAAAGCCTCACAGAATGTCAGTAGACAATAATGATACTTCAATAACAACACTAGATAGAGTAGCATTGCTCGGGTGGTACTGGATGAGAGGCTTGATTGGCATGCGCACATCGACCAACTTGCAAAAAGTATGAGCAAATACTGCCACGCTGTTAGAGTTTCAGCTGGATCCTCTGCTGCCCTCACTACATGTCATGCATATGTGCAGTCAAGGGTGAGATAGGTATGGCGTGACTTTCTGGGGCGAGGTTTCCAAGGCACAGATAATTATTTTGCTTCAAAAGAGATGCCTGAAAATTATCATTCTGAAAAGAAAATACATACAGCTGTAAAAATCTCTTCATCGACAATAACTCTCCCAACGATGTACATAAAGTAACAATTTTATATCTGAAAATCAGGATATCGTTGAAAAGCACAAGATAGAACATAGTCACGATACTCGCTTCAGGGACAACCTAAAGGCCGAAGCCACCAACTACTCGTACATGCTAAAAAAATGTCAAACACAGAAACTTAAAAATTTGGAATACTATTTCTCCTACCTTCCCGAGGCAGCCGTCTCGGAGGATCAAGCAGCTTCTCAAGAGCTTCTTGAGAAACAGAGCTTACTGCAGTCTGGATGAGTATTTCTCAGACATCGAAGTAAAACATGTAGAGGAATAGGGGACATTTCAAAATACAATTCAGTTTTTAGTCTATTTAATTGAACGTTCCCTTGCTTATTAAACATATAAAAAACAAAAGAAACTGTTGGAGAGGGTGTGAGGGTGCACTGCCTTTTGGAGAGCAGATGCTTCATGTACTCATCAGTATCTGGAATGACCTTGCAGGGCCTTTGGAAATTCAGAATTCCTAAATTATGATATAAATATAATGTAAGGTACTCGAATATATTTATATAATTTTTAGACTGGTAGTTAATTTTCAACATTTTAAGTTTGTATTTATTATAAAGTGAGATGATCAGCACCCTATGGGTAAAAATGTAAAATGTTACTTAGATCAATTAAAGAAGTTCTTCTTCAAATTAAAGACCAGATTATTTGTAGCAACATTTAAATTAAACATTTTTTCCATAGAGAAATTTTATAATACGCGTTTTTTCGCGGCGATGTCTTTAGATCTCTGAATAATAAGTACATGCAAATTATATAGGATAAGTACTATCTACATTTGTATAAGTGAACATTGAACTATTTTTGTGACTAAAAAAGTCGGTCCATTTTTTTTAAATATTTATTCTCAAGCTTAGTAGGACAAGGCGTGAGGAGGACAGAACGGTAAATTTTCTACATTACTTCATAACTTATATTTGAACTATTTTCGTTCAGTAGATATGGAGAAAATAGGCACACGGACAGCCAAACAAGTGGACGAATTAGATAGATCGTTTATTCATGCCAGTATTGCAGTAAAAATGTACATATATCAGAAACTATACACAAAACATTCAAGTTCTGCACTAAAATATAAATTAAAATCAAAAGACAAACACTCATTAAAGCTATAAAGGCTATTCCACCAGAGACTTTTTGATTCTGTAAAGGTCTTAATACCTTAATGCATTCTGGTAAAATTGATATAAATCAGTAAAAGAATTCCAGATATTGTTGTCATCGGCAGAAAGATTGAAATTTTAATCCAGAATGATTATTGGTGACATCTATCTATCAAAAAAAAATTGCCCCAGAATTGAACCCTGAGGTACTCCTATATTCAGCTCACGTATATCAGAAATCTCACCAACATATTGTACTGTTTGATGTCTATGAGTTAGGTTAAATTTGTTAGTTGTACACTTTTTGTTTTTCCGCAGGACAATTTCGTGGTTCACACAATCAGAGGCTTTGCTGACATCACAACGAAGAACTATATTATTCTGCAGATTATGTTGTGTGTTTCAAAGTACTGCATTGTTTTGAGTTGACATACATTTTCCCATGACCTTGGAAATAATAGTGAGCAAGGAAAAGGGTCTGTGATATCTAGGTTACCTTTTCTAAATAATGGGATCACCATAGCAATCTGAAGAGTATCTACATGGGAAAGTATTTTCTCTGGAACTCTGGTTAATAAGTTTTTTCAAAGGTGACATATTTTTTATCGATTTGACTAGTTTTATGCTAATACTAAATATGTCAGGACCTTTTTTAGTTTTAACATTGTTGTCTTACTTCATTAAAATTAAATTAAAGTTTATTTTCATTGTATTTACTATTTTCCATATTTTTTTGATAGAATTATTAGAAGCACGAATCGTCGTCTATAGTACCTAATCTTAGTCTAACAAACTTTTGTTTTTGTATTGTTTATAGATAGTTTTACAATTAAAATCATTGTATTGCTTTTGTTTTTTTTTCAAGTAATCATATCCTCCAGCTCTTCGGAAAACCAACCAATTTTATCATAGTTGTCTGAACTTAATATTTCTTTGTGGGAAATGATTTATGTTAAATTCTCTAATTAAGATTTGTTTGTTGTTGATTTGAGGTATTAATGTTTTTCTCACATTTCTCATAGCTTTGGTCAAAGATTGAGTTTCATTATCTTTGCTTTGGTGTAGTTTATGAAGACCGGAAACCACGGTTACAGCGGTTATTCGTTATTCAGAATTTCAAGTGGGTTAGTACGCACAACCTAGTCTCTGTTGCTGGCTCTCGGTCTATAATACCTATTTATTAGGTAAATTTCTTATAGAAATATACCTATTGCGATCGTTCACACTTTTGAATTTCGAAAAAATTTCAACGGCATGTTGTTATATGTCTATAAGTTAGTCCAAAAAAACATTTGGTTCAAAAGTTTATATAAATACATATATATATATATATGGGATATTACGAAATTTGTTAACACGATAGAGGTCGCAGTTTTGAAGGTATCAAGTTCAAATTTGCTACAAAAATCAATCTCTCAAATATCTCGGTCGAGTTCGTTATTGGGCAATATCGGGTAAGTAGTTTCAAAATGGCGACCATTCAAACATTTAAAAAAATTATCAAAAAAGAGCAGTAGTGTAAATATTATTAAAAATAATTTTAGGTTATAGATATAATCAGTACCTACAACTTTTGTTCAAAGCAATTTTTCATAAAATACACAGGTAAAAAAATAAAAATTAATAAAGAAAAATAACAAATATTGATAAAACATGAACACTCAATATAAATTTGATGTAATTATACATTTTCTGGAGATCTTAATATAGACCCTGATTAAAAAAATATATAGCATATTTATTGAAATGAAATAGGCGAAAAAAAAAATCTGCCTTGAAGTGGACTCGAACCCTGTCTGCTTTATATTCAACAGCCAAAACAAAAACCTCTAACCGCAAGTCTATGACAATTTTATTTAATAACATGTAGGTATACCAATGAAAAGGTTGTTAAAATTTCAATTCAATGAATTTTGAAAAATTTACCTTTCCGCTGACTACAGGCCATCGGGATTTTTTTTAATTTGGATAACAAAGAGCAGTCAGTCTCCATGACAACGTGTGAACGTCAAATAGGATGACAAAATCATTTCAAAATCCAAGTCTAGATTATAAGATATATTCCAAATGAAATACATGTGTTTGGTGATGGCTGATTATATCAAACCACTAATTTTCGATAGAAAGAGTAAGGACAATATTGAGAAAATTGTTAAAGACAACGATTTGGATTCAGAGGCCGCAACAATACAAATCCCTTCTGGCATGGGAGACTACGAATACACCATAGCATCGAAGTCCATTTCAGAAGAAATGCTCGAAATGGATGAATTGGAATGCCTCAGCAAGAAAACCGAACATCTAATTGACCATTTGGAAAATGCAGTGGCTGAAGGCGTTAGAGAGAGCCGATCAGTGGAGGAAAAACTCAACTTGCTAGAAAGTGAACTGAATCGAAGGCAGAACCTATATGACATCTACAATGATCTATGTGATGATGTGAGTCACGAAATTGAAAAATACTCGGAAATGAATAGTAGAGCTATAGAATATAACAAGAGACAGGAAGAACTATTAGAATCATGGAAATGTCTCATCAATCAATTTAGAAAAATACCAGAGGAATTCGAATGAACCATATTATTCGATCATAATGAGATATGTAAAAACTCAATAAAATATTACTTTTCACAATTGCAAAGGGTATTTTTCTTTGCTCATTCCATCTCTAGAGATTAAAGCGAGTTGATATGTGCCTGAAATTGGTTTATTTTGAAGCCAGTCAGTGTAGAAAGTTATGCATTTTCATCATTACGACTCTTTTGCTAGTGGATTTGTTTGTGCTAGTGGTTATCCCAGATTTTCTTGTTGGGAACTAACCAATATCTGCTTCCTGATACACCCATTGCAAAGATACGCTGCACCATCGTGACTGTACCTAGGTGTAATGTAGTGTTTGATAATAAAAGATTATATTTCGACTTTTATTTATTTCTACATAACAATCAACTCCAATTCTGATTCCTCGTTTCTATGACATATATGACATGACGTATGACATGACATTCACGCTTAAGGCGTGTATGCAGGGTGGTGTAAAGCCCACGTTACACTAGGTATATAAAAAATAATTTATAAAGTCAATTATGTTGTCTACTTTCGGATTCGGAGAGATATAAATACCAAACAAAAATAACTATTATCTGGCCATTTCTCGTTTTATATTTGGCTATGGAATACAAACTTTACCGACTGCGGTGCTTGCGATTGTTGACATAGAGTAAATATCCATCTTTATTCCTCTATGTACCCATCTATTGGACCGATATATAATTTTTACGCAACACCTGCCTGGAAAGTTCAACTCTGGAGAACTGATTATTGTGGCGAAAGAACTGGATATCCGCACCCGTGACGATTACATGCAATTTTATGACAATAGTGCGTGAAGTATTTTTGTCCGCCAGCATCATGAACTACTTTACGCCCTAAGTAGTGGCAAAAGTTTTGACTTTTCGGACGAATGCAGCATCTATTTTATTCTAGTGTCAAAAATTTCAAGGCAGTGATCAAAAAAATAATGCCTCGACGAAATTTAACTTCCAGGCAGGTGTTGCAAGAAATTATGTATTCTACACGTGAGCAAAGGGGCGAAAATGAAAATTGTTAAACAACATTCGCTTTTAGGTTATGTCATATTCGCTGAAAGACAAGTGTGGTATGCAAAATCACGATTGTCAGATTATAACGTTGTATTAAACGCACACTACCTTGGCTAGGTCAAAAGAAATTAAGGTTGTGGGTTCAAAGTATTTCAATTAAAACAGATTAGAAGTGGGCGCCAACGTGTTTGATAGATAAATGTCAGATCAGATAAATGGATTACATAACACTTAAAAATAATCTTGTAAACGCTAATATGCTGAAGAAAGATAACCAATGCAATATGAAACAAATCGACTGCATAAGTGGCAATAAATTATTTAATACTGTGCCTTTTTCTTTGTTTTTTTTATTTAGTTTTTTAAACAGTTTGTTACAAAAATTAACTAGAACATAAAAATTTAAAGTGGTCACCAGTTAACAGATGAAATGTTAATAGAAAAATTAACGTTTGAATATAAAACGAACTTAATCCCAGGAAAAATAAGAAAAAGATAACCCCAAGTTTCAATGTGAAACTAAGTAGGTAGGTATATCAAGTAAGACAATGAAATTAGAAAAATTAGGAAATGAATCGTAAAACTTCGAAACTATAAAAAGGTTGAAATGTTCTGGACCTTGCTTCACAGTACTCGATCTAAATTTATACATTATAAATATATAAGAAATTTTAAGCTAGTTATATCAGATAAAATAATGAGGGCCACTATGTCCCTTCAAAACTAAAAAAAAAGATAAAGTTATAAACTTTATGGCAGAAAAATTATATATACAGGGTGGGGCAGCTGGCGGTATTTGGTGGATCGTGGCTGATCTATTAGAGATAGAGCAAAATTGTTTGTATAAAAGTTGTTCATGATTAAATAGAGTACATTTTAATAATCTTTTCAAAGATGGTCTACTTCCGGTTATACCGGAAACTGGCCATAACTTCGTTATTTTAAATGGAACACCCTGTATTTTTTATATTTTTGAGTTCCTTGGGAAAATTAATGTCAGTTTGTTAAGTATTTGTTAGGCATAAGCCTGAAGGTTTTTGCAATTAATTAAATTGGAATCGTTCGCTTATTCAAGGTTAGTTTGAAAGTTCTAGGACATAGGGTTGCTCTGAAATGAATTTTTGATTTTAGAAAACTTAAATCAGAGATAACTCGATTTTTTCTTATAGCATAGTACTAAACAAATTACCTTGATAGATGCGGATTTTAATTCTCTTTCCAATTTTTGACCGACGAACACCAAACGAAAGAGGTATACAATTTGACTGTCTGCTTTTTTTTATTTGTTTGTTCGCGCATTTAATATACTAAACGTACTCCGATTTGGATGACTTTCGATTCATTTGAAAGAGAAGGCTTGAGAAATGGTCTCATATTCATAAAAAACAAATCCGAAATCTCTCTCCCATCGAAAAGGGGGGGGGGCAAATTTTCACGAAAATTTAAAATCTGAGGTGGTATAATTAAAGATAGGACAATATCCCGAAACAATTGAATTGAAATTTTTTTCAAAAGAGTTACGGTTTTCAAGATAGAGGCATGTTGAATTCTATGTGGAGAAGGCAATTTCTTTCGAAAATTCAAAATTTATGGCTAATGTTACACTCAAAGTTATGAAATAGATATTTTTACAAAAATTTGGACCGACTTTATTGATGCACTGAAAAATGCAAAATAATATTAATTCTATTGGTGTTGGTACTTGTGAAGTTGGTGCCAAAAGTTATCAATCTAACTGCAACTGCACAAATTCAAAAGTAACAGCATCAATAGAATTAATATTATTTTGCATTTTTCAGTGCACCAATAATGTCGGTCCATTTTTTTAATATTTATATGAACACGTATTGACACTTATTTTTGATAGTTTTGAAGATATTTAATTTTTTTGTGCTAACCCTTTCACAGAATATGGCGCGGGAGTTTGGCGTTGAAACAAGTGAAAAACAAATGAATCAATGTTATACTTGTTTTTATTTTCGGTGATTGCTATAGGAATTGTTTATTGGCTTCAAGAGTCAATCCCTAAAAAATTCATAACATAAACATAACATTAAAATAACATTAAAACTTAAAAATTAAAACAATATATAAAAAATAAGAAGTAATTGCACTTTGTACGGATGAAAATGGTTCTTCTTTAATATTTGACCGATGGATCGAGAACTGATCTCTAGATTAGAACTTAAAATTCGTCCACTTACGTTCGGGTCTTCGATAACAGCAGCTAATATTCGAAACTCATTGCCTTTCTTAGTAACTGTTTTTTCTCAAAGGGGTGTGGTGTATTTCACACTTCCAGTTGTAACAAATCTTCCCAATATCCTCCGAAAACTGCTTTCTTACGGATGGCTTCTTTCCGGGAATCTTTCTTGATAAACTCTTGAAGCCAATAAACAATTCCTGTAGCATTCACCGAGAATAAAAACTATGTCTACCATTTGTTCATTAGATAACTTATTTTTCATAATTACACGAGCAAAAACAAACAATCTTCGTAAAAACGTATCTTGCAAAAAAAACCATTTCGGTCTGACTGTGTTTGACGTATCAATTGATTCACTTGTTTTTCATTTGTTTCAATCCTAAAATACCACGCCATATTCCGTGAAAGGGTAAACACAAAAAATTTAAATATCTTCAAAATTATCAAAAATAAGAGCCAATACATATTGATAAAATCGAAAGAGAATTAAAATCCGCATCTGTTAAGTTTTAATATTTCCTATTAAGGTTAAATAAGTAGAACGGTGGGTCCGCAGCGATTTCTCAGGCCCCTTCCCAGCTTGAGTCTTGAAATTTCGTATTCATTCATCTTTATTGGGAGATGGAACCATAGAGACTCATATACATTTATGCAAAAGAACAGTTATGTTACCTTCATAAAGCTCCAAGCTCTATCTACACGATGAAGACAAATCTGTTGATTTGTTATGTCAAGTCAACTAATATATCCAACGTTAGTAATATTCTTTGAGTCCGTTCTTGAACGTATTTGATAAATCTCTAAATCTCTGTCTAACGTACATGTTCAAAGATAAGTAAATATGGTATGGAAAATTGGAAAGTATAAATTTAATGATGTTCAATACTTCCCTATTATAGAAGCCATTACCAATGACTTATCATCTAATTTGAATAAACCTTGATGACGGAAGTCACAGTCTTACAACTGTTTTTGAGAATAAGTATGTGCACAAGCTCCCGTCCTAATAAACATTATAAGACAAAAAACAGAAGAATCCATCCAATCGCAAAAAGTCGTCTCTAAAGACGCTTACTAGCTCATCCATTATAATCAAAATAAACTTATCCATGGATTCAAATTAAAAACATACCTACTGTTACGCGAAGAGCTCATCACGTACTTATTTGTAATAGTTTGTCATAGTATTGTCAGTTTGACAAGCTTCTAGAACATATTACAATCGTCTAGAATAATCATACAACAATCTCGATCGATTTCATGTCAGCTATATAAAGCCGAAGAGGTCAGATGTTTTTTATTTTTATTTTTAATATCTGGAATACAAATCCCGAAGAGGTATACAGGATACCTTTGCACCGGTCCAGTTTACAAACAACCATGGCTCTGGCGGGATTCGAACCCACGCTCACGATGAGCTGTGGCAAACTACGAACGCTCTTCCAGCGCCTTAGCCCACTCGTGACCGTGTTACTAGTAGTTCAATCGGTACAGACGGTAACTGATGACTGTGAAAATTTAGTAAGATGTAAAGTGGAGGACCATTGTACCATGGTAGCGACCAACGTTTGGAGTTGCAGGTAGTGTTCTCTGGTTTGGAAGTAAACTGGGATGAAGTGAATTACTCACGTAAGCTCCCTCACACAGTTTAGCATAGGGCTAAACGTTACAATATATTGTTTTAGTCTTGAGAAGGTTGTTATTTCAATTGATCAGATCCTACATTGCGTGTATTCCTAGTATCTATCTAGAGTAAGCTTAATGTGGGTATAACTTGGTGAGCACATGAGTAGGTACAAGTATGTTATTATACCTACCCAAGACCACACAAATATTATATTCAATACTCTGTGGTTATACTGTCAATACGTATTTATTGTAGCGTTTTAGAGCTGCCCTCTCACAAAAAATATTAATTATTATAATAGAAAAACAATTATTGCTCTATATGTTTTCTTTCGAGAATGTTGATTTTACTGCTTTCTGTTGCTAGAGAGGATATTTTTCTAATTAATTATAAGTAATGATTGTACTCCATTGTCGCCGTGAGATTTATATTCATCATTCATAAATATATATTTTTGACCGACTTCCCAAAAGGAGGAGGTATACAATTCGATTGTGTGCTTTTTTTTTGGGTTTGTGCGCGCCTTTCATATAGTAAACGTACTCAGATTTTGATGATTTTTGATTCATTTGAAAGAGGAGGCTTGAGAAATGGTCCCATATTCATAAAAAAGAGAATCCGACATCTCGTTCCCTCCGAAAACCGCCCCCGAAGGGGGTGGAGGGGGCAAATTTTGTCGAAAATTGAAAATCTGCTTTGATATAATTACAGATAGGACAATATCCGGAAACGTTTAAATGGAACATTTTTTCAAAAGAGTAACGGTTTTCGACATAGAGACATTTTAAATTCTCAAATATACCTATTTTCGCTATGTGGAGAGGGCGATTTCTGTCGAAAATTGAAAATCTGTTTGCAGTACATGAAAGACATAATTATTTGTAGCAACATTTATACTGAACATTTTTCCCTTAGAGTTACGGTTTTCGAGTAAAATCGGTGTTAAAATGGTAACAACTAAAATATTCAAGCGTATTTCCGCAGCGATGTTCTGGGATCTCAATAATAACAACTACAAGCAAGGAATATACGTGGGTAATAGGATAAGTACTATCTTCTTTGGTATTAGTGAACGTTCAACGATTTTCGTGACTAATGTTACACTCAAAAGTGTGAAATAAATATTTTTTACAAAAAATTGGACCGACTTTATTAGTTGGTGCACTGAAAAGTATAAAATAATATTAATTCTATTGGGGCTGGTACTTGTGAAGTTGGTGCCAAAAGTTACCAATCTACCTGCAACCGCACAACTTCAAAAGTAACAGCACCAATAGAATTAATATTATTTTATACTTTTCAGTGCACCAACTAATAAAGTCGGTCCAATTTTTTGTAAAAAATATTTTAATTCAAAAGCTTAAAATATCCTATGCCTCCAGGGTGTTGCCACGCATTTTTGTAGGGTGATTTTAATGCGCAGTTGCCGTTTATCAAAGGATTAGATTATTTATAGTTCACTGAACTAATATCCTAGATTATATTTCTGTTATTATAACTTCACAAATAAACTTATCTATCTTATAGATAAATCATAGACTCAACTTGACCTACATCAATGCTAGAAAAGGGAGATTGCAGGCGCTACACGTCACCTACCTCAGAAAATATAGTGATAATATTTGCCTGGATTTTTTATTTATTTATTTACTCACATATTTTATTATCTAACGGGCACAAACCGAACATATTTAAGAAATCACAAAATAAACTAAGGAAATAAAATAATCAAGAAATTCACCTCTTAGTTGCTCTAGAAAGTTAAAGTGCGAAGAAGGCATGTCTATATTTTCATGATAATTCGCCAATATAGAACACCAAAAAAATATGATATTATTTTTGAATGCTGCATGTGTCGGAAACTTATGCTGAATTAATTCCAAATTTTCTTTGTGTGTGACCATACAGATGAAGCGTATAATGGTAAGACAAGAGCACGTTAGAGTTGCTTGATTGCGATTATACTCAAATCAGCAGTACAATGCTTTATAAAGCCAAGCATTTGGATCTTATCAGCTACAGAAGAAAGACTGGTAACAAAATTTAATATAAAATTGACATTTACCTCCCAGTGTTTTATTATGTTTTTATTTTCCAGGGTAATCCCAGTGATTGCATAGTTAGAATGCATTAAATTTCCACCACGACAAAAGAGATCGTCTTGCATTCAACTTGATTCAATTCCATCCGATTCCTCCTCCTCTGACAATTAGCAATCACTTATCAGCAAAAAGCTGATGCTGGTTGTTTGTAAAACATTTATGGATGTCATCGATACAAACATGAATTAAAAGGAGTCCCAAGTGAGATCCATATGGTATTCCGGAAAGATTTCTTATTACATAGGAAAGGAAGGTTGCTACCCCCAAAATTAGTTTTCTTCCGTAAAGATAGCTTCGTAGCCAGAGTAGAAAATCAGAGTCTGTTCCAAGTATTTTAAGTTTATGTATCAAAATTTCGTCGGGAACTTTGTCAAACGCTTTCCAGATGTATATGTTTATTTTTGCAGTGCACCAATTAATAAAGCCTGTCCTATTTTTGTAGAAAAAATATTTCACGAGTGTATCAAAATTGTCATCAAAATTGCTCAATGTTCCCTTATATTCACAGATTTCAAAAAAGTGGAGACACAGATATTTCAGACTTCACCACTGCTGTAACTTGGAAACGTATGACTTTTTTAAAAAATTCACAATTTAAATGTTGATGGATATGGAATCTTCTTTAATTTGGTTGTCCCATATTTTAAATTTTCGAAAAGAATTACCCCCTCCACCCCATTTGGGTAAGGATATGTTGAAAGTCGATTTTTTTAATGGGGCCAACTCTCAATAGCTCTCTTACAAATAATAAAACCCAAAGGCCTGTAGCTAGCGGAAAAAAAATCTCAGAATTCATTGTATTGAAATTTGAATTTATTAATTTATTTTTTGTTTTTAGGAAAAATTGCTTCAAACAAAAGTTGTCGGTACTGATTGTATCTATAACCCAAAACTATTTTTGGTGATATTTACACTACGGTCCTTTTTTGATAATTTTTTCTAATGTTTGAACAACATGCCATTTTTTAGAATTTCAAAAGTGTGAACGATCGCAATAGGTACATTTCTATAAGAAATATACCTAAAAGAATCATCGTCGTCAAGTCGGAGCACGTTCGGTATGCAAAAGGCGAGAATAGAAATAAAAAAGCAGACAAACAGTAGGTGTATACTCTCCTCTGTTTAGGAAGTCGGTCAACTTAAACATTATTGAAGTCACTGACCCGATAAAGCGTTATTCTTTCAAAAATGATGGCAGCAGCAATACACCTCGAACAAAAGGTTCATTATTAGTAATGCAATAAAGAGATTAACTTAACTTACTATCCAACCACTGATATGTTTTAGCATTTAGTTATCCAGATAGGTAATGACCACAAGTGCAATCTATTTATTAGATGATATTTTTTTAAACGTTTATTATCGAATAGTGCCATTTGAAATCAAATTATTAAATCCATAACAAATTCATCGGCCTATTGGCTGGCAACAGATTAGATTCATGAGGTAAAATTTTCTTAAGCAAATTTATTATTGTTTTTCTGCTTTTTATTTTTTTTATCGATCAGTCTTCCTCAATTTAAATGACGACTGTTTAGAGTTGGTCCTAAAAAAATGTCCTTTCCCCCAAAAACCTCGCTCAAATAGGGTGGAGAGGGCATTTTGAAAATTTGATACGAAAGGCCATATCCGTGAACGTTTAAAATAGACATTTCTCAAAAATAACTGTTTCCGAGTGACACTGCTATGAATGTGAAAGGTATATTGTGAAATCGCTGAATATAAGTGATCGTTCAACTAATTAATTTGATGACTAACAAAATACTCAAAAATGTGAAATAGATAATTTTACAAAAATAGAACTGCCTTTTATAAGTTCCAAGATAGATTTCATTAAAAATAAAAAAAAGAAAAAAATTAAGGGTATGTATCACTGGAAAAGAATTGGAGGTCAAAAAGTTAAGATATGCAACAAAATAGCAAATATCAAACAATCGTGATAATGCATCATAAGCCTAGGACTCGTATGATTTCGTATATTCATACATCAACCACAATAGTTCTTCAGTGAATTTGTAATGTACATAGAAGCAAATGATGCATCACGATTGATGTATGTTTCGTCCGTTTGTTCAAGTGTACTTAGGATACATTGTTTTTTTTGTAATACCAGCTTTGGAAGTTCAATTTAAGTCCAAGTCAAAATTGTCTGCCTGCCTATTATTATTCTATAAACCTGCAATTGTTGTTGTTTAGTTATGGTATATGGCATGTGATAATTGTAATGGTTTTCAAGTTGCATTGATGTTAAAACCTGAAGTAAGTGTTTTTGCGGTATGTGGAGGGGGCGATTTCTTTCGAAAATTGAAAATCTGAGAGTACCACATGAAAGACCAGATTATTTGTAGCAACATTTATAATGAACATTTTTTCCTTAGAGTTACGGTTTTCGAGTTACAGCGGTGGTAAAATGGTAAAATCTAAAATGCTTATGCGTATTTCCACCGCGATGTTTTGAGATCTCTACATAATAACAACAACAACTACAAGCAAAGAATATACGTGGATAATAGGATATTTTGGTATTAGCGAACGTTCAACGATCTTCGTGACTATTGTTACACTCAAAAGTGTCAAATAAATATTTTTTACAAAAAAAAATGACCGACGTTGATATACAAAATAATAATAATTCTATTGGTGCTGGTACTTGTGAAGTTGGTGCCAAAAATTACGAATCTAATTGCAACTGCACAACTTCAAAACTGCTAGAGTACCAGCACCAATAGAATTAATATTACTTTGTATTTTTCAGTGCATCAACTAATAACGTCAGTCCATTTTTTTGTAAAAAGTATTTATTGAATAATTTGGGTTAAAAGTAAAATTTACGAATAAGGGTAACAGTCTTTGTTGGTTCTCCGTCTGACAGATAGTTTAGTCGTTGTATGTTTTCAAGGCAAGTAATGTAAAATACATTTCAAATTCATATAGTATGCCAAATTTTGAAAAATGATTATTATATCGCTATTTCTCTTACTTTTGAAAAGGTTCATTTTTGACAAATAAGATATTATGCATTTTCATTTTAATTATCTAGGTACCTATTTGAAATATTCTTCAAACAAAACTGTTTGTGTGTATATTTTAATACTTGTATTCCAAGGAACTACTCTCAGATCTTACTAACAAGATCAGATCAGTCATCATTATGAAATCATGTAATCACCTAGCCAAGTTAACAAATTTGAATGAGAACTACATATACAGGGTGATTTACACCGTTTCACGATGTGAATATACTTATTACTTTGGGTTCTTTAAAAAATCAGTTTTTTGGAATTTTGACCCACAAAAACCACTTCAATCGAAAATTGTTGAATATACCCAATGTTGTGCCGAAATTGTCTATCGTTTGTAAAATACCCAAAAAAAAATCACCTCATTCCTGTTAGAGATATTCGCAAAAACATGAGTTTGTAGGCAAGCAAGCAAGAAAGTTAATCCGCAAGATAACTCAAGAACGGAACCGAATTTCGACCAAGGGTTTTTTGCTGTTGGTTGGTATTGGTCCAAGGAAGAGCGCTATTGTTTTTAGTGAAGTTTAGACAATCTGGTGTCGAGTTACGGTCAAAAAACCTTGTTTTTAGACTATTTCCTAAGGAAAATCGTCGAAAATCTCAAATTTCTTCACTTTTTTGGGCTAAAGGAAAGTCAAAATGGTATAATTTAGCTATATATATCAAAATAAGACTATTGTACTAAAGCAATCAGTCCCGAAATTGTTGGTACAAGGAGTATGCTAATCGGTGTGAATATGCCAATATGCCCATGAAGGCTTGCTGCCTTCGTTACTAGTTTTACTTTTATCACATTTGTGTGTCAACATTCGAGTAGGTAGATTACCACCGTGAAAGGTGATTCAGCAACTAGGATGTCATTTCTAGGAATAAATTACGTATTTGCTTTGAACTTTCTTATCAATTTTCAAATTTGTTTCTAATTTCCGGTATTTATTTTTTATCGATCCTCCATATATATATATATGTTCGCGCGTTTTGCATAGTAATCGTTCTCCGATTTTTGACCGACGAACCCCGAACGGAGGAGGTATACAATTCGACTGTCTGCTTTTTAGTAAACGAGGTCCGATTTTGAAAATTTTGGATTGATTTGAAAGGGTAGGTTTGAGAAATGGTCCCATATTCATAAAAACGCATATCCGAAATCTCCTTCCCTCCAAAAACCGCCCCCAAAAGGGAGGTGGGGGCGAATTTTCTCGAAAATCGAAAATCTGAGTTGGTATAATTAAAGATAGGACAATATCCGGAAAAGTTTAAATTGAACATTTTTTCAAAAGTGTTACGGTTTTCGAGATAGACGCATGTTAAATATTTATTTTTGCTATGTGAAGAGGGCAGTTTCATTCGAAAATTGAAATTTTTTCGATACTACATGAAAGATATAATTATTTGTAGCAACATTTATAACAAACATTTTTTCCTTAGAGTTACTGTTTTCGAGTTAAATCGGTGTTAAAATGGTAACATATAAAATACTCAAGAGTATTTCCGCAGCGATGAGTTGAGATCTCAATAATAACAACTACAAGCAAAGAATATACATGGGTAATAGGATAAATACTATCTTCATTGATATTAGTGAACGTCCAACGATTTTGGTGACTAATATAAGGTACACTCAAAAGTGTGAAATAAATATTTTTTACAAAAAATTCGACCGACGTTATTAGTTGATGCACTGAAAAGTATAAAATAATATTAATTCTATTGGTGATGGTACTTGTGAAGTTGGTGCCAAAAGTTATCAATCTAACTGCAAATGCACAACTTCAAAGGTAACAGCACCAATAGAATTAATATTATTTTATACTTTTCAGTGCATCAACTAATAACGTCGGTCCAATTTTTTGTAACAAATATTTATGATGATTCTTTTTATTTTCCTACAGCTACTCTAAGTAGCATAGTAAGGAAAGTATTGTAATCGTGTAAAATTTTCGTTACCTGATTCGGTGTCAACAGATATTTGCGTTTCAGGGGTTTCTGAATATAAAAAAAACATATATTCTGCCGTTAGTCTTTCTGTCTGTTTTAAGATAACCTCTGAAAAGGATATGCTGATTTTGTTGCTTTCTTTCTTATTCTAGAGGGTATCGATGAGGCTTGCCGGTGAGTTCGATTGAATATTATAATCACCCTGGCTGCTAGGCATTATCTGAAAAACAAGTTTCGCTCAAGACTGTCGCGCAAAAATGGTTCTAACGATTTTGATGAAACTTTTGCAAAACATTCTGCTTCAAGCCGTTTATCACCTAATATAACACGTATCTCTGAAAATAAGCAGGAAAAGAAATTATACTCAAATGAACTCTCAAGTTTTGTAACTTCATAATTTTATTCTGGCTATAGGGTTCATTCTATATCAAAATTGAATGAAACCATTGTTGTTTGTCTTGGCAAGTCGAAAAAAATGAATGACCTCAAGACCTAATCAGATGATTTTATATTCGATGAAATTCGTTTGAGAAAGGTAGGAAAGTCCTTTCCCCTCAACAACTTACCCCAAAGGGAGTGGAGTTGGCAATCTTTTTCGAAAATCGAAAATTTGTAAGAGCAAAATAGCGGACCATATCTGGCAATATTGGTGCCAAAAGACTTTTATCTACCTATAAGTGTACAACTCCAAAAGTACCAGTAGCAATGTAATTAATATTATCTTGTATTATTCAGTGCACCCACTAATAAAAGTCGGTTGGTACAATTTTTACGAATTATTAATAGAGGTCGATACAAATCGTATCGGAAAATAATTCATTGAAAATCCTTTTTCTAGACATATGACCAATCGCATTAGAACCCACACTATTTGGAATATTTGAAATATTATTTCCTTATCCTAAAATTGACTAGGAATACTTATAATTTCCTGAATTATAACCTCAATTTTTCAAGAGCTGTGGATTATGTTACTATGAAACAATATAAGATTCTAGCTATTTGGAGATAAATCCAGGTGGCTATGTTCCTCAGAAATACAGCCAGCTGCACGACTATTATATCAAGGATTTCCGACCATTTTTTCGCCCTACTTTGCCTGGATATACCTCCTCCCATTCTAGCTCACGTATACCTCCAACTTCAGCAACACCGCTTGCCTTTTTTGAATGCTTCCCTTATCTCATCAAATATGATAACAATAATTAATGGAATCACACATCTGAAAGAGCACATATTTATATATCTACGAGTACCTATATATCGCGAATCCGGGAATTAATCATTCGCGTGCTGATTTTCACACCGACCAGGTGCCTTTGTCATCATTTACCATTTTTGTGCTTAGTCAAATTCTTCTAAGGTATGTAAAGCTTTTTTTGTTTTTTCGGATCTCAGTCATAATGTTCTCGGTCAGGCACTTTTTCTTTAGTCGTGCTGATTTTTTTCCCTTTTAGCTTGATACTTGAAATTCAGTTAATAAATTGTAGGAAAATCCTCATAGGAAAAAAATACTTTAAATATAATAATAAATTTGTTGCCATTTTTTTTTTAATTCTAAATTTGTTGAATTCATTTCACCGGGACTGTTGCTTGGACATTTATTTGTTTATTCTTATCAATGATAATTGGTGATATAAATCTCAAAATGTTATTTTCAAACTGCAAATAATGTGAATTGAATGATATCGCCAATTATTTATTCTACTGTATTTTTCTTATGCATAAAAACAATTATCTGCACATAGTCTGATCTATTTGCAATATCATGAATATCGTATGGTCACTGGAAATATAAATTTGATGATTTACTATCGAGTCAAACACATTTTATAAAACTTGATAGATTAATTGTGTGTTTGAACTGTTTCTAACATTTCTATGATTTTTTCAAACATATTTTCTTTATTTAAAATATTTTTTTACAAAAAATTGGACCGACGTTATTAGTTATTGCACTGAAAAATAGAGAATAATATTAATTCTATTAGTGCTGGTACTTTTGAAGTTGTGGAGTTGCAGTTAGATTGAAAACTTTTGGAACCAACTTCACGAGTACCAGCACCAATAAAATTAATATTATTTTGTATTTTTCAGAGCACCAACTAATAAAGTCGGTCCATTTTTTCAATATTTTCTTATTTCATTTTTAAATCTTACTTCAAATTCGTGTACCATCAACTATATCTAAACGCAACAGTTATAGAGAAAATATTTGTTATTATTATTTATTTAAGATTAAAATATTGTTTCGAGTTTTGCGTATTTTTCATGTACCTACCATGTCAAATACTTAATCAGTTATTGAAAAAAAAAACAACAATGTGAGTGAGTCCCAGAAGTTTAATGTATAATGTTTAATTATATAAAACGCTTGGACCCGTCGATTTTTATTTTTCAATGCGGTTTTTTATGGCAAGTTCGTGTTGGTATATATCTCTACATATAAAACCAGATTTTTATTTCATTTTTAAGACTTGCTTCAAATTCATGCACCATGTCCTATATTTAAACTCAACAGTTGAAAAAAATACGATTGAATATGTCAATGTCTGTTTATCAAAAAAAACTCATGTCTGTTACCCACCATAGAAAATCAAGTTGCGATAAATATGTGCTAATTTATGACAATGAAGATGGGGGTGCTAGCGTAACGTTACGCCATAAGAAACAAAATGTCTAGAATTATGCTAAATACATATTAAGTATAATTCGGACCTACGTTATCAGTTGCTGCACTGAAAATTACAAAATAATATTAATTCTATTGGTGCTGGTACTTTTGAAATTGTGTAGTTACAGTTAGGTTGAAAACTTTTTTATTTCATTTCTCACTTTTGTATGCTGTATGTATATACTTATGTATGCTTTGCGTGTATTTGCTACTATTCTAAAATCTAAGAGGATCGTCGTGGAAATACGCATATTATAAACTATACCAATACTTAACTCCAAAACCGTAACTCTATGGAAAAAAAATTCAATATAAATGTTGCTACAAATCATCTGGTCATTAATTTTCCATTCACAGATTTTCAATTTTCGAAAGAAATTGCCCCTTGCACATAGCAAAAATACACATATTTCAAATTTTAACATCGCAGAAACTCGAAAATTGGTTCTTTTGGAAAAAAAAAATTAAACGCTTCCGGATATTTTGTTATCTTGAATTCTGTCATCTCGTATTTTCGATTTTCGAGTAAATTTGCACCATCCATCCCCTTCAGGGCGGTTTTCGGAGGGAAGAAGATTTTGGATTGTTGTTTTTATGAATATGGAATCATTTCTCAAATCTCCTCTTTCAAATGAGGTAATAGGATAGGTACTATCTTCTTTGTCATAATCTAGTCAGAACAGTTGTGCTGTTACGTCATAGCATGTCGACTTTATCTTTACGACATCCATTAATGAACTAGATAAAGATATCATGCACAACTGTTCTGATTGGACTATATGAGTGAACGTTCAACAAATCTAATAACTAATAATACACTGAAAATTGTGAACAAAAGCTTTTTTACAAAAACCAGAACCGACTTTATTAGTTGGTGCACAAAAAATACAAAATAATACGAATTCCTCTGTTACTGGTAATTTTGAAGTTGGTGCAAAAAGTCTTTATTCTATCTGCAACTGCACAACTACCAAAGTATTAAAGTATTGAGCGATCCAAAAAAAAAAACTCATCCCCAGTAGGCCTTTGGAAATGAGAAAATGTCTTTGCTAAACACAGATAGGAAGCTAAAAATGAAGTTTCCTTCAATATAAATGAAATTGCAGATGCTTCAAGTAAGGACATGTTGTCATTTTCAAAGGCCTACCGGGGATGAGGTTTTTTTGGATCGCTCGATATCAGTACCAATGGAACATATATATATTTTTTTTGTCAGTGAAACACCTAATAAAGTGGATCCTAGTTTTTTTTGAAAATTGAATTTTTAATATTTATACTTGGTGTAACTTTCATTCCCCACCACCTAGGTCACCCCCTTAATTTTTAGGGTTCCGTACGTCCGAAAAAAAAAACGGCACACTTATAGGATCACTCGTGTGTCCGTCTGTCCGTCGTTCACAGTCTATTATTATCTCCGAATCTAATCGACCGAAATTTTGTACAGATATTACTTTCTGCGACCCAAACACAGAGGTGTGACATGAATAAATGAAATCTGTATATGTGGGGAGGTATTTTGGGGGGAATGGTGGAAAATTTAAAAAAATTAAAACTGCATCGTGCGACGTATCAAATGGAAGGTCTTGCTGTGAAGATCTTATAAGTATTTTTTTGTAATTTTAAAATAAATAGTTTCCAAGTTATTCAAGATAATAGACGAAAATTGACCATTGCCCCCCATATCTCCGAAAATACTGAACCTAAAATGTTGAAAATCATACAGAAATTAGTTTTCTTCTTTTAGATTATAGGAAAACCTTTGAGAAGTCAATAATATTAAAATAACATGGTATATCACTCAATATTGACAAATGTGGGTCAGATTTTAAAAAAAACATGAACGTACGGAACCCTCTGCACTCTAGTTCAACTCGCACTTGTCCAAGTTTTTTTAAATGGAATAACCAGTTTTTTGCAATTTTGGATTCTCCTTATTAAACAGATTTCAAAATTGTATAATACTAGGGTCCAAATTAAATAGTCTATGAGCTACAGGGATGTATTAGTTGAAAGTAGAACTTTCAAATTTTGCCTTATAAACCAAACGGGAACGTCAAAGTAATTCAGTTAACTATTGAGATAGTAATAAACTATTTATAGTTTGATATTTCAACCCATCCTATTGTGAAAAATCCATTTTAAAATTATTAATCTGTAGCTCATAGACTATTTACTTTGGACCCTAGGTATTATACCCTTTTGAAATATGTTCGATGGGGAGAATCCAAAATTGCAAGAAATTTAAAAAAATGGAGGGTGGTGACCTAGGTGTTGGGGGATGAAAGTTACACCAAGTATAAATATTCAAAAATGTGTCCCCCTAGAAATGTTACTTGACGTGTTTTTGCGTTTCTCGTGAAAATAGTTTCTATCAAAAGTTATTTAGGGTGGATAGTTTTCATTGAAACGCACTGTACCTGCATAAACTTTTAAAAACTATGAGGTAAAATATGTAGATATGCTCTAAATAAAATATCCAAAGAGCACAACGAAATAATTAGTGAATTTGAACAATGGCTGAAGCATGATTTTGGAGTTTCATTTCTACCTCCAGATGAAATTGAAGAAGGATTATTTAGTCGATATTATATTGAATAGTACTTTTTATCCAGAAATTTGGGCTTTCATTCTTATTCAACGAATCCTTCAGTCCATATCTAAATGTTTGTAGACTTATCCCGTATATTGATTATGCAATTAAGTATACAAAAAAACTTCATTGGGAGTGTTTCAACGGCGGAAATATATAATAATTTACACAATAGATTGCAAATCTATTCTTGATAAAATATTTCAAAGGCGCTAATATTCCCACAGATAGCAGAAATAGATAAACAAAACTGACCTGGCTAATAAACGTCATCTGTTTAAAGTTGATTTTCTATACTAACAATTCATAAAATAAATTTTATATTTGCCTATTGCAACATAAAGTTCACTATTTGAAGAACATAAAAGAAAAGACAATCTTTTTTTCTAGTGTCAAGCATATAAATAAGGAAGGTAGAGTTTAAGACGACGAGGTCATCTATGTGTCTTTTTGAACGACTGATATAAAATGAGGATTGTTTAGAAATAAATATTTTTTACAAAAAATATTCTCGACTTTTATTAGTTGGTACACAGAAAAAATACAAAATAATATTAATTTGATTGGTACTCGTAATTTTGAAGTTGTTTAATTATAGGCGCCGACTTCAAAACTACCAGCAACGTTGAGATTAATATTAGCCTGTATTTTTCAATGCTCCACCAACTAATAAGAGTCGGTCGGTTTTTGGAAAAAATATTCATTTCAAATTTTTGAGTATCTCATTAGTTAATAAATTTGTTGAACATTCATTTACATTGACATAAGACAAATCCTAAAATTATAAATGTAAATTAAGGATTTAATATCCAGAAACCTTTATATTTATGGAAAGTTTAACATTTTAAAATATGAATGATTAAATATCTTTATAATAAATACTATTTTGCATTTTTGAGTAAATCATCTTACAACTCTGGTCCTAGTTTATGTTAAAACTAAATTACTATTACTATTATTTATTTATTTATTATTATTGGAAAAAATAATCAATATAGGTTTATAAAAATTGTCAATTAAATGACTTTTTGGGAGTTGATATTCATTAATAAAACACTGAAAAGAAATATTCATCTAGAAATCATTATTTAGTTTCATACGTTGATGTTTGTAATTCACATTGGTACAAGAATTTGCACCAATATATTTTTTTTGTTTGGTACAGAATTTGAAAATCTGTTTTGTTCAATTTATACAGTAAATGTTTACCTTTTTTTATCGAAAAGAGGAGTGTTTGGCGATAGTTCCATATTTTTCTTTAATAAATCCATTAAAACGTTTCCTTAAAAAATACCACTAAAGTGTGGAAGGAGATAAACCTGTTCAAAATATAGCAGGATTAAAAAGAAGATCATCAATAATATAGATGACTACGAGATCAAAAATGAGAAATAAATATATAGAAAAAAATGTATCCGAATTTATTAGTTGGTGCACTGTAAAACAAATCAATTCTATTGGTGCTGGTACTTTTGAGTTGTTACCAGTCAATCGACATACAAGTATAATTGCACAACTTAAAAATTTTGATTACCATTAATATTAATTTAATTTCGTATTTTTTATTGCACCAACTAATAAAGTGGGTCCTATTTTTTGTAAAAAATATTTATTTATTTCAACAAGTAATTGTAATGAATCATATGCATTTTTAAATTGTACGCCGAACTATGGGTAGGTATTCTCATTATATTTGCTATGATCTATTTATTTGATGCTACAAATTGCAGAAATATGCAGTTACTTTGTTAACAAATGATGATAACCCAAAAAAGCATTATTGAAAACTAGAGTTTATTTATTTTATTTAGTAGATTAGCTTCAACACTATTTGTTCGTCGTAAAATCCGTAGACAGATGGTTAGATTATTTGCTCAGTAAATATTTTTTTTGTCCTAGATATGTGATTATTGAGCGCACGCTTATGCCATAGATACAGATAGATATACCTACTGCATATACCTGAGAATTAGGATTTGATACATGTTTTAAACACAATAGAAATATTATTTAAATAATAAACGTGCTCGGATTTTCATGATTCTTTTCCATTAGAGGACTATTGCGAGCATTCAACATGTCCTTCCACTCAAAAATTTCTCCCAGAGAGGGTGGAGAGGACATTTTTTTCGAAAATCGAAAATTTGAGACGATAAATTTAAAGAAGTGGCCATATCCGGAAATATTTAAGTTGGACATATCTCGAAAAAAAAGTATGGTTTCCGAGTTACAGCCATGATAAAGCCTGAAATATGTGTATTTCCATGATGTTTTCAAATGTCTGAATAAGTATAAGCAACGCATTATGTTCTTTGGGTAACGTTGAACAATTTTGATGAGTAATGTTTATTTATTTATTTATTTATTTATTTATTTATTTACAATGTTCAACAGGTTGCCCCAATTACAGAACAGGCAAAAAAGACAGAACAGACACGTTGCATCGCATATTACATAAGCTTAATAAATGAACGAAACGATGTTACAATATGACAATAGGAAAATTACTTAAATTACTTAAATCCTAGCTATCCAGTTAGAAAGAAAGAAAAAGAGATCTGATATGAGTTATTTTACAGTGAAACAGGTCTATATTCTTAGCCACTGAGTTATATGTACTACACATGTTATACAAAGGTGATTTCTTATATATGTTGGTTCGTGGGAAGTCTAAGTAGAATGTGTTGCAGTTTCTGGATGATAGTCTCGGGACATTAAAATTTAATTTCTCTAACAAATTTATACAGTCAATAGCATTGTTCACAATCTTATAAAGAGTCAGAATGGAGCAGTATTGTCTTCTAACATGCAGGCTTATAAATTTGAATGATCTGAGAAGCTCCTCATGTGGTGTGCCTATTGGAGGGTATGTACACCATGACATGTAACCTAACAGTTTCAAGAATCGTCGTTGCAGGCCTTCAAGTCGTTCCGTACTGCTCTGATAATATGGACTCCAGACGACCGATGCATATTCAATCTTCGAGCATATAAAACTGTAGTATAGTTTCCTAAGAGTATCTATCTCTTTGAAATCGCGACTGTTATGAACTATAAATCCGTAAGCTTGATATGCTGAATTCAGGACTGAGTCAATGTGTTCATTAAACGACATAGATTGATCAAAAATAACGCCAAGATCTTTGAATGTTTTGGGTCTTAGTAGAAAAATGTCACCTATTGAGTAATTGAATACGATTGGATTCAACTTCAGTGTGAAGGACATGACGTTACATTTGATAGGATTCAAATCTAATCTATTATTTTGACACCATTCTACCACTCGGCCCAGGTTGTCGGCTAGATGCTGACAGTCATCGATGTCATTCACGCAGCCATATAACTTTAGGTCGTCCGCATATAGCAAGAAGTTTACATCAATGGCATTACCAATGTCGTTAATGAAAATATTGAAAAGTAATGGCCCCAGAACGGAGCCTTGAGGTACGCCAGGTGTAGCTAGATTTTCAACAGACTTGAAGCCATTTAATTGAACATATTGTTTATGGTCATCAAGGTAGGATGTAAAGAGATTAATTAAAGAGAGGGAAAAGCCACATGCTTTCAGTTTATTAATCAAAATTCCATGATCAAGCCTGTCGAATGCCTTGGAGATATCAGTATAGATGACGTCTGTTTGGCTTCGAATGTCAATATTCTCAGAAATGCACTGAGTAACAGTTATCAGATTACTTACCGTCGAGCGACCTTTCATGAATCCATGTTGTTGTGGACAGATGATTTTATTAATGCTATAGGATAAGTTACTTTCCAAGAGAATTTCGAAAATTTTGCAAAAGTTACATATAATCGAGATTGGTCTATAATTTGCAAGGTTATTTTTGTTACCATTCTTATATATAGGACAGACCTTAGAGCGCTTCCAAGTTGTCGGAATATATTCAGAGTTCAGACATATATTAAATAGTATAGACAATGGTCGGGCAAGTGCTGAGGCGCAGTCTTTAATTACAAACGCTGGTATAAAGTCTGGTCCCGCAGTTGGTTTTGGTTTTAACAATTTGATAGCATCATATACTTCCTTCTCACTGAACTTGGTTATATGTATAAGTGGTAGACCGTTATTATTACTGTCATCGGACATTGGATCATGGTGCTTTGACAGTGTTAGACTCAAATGTGTGAAATAAATACTTTTTACAAAAAAATGGACCGACCTTATTAGTTGGTGCACTGAAAAATACAAAATTATATTAATTCTATTGGTTCTGAATCATCTCAACTTAAAATAAATGGGAGTTAGCATTTCCATGAAATAAAACTAAAATGGCTGCAACTCAAGAGCAATATATTTGACTGAAGATCAGACTGATTACATAATATTTTCAATTATTACAAATAGTAGCAGCACTGTGTTACAATATAAATTTCTAATGTGTTGTAAATCTGCAGCCAAAACAAATACCGTATATTTGTTTTCGATTTCATTTTATAGACGCGTTTTCAAAGGAACATTTATTATACCTTCATTTTTTATCAATTTTGTCAATATTGATAAAGTAATCGATCCAGCCCAAATCCATTCACATTTTTTGACCTTGAATATGCTCAATTCATAAAGTCTACTCAATTTATATTTTTATGTGTACCACATAATGGAAGATAAAAAAATATGATACATAATAATATTTGTACGATCTCCTTGATGTCACATTTTATTATAATATTAAATAGATGGTTATTCAGTACATATTGAGTTGGGCAAAATATGGGTAGGAATACCTGATTTACTGTAATAATTAAATATCTGAGCGATCCAGCTTTACAAAGGATGTTTGATCTTAGTTCGAAAATGTTCATAGCTCTAGTTAAAATGTATTGCTATCGATAGATCGGTAAATAAATGTAGCCTTTATTGTTCATATAACTCGTAAGTTACAGATTTCGAAATAAATATGAATGTGAAACATATAAAATTTTTATCGCAATCTGCGGAGCCATTCCAGAAATAGCTAGTGTGGACCTAGAGGGTCACACCCATTAAAAATTAACGTATCTTTTATAAGAATTGTTCGTTTAAACATTTCTTCAAAAGAGTAACGGTTTGCAAATTACAGAGATGTTTGGAGGGGGCATTTGTAGTAACATTTAATAATACATTTTTGAGTGTTACGGTTTTCGCGGTGGTAATATGGTAAAATCTGAAATACTATGCGTATTTCCGCAGCAACGTTTTCATATCTCTAAATACTAACAAGTACAAGCAAAGAATATACGTTGGTAAAATGATAAGTACTGTCTTCTTTGGTATTAGTGAACGTTCAACTATTTTCGTGACTAATATTACACTCAAAACTATGGAATAAATATTATTCTGTATTTTTCGTGCACCAGCTAATAACGTCGGTCCATTTTTTTGTAGAAAATATTTATATTTTGTTAACTTAAGGATGAGGTTGACTATCTTGAAAACAAAACAAATAGTAATAATATCTGGTGATACTTTTGGGTTAGGAACCCTAAGAAGTGTCTTATAACAATATTAAATAGGATATAACATATATCCATTTATAGTTAAATTACCTAATAAAGACACTTGACGAATGTGACGGTAAATAACAATAATACGGCTAAGTGTGAAATGAACTCGCACCCGAATGGGTCCGTATCATTGTAAAAGAAATATTCCTTTATAATAATAATTATTATTATTATTTTATTAGCTCCTTCGAACTTTTATAATTGATAAATATAGATTAATACAATTGGTCTAATACATTGGGTGATATGCATTAAGTTGAGTGACTACCATGGCCACTCATTTTTAAAGTGGCTACTCCACTTGAAATGTATCAAAATGTGAGTCCAAGCTCCAAGATGTGAGTATCTACTCATTTCGTGAGGACCTTCTCGCTCTTCAAGTACCAGCTCCAATTTTCGTATGCATAAATAATAGTATCTGCTTCGACCACTAAGACTTTCAAATATATGAGTCTCCTTGTTAGTAGACTCAACTTCGTAAAGGTAGGTGGTCTGATGTGATGGCTGAATTTATGGATAAGGACGAGCCTGTAGACCTTTTTCCGAACTGGAACATTCTGGTTCGGGGAACTATGTTTCTTCGTCTGTACGATTTGGTGGGATATCATCTTCCATGGTTTTCCTATGACAACTTACCCAAACAAGGCCTAGAAATTAATATCGATAAGTTTAAACAGACCTATTTCAGTAGTTATTTATTTTTTACAGCAGTATGGTTAAATAAAACAATAAAACTGACCTTGTAATCTAACAATATTAGTATTGGATTCTCTTTGCAAGAAATTGAATAGCTCTTGTTCCCATCCTTTCAATTTCATTAGCTTATTCCCGGTTTGGTTCCTATCGGTTTTCATTTCAAGCCTTCTTTTTATATTTTGTATATGCTTACAAATATGTCCCTTATTATAATTCACTTCTAATTCAGCTTTTAATTTTTATTGTCTTCTATTGCTTTACGTATTCTACTTTGCACTTCCGGGATGTTAGATTTCTGTAGCAAAATACGATGTTGTTTGATTATATTGATGAAGACGGTTTGATTTTTAACAGAATCCACATTAGAACAGCTCGACCATTGTTGAATACCTTTATAAGTATCACTGATTGACCCATTTCAATACAGAGAGGGCGTGAAAAACAAGTCGAAACATACAAACTGAGCGCCCGCTCAAAATAAGCCGAGAGGCATCTGCCTTTTTATCCGAAAACTTTATGCATGTAAAAAGAGAGTAACTACCTATTAACACGAGTAGCTACTCACCACAATTTGGAGTAGCTACTTCTAAGTGCACGCTCAAATTTATGCATATCACCCATTGCCTCTGAAGAATTTTTAAATTCATTTTTTGAATAGGTACATAAATTCTTAGCGCATCTCCTCCCTAACATAGCTTGGTAGAAATCATTGTTCTATAGATTAGCCTTTGTTTTACATTTAACCATTTTAGAATGTTAAAAATGTACTTTTTTGGTCTGTATATAGGTATTTCATTTCAAAATAGCCCACATTGCTCTATTTTGCAGTACTTGTGATCTGTTTTTAAATAGTTTTTATTTTTATTACTTTCGGTTCTTGTATCAATGGACTCCACAGCGATTTATCAGGCACCATACGGTCTAGAGACTTGAAATTTCGAATTCGAACTTAGATCGCTGACATCTCGCCGCCTGTTAAGCTCTTAGTGTGACCCAATATGGGCCAATATTTATTAATTATAATTATTTCATTCAAGCAAGATCACTTTATCTTCGACATGGAACAACAATGTCTGACAATGGGATCCGTCACTGGAATTACGCACGAGCATGGAGTGTATATATACGTCTCTGTTCTCTGGTATATAGGTCCTCTCTGGCAGATCGTCGTATATATTACATTTTGGTTTTGTGTGTTGTGGTAGACAAACAGTAATTTGTTATGGAATTGCTGTTGGTGGCAAACAGATATACATAAATATAGTTCAAATCGAGAGAACAGAGAAAACATACCTCCAACGAGAGAAGGACAGCAATAGTAGGTACTAATCGGTACGGTTCAAATCTTAGATGCCTAATAAAAACAATTTTTATTTTTTTTTCAAAAATTCCACTTGTTTATTTTATTTGAACATGTATATAATAGGGTCGACCAATAGAAGAAATGTGGTAAGATTATTGCATTTAGAAAATTAATGGTGCATTTTCTATTGACACGTATCTTCTAATTCTCCTCAGGAAGTAATTTTTTAGATACCTTAAAATTTAACTCTCTTTGTCAATTATCAACATATTTGAAGTTATCTACACACTCCACTTCAATGCCATCTAAAATGTTTCTGATATCGTCATTCGAATGCAGTTTTATAAATTTACTTTTAGTCAGGCTTTACATTAATTTGTTAATTCTCAGCCACTGACTTATTATTATGAAGTGTTTTCGTGTTTTTTTTCTGATTTCTGCCCACTAATATATATCAAAGTATCATCTGCGAATAATGATATCTTGCAATATTTTATCACACTCCCAAAATCACTAATAGAATTAAGAAGAGTAAGACACCCAATACAGATCCTTGTGGAACACCCAAATGGATATTTAATTTCTTAGAAAGTTTGTCACACACTTTTTTCCTCTGACTTCTATCACTCAAATATGATTCAAACTATTTCAACTCAACATCACGAATTTCGTGTAATTTCTCTATTAATATGTTATAATATAATGTTGTTCCTGAGATACAGACGACTGACAGACGGACGGACGCATTCTCTCAAAATATCTACTCTCTACTTATTACAAGTTCAAGAGATGTACCTACCTCGCACACAGACGAACGGAGGGGCGGATTTAATATTTGCTGTTATACTACGTGTTCAGTGAGATTTTCAACTGTCTACATATTACGATTCATAAAATACATTCCCCGGACAGACGAACACATTCTGTGACAATTTCAGCTCTGTATCTATAACGGTTCATGAGATATAACCCGCTGACAGATGGACAGACGAACATCGGAATCTTTGTGATAAAGTCCAGTTTTCACCCTTTTAGGTAGAGACCCTAAAAATCATCACATTTTCCGACTGGGCATGTTCTACCATCAGAGTTTAAAGTTTTATTACTAGGTCCATGTTCGTTAAACATAAATTAACTATATTGCATTCGATATTACATAAAGTATTTTCCACGATAAATGGTATTGATTATTTACTTCACAAAACTGCCGGGTGTATTCCCATTACGTTCACAATCCACAAGCAAATACACTACAGGATCGGACTTTATATATTTAAGTTGGTAGGTATATAATATAGGTAGGTTACTTAAGTTAAAATTAAAATTGTGGAGGTATTTAGGAAACAAGTAATCTTCACATTGTAGTTTATATAATATATAATATGATATATATATATATATATATATATATATATATATATATTACATGTTAATTATTTCATAGAAAAAAAGATATTTAAATATTATTATACTACTATATTACGATCCGACACTAACCGAAAGTTTATTGCATAATTATGGCCGACCCTGGCAAAACGTACTAAAGCCCGCTGCAGACGGAGTATGTTTTGCTGCATGATTGCTTGCTTGTTTTGCTGCACGGTCCGATAAATGTTAATAACTTTTGAGTACGACTCGACTAGTTCCGAGTGCTCCGACAAGGCACGATGCGTGAAAACAATCACCGAAAATAACACCGGTTCTATCATCAAATCATGCAAGATTTCAAGCAACCAACCGTGCACGCGATGTCATTTTCTTACACGGAAACATGCAGCAAAACATATTCCGTCTGCAGCGGGCTTAAAACTAGTCAACCATATATTGTGAAAAGGACTATACACACCCGTAAAAAGATCCTTGGATTTTGTTCTTAATAATCTATTACATATTATTCATGTTAATATATCTAATAAATCAAATAATAATTCCAGATGCGTTGGCTTCCTCTGATACTAGTAATGACTCTCTGCATTGCTCTCGCATCATCAGAATCCCTCGAGATGTGCCACAACACGAAAGAATACTGCGATTCCACCAACTACAAGTCGTACGTTGAATGCGTGCGCAAGCGTCAGAAAAGATCGATAGACTGCCAAGAAACACGTGAATGCAACGACAATGGTAATTGCGTAGAGGTTTGTACCAACTGTGATTGCAATGCTTGCAACTATGCCAATTGCCAGACCAGCTGCAGCAATTGCTGCAATTCATGTTGCAATAACTACGTACCCTGCACCACAAATCATTGCTGCCACAAGACCTGCCATGCGCAATGCAACACCAGCACGTGTAGATCATCGTGCCGCAAAAACTGTTTCGAAAACGTGAAGCAAAATACCAGAGAAGTGGTCGTTATTGGCGGGGGTGGTTCTAAGGCGGGCAATACGTCCTTAGTGAGTGAGAGCAAACATAATGTAACCACAGTCATCCACCTCAACAACATAATCAACCATACCAACATAATTGATATCCCAATTAATCTGACAAGTACAAATCTGCAGAACGTTTCCCTGACAGAAGCTGCAGCGGCTGGAATAAATCCCGTCGTTCCATCGGGCAACAATCCGCAATGTTGCACTGTGATTGGACCCAAGCAGTGCATCTCTCAGCCAAAGCCTCGTTGCTTCCACATCAGATCTCAACAATGCGGCCCGTTTTGTACCACCTCCATCGTTCACAAGGAGCAAGAACAAGTATGCGAAATGATGTACCCTGGAGCACCAAATATGTGCAAGCAGCAGGTGATTTACATACCGCAGCCGCAACCCAGATGTGCCTATCAGGCTGAATGGCCGTACGTCAGGTGTGGCGTACAAAGAACGGAAGCTTGTTCAGGATGTTACAGCCACTATGTAAACGCCCAATCCACTTCCCATCTAACATGTCCATCACAATGCTACGATGATGGCTTCAGCAATGGCCCATTGTACAGGCAAGGCCCTTTCTATCGCCCCATGTACTCGCATATGCCTTTCGGTATGCCCATGATGGGCGGCTATCCTATGGGTGGAGATGGTATGGGTGGTGGATTTGGCATGTCTGGTTTCGGTGCTGGAGGATTCATGCCGCAATTCTCTGGACAAGCTCAAGAGATGCCCGATCTGGTTAACTTAACAAACGATCAGCAGATGCCGGACGGTATGATTAATGTTGGTGTTCAACAATTTTATCAACCACAACCGTATCGAGTCGACAGAGATTTAGAAATTGAAATAATGACAGAACCGCCATCAAATGGAGGAGGTGTACAAGCTGGGAAGGCCTTTAAAGTTCCGCTGTTCAATAGAGAAAATGCAACGGTGGTCACAGAGAAGAATATTTCTAAAGCTGAAAAAGCCCCATAGAAAAATTTATTAATCGCAATAAATAAGTTAATATAAGATATTTCATTCATATGGCCTCTTTTTATAAGCTTCTTTTGAATAAAACTCTCAAATTTTGCTTCTTCTCACTTTATTCACAAATTATCAATCTATAGTTATCCTAATAAGAAGACAATGAATTCAGCTTTACTAATGTAAGAAACCTCTACTTTGCTGTTCAAATCATAGAATACTAATTCTGCCAGCATAGATTTATATTTGTTAAGAACTATAAACTGATGAAATAGGAAATTCGCAAGTAAAATCTTTTATTAATAATGTAGAATAAAATATAATATATTGTTACTATGCTCTGAAATTTTGAATATCAGAATCTATATTATTTTTTCAATTTTAATTGGCGTTCGACATCTCGAATATAGTGATCAGGTATATTGTGCTCCCTGCAACAGAAAAATCGATGGATCAATGTAAATTATTACTTAAAACAATTCAATTTCTCACATACTTTAGATTTTCAATTTTCTGCTTAAGATATTCCTCAACATTCCGATCTTTGATCTCGTATTCCAACCTTTGCGCTTTACCATCTTCAAACTTATCTTGTTGATAAGTAATTCTCTCCCGTTCTTTCTCATTTATCTGTTTGAGCAGTTCTTTACGATGTTTTGCAATTTGTTCGCGTTTCCTCCTCTCTTCTTGCAAATCCTTTTCAAACAATTGCCTCTGGACTTTCGCAACCTAAAAACAAAAACATGCAATATCACATATGTTTAACATTGAGATAATGTTTCGTCTAAGTTGCTCCACATTATCACCTTCTTGAAATCCTGCTCATCCCTAGCCAGGGTGAGCGCTTGTGCTTTTCTTATATCTTCAATTTGCTTAGCCCTCGCTGCTTGTAGCTCCTTTATCTCCTGCATTTTTTTCAGAGCAGCAATCTTTTCTTGTTCTCGCCATTCTCGTTCTTTCTGCATTAGAATAACACGGCAAACTCATTTACCTATCCAATTATTATATTAACATTACCTCTTCTTGAGCTCTCATCGTATTCATCTCATCCATTTCCGCTTGATAGTCTTGACATTTCTCCTGTTGTAAGCGCATTCTTGCTATCTCCTGCTCTTTTGCTGCTCGTATCATAGCTGCTTCTTTCTCACGAGCTTCTTCACGTTCTGCCTTCTTTCTCATGAATTCTTGAACCTAAATTACCACTCAATTACAGCTAAGTATATTATGTAATCTTAATATCATTTGTGTCAAATTTACCCTCAAATCTGCAATCCTTTGCTCCTCTGCCTTGAGATTCCTGTAATGTTCCATTTCATCATTTGCTTTTCTAAATTCTTCCCGCATCTTGAGTTGCAGCTCCTTCTTCTGCTTCAACTTCTGCTCTTCCTCTTTCTGTAAGGCAACCAATGCCTTGTTGATCATTCTGCTTTCCTCTTCAATTTTCTCTGCTTCCAATAACTGTTCGATCTCGTTTTCTTTAATCTGCTGCTTGACCTCCGCTACATATCTGTATGATAATTTAAGTAGACAAGTATCTATGTAAGTAATAAATTGACATTTATTATTGCATTGATATTTCCATATACCTCTCCTTCTTTTTCTCGTTTTCCTCCCGTTTCTTCTCTTCAGTTTGAATACGCATTTGCCTTTGTTGCTCCATCATTGCATCCAGGCGGCGATTTTCTTCTTGGAGATGTTTATCTATCAACTATAATTGTTCAATTATTATTTTAAAATATTGATTCTCTAAAGACTATGACTATTCGGCTATATTGGGCAAACCTTTTTCTCGGCAATCTGAGCATTCCTGATAGCCCTACACTTTGCAGCCAGTATTGTTCCATTCGCTCTTTTTACTCTGTCATCTTGTTCTATCATGAGCTCTTGAGATCGTCGTAAAATGTATAGATTTTTCTTAGCAGCTTCAGATTCAACCTGGCAATAAGAAAAGAGGTTTGTCTTGTCGATTCCAAAAGCACAAGAAATCTTTTACCGTTTCAAGTTTGCTACCAGGCACTGCCCTTTGAATTTTTTGAGCCTTCATTAGATTGTCCTTCCTAGACATACTTTCCATTTGGAGCTGATTTTTCTTTCTTTCGTTTTCCTCTATCATCCGCATTCGGTCTTGCAATGTTATAACCTGGAATGATTCTTTGTCTTGCTCAAGGTTCATTGGACAAAATAAAAGATATATGATATATGAAAGAAATATTAAAAATTACTTATTCGTAACATACATGTGCTTTCTTTTTCAGTCTTTCAAATTCTGATTTGCCCAGAATAACTGGAGAATCGTTAGGATCTCTGTTTGGTACAATCAGTTCTCTTGTACCGTCTGCATCATAGATTTTGATGACATTCATGCCCTCAGTGGCCTTTTGAGGTTTATGATGGATATATTGTCCATTAACACTGTGGTTACATTGTTGTATACTGAAATGAAATATGTATAGCAAAAGTTTATTGATACGATTTGTTAGACAGTTAGACCTTAAAGTATCAGACTACTGAGCATAGGTACTAGGTAGGTACTCACGTATGTTGTGGTCCTAATTTCATTTGCTTTGAGCGACTATGAAATTTTCCAGTTGTCGGGGGCATTTTGTATTTTTGTTGGAATAAATAATAACTTGTTTTAGAAAAAAGAAATATTAAATGAATGTGTTAAAACATCAAACTGTCCGTCAAAATTGATCAAACACAGAACATACGTCCTAATTGGGGTAGGGACGAGGTTGCTAAGTGACGGTTGTTATGAGATATTGGGAATTGGTACCGCAAATACGATTAAGGGATCTATGATTAAGGGCGCATTGTTTCTCATCACACCATTATTTTATTCATGAAAGATACCGTACATGAATATGATCGAAAATCAACATGAGTGATATAACTAACTGATGGACGTTTATTGTCGTATACTTTTTATTCATCATTTTGTAAAGTTGCACATTCTTTTTATAATCATGAAACCTTTTGGTCCCTTCGTTCTCATATTTATTTCTAATCACTATTGTTTATGGAATTTGGGAATTTATTATCTTAGAGTAAAAATGACCATTATAAGTGACAACAAATAAAACAATCACTTAGCTATGAATCTACACTGTTTAAATATCATCTGGTAGTCAAGGCGTCATGAATTCGTGACCTCGGGTATCGATAAAAAAAAGATAAGCCCTAGAGGTATGATAAAACTCACCAGTCACAGTGATGCTATTAAATATTAGCATCACTTTCACTTAATATTGTTATTCAGGCAAATAATGTGAAAACCAACCCAAATTAAAAAAAAATATGTTTTATAAATTAATGGTGATGTTTTGAATTTCATAAGGACTTTTCTCTCTGAAATTTTAAATGGCTGTCCATTATTTAATTTTAAGTGAGGTGAGACAGAATTTTGTTATCACTTTCTAAATCAATCCGAGCAATCTCGTAATGTTCTTATCAAAGTAGATTTGAATGTGAACGAAAGTCAGCGTAAATATGTTTTTTTTAAAAAACCTGGAGTTATATTTTGAATCTCATAAAATTTCTTTATTTTTCATCCTAAAATTTCGGTTCTGTTCGTCAATTTTATGGCGGAAAATTACAAAATTCATGGTAAACAAGATGTCATTTTATTTTCAATCGTATTCAAATATCTTTTTTTAATTTTTTTAATTAGGGGTCACGATGGCTGAGTGGGCTAAGGCGCTGGAAGAGCGTTCGTAGCTTGCCACAGCTCATCGTGAGCGCGGGTTCGAATCCCGCCAGAGCCATGGTTGTTTGTAAACTGGACCCGTGCACAGGTATCCTTTATACCTCTTCGGGATTGTATTCCAGATATTAAAAAAAAAAAAAATTATGAGACGTTTACAAGTCGATGAATAAAACCTTGAATACCTGCAATAAGAAAGGAAATCTGGAGGCGTAAATAAAACGGAAATAGTTGTAAGTAATCCCAATATATTTGTTTTTGAAATGGTGGTGGTTTTATAAAGCCCCAGATAATTATTTCTACATTGAATGCTAGAATACTTAAGGACAAACATTGGGTTTTTCATGAAAAACTGTGCACAACTTCATAAAATCAACTATTACATCATACTCAATATCTTCGTCAAATTTATCATTGATACGAATATGTGGAATCCCAACAAGACGTGGTTTGAGAGTTTGAGTTTCATCTCCCAATCTGTTGACAATATCGTCTCCCAGTTTACTGTTGATGCAGCTTTCGATTGACTCCCATTTCAAGTTGCTTTTCTTGGCGCACTGAGGACAAAATGAAGAGTTCAGATAATGATGCTCTAATAACTGCTGTTATCATTAGTTAAAACTCACTCCCGTCATAAATAATAACCCGTTACTTAATATTACGGCCACGAAATTCGATGCCATCTTTTTAGAAAAGTAAGTTTTCCTGAATAAAACTGGTCTCCATTTTGTTTTCGATCTACTTGTTCGTGAGTGGCAATTTTGGTAGATCGAGTAGATCATAAGTTGATTTCCAGCCCAAGGCGTATTGTAAACAACTATCCACAAAAAACAACTCACGGCAATAATTATCATCGTTTTATTATTATCAATTGCTATGAGTATTTGTCTAGACTCTTCTATGTTGTTGAATATTTTTAATCTTCAAAATCTTCAGAAAGAATTTCTCGATGTTAACGATATTAGTTAGTAATAGTTTATAACCATTAGCTATTGAACATATTTTGTTATTACCTTTTTAGCCTTATTCAAGTTCTCTGGGTGGTTAATGGTCATACAATGTACAAAAGCTAAGCCATCTTTTTGTGTCGTAGCAGTGTTCAATGCACAACCCTGTATCCTGTTTCCAATGCATTCGTTGTTACCATGTTGGCATTTAACATTCAATTTTCCATCAACCATTGTACGCTGTAAAATTCATCATAGATCAGTTTAAAAGAAAAAAGAATCTACCACTATAAATCAAACTCTAAAAATTTCCTCGAAACCATATATATTTTGGATGGAGGATCTATAAGGCAAGTCAATGAGTATTTTTTTATTATTTAAGAAAATGACATAAAGCAGCGGTACCTATAAGCTCCAACAAACTCACCAACCAATGAAAACGTCACTTACTAAATAAAATATTTCCTACAAACTATAATGAGTAGCAGAGAATAGAACAGAATTACCAGTACCAATAGAGTTCATGTTATTTTGTATTTTTCAGTTCCAGTTCAGTTCCAGTTTTTTTTTTAATATTTATTATAAAATATATGCCGCTTACGACGTTTCCTTGGCTGTGAGGAATAATTTACAGTGATAAATACAGCAAATTCACAATTGCGAATGGATAATGAATTATTACTTCTCGATTGTAAATTGAACCCTCGCTCGAGGCCTTGATGCCTGGTGAGTTTGGAGTTTGAAAGTAAGCACAACGTCCAGATGGTTAAGTAGAGATACATGATTGACAGTCGTTTGCGTATTTCGAATATCGTACTGGTCGACTGGCCCGACTAACCTCTCTTTCTAGCTCAGTGTAAAACCCATGTCCGGAATTTTTTTCTTTCATATGTATAACATCCTCTTTTTTACCGACGTCAAAAAGAGGAGGATGTATACAATTCGGTTGTATGTTTATTTTTTTATGTATGGGTGTTTGTGAGTTTGCGTAGTAAACGTGCTCCGATTTTGATGATTTGTGATTCATTTGAAACAAGAAAGTTGAGAAATGGTCCAAGATTTAGAAAACCTCAAAAGAAGTTACGGTTTTAGAGGTACAGCAGTGGTAAAGTCTGAAATATGTGTATTTCAGCCACGAGGTTTTGAGATCTCTGAATAATAACAAGAACAAGCAAAGAATATGAATGGGTAATAGGATAAGTACTATCTTCTTTGGTATAAGTGAACGTTTAGCGATTTTCATGACTAATGTTGTATCCAAAAGTGTAAAATGAATATTTTTAACCAAAAATTGGACCGACTTTATAAGTTGGTGCACTGAAAAATAAAAAATAATATTAAATTTTATTGGTGCTGGCACTTTTGAAGTTGGTGCCAAAAATTTTCTATTTAACTACAATTGCACAACTTCAAAAGTACCAATAGAATTTAATATTTTTTTTTTCAGTGTACCAACGTATAAGTAAGTCTATCCAATTTTTGGTAAAAAATATTTATTCATTATCTAAAGAAATGCAGAGGGGCCTCCAAGAACAAAGTTGTATTTTTTTAGTAAAGTAGATACTGTTTTGCCGTACTGATAAGCTGACTCAGGGATAGGTTAGTATATCTGTCAATTACCAATTACCCATAAAAGTATTTTAATTTATACTCACATTACATTTACCATAAGGTACTAGGTTGAGGTTTACGTAATCACCTAGGACTGCGTATCCTGGTACCAGTTGATCCAAAATGAACTCATGACAAGCTGGACACTTGGACTCATAGTACAAGGAAACTTTTACCACTTCCTGAATCATTATAGAAGACAAGAGAAATTAAATATACTTAGATTATATGAAAATATTAAACTACATTTTCATACCTGAGTACTCAATGAGATACAAGTTGTTGTGGCGAACAGGAAGATAATTATAGAGACACTCATGGTTTCAAAGATCTATTATAAATATTTTAGCTACATCTTGAAGCAGGTAGATATATATATATATACTCGTATTAAGAACCTTACCCATTATAGATAGGAATAGGAAATATATTCATAATCTATTGATACAAATTTTAGAATACTTATTATTCAATGGAATCGATTATAGGAGTTATCTTCATATAATAAGAACTGATTAATCTCGTAAAACATTTCAATACCAAGATTTGTATATCAGCTTATAATCTGTTCGTCATAAACGGAAAATACTTTATCGGAAACAATTAATCGAACACAAATATATCAAGCACCTATTCCACTGAATGGAGAATTCACAGAAAATATAGTTCGTTGAAAAATAATGTTACATATTAGATAATTATGTAGGAGAATAAAAATTCAATATTTCTTGTAATATTTTCAAGTACTTAAGCTGTTTAGCTACCATAAATTTAAGGGGAAGTCTAAGTAATTTTAATAAATTAAGAAGTTACAATAGAGTTGTAAACTAAGTCCGGTTGCTTATTCCACCATCAATTCTTGCTTTTGATCCTTTGACTAACTTCTTCTTATTAACTTACTAGATCTACTAACCGGCACTTCCCGTACAAACACTTTGGTAGATTGTGGTACGAAAATATAAAGGCATAAAAAGTATTGAGTATGGATCCCTTCTACCGTCTTAGTCGCACGTAGAACCAGTCCAAACACAAACCCAGATCCTTCCACAGACATGGACCAAGAGAGAACGTTAACAGCATGATCATTTCTCCTACATATGTCTTAGGGATTTTCCGGTTTAGAACCCTCCACCTCTTAGCCCAGTTGAACTGACAGACTGTCACAAGTCTAGTGACATACTACACACAAATATAGAGGAAAATCTACGAAAATTCAGCCATAGAGCTCAGAGATACTTCTTTTGGTATTAATGGTATGGAACCCTCCACCTAGAGGGCCCAGTCACACTTACAGCCACTACCAGATAATTCTAATAACATTCTACATACATACATGGTAAAAAGACCATCAAAATCCAGCCATAGAGTTCAGAAATAGACAATAGACTTTCAGGTACGAAACCCACCAAATAGAGTCCCTCGGGCACTGACAGTCTTCGTCCATTGTCTTGACATCCCTCCAGCTATATCTGCTGTCTACTTGTCTAGTCTCTTCCTGGAGACTTTTCCTCCACATTCCTCAAGGTCACCCACGACACCTCGAACCTTGCGGGTTCCATTCGAGTGCACGTTGTGTCGAGTTCAGCCAAATTTTCTTCGGCGTATCGGAATATCAATTGGATCTTGCTGACACTTCGGCCAAAATATTTTCAGATCCTTTTTAGGCATTTGTATTTGTACCTTTCGTGTGCTGTTATTGGCCACCAACTTTGTCTCACAGCCGTATAGAAGAACCAACTTGAACAACTATTAACATGCAAGTAGGTAACTGATACCTCATTTGGTACCTACTCCATCTATCCCATTGAGAGAAGAAGATATTGTTGAATATTTTGCAGGTAGTTTGATATAATGACAAACTAGAAATGAATCTCCGGAATTCATCATGACATAAATCTAGAACAATTGTCATATTCAGTTATGCTGTAGGTAGAACCGTTAAGACAGAATATGTTTATTTGGGTTATACTCAGCTTTTTCAGATAAGCACCTTGAGATTGTGGTAGAGGGCTTCAAGAAAGAGTTTTCTGATTAAGTTTCATCAATAAGCTTTGATACCCTACAATGTTTTTAGACGCAGGTGAACCGAAAATTTTACACGATTAAAATACTTTTCAATCAACACGAAATCGTTAGTATTGTGTGGGTTTTTGTATGTTTAAATAATGGTACAACGGCCAGAAGTGCTAATGATTTACCTGGAATATTAGAATTTCTCATCTTTCTTATCAACCAGTACCTAGCCTTCCAACACTAGTATCATTAAATCCAATTTGTAAGGATTATATTGAAATCTTAATGCAAATATCAAATGATTGAATATAAATACATATTAAATATTTTTCTTGAGGTAGGTATAAATATAGAGAAATTTCGTGAATAATTGACATTCAAACACCTATTTTTACACAAACCAAAATTGTAATAAAAATTAAGGTATTCAATTAATTTCACCCAAAAATATGGTTCCAATTCTCGACAATTTGATGACCAACTCGCCCTTACACACTCCAACACGTTTCCAGAACCCTAGACTCTGCCTAACAGAATCAAGATTTTTCTTGATCTTCTCAACAAGTTCATCTACTTTGATTTGGTCTCTTCAACCTGCCCATATACTCGTATCAATATCTACCCGGACTTGACCAAGATGATGACAAAATAATATTTATTCTATTGGTCGTTAATCTACTGAACTAAACTGATACTGCATATCTTGCACAACTTCAAAATTATCATTATCAATAGAATAAATATTATCCTGTCCTTATTTTTCAATGCGAAAAGTGGCGTCTTAGTTAATCATAGAGACTGTAGGCTTGAAAATTTATTGCTCATATGAAACTTGAATAGAATCTTTCGGATAACTTGTAGGTATAGAATAACCCACAACCGTGCCTATAATTTCTGGAAATAAGAGCTAAATAATTTTTGGCGAACTTTTGGAAAATATCTTGAAACGTAAATAAAATAAAAATTATTTTATTCTCAAAATAAAATATTTTATTTGTTTTTTAAAATAGTAGAAGACAGAGTATCTTATTTTTTCATAAAAATTGTTGTCCATAAAATGCATGTATATTTAAGGACAAACACTGGGTTTCTGATCGAATACTAAGCACAACTTCATGAAATCATTCCTCAGGGCAGACTCGGTATATTCGTCATATTCGCCATTGACACGAATATGTGGAACCCCAACTAGACGTGGCTTGAGAGTTTGAGTTTTATCTCCTAATCTGTTGACAATATCGTCTCCTAGTTTACCGTTGAGGCAACTTTCGATTGAGTCCCATTTCAAGTTGCTTTTCTTGGCACACTGAAAAAGAAATCCAAATACTCAGTTCGAATTAGCGAGCTTTTCAGGACATCTGGAACAAGCCACCATGGGGTTTTCTACCAAGATGTACAGTGGATATTGGTGGAAAAAGCGGGATATTATAGAAAAATCTCAGTTTCGGCAAAAATAACAAACATAAATACCAAAATCTATTAATTTTGGTACAGTGACTCCAAAATAATAGTTATTTATTATACAAGGAAGAAAAGTATGAGATTTTAACCTGAGTTCTAAAATTTAATATTCTTCCCGTTATACACTATTGTTTTTTGTGATGGGAGAAACGATGATTTAATATTGATAAAATATTACAATATATTAAAGTCAGTGTTGCTAAAGACCCTTTAAAGTAATCAAATATCTTTCAATTTAATTCTGGGATTTGATTTAGAAGTTGCAAACGGAAACAAATATGTATATATTATGATATGAGTACAGGAAAGTATTTTTTTTCTTATAAAGCGATTTTGCTCTTCCTAATCCTTGTAAGTTGAATCATTAGCTACTGCTCATCTATTATTTTAACCTACCTCCTTAGCCTTATCCAAATTCTCTGGATCATCAATAGTCATACAATGGACAAATTCTAAGCCATCTTTTTGTGTGGTTGCAGAGTTCAATGCACAACCCTGTATCCTGTTTCCAATGCATTCATTGTTACCATGTTGGCATTTAACGTTTAATTTACCATCTACCAATGTACGCTGTAAAGTAAAATAGAACATAGGTACTTACAACAAAAATACTAACGTTATAGTTTAAACTAAAGTATCTCATGGATAGGTATTTACTTTTTTTAAAGAATAATATGTGGTTTTCATATTAGCAATACCTAAACTCTTTGTCAGCTTATTTATTTGGGATTTAGCAGTAGTAGTTGATTCCGTTAACTACAAATCTGTTGGGTTTCACAGGGTAATTATTAAAACAATAAGAATCTTCTTATAAAAACTAAGTACTAGCACCCGAATTTATATTATTGACCGACGAACCCCGAACGGAGGAGGTATACAACTCGACTGTCTGCTTTTTTTTTGGTTCGTACTCTGATTTTGATGATTTTTGATTCACTTGAAAGAGGAGGCTTGAGAAATGGTCCTTTATTCATAAAAATAGAAATCTGAAATCGCCTTCCCTCATAAAACCGCCCCGGGGGAGGGGGCAAATTTTCTCGAAAATAGAAAATCTGAAGTGCTATAATTAAAGATAGGACAATATTCGGAAACGTATAAATTGAACATTTTTTAAAAAGAGTTACGGTTTTCGAGATAGAGGCATGTTAAATTCTCAAATATGTGTATTTTTGCTATGTGAAGAGGGTTACTTCTTTCGAAAATTTAAAATCTGTAGGTACTACATGAAAGACCTAATTATTTGCAGCAACATTTATAATGAACATTTTTTTCCTCGAGTTACGGTTTTCGAGTTAAGCGGTGGTAAAATAGTTAAATCTAAAATACTTGAGATCTCAATAATAACAACTACAAGTGAATAATATGCCTGGGTAATAGGATAGATACTATCTTCATTGGTATTAGTGAGCGTTCAACGATTTTCGTGACTAATGTTACACTCAAAAGTGTGAAATAAATATTTTTTACAAAAAATTGGACCGACGTTATTAGTTTGTGCACTAAAAAATACAGAATAATATTAATTCTATTGGTGCTGGTACTTGTGAAGTTGGTGCCAAAAGTTATCAATCTAGCAGCAACTGCACAACTTCAAAAGTAACAGCATCAATAGAATTAATATTATTTTGTATTTTTTAGTGCACAAACTAATAAAATCGGTCCATTTTTTAAATATTTTTTATTACTTTCCAGTACACCAACATAGTCGGTCTTAGTTTTTGTAACACAAAATATTTCACAGCTGTTGAATGTATCATTAGTCATCAAAATCATTGAGCTTTCATTCATATTCAGAGATTACAAAACGGTGGTAACACACACATTTCAAACTGTACCTACTATTGCTGTAATTCAAAAAACAAAAAGTTATTAATTGGTGCACTGAAAAATAATTTTTACAAAAAATTGGACCGACGTTATCAGAAAAGTACGAAATAATATTAATTTTATTGGGGCTGTTACTTTTGAAGTTGTGCAGTTGCAGGTAGATTGATAACTTTTGGCACCAACTTCACAAGTACCAGCCCCAATAGAATTAATATTATTTTATACTTTTCAGTGCACTAAAATGCTCCTATCTCGAAAACCGTTACTCTTTTGAAAAAATGTTCAATTTAAACACTTCCGTATATGGTCCTAACTTTAATTATACCACCGCAGATTTTGAATTTTCGAGAAAATTTGCCCCCTCTACCCCCTTCGGGGCGGTTTTCGGAGGGAACGAGATGTCGGATTCCCGTTTTTATGAATATGGGACCATTTCTCAAGGCTCCTCTTTCAAATGAATCAAAAATCATCAAAATCGTACGATTACTACATGAAAGTATGAAAGGCGGGCACAAACCAAAAAAAATGCACACTGTCGAATTGTATACCTCCTCCGTTTGGGGTTCGTCGGTAAAAAATAAGAAATAATATTAATTCTATTGGTGCTGTTACTTTTGGTTAGATTGATAACTTTTGGCACCAACTTCACATGTACCAGCACCAATAGAATTAATATTATTTTGTATTTTTCAGTTCACCAACTAATAATGTCGGTCCAATTTTCTGTAAACAATATTTATTTCATACTTTTCAGTGTAACATTAGTCACGAAAATCGTTGAAAGTTCACTAATACCAAAGAAGATAGTACTTATGCTATTACTCACGTATATTCTTTGCTTGTACTTGTTATTATGTAGAGATCTCAGAACATCGCTGAATCAAAAATTATCAAAATCGGACTAAGTTTACTATACCATAAAACGCGCGCACAAACAAATAAAAACACAGTCGAATTGAGGACCGTTCGGGGTTTGTCGGCCAAAAAGTCGACAGTCGAATTAACCGTTTGGAAAGTCGGTTGGAATTATCTGTCTTTCCTAGCAATAATAGGTTATCACTATCAGAAGTTCAACTTTACGGCATTAGGCTCGAACTCCACTAGCAATTTCTAGTAGCGGCGACAGAAAAATTTCAGTCGCAATACATTTATTCGGTAAACAAAATGCGATAAATAATAAATCAAGTAAAAGTAGGTAACCTCCCAAATGGATGTCATTGAAATTTCATGTGTGATCACTGTTATACATCGAACAAGAATGAGATATATTTTCTCGACTAAAAAATCATGCGACTAGAAATCAAGCCCAAGCGGATTTGAGCCTCGGTTAGAAACTGTTATATATATATATATTAATACATGATTGTAGACGATTTTTAAGGCATAAAACGTGCACGGAGTAGTATGAGATTTAACAGTGAAAGTTTGAATGGTGAAGTAGTGCAAACAGTTAAATTTTTGATGTATAATGCGTTACTATTTTAAAATTAATTGAGTAATAAAAATATGTCCTTCGTGGTTGAAGTGTATTGTCTGTTGCATAACGAAACCAATTGCAATGTGAAGTCTACGAGTGGGGGATGTCAGATTGTTTTATTCGTGAATAACAACCCTAGTTAAACGGAAATTTAAATAGGTATTGTGATTAGTTTATACAAAGTGGTGTAACTATTTTGAGGGATTCATTTAAATGCGCACTTACCGTAGTTTCGCGACAACCTTAAACAAAAGTTTACATACCGTGTTCATATTTGATTGATTGACAATTAGTTTAATAAGTAGTAAATAATATTAAAAACTACGCAATATTAACTTGGTACTAATAGTTACGATTGATATCATCTATTGCCGTAAAATATATTCTATATTGTATTTTTGATCCACCATTGTCAATATAATTTTCGTTGTGACTGTACAGATTTGGCCTCAGTACACGAAATAATTGTATCTACTGATAACGCATTCTTCTATGCTCCGTGTGCGTGTGAGAAGAAACGATCGTGGCAACGTTGCGCTGATAGCTGATCCTGAGAACACGAACGGCCCAAACCTAATCATAGAACATGGAGCATAGGGTACTAAGATGAATAAAATTAAGCACCTGGCCAGAGCGCACTGTTGCCGGCTTTCTGGCCTTGCAGGATATATGCTATGGCTTTATCTTGGAAACTAGATGGTCACTCATTCTATTTTTTTTTACAATAGTTGTGATATCCTATTATAACTTATACTAGTTTTTTAACAACTTCTTAATTTCAGTTTTGACGGTAGAATTAAATAACGTATTGTTTGGCCATAATAACGCATCTGTTACGTGTAAATCAAGCCAACTTCAAGTGTGAATATCTCAGGTTTGGGATGGTGAAACTTATTTAAATTACACAGATTTATGGATAATGTATTGAATAACATATAAGTGGAGTTTCAACCATTTCTTAGTTCAACACTTCTGTGGAGGTAGTACCTTGATATCATTTAAAAAAAAATCAATATATTTGATAGTCGATTAATGCATTTACAACGCAGATTTTGCAATGCAAAACATTTCGAATGTGAAGTCATTTTTGTGAAAGGACTGCATTCTCTTCATTTTGTGAAGGGTAAAGTAGGTAATATTACCGAACTGTCTAAACATTACAATGCCTTGCACATATTATAAAATAAATAGCTAGCTATCATTCTGTTTTTTTGAACTGATAACCTACATTAAATTTTAAATTTCATATGTATTGTAAGGAAGGCAAACAACACACATTAATGCCGTTTTGTACAAGCTTGCAACTGACGTAATAAAACAAGATTCCCAAAAATTATATGCAATTATTATATCTTTGACACAAAAAAAAACCTAAGAACGTTTGAATTTAAAAAATAATGTATTGCGGTCGAATTTTGACCACTGGACGACCACTAGTAATTTTTATTCCTTCAAGAAAACCCTCACTAATCCCTTTCTTAATTGCTTAAATAAATTAAAAATTAAATAAAAAATCACTAAAATCAGCATATTTAGTTATACTTTTACGCATATTACTCAGCTGAAAAGAATTATTGGTATCTATTACCACTAAGAACAATCATTTAAATTCATACTCACATTACATTTACCATAAGGTACAAGTTCGAGGTTTATGTAATCACCTAAGACGGCGTATCCTGGTACCAACTGTTCCAAAATGAATTCATGACAAAATGGACACTTTGATTCATAGTACAGTGAGACCTTGAGCACTTCCTGAATAATTATTAAACAAAAGAAAATTAAAAGCCCTAAAATTATATAAATATTCTTAATCTACAATTGCCATACCTGAGTACTCAATGAGATACAAGCTATCGACACGAACAGGAAGACAATTGCTGCGGTACGCATAGTTTAGGCTTAGAAGATTTATTAGAAATATTTGCTACATAAAGCATAAGCATAGCATAGGTATGCTAGAGATGAAATATACCTACCGATAATCTATTGATATGAGTTAGATAATATAATTCAGGTCTACGATTGTAAGAGTAGGTAATCGACAATAAAAATAGCTGATTCATGTTTTATTGATTGTCTGAAAGCGTTTTAAAAATTGCGTATAATTACAAAAAATAGTGTTTTAATATTTTTACATTTTAATCTATTTTCGGCAATCTGTTATAGTTTATAAAAAAGTGATTTGCTTGAAAAATAAAGACAATAAATATTTTTTACCAAAAATTGGAACAACTTTATTAGTTGTTGCACTGAAAAATACAAAATAATATTAATTCTGTTGGTGCCCACAACAACAACCTACAAGGGCAAAACTTCAAAATTACCAGCACCAATAGAATTAATATTATTTTGTATTTTTCAGTGTAACAACTAATAAAGTTGGTCCAATTTTTTGTGAATTGTTATTGTTATTTATTATTCAGAGATCTCAAAACATCGCGGCTCAAATATACATATTTCAGACTTTACTGCTGTAACTCGAAAACCGTAACTCAATTTAAACGTTGTTACATATAATATCTTCTGTAATTTGGCCGTCTCATATTTTCAGTTCTCGAAAAAAAATTGCTCTTCCACATAGCGGAAATACGCATTTCACATATTTCAGAATTAACCGTTGCGAAACTTGGTCCCATTTTTAAGTCTGCCTTCCCAGACTTTCGATTTGAGAGAAAAAATGCCCCCTCCATTCCCTTTAGGTGCGGTTTTTGGAGGGAAGGAGATTTCGGATTTGAGTTTTTTCTAAATATGGGACCATATAAAACAAAAATAATAATAAAACACACCGTCATTAACTATTAATAACAAAGTTGGCAGTTTCACAATCTGTTATTATAAAATCATTAAGCTTATTAACAACAAAGTAATTAGATTCTTGTAAATTGTCTTTTAAAATACGTTATTACGTTTAATAGGTTATGTATGGAATAAGGCCATTATCTTTGTTGAGGAACACCTAATTTATGGCTTACTTATGACGTTTGAAAATTTTACAAGATTAAAAGTTTTTGTATATTTTATGTACTATTCGTTTACGTCATATTTCTCAACAGATGACGTCATCGTATAGTATTTAAATTTCTCACCCTGTATTCATATTTTTTTCGTGTATATATGATTTTTCTGAATCTGAAGAAAAAATAAAATTATTTGATAGTAAACATTAAATTTAAATTTAAATAAAACAATGTGTCATCTCTACAATATTATAATTATTAATTAATAATAAAATTTTAATATCCTAAGTAATTATCGCAGTATCTATGCTAAAATCTATTTATCAATTTTGACATTATAGTCAAATAACTCAATAATTTCTAATATTTAATTATTATTATCAATCATGGCTGAAATAAGTGAACGTGAAAGAAATTATGTATTAATGATTGTTTGTTTTGGAGTCAGAAAAATATATTTTCAAGTAGCTGCCAATTTGTTTAATGCCACATTTTCTGTCAGAATATATCAAATTTCGAAGTCAACAGTTTCTCAAAATTTACGCAAATTTAACGAAACTGGTACTGTAAAAAATATTCCCGGTTGTGGACGAAAGACAGCTACAAATAAAAACATTAAACTTAATGTAATTCTAAGCGTACCTACATGACAAACCTAAAACTTCAATATCAAAACATTAACGACTAACGAAATTAGTTAGAGATCTGCAAGAAGGATACTCAAGAGAAATAAATTTCATCTTATAAAGTAGAATTACATCAAGCATTAAATGAAGATGGTCCTGATAAACGAATTCAGTTTTGAAAAGAAATAAATGAATGTAGTTAATGTGGGTATAAACAACATTGTGTTCTGATGAAGCAACATTTTTCATAAATGGTTTTGTAAATCGTCATAATTGCCTGTATATATTTATGTTTATATTAATATAAACAATAAACAAAGGCTGAACGTTTGTTTTGGAACGGTTAGAGGAAGAACAATTGGACCTTTTTTGATGCGAGAAATGATAAATTGTAATAGTTATTTACAACTTGTACGTGATCAGATAGTTCCAGAATTAATTCGATTGTTTCCCAATCGTGCTAGTTACAGTTATCGAAAGAAATTTGGTTACAACAAGATGGTGCTGTTGTTTATAAAGTTATTTTAGTATTAGATATTCAGGATGTTTTTAGATATTCGTAAGAACATGACACAGCAGTTATTATGTAGTTTTATTTTATATTTGACATTTACAATATTTTTATTTTATATACAGTATGTGAATGTATGCACATATATAAAAATATTTGCCCTCTTATATAACTATCAACATAGTATTACAATAGGTGCTCCACCTCATTATACTACCAGGATTAGGGAATACTTGAACACATTATTTCCTCAAAGATGGGTGGGACGAAGAGGATAGATATATTGAGTCATTTGAAGGCTATAATTTATAAGGATCTACCACAATCTCTCCAAGAAGTAGAGGATCGAATTAAAGCGGCAGTTCAAAATATAACGCCTGACACTATTAAATAATCTCTAATTTCATTTGTTGACAGATCAGGATACTGTTATGTAGTCGACGGCTTTCTCTTTGAACATCTATTGCAATGCGGTAAATGTGAAATTTTCAATTATCGTTGATTTTATTTTTTTCTCATAAAACCGTCAATCACAGACCCACTAAACCTGGTGTAAGTAAATTCAGAAAAATCATATCTATTTGAAAAAAAAATAGTGAGCCATTTAAAATATTATCCGATGACATCCTATCTTGAAAAATATGAGTTAAAGGAAAAATATGCAAACAGCACTAAATAGCAGGTACATAAAATATGCAAATACTTTTATCTAAATAAAATTTCGTACCAGTCAGTTATAATTAAACTATAAATTAGGTGTACCGCTCAGTTTGCCCAAGCCTGTAAGGGTGTTCGAGCTGCATTTCAAACCAAACTCAAACTGTCAGAAGCAGGCGCATTTCAATTTTATGAAGAACGAAATTGAAATACGCATGCCTCACAATTACAGAACACATATCGAAACTGATCCAAACTTGCTGCTCGAACACCCTTTATATTTGCATTTATGCATAGCCACTAACGTCTTGTCGTAAAGGCCTAATTCTTATAAATTCCCGACTTTTCAAGTAGGTATCTACCTCAATACTACCTATCTATTGGTTTGCCAAGAATCTGTTTTTCAACTTTGCACCTGATTGCAAAATGACATTGACATTCAGTCTCACTAGAGATATTCCTAATTTTTTGTCAAATTTGGAGCGTAAGGAAAAATATGTACTTACTTGACTTGCCCTGATTTTTCAATTCAAAAGTCGAGGATTGTTTCAATAGTTTCGAATAGGTAGGTATCTATGTTTCCTAATTATCTTATCTACTAAGCTATCACTAAAATTATTAACTCTAGCTATATCTTTAATTCTTTTCTTCTCAAAGTTGAATCTTGTGTTTCTAGTGGAAGACTCAGTAAACAGCGAATTAAAAAAATTATACTTGCAATCCTTTGTCGAAATGGATTGTGACATTTATATGGATATGGGATATATCTGAAGGTACTTGTTTCTTTCCTGTTTACATCAAATTCAAGACCACCTGAATATCGCCTTACATCTTGTTGCAATATTAAAGATTATAAAAATGTGTAGGAAATTATTGCAGAAAAAATAAAATTATCCAGTAATAAACGTAGCCGAAAATAAATTACAGTCTCCATATTTTTCGAAATGTCATCTTGGCCAAAAATCATAGTTATTTCTAGATGAAATGCTTGTTCAATGATTCAACTATAAATTTTTGAATACAACGGGTATCAATAACGTCACCTCACCATACACACACCAGAGGTCGCGGGTTGTATTCTCCTCTGGTGCGCCTCACTATTTTATTGACCGACTTCCAAAGTGAAGGATGTATACAATTATACAATTTGACTGTCTTATGTTCGTACGTACGCGCTTCATATAGTAAACGTAATCCGACTTTGATATATTTTTTTATTTGAAAGAACATAAGAAATGGTCCCATATTAAACAAATTTAAAATCCAGCATCTCTTTCCCAAAAAAAAACAGCATCAATCAAACATTCAATTTTGACACATATTGCATAATTGCAGAAGTCAAATTATCCATTAATTAATTCTTAAATTGCCGCAACCCAAATTTCAAGCGAGCACAAAATATATGAGGCTATCGTTTGAAGTAAGCACTTTATGGTTGTCCCTGGCATTTTTCACGGACTAACGTCATAGGAGATGCGCGTGGTCATATCGTCTTTTCGTGTAATATGTACCATGATCGCAAGTAGATCGAATATGTTTACATAAACATGATGTTTATTCAAAATATTGAACTTTTGAACATTTGACAAAATGCAATCACCGTGATTTCTGGTCTGAAAAAAAATTACAAAATGGCATGTTATGAGGAGATCGACTGATAAATTTAGTGTAAAGTGTCTTTGAACAAACTGGAAGCAGAATCTTCCAATTTTGAAAGTCTACTGGGTTTGAAGTAAAACACAGCAAATTGGTCGAACAGTTTAATGAGTTGATGAACACTAGATGCAATGTTATTGTTGAATTGACAGATAACACAAGACTGATGATATACAATTTAACCAAATCCAAACGAAAACCGTTGTCCAGTCCATAGATAAGAGATGTTGCATTTACACTGAGTCCAGTCTCAAGAACCTAGCTACATACAATAGTTTTCTTGGCGGGTTATGACAAAGTGGATATTGTTACAATATTGTCAATGTTCAAAAGTATACAAATTTTCCTGGCGATGAAATTGAAGTGAAAAGGTGTAAGAATTAAAATATTCCAATGTTTATGGCAGACGGTCAAACCGTATTGACTGCTCTGTATCCATCGTGCGGGGAGCTATGGCAAAGTATTATCACAGTATAAAGTATAGTTCTTTATACTGTGCTACTGTGTTCCGATTTTCATGGATATCTGTTGGACGATTTTGGAGTATACTGATCACCGATGTACCAACATCCATTTTTATGCATATAGAATATTAATAAATTATTTTCTAAATTACAATTCCTTCCAATTATATTTATTAGAGAGTAAAATAAAATATTTTGTGCAAGATAGACATCAAACTGTACCACCCCACCCGGCAAACTCGTTTCAACCTTTTACAAACAAAAAAAAATTAAATACCTAATGTTTATATCTTATGTTTGTTTGACAGGCAATTAGCCATTTTAAATCTACATAGAATTATATTCGGAAATCGTAAAAAGACAATTTTATTTAATTTTATTTGTATATAGAGGTGTATAGATTATGAATACAATAAATAGTATCTATTTTTATTAATCTGTTTTTAAAATTATTCATTAGCAATATAAACAGAGTAACTAGGTACTATAATATTGCTGTATGTTGTTATATATATATATATATATATATATATATATATATATATATATATATATATGCATATGTTACGCCGAATTTGTGTAATTGCCGATTTCATGAATTGAGAAGTTTTTTGCAGTATTCGTGAAATAGGCAACACAGTTGCTCATTTCATGTAAAAGGCAAAATAATGCCCAAAATAATGCATGAGCACATGAACTTTTGTCGATTACTTAAAATAGGCAACCAAAAAAATTAAATTGATTTTAAAATTATAGGTTATGTTTATTATATTTATTATTTTTACATCGATGTACGCAATATCTACTTCTATAATAAATTTGTTGCTAAAAAGATGCCTGATATATCCAATAAACATCTGGGACCATTTACCGTTGGAGATAATGTGCTTCTAGGTAAGAACAACAGACTAAAGTCAAATAGGCGACCCAGCCAATCTCATTGGAGTAGTTATGACAGAAAAAGAAGGGAAATTTAGAATTGGTACAGAACATGGCATTGTATATACCTGGTTAGAAAGGAATGATCTGCAGCAGACAAAATTTAAAAAATTAAAACAAAACGTGTCTAATTGCGAAAGGAATATTCGAATGCTTGTTCGTCAAGGTTCGGTTGGTTCTGGACAAGGGTATATGAGATGCAATTGTAACAAAATATGCTAATCGAAGAGGTGCAAATGCTTAAAAAATAATTACTTATTTAATTCAGCTGGTCATGCTGAAATAAGTTGTAATATTACTTAGTTAATTATATAAAAGAGTAATTAATTTAAAACGTTAATACAATGACAAACCATTATAATTGCCTATCACATGAAATGAGCAACTGTGTTGCTTATTCCGCGAATTTGGCAAAAAACTGCTTAATTCATGAAATCGGCAATTACACAAATTCAGCGTAACTCATTTATCAGCAATAATATCCATGATTTTCATCTTGACATATTGGTGATTGGTGCGTTTGCAAGTTCAGCTAGTTTCGATTCGTTTCAGTAGATACAAAGATTGTTGTGTTTTTTGTTTTTTATCTCGAAATCATCATGTGTTATCTGCTTCTATTGTTTGATGAACTAATAGTAACATCACTGATAATTTTCCGATTCAATTCCACTAATAATAAAGATGATCATTGGTAACCCTATCTATATTTTTGAAATATGCACGAATTCGCGAAACATAAATATTACCACCTCTCTTCATAGGAAACACGCTTGCGCGCAAGTGGCCGAGAAACGGCCTTTTGGAACTTTTGAACTACTATTGAGGTTAAGAGTATATAAAAGATAGAAGTATCTCTATTGGAACTACCGAACTACGAAGTTGTTGGATGGTATTAATATTAATTATTTTAATGCAAACATTCAACGTTACAAATACACCCTTATAATTTTCTCATTATTTCAATTTCTCTAATGAGAAATGAATGAATGAATACATGTTCTTTGATCACTTCATTCCAAAGAATCAAGAGAAAGTTTTCTATTCCCTGATCAAAGTAGTTCAAAGGGCCTCCATAATGATGTCATTGCCAAAGCTGTCAGAAATGAAATGTCAATGTAACAAATATAAATGTCTATAAAGTTGTTGAGCCCAGGAGTGGCCAAGATGTATTACTTTTAAAATTGAAAATAAATACTCAAAACCATCACATGTAACGAATCACAGCTTGGATAAAAAATACCTAGTCACTAGTCGTTTGGGTCATGGCAGGGGAAGCAAGTCATAAGAAAAAAGGAAAAATAACTAGACAGGAATCGGACAGATCATGTAAAGATTCTGAAATTGATATTGATAGACCTATTGCAGGAGCTAGTAATACTCAGGACAAAACTAGAACTGGTCTGAGGGTGTATAAAATAGTCGTTCTAGGTGATGGTGGTGTAGGAAAATCTGGTGCGACCAATACAAATTAATATGTATTAGTAAACTAATAACTATTTTTCAGCTGTTACCTTACAATTTGTTAGTCATAGCTTCTTAGATTATCACGATCCAACCATTGGTAATTTATCCTTATCATTTAAATATGATGTGGTTGCTCTACTTTCTTGTATTTCAGAGGATTCATATCAACAACAAGCAGTTATTGATGGTGAACCTGCCTTACTTGATATTTTAGATACTGCTGGTCAGGTAAATGTTGGATAAGATTGATATGAATATACTCAACTATTTATTCGATAATCACTCACAGGTCGAGTTCACAGCTATGAGAGATCAATACATGAGATGTGGTGAAGGGTTTCTCATATGTTATAGTGTCACTGATCGCCACAGTTTTCAAGAGGCTCTCGAATATAAGAAACTTATACAGAAAGTTAGAGCCTCTGAAGATACACCATTAGTTCTTATAGGTAGGTTTTTTTAAAGCGCTTACCTCTCTAATCGATTCACGATCTTCCGATTTTATAGGCAATAAATTCGATCTCCACTTGCAAAGAAAAGTGAGCACAGAGGAAGGGAAATCATTAGCAAGGCAATTCGGTTGTCCATTCTACGAAACATCAGCCTGGTTGCGAACTTATGTCGATGATGCTTTTCACACATTGGTTAGGGAGATACGAAGGAAAGAGCGCGAAAAACTAGGACTGTCTGGAACAGATCACAAACAATCCAGGCACAGTAAGTGGTGGCGTTTGCGGAGTATATTGGCGTTGGTATTCAAGCGGAAAAAACAGAATTTCACCTCTTAAATCGGGTATCATATATTTTAGTATATATATAAATAATATATTGTTGTTTCGTTCTAGTTACGTTGATTTTTGTGTTTAATTCCACCGCAATAGTATTCAAGAGTATTTCACAACTTGATAGGAAAAAATGTGCTTTTCACTGTGACTAGATTTAGTAAGTTGGAATTGATACTGCAAATATGCATAATTTCGATAAAAATATCACCATAGGTAATAATCAAGCCACGCGCAAAAATGGGGCCTACTCTAACGGCATCTAGCATATGAATCAGTGAACCGCATTTATAAGTTGCAAAGAAATAACGAATTTAAAAGTCGCAACAGAAATAAATTTCGTACTGCCAATGTGAGAGTACAGTGTGTCCAAATTTCAGATGATCCCCGGTTATTGTTAAGGATACCGTTCGCATTATATTTTGCTATTTTATGAAACAAAAGATTTTATCCAGAGAACTGACTGATTATCTTCATTTTCTTTAGGGATTTCTTTTTCCTTGTATACAAATAATGTACTGATACGGAGGGTCCTGAATTCATTCAAAAAAATTATATTGATTTGCCAAGACCTTCTTGATCAAATTTAGGTCAAAATGTAGACACTGGTACAAAATTGAAGTAGCTAACTATACTTAGTGTCTTTTCTTTCTACCTTGACCGTTTTTCACTTCTTCTTTTGTCTAGAGGCTATTAGTTATAATATGAATCCCCTAAAATGCGGAATACCTAAGATCCACTCTGTATCTCAGAAACTAATGGTGATTGGACTGTTTTATTTGTGGCATCTTTAGTTTAGTAAAAAATCATAATAATGTGCAAACGATATGCACGGTGTCCCTCCGGAAACTGCATCGACTGATATATAGAAAAGTATAAATGAACCGAATTTGTAAATTGGAACTGCAGTGATACAAATGGGGGCTACCGAGGGGGCTACTAGGTTAAAATATTTTCAAGAACGTGGCACTTTCGGTTATACTTAACGGAAGTAGCCAACTTTATTTCAGATGGAACGCCCTATATATTATGACATTATTTGAAATTTGTCTTCTCTGAGAATCAAACTTTTTGTTAAAGTTCAATACTCACATTTCAGAAATGTCGCTTATCATCGACGCCTTTCTGTTATGTTCGTCATATTTCTGATTTCCAAATGATGAGCAGCTTTTTCGACTTCTCTTTTGTTTAATTTTCATTCTCCATCTTTGTCCACCCTGTAGTAATAACTATCAAAATATAATGCAAATACTACCAAAGTCAATCTTCTTCTACAAGAAAACAAACCCAAATTAGATAATAAGTAGTTCCTTATACGATAAAATGACAACTACCTATGTATGGGTCTGCGAACATATTTTTTCACGTAAAATTTGAAATATGTCAAAAGAAAGAATCTAAAAATGTAATAATATACAGACTGTTTCAAATTCGACTCTCACCATTGGGATCTCGGAAACTATAGGGAATACGAAGATTGTTAAATTGGGGCAAAGTTGCACGTTTATGTGCTCAACAATACACACACACATTTAGAAAATTTGAAAATTTCGAGTAGTTCCGGAGATATACATAAAAGCGCAACTTTGCCCCAATTTAACCATCTTCGTATTCCCTATAGTTCCCGAGGTCCCAGTGGTGAGAGTCGAATTTGAAACAGCCTGTATAGGGCTTCGAAATAACCAAATCGGCATCTAATTTCGTTATAACCGGAAGTACCACATTCTTGAACATATTTTAGCTGAGTAGCCCCTATTAGCATAAGTATCAATTTTCAAATTGAGTTCATTACCAGTTTTCTATATATCAGTAGATGCACTTACAGGAAGAAAACCGTGTATATACTTTTGTATTGTAAACAACATTCGAAAGAAACCGCAATCGAAATTTGGATACAGTGTACGGTCAGTTATACCTACAATTTTCTTAATATAATTAGATTTTAAAATGATAGCTTTCGTTTTCAAATTCATTGAATTAGAAGAACCCCGAGTCTTTCCTATTAACTTTAATAATAAATAGAATAATAATTATAAATCGTATACCAAATGATAACCGAAAGGAGTTTAGTATTCTTTTTCATATAAAAAGTGCTAACGATTTATCTATTTTTTTCGAAATCTCTATGTACTATATTTTATTTCGAATATATGAAAGAATCGGAACTTCTTTGCGTGCTCATAAAATTCAAAGTGTGTATATGTAATAAGTAAATACATATTTAGATCTTTTTTAAAATTATAGAAAATATGTTTTTTGTTTCAAATCACGCAAATAAGACCAAACAATTCATTGCATTTAAGAGTCTAGTATTTTTGATATGTTATTTCTTATTGTTGATATTTTAGATTTTATCGATTGTTTTCTTCTTCCATTGTGTGTATTTATATTGCCCAAAAGATGCTTTAACATTGTCATATATATATTTATATAAATACGTATTTATATGGTTTTGTAAAATATCTACCATGATAGAATATTTATTTATTTTCGTGACTAAAAACATTTTACGTCTGCTGCTATTTTCTTGGTATCATGAAGAATGTAGTTTAAAAATAATACAACTGTGAAAAAATGAAGGCTTTCGAAAAGTGAAACATTACAGCTGTAATGAGTTATTTAGACTCACACCACTTCTATATCTAAGTCTTCATTATAAACAGTAGTGATACAGTCTTTTATGGTCGATACCAGAATTATTGTATAATAATTGCTTTTCCCAGTGTAACAAAGTTTTAATTTATAATTGTAATTCTACAGTAGCAGCTGTTTTAAAAAACGGAAATCTTCATTTGAATAATTTCTACACAGAACGCCACCACATTTTACTAAGATCAAAATGAGCGGATTCGAGCAAACATTCTTTAGTATTCAACATATTTAAGACCACGTATGAAGGGTCTATATTTTACACTAATCTATAACAATGGAGGTCAAGAATTTTTCGTGTTCTATTTTAGATATAATATTCAACGAGGTTTAATCTGTTATAATTGATTATTTTCCGATATAGAACCTTGAAATTTTGTCTCAAATATCTTGAATGACGGTATACCTAGAGTGATTTTTGATGCTATACGATCAGTAAGTTATAATTTAAAAATATTTATTTGTCATCAATTTTAAAAGGTTCTTGCGATAGTATGACCTTACCCAAATGTCTAAAGACTTATTCAATAACTTGCTTTATTTGGAAAAAATACTAAAACATAAATTCACATAAATGATTATTTATCAAATCACATTATATAAGCTCAAAACATAATCGCATAGTGGTTAAATAATATATTCTATTCTATTGTAAATTTCGTTAAAAATTAACTTATGCCTACTTAATTGCTTTGTAGGGACTACAGCAAACTGAAATAAAATTTTTGATATCCTATATAGTAATGGAATTTAAATACTTTATAGGCTAGTAAAGTAGAATCTACTACTACTACTTTCAAAGTAATTCTGAAATTTGCTTGAAATGCGATGTCATTGATTTCAAACGTTCTATTCGTTATTAGTGCAAAGTGAATTAATCAATCGTGGTTCCACCTATTATCGAAAAATATGGTTGTGTCCACAGCAGTGTCTGATTACCAATCGCATTATAGGTCGTGTCCACAGCAGTGCCTGATTACCAATCGCTTACTAATCAGTAATCAAAAAGTTGACGTCTTTAATATTCAGTAATTTCCTTAAGTCTCAGAACTAAAAGTTGAAAGTCATTATACAACTAAACTTCTTGAGTTTTGGTACAGACTGTTAACATAGACCTCAGTTTTTAAATCGCCCCATAAATAAAAATCGAATGGCGTAATATCCGGGGATCTAGGAGGCCACTCTACAAGCTGAAAAAATATCCTTTGTTCTAGATTTCCATCATTATTGATTATTCCTTTGTGTTCTAGTAATAAAAATGTTACAGGCTCCATTTAAATTGTCTATAAAACTGGATGACTTGAATTCAAAGATTCGGGCAGAGATACGTTGAATCACGCCAGAAGTTTTGGGAAGAGTTCTATTATCGGTTGGGTATGTGCCAACAGGTTAATGGGGCACATTTTCAACAACTGTCACGCTAAAAAGGTGAAATTCCAGCATTAATGTTATTAATGTGATTGTTCATTAAATAGTTAAAAATAGGTTTTTAGTAAATTTCTGACACATGGTTTGACAAATGTCAATTTTCTTATTATCAAATTCCTTTTTTAATAAGTTTTCCAAAGAGGTGCCACAAGTTGTGTCTTCTAATTTCAAAAAACAAAGATTTTTTTCACATGATGAAAGCTAACTCCATAAAAAATCTTTGAGGACGTATTTTGGGATTTTTGAAAAATATTATTCCCAGGGCTGTTATAAGCAGCGTTTCATTTAAAGTCCCCACCCTGTATATATCCTAACTAAATAATGATCCGGTGGCGGCTGTAAGTGTAACTGGGCCTCCTATGTGGAGGGTTCTATACCTGTAATACCCAAAGAAATATCTTTTAGCTCTATGGCTGAATTTTCGTGGATTTTTCGCCATTTTTGTGTGTAGTCTGCCAGTGCGACTGAGACTTTAAGGTGGAGGGTTCCATTCTGGAATATCCCTAAGACATTCTCATGCTGTTCTCTCTTGGTGGATAGATCTGGGTTGGTGTTCGGACTGGTTTTACGTTCGAGTAGGACTCCGATGTAGAAGGGTTCCATACTCAAGACTTTTTATGACTTTATGTTTTCGTACCACAATCTACTAAAGTGTTTGCCCGGGAAGTGCCAGGTAAAACTTAACTTCTCTATCTGGATAACCAGGAAAACGGTAGAAATGTGAGACTGGATTCTTATTCTCAGTATTCGTTCAACCCACTGCATAACAATTCCTTCCCTATTTCTGAATTATCGTACTGTTTTAAGAAGTAAAACCACGTAGTAGATTCTAATTTACTACACTCTTGTATCAAATAATTTATCTAACCTAAATCTTGCTTTTAATTTTCCATTCCAATGGGAAAAATATTTAAATGTGCAATTATTAAATACCATATATATTTCTTTACTTACAACATGTTTCTTTGTCCCATTAAGTATAACAAATATGATCAAAATCGCATTGATAGCTCTGAAATCATTAGAAAAATAATTTTATAATCGAAATATCTGATACGTATTGCGCTTAAAAAATTAAGGTGTTTGCACTTGCGTGTTTTAATTCTAGGAATATGTGGTAGGTTCTATAAAGAGATTTTCCAGAAACACAGTTGTGTTCTACTTCACTTCATTTTCTTTCTGATCTAAAAGTTTTTTTATGATGTTTAATATGATTCATTTCATGAAAGTATAAAGCAATAAACTAATAGCAATTAGAATCTATTTGTGATATATGTAACTATTATTAATATTTATTTGTAGCTGATTTGTTTCAACTATTCTTTTAATTAAGTCTGTATATATTTAATTGCCTAACAATCGAAGTAATATAGCGATATTCATTTGGGATATATATATATATATATATATATATATGAATAATAATTTCACGCCTAGCTGGTAAATTGAACCTACATTTCGTAGGGTGCCGCAATAAGAACGAGGTTTGTCGTCTACATATTGCGTTTGTGTGCATTTTTTCCACTATACTGCTCAATCAGATTGATTACCAAACATAGCATCAGTCTCCCAGATATATATCATGATTTCGAGGTTGTTGCCTCTCATCAGTATATCGTAGGGTGAAGAGCCATATTTGATAATCAATCCTTATTTGGAACTCATACTTGTATCAATCTTCGGTATAGAACTGTCGGTGGAGACAAGTATGAGCGATATATTAAGCATGTATAATGGTGGATAATAACAATCGGCAAAGGTTAATAATTAATTAAATAAATGAGGAGCTATCCGTACCAGATGACCATATTAGAATATGAATAATAATTTCACGCCTAGCTGGTAAATTGAACCTACATTTCGTAGGGTGCCGCAATAAGAACGAGGTTTGTCGTCTACATATTGCGTTTGTGTGCATTTTTTCCACTATACTGCTCAATCAGATTGATTACCAAACATAGCATCAGTCTCCCAGATATATATCATGATTTCGAGGTTGTTGCCTCTCATCAGTATATCGTAGGGTGAAGAGCCATATTTGATAATCAATCCTTATTTGGAACTCATACTTGTATCAATCTTCGGTATAGAACTGTCGGTGGAGACAAGTATGAGCGATATATTAAGCATGTATAATGGTGGATAATAACAATCGGCAAAGGTTAATAATTAATTAAATAAATGAGGAGCTATCCGTACCGAAGATTGATACAAGTATGAGTTCCAAATAAGGATTGATTATCAAATATGGCTCTTCACCCTACGATATACTGATGAGAGGCAACAACCTCGAAATCATGATATATATCTGGGAGACTGATGCTATGTTTGGTAATCAATCTGATTGAGCAGTATAGTGGAAAAAATGCACACAAACGCAATATGTAGACGACAAACCTCGTTCTTATTGCGGCACCCTACGAAATGTAGGTTCAATTTACCAGCTAGGCGTGAAATTATTATTCATATTCTAATATGGTCATCTGGTACGGATAGCTCCTCATTTATTTAATTATATATATATATATATATATATCTATATATATATATATAACCTAGATATATGAATAATGAAACTTCCACTGTTCTATTGCACAAATTACAAGAACTTTCTAAAAGACTGCAAAATTATATTTCTGTATAAACAAAAATGTATTATAATTTGAAAAAAATCTACCAAGCAGTGTGCCAAAACACTTTTATCAACAATTATATTATTAAAATACTGGAAAAATTGTTTCGAAATAGTAATATATATATAATATATAACGAATAGTCAGCAGAAGGATTCACGGTGGTAAAATGATTTAAAAGTTAAGCTCAAATTTAAGATGTGAGACAGAAGCATTTCTGTCTTTGTTTTGTTGTTAAGTTTCACTTGTATTCATGGTTTCCAAGGAAAATGTTTTAAATATCAAAAAATACTTGTAACTTTGATTTTTTACATTCTTCAAAAGCTGTTTCCGTATTTTAAATTTAATTAAATAGAGAATCAGAAGAAAACCAATAAAAGATAGACTAATACCTGTCACTTTGATCCTTCTGTATATTATCTGCTGTTTCTTTGGCACCATTTTCAAAGAGTAGTCAAATTGTACTTTCAATTCAACAAGCAAAGGATATAAAATATAAGCATTAATATTCTAATCATGTTAAACATTCCCACAAAATAATCTGATTCAGTCAATCATTTCTATTGATGTGAATGTTATGTAGATGCTGGTGTTGTTTTTCTTGGTTATGGAGAGGAAATTTCTCGCATCAAAATTATATAAAAGTTTTTTTTTTGTTCGTTGTATCCTCATTTTAGCCTACGTAAAAATCAAGTCAAGTCAATATTTGAAATATGAAAATGCACAATCTTGTCAATTGACACATAGCATCTTCCGTTGTAATAACAACATAGGACATATTTGAATGCGGATATAGTTTTTTATTCTATTATCTATAGTCATAGTAAAGCAAGAAAATAATGTTTATAAGATGATTATAGGTAGCTTAATATCTGAAATGTAAAATTAATATCATGATTAGAAAACATTGCCGATAGCCTAAGAAAGTGTCGTGATTCAATGTTCTGTTACTTGTCGCGTCTGTAGGTTCTAATAGTTCAGAACACGAATTAGAGGCACCCTGGAGGAGACACTGCCTATGCTCTCCCATACGCGTAGCATATGGGACGTGTTCATTGCTGAGAATAATCGGTAGTCTCTTTGAAGGTTGAGCTGCTCTTTGCGCACAT